>JAPDOI010000002.1:5902500-6502500 GCA_029168955.1 Aplectana chamaeleonis | reverse complement strand
TTGGATAAATTTTCGAATATTTGCCTGAGCCGAATGTTGTTCCTATGTTTACAATTTATACATTATTCTGGAGTTTCTAAGACGGGTGATTTTTTTTTTAATTTCTGGTTTGATGAGGAAATCGATTTATTCGTATTGTGCTTCTCTGGGCCAAATTCCGGTCCGCAATCGCGTCTTGACACGCTTCGCGGCCGCGCGCTTTCGAGTCGGAAGAGTTTGCAGCGCCGCAGTTGCCGATATGTTGACTCTAGGGGGGTTTCAGAAACTGTATAATAAACAAAATTGGAGAAATTTGTTTAAAAAAGCCGTGTCGAGTCGGCTTTGGCGCTCGAGCGCGTGTGGCCGCAAAGCGTGTCGAGACGCAATGGCGGACCGGAATTTGGTCCAGAGAATCACAGTACATTCAGACATGTTTACTGCTGAGTAGCTGATGTTCGGCGGGGTCGAAGTCTTTTTTTCGTTGGAAGTGCACTTTTCTTTGAACTGGTGTTAAGAGATGTGTTTTGTCGTTTCACCAAATTAACAGAGACCGGCTGTAATCGATGGGTGTAATGTTTGTTTTCCTAGAATAACTAGAACCGTTGAGTTGAAGAAACCACCGTTGATTGGTGTCGGGGTAGATGATAGCAAAGGACAAAATCACTCTATTTGGTCGTAAAATTCAGTTGGGAAGCTAGCAAAACATTCATTTTTTGTTTATTTTGGTCAGAATCTCTCTTATCAGACATTTCCATTTCTGACCGATATCGTTCGGGTTTTTGACTTTATTCTCTGTGTTTATGCGTATGCCAAATATGTCCGTAAAATCGCAGTTTCCTGAAAATTTTCAGGTCAAACACCGGGTTCAGGCGATGCATCGTGCAGGCATGCTTTGTCGTCTGGCGTCGCCAAGTCGCGCGGCGACAATGGCAGCCCGGAATGCCAGCATAGTGGCAAATCCAATTGCGTCCACCACAACACAGGTAACTTTTTTCATCCGAAAGTTTATATATTTTTCATGGAAAAGCATGGTTTAGTCAGAGTTATCTATGTGTTTTGCAGATTACACTGGCAGGAATCGTAAGCTTTCTTTTTTTAGGGTCTTTATTATTGAAAGGATTGGTTCCAGAAGGAATAGGGTTTAGATTTTTCGTCCCAAAAAATGTTCTAGCGTCATATAATGTACGGATTTAGACAAAAATCGAGTGTGTACACTCTGAGAGTTTCGTGCGAGAAATAGCCTCCAAATAGCCGAGAAATAACCGCTAAATACTGCTCGCCGCAAAATAGCCCACGAAATGGCCGATAAATATCCGCTAAATACTGCTAGCGGCAAAATAGCCGCCAAATAATGCCTGCCGCGAATCAGCCGGGAATTGGCCCACCAGGAGCTGCTGCGTAGGCTGGTGGGCTATTTCTCGGCCGAAACTCGCAGAGTAGTCGGAGTTTACCACAAGTTACGGCTGTATTGGGGAGTGAGTGTCGTGAAGTGTTCCCGGGGGAGGGGGGTCGCTTCTGAGCTAGAGAGGTCGTGTTTACCAAGAAGCGTGTTTTTAGGTGATTACGAAGGAGCTTTTCAGGATGCAGAGAAGCCTCCAGGTGTCGGTTTTAGGGATGTTGGTGTCGTTTACTCCTAGGGTTGCGACTCGGCCAATGGGGGGTCGTAAAAGTTTTGGATTTTTTTTGTTTTAAAAATGACAATTTGGATGGGGGTCGTAAAAGTTTGGATTTTTTCGTGAAAAAAATTAAACTCTGGGGGGATCGTAAAATCTGTGTAAAAAAAAGATAATTTTCTCCAAACTTTTTGGTAGGCTTGAATGAGGTAGTAACAGCCAGCCGCTTCTGAGAAGTATGCATTTTTGGTTTTAGGTTTTTTTTTAGAAAATTTTTCAAAAATTTGGTCATAAGGGGGGGTTGTAGATGCTACGAAAATTGGCGCCACGTCCTGTTCAACCCTGTTCACTGCGAATACGGTGTTGTATGTTTTATTGAAGAAGATGATTTTCCTTGGGGCAGGCTCGTAATAGGATTGCCCGTGGACGGATTAAAGCCGCTTAGTGGATTATGTGATGTAGAGGGGTCGTCAAAACTGCCAAGCAGTGACCGCTACGTGTCGCAGCTCGTAATGGGCGTTATCTGATTCGGCTGGGGGGGATCAGGAAGGCGTGTATTATTCGGGTATTTTAGTGAGGGTATGTGATGTAGGGGTCGTAGCTGAGTTACATATGAAAGGGCTCATGAAAAGCTTAGAGAATCAGTGGAAGGTGTGGGATCGTTTTCTTCTGTGTGCATGTGCAGAGGGGTCACAGAAGGCTCCTAGACAAATACATGTACTTTTTCTTATAGCGGGGGTTGTTTGAAGTGTTGAGGTCCCTCAGGCCTCCGTCATAGTCGGTGGATCTACTGAGTCCCACCGGGTCGATACGCACCGAATTCGCGAGAGATCGGTGCAAAAAAATCAACCTACTGAGTCCGACTGCGGCCGTCTGGTGCCCGCCGCAATTCCCCCGGTCGATACTGATGGTTCTCATGCGTACAAGGGCGGGGCCAATGCACCGAATGAGTCCAGCTGCGTCCCAACCGAAATCAGCCTCACCCCACCCGGTCGATATAGGAGTTTCTCACGTCATTTGGGTGCATTTTCTTTGGCCGACTGCGACCTGCCGAGTCCCACCGTATCCCGACTCTCGTCGTCTGCGCTCTGCCCCATCTACTGCTGCCGCTGACTATCGATTGCGTGTTTCGCAGAGGAACTGGGTGGCGCTGGGGGCAACCGGACTCAGTTGGTTGCAGACGGTCGAGCACGGTTTCTCCGCCCCGGACTCAGCAGGTTTTTCGACGAAGTCTGACGGGGGCCTTAGACATCGTGGTGCCCGTTCGGTTTCTAGAGGGGATCACTCTATTAGGATGAGGGCACTTAAGGGAGTAGTAGGGGCCTTATCGTCATGCAATTCGTGATTCATTCTGAGTGGGGGGGGTCGTAAAATGTTTACATACTTTGCGGGTGGCGCGCAGTTTTTCTTGCAGGGTTCTTTTTGTTAGGCAAAGTGGTAGTGTGAAGTCGCAAAAGTTTACTGGTTGAGATCGTTTGAAATGGTAAGGTTAGGTAAAGTGGGTCAAGTGAGACTCTTCTACGACCCCTCTTGCGTGCTAGGTAGGCAAGAGGGGTCGTAGAAGGCTCACAGATACTACATTTTGGGAGGGGTCATTTCGGCTGTGTAAGGAGGGGGGCATACTTCTCGCGACCAACGACAGCGACATTGCATATCAGGCATATCGATTTTCGGTCAATACGTATTGCAAACATTGCGTCGCGTCGCTGGTCGCTGGAAGTATGATCCCGGCCCAATATGCAAGGGGGTATGTAGTACTTGCGTTTAGGAGGTCGTTTCGTTAGGATAATTGGTCTGGGGGGGGAGGGGTCGATAAATGCTCCAGGCCATTTTGGTTGGCACGATTTTCTCCTGAGGGGTCGTATTCACGGGAAAAGGGGCCTAAAACCATGAGGAGTGCATTTGTCCGGGGAAAGGGGTCGTGAAGGTCCTTGAGACGTTTTACAGGACTCCCCTAGGAGTATAAGTTTTATTTTGGTAAACTAATGTGGGAGGGGTCGTAAGTGGCACCCATGGGCCGTCGTGATTGGCGTACATTGTGTTGAAGGGGTCGTCAAAATGTTCTGGTCATATAGACTCTTTTTTCTAGAGGTCGTAATTGCTGAGAAGCCAGCGTGGTTCGATTCATTAACGCCTTCTCTTTCTTTTGTTCCAGTAAAATCCCGACCAATGCCCTGGTACGACCCTTAGGAGCAAGGAAACGACTCCCACTATGCCCAGCATGCCCATTTACGCATAATTTTAACGTTTTTAATTTTTTGAGGCGACTTGCAGCTGCTCATAAGGGCCTTTTACGACCCCTCTCCCTTCCTGGAAACGCCGCAGCGTGTGCTGAATCTGTGGGGTGGAATTTTTGGATAAGGAGTATTATTCCGTAAATTTGGCTTCGTTTGGCGATAATCTACGTTTTTCAAGGTCCGGCGGCAGTCGATGGCCTCAAGTGTTAAGCAGGAGCCGTTTATGAATGGCACATCGTCTGTGTATATCGAGCAGGTGTGTTTTTTTGCCAAATACAGTAGTGGACAACTATCCTTACTCTCCCTGAGGCTATCAATTTCATCTTTTGGCACGATATTTTCGGTCATAAAGCCGTTAGAATAAATTACGCTATGTGACTAAAGCCCAAATATTTATCGCTAAAGAAGATAATTTTCAACATTCGCAATTTGCGACTTTTTGCATTTTGCTCGAATTTTTTGTCGTTGTCGATGTTCTCTTGGTAAATTTTGTGTTTTGTAGGATTGATAGTTTGTTAAGAAGTGAAGTTTTGTGACTCAGTGATCGACGATCTATCATCCGAGGTTCTAAAATGGGCTCGTCAGGTTCCTGGAAGCCTGCTCAGGATCATAGTACAGTCCATTTGGGAAGTTCTACTGGTTGGCGTTAGACATCTATTGAGGTCGAAAGCTCCAGGAAGTCGTCGTGAGATAAGAGTATTATTGGATGGCATCATAGCAAGCACCTTACGTGGCGTTCCGAGGCTCAATGCCAAGCACATTAGAGGAAAACTTCAGGAATTTCGTGAACAGCAGATGATTCGGAGGCTTTATGTCTCTGGAGAATCCATTCAGATTTGCTGGGGTATCTTTCAAAGCTGCCAAGCGTCGACACCGTGGCTGCAAAGTCCCCGGACGACTTCCCATCAAATGGTTATTGATGAGAGTAGGACATCAGAAGACAAGGCTGGCGTGGGCGACGGAGAATCATCACTAGACTCATCAGCAAAGGTAAAAAATTGTCCCTCGAGCTGAATCTACGTCTCGTTCGTCTGAAGCGCCAGATTAAGTTAAAAAACGGCTTCTAACCATTGCTGTTGAGTCTAGTCATGATGCTCCGTCGCCCACGCTAGCCTTGTCTTCTGATGCCCTATTCTCATAGAAAACCATTTCATGGGAAGTCGTTCGAAGACTCCACAGCCACGGTGTGGACGTTTCGCAGCACTGAAAGATGCCTCAGAAAACTGAATGGATTTTTCAGAGACAAAGCCTCAAGATCGCCTGTGGTTCACGAATCTACTGGAGTTTTCCTCTAATGTCCTTAGCGTTGAGCCTCGGAATGCGCGTGAGGTGCTTGCTACGATGCCATCCAGTAATACTCTTGTCTCAAGATGTCTTCCTCAAGCTTCCGACCTCAACAGATGTCTAAGCCAACCTTCAGAACTTCTCTAATGGATTGTATTGTGATATCCTGAGCAGGCTTCCAGGAACGGCTCCTGATGAGCCCATTTTGGAATTTCGGATGGGAAATCTTCGATCACTAAGTTACAAAATTTCACTTCTAAACAAACTATCGAACCTACAAAACACAATATTCACCAAGAGAATATGGAAAACGACGAAGGAATCGATCGACTTGAAGAAGAGACAAAAATTCGCAAATTGCGAGTGTTGAAAATCATCTTTTTTAGCTATGAATATTTGGGCTATAGTCCTGTAGCGTAGTTTATTATATCGGCATTATGACCGAATATATCTTTTCAAAAGATGAAATCGGTAGCCCCAAGGGGAGCAAAGATATTTAAAAGAAGACGATGCCGATAGATTTTTGTACACTACTGTATATATTAAAATTAGAAGACCTAACTCTGTGGCATTTCAGATGTATGACTCGTGGAAAGAGGATCCGAAGTCGGTACATGCGTCCTGGGATGCGTACTTCAGAAATGTGGAGGGTGGTGCGGCTCCAGGCCAAGCCTATCAGCCGCCTCCAACAGCCTTCGGTGCTGCCGGAATCGCAGGAGTCCCGGCTGTTGTTCCAGGAGTGGCAGTTGGTGGAGGATTCAGCATGTGGGTGACGAGAAAGTGCTTCTGTAGGCAAACAAACTGGTTCTCTATCTTAGGAGACAAGAAGAGGAAGTAGAAGTAGTGAAAAGAAGTGTGAAACCTCAAGCACCTGCACAAGCAGTGAAAAGAAGTTCTCAAGCTCAGGCTCCTACAGCGGCTGCGTCAAGTGCGCCACCAGTAGCAGTGGCCCCAGGAGAACCGGAGCATATAAGACCACATAGACCGTCCCCATTCGGGAGGAAACAGAGCACAGGGAAAAAGCTCGATTATCAGTTTCTGGATGTTCCATGTTATAGAGGAAAGAATGGAAATGGTGAACATGGGCATGAGTTAGTGCTTTTTCTTCTGGTTTTTCTACACAGTAAATATGTTGAAAGATTTGTTGTGCGGCGTCAAATACTCTACAAAAATCTCGGAAACGTTCCTTGCGAAAGGTGTTGAAAAAGTTCCTCTCCAAAGCTTCGCCTTCGGTGAGCTTTTGGTGCCTAGCACCTTGCTCAGGCCAGAAATACTTCCTAGGGAACCTCGCAGGGTCATCTCCATCATTTCAAAGACGTTGAGTGTTTTCTGGTCAACTTTCGCTCGCTGTCTCCGGATCGGACATAGCATTTTGCTACGGATACCGTTGCACGAAAATATATCAGTTTTTGAGGGTCTGCGGAAAGGTAAGGGTACCCATCAGCCAATTTTTAGGGTGCTTGGAGAAAAATTTCTGATTCGACTTAAAACTTATAGCTGGGGGTTATTCAGGGCGCTGAACGCGAATCTGGGGTCTCTTTGTAGGTTACGGTAGGCATAATGCCTTTTAGCTGGCGTTTTTCGAAAAATCGACCTCAAATCCGTGTTCGGCGTCCCAAATAGCACCCAAAGTGAAGTTTTGAGCCAAATCTGAGACGTTGACCAAGCTACCGGATACCCACCGTAGAGTCAATGAAAAATGGAGAAACGGATTGCAGATTCGTGTTTAGCACTGCAAATAACACTCAGAGCAACAATCAAAGCCATATCTATCGTAGCACTCCGTAAATTGTGAGAAGTCGTGATTTGCCATCAAAATTCTCCCCGATGGGAAGCTTTAAACCAATCAAGTCGAAAATTTCGGAAAATCTACAAATAAACCATAGATCCGTGATCAGCGCCCCAAATAACCCACCTGGAAGGATTTTGAGAGAAATCTGCAACATTTTTGTGAAACCTTTTCAGAGCCCTCTAATTGGTATAAATAAACGCCCAATCGAAAACCCGTTCAAGTCCGAAACGCTTTCAGTCTGTGAAAAGTTTGGAAAATGTGCCTGTACCCAAAGTTTGCGCAGTGGGGTAGTTCTGACCTCATTCTCATTCTTGTGTTCAGCGCCAAAAACTACCCACTAGGCGTGAAACTACCCTCTAGGGTGGAGGCACGTTTTCCAAACATTGCGCAGACTGACAGCGTCTTGGGCTTGTACGAATTTTCGATTGGGCGTTTATTTATACCAATTAGAGGGCTCTGTAAGCGTTTCGAAAATGTTCCGGATTTAACTGAAAGTTCTTGCAGGAAGGTTATTTGGGGCGCTGATAACGAATCTGGGGTTTATATGACGATTTTCTGAACTTTTCGACTTGATTCGTTCAAAGCTTCCCATCGGGGGGAAATTTGATGGCAAATCGCGACTTCTGCCGATTTCTGGAGTGCTACGATAGATATGGCTCAAATTGTTGCTCTAGTGGTTATTTGCAGTGCTAAACACGAGTCTGCAATCCGTTTATCGATTTTTGATAGATTACGGTGGGTATACGGTAGCTTGGTCGAAGCCTCAGGTTCGGCTCAGAATTTCTCTGTGGGCGTTATTTGGGCGCCTAGCACGAATTCGAGGTCTATTTTTTGATTTTCGAAATATTAAGGTAGGTAAAGCCAGTTAAAAGGAATGCCTATTGTAACCATGAGTCTAGCGACAAACAGACCTCAGATTCGCCTTCAGCGCCCTAAATAACCCCCAGTTGAACGTGTTGAGCCGAATCTGAAATTTTTTTCAAACACCCTAAAAATTGGCCGATGGGTGTACCCTTTCCTTTTCACAGAGCTTCAAAAACGCTTATAACTCCATTCATAGGTGTCCGTAGTAGCAAAATCCGATGTCAGATTCGGAGACAGCGAGCCAAGATTGACCAGAAAACATTCATCACCTTTTAAATTTTGGGCATCTCCATGCGAGGTTTCTTAGTCAGCAGAAAACAGGCCTGGTCCGCCGTTGGTAGTGGTAGGACTGCAACTACGATTAAATGACAACATACCCTTATGGCGCCCTTAATTAGTGAGAAGCGCCATAGCTCTCCGATATGGGAGTTCGTACAGTAACCGAGAGCCGTCAATTTTGTCGCGCTATGATTCGCAGTAATTCGCTCTCGGTTGCTGTTGGAACTGCACTGATATGAGAGCTATGGTGATTCTGACAATGCAAGGGCGGAAGGGCCTGTTTTCGTTTGATCGTAGTTGCGGCCCTAACACGACCAACTGCGGACCAAGCCAGTTTTCTGCTGTGAAGATTCCTGGACGGCTCCGAACTATGTACTTAAAGTATGAGGAAGGGGCTAGGCCCCGAAAGCTCAACGAAGGCTAAGTTTTGGAGAGAAAATTTTGCGAACTCTTTGAACACCTTTCGCAAGAAATTTCTCTAGATTTTTGCAGAGTATATGACGCTTCAGATTAAATCTTTCAATCTGCAGTGAGGCTCCGAGATGCAGTATACAACCGTTCAGTAAGAGTAGTTCCATGTTTTTGTTGAAGGTAAAATATTTTGTCTTTAGGCCTCAGTATTCACCAGCAGTGGCCGCTGGACCGGCAGTTGGGCTCGACACATCGACATCGGTGCATGCAATTTCGGATCATTTGAAGGTTCAACTTCTCATTAGAAGTTATCAAGTGAGTATGTTGAACTTTGTTTTGCTTTTTTCAAGTTATTGTTTTTATACAGAGCAATAAGCACTGCAGGACTATGCGATTCATCTGCATACAGTGCGTTCAGAAATGATAGGCTCACCCTTGAAAACCGAGGTTTTCAAAACGCTCCATAGTTTGGCGATCCATACTGTTCACTATTGAATTCAGCAGTGCAAAAAACCTGTGCTTACTCAATCTTATGAATACTCCACGATTTTGAACAATTCTAAGGTAAATTTTCGGGTTTTTTCACCGTTTAGAAATGATAGGCTCACCCTGTAAAAATTCAAATTTCATACTTCGAAAAATTTCCCGTTACAAGCCCATTACATATCACTGACGTGGGTATATCGTACATAGTTGTTGCTAGTATGGGACTTGTTACTGCTCTTACTGCTTCTGAACAAGCCCAGATTCGTGCCCTCGCCTCTGTTGGACTGAGTCAGCGAAGAATAGCGGCCCAAATCGGACGTTTGCAACACTGTGTTGGGCAGTTTCTTAGAGATCCGGCTCCCTATGAGAAGGCGAAGTCTACCGGACGCCCTAAGGAGGTCACCAGTCAGGATGCCCGAAGGATCAGTCGCCTATGTTCCAACAGCACGCTGTCGCTGAATCAAGTCATGTCTGAATTATCGCTTGATGTTTCGAACACAACTGTCTGGAACACCTTAAACGGCAATGAAAACATCGTCCGCCAAGTTATGAAGAAGGCCCCGTCAATGTCCGCCAACTATAAAGAAGCTCGACTGGAATTTGCAAGAAAGAACATGGCAATCGACTGGGCAAAGCTAAGGCATCTTCCAAAAGCCAACAAGGTCCTGATGGAGCTCGGTACTACTGGAGGGATCTCCGCAACGATCCGTTGATCTTTAGCAGGAGGAATTTTGGTGGCGGCTCGCTGATGTGTTGGGGAGCATTTTGCAGCGAAGGTGTTTTGGAGATGGCCTTCACTTCCTGTTGGATGAACTCGGAGGAATACCAGGAAACTCTGAGAACACATCTACTGCCGTTCTTTTCTGGAATACGACGTCAGCGCTTCACTTCCCAGCAGCATAACGCTGCAGTACATGTGTCGAGGTCTACAAATCCCTGGTTGGAGCAGCAACGAATTCGTGTGATGGTATGGCCTGCGTGCAGCCCTGATTGCAACCTCATAGAGAATATCTGGGGCATAATTGTGCGCCAGGTTTATGCGAACAACAAGCAGTATGGCACTGTAGATGAGCTTAAAGCTGCTGTTCTCGAAGCCTGGACCAACTTTGATAAGAATCTCATATCGAATTTGATCCCTTCTATGCCTAAGAAAATTTTTGAGGTCCTTGCTAACGGTGGTGAACTTATATCATACTAGATTTTATTGTTTGTTCACGTTTTGTTCAATAAATATTTGTTTTCGCAGGGTGAGCCTATCATTTCTAAACGGTGAAAAAACCGAAAAATTTAACTTAAAATTGTTCAAAATCGTATAGTATTCATAAGATTGAGTAAGCACAGGTTTTTTGCACTGCTGAATTCAATAGTAAACAGTATGTATCGCCAAACTGTGAAGTGTTTTGAAAACCTTGATTTTCAAGGGTGAGCCTTTCATTTCTGAACGCACTGTATTGAAGATAGAAGTCCTCGAAGCTCGAGCTGTTTTGTGGCAAGAGAATACTTCAGCCACTCGCGCGGCAGGGAGTAGGAAAAGAGATCGTAGAAGGTCTTCTTGAAACTGGCGACTCGCTTAACCTATGCGCAGATGGCAAATGACGGAAGGACGGAAGTGTCGACTCACATACTTTGATACTTTGACCACTCGTCTTCACGGACCGTGCGCGCCCCAGCACAACTTCCATTTGTCTCGTTCTCTCGCGATCGGTGGCCATGGTGGTGGTCTGGTTCGGTTTGCCATTCGATCACGATCACTGAGTCTGAAAGCAATTGTTCGCTGCCGGGGCAGCTTATTTACAGTCCTAGTCCTTCTCTCGGCGGCGCTAACGCCCAATCGCCCTTTGTCTATCTCTCTTCGGCTCCTCTCATAAGGTGTCTCTCTTCGACTCCTCTCTTAACGTGACCGGCGCATCGAAGTTTGGTTTTTCGATGCTTATTCCACCAGGTCACGAAGACGGGATATACTTCAAAGGTCTGAACTACGCAGTCTGGCTTGATGTTGAGTGCACCGGTTATACCTTGGAAGACAACGCTCGAGCGCTCAGTAGGTAACGTGGAAAGATCTTGGCATGAACGCTGTGAAGCCCTATGTTCGGTCTGCATAGCAGAACGCGGGAATAATTGTCGAGCCAAACAGGTGAGCGCGAAGTTCTGGGTCAGCCAGATTGGCAGTGGCTTCTTTGAGAGGCCCGAAAGTTGCTCATGTGGTTCTCGCTCTTCTTCCGAGTTCTTCCTCCGAGCCGTTCGTTATCCATGTTCATCGAGCGTCCCAGCGACACATAGATGGTTTCCGTGATCGGTGAACCCCAATGAGAGTTTTTTCGCTTCCGGCGTTCTTCATGAACTGGCTCGTCATCCGATTGAACCGCATTTCATTCATTTTCCTGCTTCGCTCAACTCTGTTAGCATCGCCTGCGCTGCAATGGTCCTAGTAGAAAAGATGACGATGTTGTTGGCAAAACGAACGTTTGAGAGGGATTTTCCATCAACACATCAGCCTTTTCGTCTCAGTCGAGCGACTTCATTATTCTTTGCAAAGCGTCGTTAAACAGCTTAGGCGATGTAGAATCGCCTCGTCGAAACCACTTTCCAATGGGAATAGTGAGAGGGCGATGGAAGTGCTGTATCGTCGTAGCACAGTTTCGATTACAGTTGGCTAGCGTTCTTACAGAGAACGGATGTACTCTCTATAAAACGTCGTGATTCACATCATTTAAGGCGCGAGCGGCGCGCGCAATGCTTCAGCCTCCGTCTGCCCTCCGCTCTCTCACTCTCTCTAACCTTCGCTCCGCACCAGCACGCGTACGAACCATGTGAATTTCGCCGTTTTATAGACTGTACTCCTTGAGAGCTGTTGTGTCAGCATTGGTTTTGACGCTGTCGAATACTGTTTTGTAGTCGGCGAATGTTAGAACTAGGGGCCATTGTCACTCTCGGTAGACTTTAACGACCATAGCAACAGTTTGGATGTGGTCCTTGCAGTTACAGATAGGTCCGTGGCTTGCATCCCCAAGAAAGCAGATTAAAATCTCACCCGCGGCAGGCGCGAGCGGTTTAGCTCTCACCAGCGGCAGGCGGTATGGGAATCCGATCAGCTGCGCCTCCTCCTAGGCCTGAATCGATTAGCTGGCCGGCGCACGCGACCGCCCTCGCCAGCCGCGGATGAGCTTCAAATGTTTTTCTTTTGGGGAGGCAAGACGCGGACCTAACTATAAATCCCTGACGAAATCCAACCTGCTCAGGTGGTTGATCTTCATCCAAAATGCGCTATGTGCGAGATAAGTGCCAAAGTGTCGCTAACCAGTATGGTCTAATCGGATGGTCAGTGTTCTCAGAGCGCCCTTCATTTCCTCTCGGTTGTTCATCGGAAGTGACCTCAACCTTATCTCCAATGCTTCCCCTATCTTTATTTTGGTCATATCGGACTTTTCGACTTCTTCATGGTCTTACAAAGATTGTTGTGGACGAGCCGGCTGCAGATACTGCACTGGAGATCTGGAAATACTTCGACACGGATTATAGCCCTACGTGGTTACTAATGAAGGCTGTGTAGAGTTCTTGATAGGTAAGACTGGGAGGCACCTTTATAAGAGGATGAATGAGAATGTGCGGGCACTGTGATCGACGTCCTCATATCCATCACGGCATGCATATTGTTCCGCTTCTGAAGTGAGAAAGAGTATACTGTGCAAGAACGTTTATGGTACTACCGAAAGAAAGATTAGTGGTGCGTTCGAGATAAGGTTTTGATCACCCACGATGAACAATTAAGGCGAAATGAAGGACTCGCTGAGAATGCTAGTCATCCAGTTAGACCACACTGAATAGCGACTCTGGATGACACTTCCATCCTCCCTTCATTTGCCATCTGCGCATTGGTTGAGTCATTCTCCTGTAAGTTACCTTCGACGACCCCCCTTCCTCCTCCCTGCTGCTCAATCGTGGGTTAGCCGCAATATAGTGTTTAAGTGTTCATGCCACTACTGAGTGATTTCAGTTCAGTCGCCTGACGATGGGTTTATGACCCGAAACGAACCGATAAGGTGGCTGATAGTGTTCTCTAGCCACGAGACAGCTCAAACTTCAAAAATACACTCATAAGAATCCCCTACAGACCTTCCTGTAAGCTTGGTGAAAACACAGTTCTTCATATTGAATCAGCGTTCCTGAAAACCATACCCTTACTGTAGTTACATCGAAAAATACTGCAACGGAGGTATAAAACAGAGTTTAACCTGAACATCGACCGATTCTTGAATATATGTGCACTTGAAGAAAGGGGAGGAAAAACAATTGTCTCAGTGTTCTCTGGCTCAAGACTGCGAGCTGTAAACACCTATCCCCGTTTGCTCATCAACACCTTGGCCATAGAACGACCTCAAGAAAAATTTGTGTTTTCTTCCATCTGTGAAACTGCGCTTATATGCGTTAAGCAGTCAATTTGGAGATTATACTCCAGTCTATACCTCCTTTGGTGCGTTCTCCGGTGTGACTGCCGCTAGTATGGTTTTCAGGCCTGCTGAATCAATCGGATAAATCTGCGTCTTAAAATAGATCAACAGCAAACTGCTAGGGGCCTTTTTGAGTGTATATTCATGAAAAACACTACATAGGTGCTCGCAAAATGTGAGTCATACACTTGGTTCTAGACTCGCGGGCATAATATTGCTGATCTCGACCCTCTCGGAATCAACAGTGCCGATCTGGATGACACTATTCCACCGGAACTCGAGCTCTCATTTTATGGTTTTGGAGAGCGTGATCTGGATAAGTGAGTCTGTTTTCGCCTTAGAAACCATTTTCATATTGATGAATGCTTTTCAGAGAGTTCTTGCTGCCGCCAACTACATTCATCGGTGGCGACAAGCAAGCATTATCGTTAAGGGAAATTCTCCATAGGTTAAAGGTGGGTTCTGTTATTTGGGGATATGTTATTTTTCAAATAACTGTATTTTTCAGCAAATTTACTGTAAAACTACTGGTCTTGAATATATGCATCTGAACAATCTGGAACAGCAGGACTGGATTCGACAGCGTTTTGAGGCTCCTCGGGTTACGGAGTTGTCGCATGATCAGAAAAAGGTGAGATTTAGGAAGGGTGTGTTTTGAGCTAATGCGAGTTTCACTGATTCAGGTGTTGTTCAAACGTCTGATTCGTTCCACGAAGTTTGAAGAGTTCTTGGCGAAGAAATGGCCCAGCGAGAAGAGATTCGGTTTGGAAGGATGTGAAGTCCTCATTCCTGCAATTAAACAGGTAAGAGAGCAGTTTGAGTTTGTCACTTATCCTGGAGGTATTTGACATACACAGATTTCGTGGCAGAGGAACCTACTCAGAAAAGGGAAAACAAGTTACTTGTAACATAAGAGACCGAAAACAAGTTGCTTGTAACATATATGAGCCGATGTAAGTTACTAGCGACTTATCTCAGGTCATTTAAGTTACATGTAACATTACGGCGGGATACTGCGTGCGGTGCGTCTCCGATATGTTACATGTATCTTAAATGACCTGAGATAAGTCGCAAGTAACTTACGTCGGCTCAGATATGTTACAAGTAACTTGTTTTCGATTTTCGAGAGGGCACTGTGTGCAGTGCGCCTCCGATATGTTACATGTAACTTAAATAGCTTAATATAAGTCGCAAGTAACTTAAATCGCTCGAGAAGATATTTCCAAGGGGGATGTACGACGCACTCGTGGGCTCAGGCTTACGACTGGCGTTGCTGTTGGTTCAATTACCCAAGTTTGAGGTTTTTGACCCCACACCAGCAGGGAAGGCCCGCACATTTTCTTTGCGTAGTGTGTGGTCGGGGACACGCCCTCTGCGTCGCTTGTCGTCTGCGTCACGTGATGGCCACCAATAGTGACAATTCAAATGTAAGTTACATGTAACATAAGTGTAGCTCAGACGTAATATAAATTTAAGTTACATGTAATATAAATGTAAGTTACTTGTGACATTCAAGTAAGTTACATTTATATTACAAGTAACTTGTTTTGATTTTTCTGAGTAGCCGAAAAACGGTGAATGCCAACTACTTAGAAAACCGAAACAAGTTACTTGTAATATAAATGTAACTTACTTGGATGTCTCAAGTAACTTACACTTATATTACATGTAGCTACATTTATATTACATGTAACTTACATTTATATTACATGTAACTTACATTTGAATTTTCACTATGGGTGGCCATCACGTGACGCTGAAGAAACGCGACGCAGAGGGCGCGTCCCAGGCCACACACTACGCCAAAAAAATGCTGTGCAGGGCCTTCCCTGCAAGTATGGGGTCAAGTACTTCAAACGTGGGTAAATAAACCATCAGTAACACCAGTCGTATGGCTAATCCCCGAGCGCGTCGTACATCAGCCTTGGAAATATCTTCTTGGCCGATTTAAGTTACTTGCGACTTATGTTGTGCCATTTAAGTTACATGCAACATATCGGAGGCGCACTACACGCAGCATCCTCTCAGAAATTGAAAATAATTTACTTGTAACATATTTAAGCTGGTGTAAGTTACTTGCGACTTATCTCAAGTCATTTAAGTTACATGTAACATTTCGGAGGCGCAGCGCCCGCAGTATCCCACCCATGTGTTACATGTAACTTGAATGACCTGAAATAAGTCGCAAGTAACTTACATCGGCTCAGATATGTCACAAGTAACTTGTTTCCGGCCTTTTATGTTACAAGTAACTTGTTTTCATTTTTCTGAGTAAGGCAGCACTTTCCGAATTAGCGTGGCTTCCTATTTCATAGTGTCGCTCTCTTCGTTCGAGGTCGCGCCGGAGCAGAAGCTCGAGGTCGCATGCTCAGAGAAATGAAAACAAGTTACTTGTAATATAAATGTAAGTTACTTGAATGTCTTAAATAACTTACATTTATATTATATCTAACATACATTTATATTACATGTAAGTTACATTTATGCTACATGTAACATACATTTACATTTTCACCATGGGTGGCCCTCACCCGACGCAAACGACACGCGATGCAGAGATAGCGTCCGCTTCCGTCACAGACCACACACTACGCGTGTGGGGCCTCCCCTGATCCTGTGAGGTCAAGTACCTCAAACTTGGGTAATTGAACCGACAACAACGCCAGTCTTAAGACTGACCCCGAGATTGCGTCGTTTACTCCCCTTGGAAATACCTCTTGTCTGGTTTAAGTTTTTTTGCGACTTATCTTGCCATTTAGGTTGTTTGTAATATATCGGAGGCGCACTTTACGCGGTATCCTGTCGATATGTTGCATGTAACCTAAATGACCTGTGATGAGTCGCAAGTAACTTACATAGGGTCAGATATGTTGCAAGTAACTTGTTTTCGGCCTTTTATGGTACAAGTAACTTGTTTTCACTTTTCTGAGTAGGTGACGTTTAAGAAGCAGCAGGTCTTGAAAGTCACACTCCAGAAGGCGAAGATGGACTCACGAATCCGCTAGAAATAAGGTAAGGAGGCGATTCCGTTAGGGAGCTCCGAGGAGGAGGCGCCGCCGATCACGCAAGTCGGCAAAATCAAGTGGAGCAAAAACATCCTGTCGACGCAGGAGATCCGCTCAGGCATAAACTCAAGAGCTTCTTACGCAGGAAGTGACTAACGAATCTCCACTGGCTGAACGAAAAAGTCTTCCATCGAGCACTTGTGCGCCGGAGCCTGCATCTTTTCACTGAAAAATATGGTGAAGGCTCAGCAAGGCTAGTGAACCACGTAAGATTGACATTAATCAGAAAGCTGTTTCCGATACCCCGGCCAAAGTCAATATACAAAGGTGAACTTACGTAAATCAATGCAGCCTCCGTCTTCTACGCGTGGAGCATACCCAGCTCGGTGAAAGCCATCCTGCAAAGACGGTCGTCAGCATCCTTAAGGGTTCAGTGCAGCCCAAAGTCAGCGACACCCTGTCTGAATTTGGCATCTATGCTAGGTGCACCCTCGCCTCGTTGAGTTGTGGGCGTGGTCCAGTGCCCATGCGGACTGTGGAAATCATGGCCACTATACAGCACCCGTTCAAACTGCTTCTAGGGATTTTTACCTCTTACCGTTATCTACTTGTGGATCAATCCAACGCCGATGGCCGGCTCAGTTCATCAATCTCTTCGTGACTACAAAGAAAGGGAAGAAGGAACTGGCGAAATTGAGCGACTCAGTACTACACTACGTAGCTGACGTGCTCCATTTTTGTCTGCTTCTGCACTTGACTGGACTTACTCGGTTGGCTTTCGCCTGACGCGGTCATTCCGCATCTTCACCGAGGTGTGCCGTCTTTGTAGTCAGCTGTGTCCATTTGCAGCGGTCCTCAGCCACAATTTGAACGCATTCCATCCATTGTTCAATAGTTCACTTCATGCGAAGTAAAACATCGCGCCTGAATTGCCTTTCAGTGCCGAGTGGTTTCAAATCCCCCCTCACCTTATCCGTCCAAAACTTTCACCTACGCCCAGGAGGCCATTTCCAGACAGGACTGGGGAGCTTCCTTAGAGCGTGTTGAACAAGACGATCTGGCGGTTTCTTAAAACATGCTCGAACAAACGAAGACGACCTTCCGTTGCCGCTTGATATAACTTTGACAGATGTTGGCACCTCCCTCGTGTCAAGAGTTGATGTAAGGCGTCGATTTCTTTGTAGAGATCTTCGTTATGGCACATCCGGGGCCAGAAATATCCACGCAACCGTCTCAACAGCTTCCTCTCCGTGCAATCCAGCCTTTCCATCTGCGTCTTCGGTGCTGCCCACGTCTCCGATCCATCTCCAGTCGGTGCTTCTGCACTGAATAGTGTAATATAAGAACTACTAGAAACATCGAGTTGATAGTCTGCCTCAAACGATTTTCGGACCCGAACCGCACCGAACAGGAATCGGAGCTGCTCGATAGCTCGGTTTCTTCTCCCGATCCCCGGGCCTTTGCGGTTGCACACTGTGCTCCTCCAGTTCGGCCTCGATAGGACTGGAGGAGCCCGAACATCGGTAGCAGTGGCCCAGAGAGCGGTAAGAACGAGTGGAGCTGTCGGGCAACTCCGATTCCTGTTCGGTGCAATTCGGGGCTGGGAATCGTCTGAGGTGAAATTGTATGGGAGCAGAACCACATTGAATACTGCGCTTGGTGTGCCGTTCAACTGTTTTTCGGGGACGTCGCTTTCATTTTGCGTCCATTTGGCGAGAACGGTTGGGCCACGAACCTGCACTGCTCGTCTTGAACGTTGACCAGTTGCGCAGGTATATACACAGGTTTTCCATTGGGCTGAATTCCGACGAACATGCAGACCGTTCAGCCAATTCTACATGGTTGGCCTGAAACCAGTGATGCTTTCATTGATGAGCTCATTGTTATACTAGAATACAAGGGAGTTGCAATTCAAGATGTGCAGAAGGTGGTCCTTCAGCATTTCTCGATAATTTGTAAAATTCATACTGCATGACACGAAACAATGTCCAACATGCTGTACCTGGCGAATGAGGCCTAATAGGCCAGATTCCACTTCTACACCTCATCAAGAACAGGAGAGGTTCCGAATGAAGATATTTTGAAGGAGGAAGTCGGATGTGCTTGGCCGGTTTTGGCTGCTACGGCCGGCTGAACATCGCCTCCGTATCATTCGGTATGAACTCCACAGATTATAGAAAAGTTTTGGAGGGCCACCTTTTGCCCTTCCTAAGGCGCCAACGTTGAGTATCCCTGCAAGACAATGCGTTCTCTCATGTGAGCAGTACTGGTTTCACGCCAGTAATAGCTAGTTGGTTAAAGGCAGTGTTCACGATGATTTTCGTTCAAGAGTTTTCCACATAAAACTTTGCGTTGACCTCTAAGTGTTACCAAAATTACGATGAAACGGCGAGAAACGCATTAAAACGTCGTATTTCAGGGACATTATTCTATACCATGGACTAGTTGTCCGGTTGGATGAACATGCTCATGGTGGTTGTCACCGGTGGAAAATTGGGTTAATCGAAAATAGAAGAATGTTTTATGCAAAGGAGGATTAGTCAGGGCCCTAAAGAAGGAATGGAGCAATAGAGAGTAGAGAATTGCAAAAGATGGGTCCACAAAAGATCCCATTGTCACAACAAACACTTCCTGTGATACTTATGTGGTAGGGTGATACTCAAGGATTTCGTGTACTTTTGGTGCGTTTTTCTCAATTTGTACGTCATTTTAGTTCTACCCGGGGGCCACTTATTCAATATAGCTAATAATCTCAAAATCGAATATTATCGTGAACACTGCCTTTAAATGATCTGCCTGCTCATCGTGGAAGACTTGCGAGGTATTCCTAAGCGGCCTGTCTATGCTCAGTGCAAGCAGTACGAGTCCGTGACCCAACTGAAGGAAACCCTGCTCGCAGAATGAATGTTCAGTGAAGGTGTGGTCGAAAAGTTGCTTAACAACACGCAAAACAGAGTTCTCGATGTGACTCTGCTTCAAGACGATTCCATGTACTCTCAACCTGATGAACGCCCTATAGCAGAGGGGGAAAAGTTGAAATTTTTCCTGCTCAGGCGATTCTCCGCCACGAGCCGCACCGCACACGAATCGAAGCCGCCTGACAGTTCGGCTCGTTCTCCCAATCTCCGGGCCACTGCTGTTGCTGTTCGGGCGAACCGGAACAGCCCGGACAGCAACAGCAGTGGCCCGGAAAGCAGCATCAGTGGACCGGACAGCAGCAGAAGCCGACTCGCAGATTGGGAACACGAGCCTAACTGTCAGCCGCCTTGGGGCCGCATACCGCCTGAGTGGGACTCCAGCTATGCCATGTAGTATGGCATCGGTTAGTTTTGGAACCCTCTGGTGACAGCTTTTTCGAACTCGTTTCCTATACCCTAGGGTTCGAAGGTGTGCTGCATCGGTTAGTGCCCACGGTTTTTCTGCTGAGTTAGCGGAAAGTTTAGAACCATGAAAATCGAAATTGTGTTTTAACCAGGCACTGTTTGGGTAGTTGTTCAGGTGATCGATACGTCTTCGAATCTGGGTGTGGATTCTGTTGTCATTGGAATGCCCCATCGTGGTCGGCTTAATGTTCTGGCCAATGTGTGTCGTCAGCCGCTGTCGACAATTCTCTCGCAGTTCTCCACACTGGAGCCAGCCGATGAAGGTAGCCGGTGAAAACACAATCAGTTTGCTCATAGAAGATCTAAAGCTGTTGTATCTTAAGGTTCTGGCGATGTTAAGTACCATCTGGGTGTATGCGTTGAGCGTCTGAATCGTCAGTCACAGCGGAAAGTGAAGATTGCCGTGGTGGCGAACCCTTCGCATCTGGAAGCTGTGGATCCAGTTGTGATGGGCAAAGTGGGTTTCTAATAAATATGTTTTCCGATTTCTAAGTTTTGTGAATATTCACTGCTCTACTAGGTACGTGCTGAGGCGTTCTACGCTGCTGACGACAAGTGCGATCGCACGATGGCACTTCTGATGCACGGAGATGCGGCGTTCTCTGGTCAAGGAGTTGTGATGGAGACGTTCAATCTGGATGATCTGCCGAGCTACACCACCCATGGATGCATTCATATTGTCGTGAACAATCAAATTGGATTCACCACTGATCCTAGGAGCTCTCGGTGGGGGTTTATGCCTTTTTTAAACTTTTTGCATCATAATCATTACTATCATAGTCATTATCCTATTCTTCCTTCTTCTTAATCCTCTGCCTCTTGTTCTATCTCTCTTGTTGCCGTGCTCCTTCTTCTTCCCCTTCCTCTCCCGTGTTTTCCACTCTCCCCGTGCTCTTCTTTCTTTCCATCTTCCTCCTACCTCTCTCCATGTCTCACCTTCTCCTACTTATCTTGCCATCTCTATTCTCCTTCTTCTCTGTTTGGTTTGACTCTTCTTTCTCTTCGTCCACCTCTTTCTCTTATTCTTCTTCTTCATCTGTCTCTACGTCCTCATCGTCATTATTCTCTCCATCTGTTTCCTCTTGCTTGCATCATCATCATCATCATCCGCATCCTCCTACTCCTCCTGCTCCTACTCCTTCTGCTTCTCATCATCGTCATCATAATCACTCTTCTCCTTCATACCATTATCCTCCTCGTCCTCCGATTCATTCTCATTCCTATCATCCTCTTCTTCATTATCCTCGTATCTGGCGTCATTCTCTTTTGTGTCATCATCATCATCATCATCATCATCATCATCATCATCATCATCATCATTGTTCTCCTCCTTCATATCATCATCCGCCTCATTCTCATTCCTAATATCTTCCTCTTCCCCTTCCTCTTCCGCTTCCTCCTCCTCTCCCTCTTCCTCTTCCTCTTCCTCTTCCTCTTGCTTATCCTCTTCCTCTCCTCTTCCTCATCCCCCTCATACTCATCCTCCTCACTCTCCTTCCTATTACCACCATCCTCTTTCCTATCATCATCATCATCATCATCATCATCATCATCATCATCATCATCATCATCATCATCAACTTCATCCTACTCCTACTTCCTTCCTATCATCATTCTCCTCCCCCGCCTCATTCTCCTTCCTATCTTCCTCTTCTTCCTCATCACCATCATCGCCAGCACCATCATCATTATCATCATCACCACCGCCAGCATCATCGTCGTCCTCATCGTTTCTCACCCCTTTTCATTTCTGTTTCTTCTTGCTCCTCTCCGTCCTCTTTCTACTCTTCCTTTTCTTCTGCATCGTCGTCTTCATCCCATTCTTCCACGTCGTAACCACTAGTGTTGCCATCATCATCATTATCATAAACTTCTCCGTCTGCTTCCTCTTGTTTTCCGCTGTGTCTTCTCCACCATCTCTATCTCCTTTCGTCCTCTTTTTGTGTTTCATGATTGTCATCGTCGTCGTCTTCCTTTTCCTCCTTCCTCGTACATACCACCGTCCTCGTCTTCCTTTCTTCTACTACATTATTGTCATAGTCTTCTCGTTCTCACTCCTCGTGTTCCTCTCGTCTTCCCTAATTCTGCTTCAATCTCTCTCCTTTCTCTATTTCTCTGCCTTCTTCTTTCCGATTATCTGAACTGCAAACATTTCTCATGATGCTTCTTCCAGGTCTTCACCCTATTGTACGGACGTGGGTCGAGTTGTCGGCTGTCCAATCTTCCATGTGAATGTTGACGATCCAGAGGCTGTCATGCATGTGTGTAATGTGGCAGCTGAGTGGAGGAAGACATTCAAGAAAGACGTGATTATCGATCTGGTGTGCTACAGAAGGTGAGTTCAGAATGAGATTCTTGACCTCGCTGCACTCCATGTGTTCATTTCTCCTTTCAGACACGGTCACAATGAACTTGACGAGCCAATGTTCACACAGCCGCTTATGTACCAGAGAATCAAGCAGATGCCGACAGCTCTGGAGAAATATCAGGAGCACATCATCAATGAGGGAGTAGCGGATGAGCAGTACGTAAAGGTGACTGCCATTTCAACTAGTAATTTAGTTGACTAACAGCTCAACCGACCTTATTCTCTAGGACGAGTTCACAAAGTATGGCCAGATTCTGGAAGATGCGTATGAGAATGCCCAGCAGGTTACATATGTGAGGAATCGTGACTGGCTGGATTCACCCTGGGACGACTTCTTCAAGCGTCGCGATCCGTTGAAGGTGGAGGGATCTCTTTTTCTTTGTAGATAATTATATTTCCGTAATTTTCATTAATTCAGCTGGTCACCACCGGCATTGACGAGGACAATGTCACTCAAATCATCGACAAGTTTGGCTCTACCCCGGAGGGATTCCATCTACATCGTGGTTTGGAGCGTATTCTGAAGGGACGTAAACAAATGCTGAAGGACAACTCGGTAGGTTTGATGTGGGGTCAAAGCCATGTTTGGTGGAGTGATATCACAGGGATAGAAACGCCCTCCTTGCGGATCAAGGGAGGCTCGCCTTACTTGCCTATTGCTTTGAGGTAGGTGGGTTGCACTCCCGACCTTCCTGTAGGGGAATACCGCGCTCCTAACTGGACTTCAGAATAGTAGTGCCATTCCCGCTTCAAGTAAAGAGAAGGGTACCGTAGTAGCGACCGACGTGAAAGAGAATGGGCTCTATTCTCCCTCGTTCGGAAAGTGAGGAGGTCGCATTTCCGATGGATTTTGAGGAGGGCCGCGCTCTCGACCGACCTCTTCTAAGAAGGGGATGTATCCTCTCCTGACTAGAAAGGGGCTGCTTTCCTGATTGCGCTAAAAGGAAGGTCGCAATTCCGACCGATTTTCAGGGGTAGGATTGTACTCTCGACTGACTTGCAAGAGAGGGGGCCGCGCTCCCGATTGTAATACAGGGAGGTGTACACGTTGCCGAATTCTCTGGAGGGGAGGGGACAACGATTCTTCCCCGAGCTGTGTGGGAGAGGCCACAGTGCAGATCTACCGGGATTCATGATTCATGAACGACAAAACCGCTGTTTCAGGGTATATTTTACCGTAAACTCCGCACTCCTCAATGATCTATGCCGCTCCCTCGCCACTGCGGTCACTCTTGAGCCATGGTTTTTTCGTTAATGAATCCGGTCCCTTAACGGGAAGGGCAGTATTCTTTTATGTGGAGTTGGAAGCTCGATCTTTTTCATTGTCGGTAAGCTTTCGGCTCATAAAGCCGTCGTAAGACCTTAAAAATTTCTTTACAAAACGTGGTTGGCAAACAAAACACAATACAATGACAATACGAACCAGGGTTCCCTTCGCGTTTGGTAGTGGTTGACTGCGAAACTCCAAAGGCGCTAAAGGAGATGCTGATGTATGTTCTAGCGAGGGAAACTTCGTAACTGCTCACCCCACTCAGTTAAATGCACGTATAAAATAAGGGTGACTGCGGATGCGCAGAAGGGATCGCGATAGGGCCTCATTGGATAAGCCTAAGAAGATCATGCAGCTCCTCTCTGGCATTGATTTCCGGTTGCAGTCGCCGTATTTCCCGCGCTTCCATCACTTTTCGCTCCAAGGGTTTCAGCAGATATCGATGGAGAACCACTACATCGAAGTGAGGTGCGACTTCGTTACTGTGTCTCACATTGCGGTGTCTAGCGAAGCTGCTGTTTGGATAGGCAGCAGGATTTGCTAGGGCTCTTCTATGTTCGTCCAAGCGGAACTTCAACGGCCTCATGGTCTCACCCACGTACTTCTCTCCGCATGCCCGACAGGTGATCATGTATACCGTCCCACGTAAATCACAGATTTTCTTTGAGGTGCAGTAGCGACACGATTGTTCTTGACACAGGCTTTCATATGGCCTGGACGACGTGAGGAGATCGCGTAGGGTCGGCGGTGGGCGAAAAACTAGTCGTATTGGCAGCATAGAGCGCTTGACAACATTGTCTACTTCTCTTGCTACCTTCTCGTTGACGTAAGGCAGAGCCAATGTGATTCCATCTGCGGCTCTATGGGGGGTCCACGTTCTCAGGCTGTTTGTAGAATACCCGTTTTGATCCAGAATCATCCTTATCTTGGCATCCACGATAGGGTCTGAGAAGGTCCCGAGCTTCTCTTTCGTTTTCAGAAGGTTGCGTATGACGTTGGCCTTCATGAACATAGGGTGAGCACTTCTGGAGTGCAAAAGTATGTTAGAAGAAGCTTCTTTTTTGTACCATAGGTGTTCTTTTTGTCCTCCTACTATTCGCACCTTCACGTTAAGAAATGGCAAGAAACCACTCTCATCGGGAGTTTCTGAGGTGAAGTTTACGTTAGGATCTTGCGAATTCAATGCTTCCAACGTGCAGCTCAACTCTCTTTCACTTGTTCCGATTACAAAAACGTCATCTATGTAGCGCTTAAAGAAAAGAATTCCAGTTGTTAGAGATGACTTTTCGATATGGTCCAGGAAAATAATCGCCAGCAAAGGCGCTATGCGATTTCCCATTGCTAGGCCACGCTTTTGCTTGTAGATTTTGTTATCGAAGCAAAATATGTTGCATTCGAGTGCTGCTTCAAGGAGAATCCTTATCTCCATATCAGAAAATCCCATCATCGACACGTCGCTACGATGTTCATTCAAAAGCGTCAGAACAGCATTCACTGCTCCTGTATTGTTGACGTTTGTATATAAAGATGTCACATCGAAACTTGCGTAAACTGCTGGCGATGGTACGGGACAGCTACGTAATGAAGCAAGAAAATCATCGACGTTTACGATATGTGTATCTGTTGTTGTATCTGATTTAGGGGTGGGGGGTACATCATCGACCGACCTGGAAGGGAAAAGGATCCACAAATTCTTCGAATTTTAAAGAAAGGGGACCACACTCTTTATCGAATCGTAGGGTAGGAGGTTGCGTTCCCGCTCATTCTGGAGGGGCTTAGCGAAGTTTACGTCTATGTTGAAGGAGGAGGTATTGTAATCGAGCGATCTGTGGCCACATTCATGACCGGGAAGGGGGCGTAACCCACCCGCGCCCGGCGTTTGGCAACCAATATTGGTCGACACTCTAATAGTGGCTGCCCCTCTTTGCCGCCTGTGAGAGCAGAGGATCTAAGTAAGAAGCAGTCACACCCCTCCGACCGACCGCTGGGTGGCTCCCGTCTACCTGCGAGGGGTAGCCGGAAGCCTCCCTGTCTACCCGCCGGGTGCTTTGAGTGGACTTTGGACCTTCCCGCGAGGCTCTCGTTGGTTCATGAATACGGGCCTTGAAAGGAGGTACCGCATCTCCTCCCGATCTGAAAAGAAGGGACAGCACTCTCGACCCAACCAGCCACTGTGGCCGTATTCATGAAACTACGGGAGCCTCCCGGGATGGTCCTTTGCCCGCCCACCGCATACATCGGCTGGCCTTAAAAACCTTCCCGGGAGCCTCCCGTAGTTCCATGAATAGGTTCACAGAGTAAAGGGGTGGCGCTGCCGCTAGCTCCAAAAAGTAATTGCACTCCCGACAGACCTGGAAAAGTGGTGGCTGCACTCCCTATTGATTTTTTCGGAAGGGGACGCGTTCCTGATAGTCCTGTAGTGGTGGGCCACGCTTCTTATTTTTTCGGGGGTGGGCCGCACTCTTGACCGACTGATAGCAACGCTGTGTTCGGCCCTGGTCAGTGGATACCTTTTTTTGAAGCCCGTTTTCATTGTTTGATTGCATTACAGATGGATTGGGCATGTGGTGAAGCGTTGGCGTTTGGATCACTTCTGAAGGAAGGCATTCATGTTCGTCTCAGTGGTCAGGATGTGGAGCGTGGAACCTTCTCGCATAGACATCATGTGCTGCACGATCAGTCCATTGACCAAAAGGTATGCCATTTTCTGCTAGATGGAGCGCGAGTGGGACTCATATGGAATGTTTTGCAGACCTACAATCCTCTGAATGACTTACAAGAAGGCCAGGCGGAATACACTGTCTGCAACTCGTCGTTGTCCGAGTATGCTGTGCTTGGATTTGAGCTGGGTATGTGGTAAAGATTTATGTCCACCGGTGGTTGAAAGATGGTATCTTTCAGGATATTCTATGGTTGATCCGAACTCGCTAGTAATATGGGAGGCGCAGTTTGGTGACTTCGCTAACACCGCTCAGTGTGTCATTGATCAGTTTGTGTCTTCCGGTGGGTGACTTTGATGACTTTATAAAAAGATCGATCACCTTCGAGTGCTATTTGTTGACTTTTCTTGAAGTGTCTGTCTTCAGGACAGTCGAAATGGATTCGTCAATCTGGCCTTGTGATGCTCTTGCCGCACGGTTACGAAGGAATGGGACCGGAACACTCCTCCGCTCGCCCAGAAAGATATCTCCAGATGTGTAACGAGGACGATCAGATCGATCTTGATGTGAGTTAAGTTCTCGTGTTTGTACGAAGGCCCAGATTTTCGCAAATTCAGAAGCCGTTTTTCCCGGCGGCTTTTCAGGAGCGTTTGCATTTTTCTGGTTATTTCCTGTACTTTGTGCGGAAAAAGTACAAGAAGGGTGACGAAAAAATTATCGACGTATCTAAAAATTCGGGTCGTTAAAGGGGTGGGCAGCCGCCTGCTTCGCCTTGAAAACCGCCTCATTTTAATACCCAAAACTGGGCGTGTTTCCTCCTGGAAGACCTGCTTTCTGTTCCGAGAGACTTGTCTATTGCCCTGAAAGCTCTGCCATTTGTCCGCCTGTTCAAAACCCATTTTGTCTCTGGGACGCGTGGTCAAGCGAACTCTTTTCCTTTGCAGCCTTGAAGAGAGTATTGCTATAGGCCCAGAAACTGGGCAACCAGCGTTGGATTCGTCCAAAGGTCCATGGGAGTTAATGTTGTGGTTTTTTTTTCGACAGTTGAATAAGTGTAGAGTATTGTGGCCGGTACCACCACAGTCCGGGCAAGCGTCGGGAGTGCTACTGTCGATCCTGTTTGCATAGGACTTCAGGAACGTTGAGTGTCCACAGCGCAACGATGCAAGAGTGCATCTGGCACGTCTACTCAGCTGAGACTCAGACTCAGAGACTCGTGGCGGCACAGTACTCCAAATGGGATTGATAACCGCTCTTTCCAGACATCCTCGGACGAACTGGGTGTGCTCCTCGGGCAACAGACGGAGGCATTCTTGATGTGAATCGTGCCATCTTAGCAGATTAACTTTATTTGTAGCATCGGCGAAGGGTTTTCTTATCTCTCTCTCTCTCTCTCTCTCTCTCTCTCTCTCTCTCTCTTACAGGCTCAAGTACTCTCTATGATGGGTGGTTGGGCTGTTTGATGATGTTGATGTGGAGCTGCTGGGCCTGGAGCTGACAATGCCCCTTTACTGGTAGTACCCGGGTCTCGGCGTGAAGATGTTTAATGGGCGAACTCCTAGCACACCCAGTGGCGATCCGAAGAGCAGCGTTTTGCACACGCTGCGTTTTGCTCCAGGATGTATCCGACACTAAGTGCTGCCAAACAGGTGCCGCATACTCCAGGGCGGGCTGCAATATAGCCTTATATGTGGTCAGAATAGTTTCCTTGCTGCAGCTCCATGATGTACCCCTAGTGCTCTTAGCAGACTGAGTTTGGCCTTGACAACTGTCTGCTTCTGCTCGGTATTCTTGTGAAACCTCAGCGATGGATCAAGTATAAGGCCAAGCAGTTTAACGAATCGAGCAGCAGGAAGGCGATCTCCACCCCAGTTGACTTCAGGATGGGCATTGTGCTCTTTGGGGTCAGTGGTAAAAACTGATACTGAGGATTTGGCGGCTGAGACCCTGAGCATTTTGTTGTCGAAGTAGCTTTTCAAACCAATCAGGTACTCGTTGATCTTGCTCGCGGCGGCTTGAATGTCGCGGTTCTGGCACATGACAGTCATATCGATAGCATAGGCGACAACTTTTATGTCTTGGGGAGGAGCCGGAATGTCCTCTAGGTACAGATTAAACAGAGCGGGCGATAAGACTCCGCCTTGCGGGACACCAGCAGCTATGGGAATACTGCTTGAAACATGACTTTGGAACATAACTTTTGCTCGACGGCTTTTAGTGAATGCAGTTATCCAGCGCTTCTGCCATGGAGGGATAGGTCAAGCGAACTCTTGTGTTAGGTCTGAGCTAATACCACTTCCTCTGGGGCAAAAAAAAAGGACATTTTCTGAATTTTCGACCACCTCTAAAAACTGATATTTTTGCTCAAACAATTTCAGATCGACCTCATAATTCGAAATCTTGAGCCAGAATTTTGATGCCGTTCCGGCCTGTTCGGTTGCGACACATTCCTGCCAAAACATGCTGGATGTGGACAGGCGGATAACAGGAAGAGATTTCGGGCCAATAGGCAGGTCTTTCGGGGCGGCAGGTGGTGGTTTCGAAGCAGGGAAGGTTTCATTTTGTTCATCGTTAGGTTGAAGGTGCAATATATGAAATCAGGGTTGAGCAGGCCGTTGCGCAAGCAAATCTTCGGCGGAGCTACGACCCCCCCCCTCCTGTTAACCAAAATTTTGATGAAATTTCGAAAATTTTTATCATCCTTCCTCCCGATATGAAAAATTGCTCAAGTTTTTTTTGGAGTGGCAGAAGTGGCTTGGAGAGAATTCCCTTTTTGCTCCAAAAATTTCACACCACCTCCTCCCCCCCCAAATTTTCATTTTTTTACAAAAAATTTGCAACATTGTTACGACCCTCTGGTGAGCCGAGTCGCAGCCGTGCTCAACCCTGTATGAAAGCCTATCGACCTGCTGTCGACGGCTTAGTTTGCCCGATCTAGTTGAGCATCACAGGTTTAGAGAACCTACCACAACTTCCCTGGCAGGGAATTACTTCGCAACCTGAGCCGCCGACTGCAGGCCGATGGGTTGCCATCGCGTATACGATTGATTATAATGGTGACTACACAACAAAACTAGTTTCACCTGCCTCGAAGGACTTCTCTGTTGCCCCGAAAGCTTCGCCTGTTGTCCTTCTGTTCACATACTGGCATGATCAGGCGAGGTTCCGTCGCCGACCCAGTGGGTGATTCTAGCGTCATAATTTCGACTCAAGCCTCGAAATGGGGGATTGGCTTTTTTTTGGGCAAAAATGAAAATTCCAGAGGTGGTTAAGGAAATTCTTCAATTTTTTCCCCTGAGGGGAGGTTTATAGCTCAGCTTGGTCTCACAGAACGGTTCGCTTGTCCGTGAGTTTTTTTAGAGACACAATAGGTCTACAACAGGCTGGCAATAGGCAGAGGTTTCGGGGTAATAGGTGGTAGTTTTTTACCCGAAAGCGACTCTGGAAAAGGCCATTTTTGACGTTGGTTCCTTGCAGAAGGTTGCTTTCGGTGGAACATTTGAAGCGCAGCAGCTGCATGACACCAACTGGATTGTCGCGAACTGCACCACTCCGGCCAACATTTTCCATCTGCTCAGAAGACAGGTATCTAGAGTTTTTCGGTCCTT
The DNA here is from genome assembly GCA_029168955.1 of Aplectana chamaeleonis. Classification (NCBI taxonomy): domain Eukaryota; kingdom Metazoa; phylum Nematoda; class Chromadorea; order Rhabditida; family Cosmocercidae; genus Aplectana; species Aplectana chamaeleonis. The sequence continues at coordinate 6,472,813 of JAPDOI010000002.1, read as the reverse complement.
TGTTCCGCAGGATGAGATGAATACTTTTCATATTTCAAGGTGTATTTGCCGTTCCGCAAACCGGCTGTGGTGATGTCGCCGAAATCGCTGCTGCGTCATCCGTTGGCTCGCTCACCGATTCAGGACTTCCTGCCCGGCACCCACTTCCAGAGGGTTATCCCGGATAATGTTGAACACCATGGCAATGTGCAACGGCTTGTCTTCTGTACAGGTAGACGCTTGTGTGGTTGAATCACGAAATCTAGTCCAGCGCGGTGAGGTCGCGAGCGACTAGAACTCATGAACTGGTGATTCATGTGTGCAGTTTCCAGGTAAGGTCTACTATGATCTGCTGAGCGCCAGGAAACACGTGAAGAAGGAGGATTCTGTGGCGATTTGCCGAGTTGAACAGATATCGCCGTTCCCGTACGACCTGATTCAGGCCGAGTGCCAGAAGTATCCGGGAGCTGAGCTGCTCTGGTCTCAGGAGGTTGGTTTTTGGTAGTTTCCATCTGGAGTTCCGCGCGTACTTTGCTTCGTAGTCTGTGTGGCTACAGACAACACACAATATGGCACGTTTACGCAGCCTGTGCAACCCATTTAAATGGTTGTATGCTGCTTTTGGGCGACGCCCCATATTGATTAGGTCGCGCCGCGTGATCATGGGTTGCGCTGTGTCCTGGCGCTTAGTGGTAGAAGTATAAACGACGTCTAATTTCGATTGTTTCGCGCCGCGTGATTAATATTATTTGTTTTCACTGTGCCGCGGTATGCCTTGGTAGAAGCATATGTGGCGCCCTACATCGATTGTGTCGCTTTGCATGATCAGGAATCGCGCTGTATCGTTGCGCTTCGCGTTAGAAGTATACGCGATGCATACTATCGATTGTGTCGTGCCACGTGATCAGTATAATAGGATTGCACCATGCCTCGCTGTGTAATCATGATTGACGCCTTATATTGACTGTGTCGCGCCTGTGATCAATATTATGGAATTATAGGGCGGTGCGAAGCCGCTCTGCGGTAGAAGTATAAGAAGCGAGTATAATTGATTTTGTTGCGCCACTTGGTAAGTAGTAAAGAGTTGCATAGTTGTCGCGATGCTATGTGTTAGAAGTATAAATGACGTTTAATGTCGATTGTGTCACGCCGCGTGTTTTATGATATAGGATTCCTTTGTGCGGCGGTACGCCTTGTTAGAAGCATACGAGACGCCCTATATCGATTGTGTAGCTTTGCGTGATCAACAATCGCGGATGTATCGTGGCTCTTCGCGGTAGAAGTATAAGCGAAGCATAATATCGATCTTGTCGTGACACGTGATCAATATTACAGGATTGCACCATGCTTCGCTGTGGAAGCATGATTGACGCCTTATATTGACTGTGTCGCGCCGGTGATCAATATTATAGGATTATAGGGCGGTGCGAAGCCGCTCTGCGGTAGAAGTATAAGTAGCGCGTTTAATTGATTTTGTTGCGCCACTTGGTAAGTAGTAAAGAGTTGCATAGTTGTCGCGATGCTATGTGTTAGAAGTATAAATGACGTTTAATATCGATTGTGTCACTCCGCGTGTTTTATAATATAGGATCCCTTTGTGCGGCGGTACTCCTTGGTAGAAGCATATGCGACGCCCCATTTCGATTGTGTCGCTTCGCGTGGTCAAGAATTGCACTGTATCGTAACGCTTCGCTGTAGAATTATAAGCGATGCATAATATCGATTGTAGCATGCCGCGTGATCAATATTATAGGATTTCACCATGCTTCGATGTGAAAGCATGAGTGACGCCCTGTACTGACTGCTTCGCGCCGGGTAATCAATATTATGGTGGTGAGACGCTTTGCGGTAGATGTATAAGTAGCGCGTAATATCGATTTTCTGCGTCATTCGCAAAGTGTTATAGAGTTCCACAGCTTTGCGGCGCCATGCGGTAGATGTATAATCGACTTCTAATATCGATTTTGTCGCGCTGCGTGATTGATATTATGTGATTTCACTGTCCCGCGCGTACCTCTTGGTAGAAGCGTGGGGACAGCATAAGATATTGTTGTATCGCGTGATCAATGTTTTGCCGCGGCGTTACGTGGCTTTATAGAGTCATTGTTATGGTTCGCCGCTGCTGCAACTATAAATTTTGCCGCGCGTCTATTACTCATCGTGTAGGGACCCACCGCTGTGCAATGGTGGCGGCTGTCGCGGCAGCGGGTCTCTGATGGGTGTCAGCTTGCATTCATACTTCCTGTCGTCGGGATTCGTCGCTGGTATCATGCGAGTGGAGAACGCTGTGCGCGGGCGTGAAGCGCGCATCGCAAAAACAGTCTAGCTGCTGCGCGTGGCGTCGTCGCTCGCCATTAGCTGGCTGGACATGCTTTTGTTATGCTCGTCGAGCTTTTCTAATCGGCGCGATTGGACTGCAGCGACAGGAAGTATGAACAGAGCATTGCATATGTATGACGCTACGCGCGCGCCGCGTTCTAGATCGATTTTTCTACACTAAACTGACACTAAACAGCTGGCGCGACTATGCTCAGTATGTCCCGTCACCGACCGAACGGCAATGACGACGCGCGTGGCAGCTGTGGCACAATCCTATGGCTTCGCAATGAAATATGACGGCCTTACGGACGCGCCGCGTAAATCGGTCGATATTGCACCCGAAAACGCTGCGCGCTAAGTAAGTTCAAGCGTGACGCGCGGCGCGCAACGAAAACACGGTGATGACGACACGCATGGCAGCTGTCTTTTTATGCGTGCTGCGCGACATGCTTGTACTTTATTAGCGCGCTACGTTTTCGGGTGCAATATCGACGAATTTACGCTGCGCGTCCGTAAAGCCGTGAAATTTCATTGCGAAGCGATAGCATTGTGTACATGGGTATCGATTTAAATCGCGTCGCGTGTCGCTTTCACTCCAAAAATGCTATAGCGACGCGCCGCACTGGAAGTATAAAGGCGGTTTCAGTCCAGTCGCGCGCGATTTGAGTGTAATGTGTCTAGCTACAGGCAAAGAGGGTATGTTTTGAAATGAAAACTACATTTTCAGGAGCACAAGAACATGGGTGCGTGGGGCTTTGTGCAGCCGCGCTTCAACAGCCTGCTGCAGTCTGAGAATCGTGTCATCAAATACACAGGACGTCATCCGTCGGCTTCACCGGCCACAGGAAACAAGTTCACGCACCTGTTGGAGCAGAAGGACATGATGAGCAGGACGTTCGACGTGCCGAAGGCGCAGCTGGAAGGCTTCAAGGCGTAGTTTTTTGTCGTCTTCGGTCGCACAGTGGTAGTAGTATGTAGTAGTAATAAATCTAGATCTTGTTTTGTCACTGGAATTGTTCTCCCCGTCGGGTCGAGTCTATGCGCATCAAATCGTTTCATATGTAATCCTTCCTGTCTGTCTGTCTGATTGGAAATCGACTACGAACTCCTACTTTTTCTCCGCTGAAAAGTCTCGGATATAGGCAATCTGTGTTACGTTTGTTACATTGTATGTTGTGTTTTTACTTTGTTCCACGATCGCTCGCGCGTGCGCTCGCGTAGGGCACAGCTTTACTGTAGCGTATGGCGACTCTGCACTAGGAGAGATATGTTATTTATCGACTTTTTAGGTTAGGTGCGCGCGCGATAAGAGAAATCGGAATAGTGTTTTTCTATGTGTTAGGACATTTTTGCTCCGGTAATTGTTTAGTGGGCCTACCGCCACGTCGCGGTAGGTTCCCTGAATCAGGCGTAGAAGAATTTTTCTTTGCATGTCGGTGTGTGTGCGTGGCTGTGCGTGTATAAGTGTGCTTGTGCGTGTTTTGATGTCGTTTTGGATGTCATCGTGCCGGTTCATTTCTAATAAATTTGCCGTATTGATTATTTTGTGGTATTTGATCAGTTTTGACCTAAGATATTATTTGGATTGATTACACGACTGTGGGAGCCGCGTGCGGGCGCGTTGCGGCGATCGATATCTACCTCATTAGGTTGGTTTTGTCGTGTTGAATAATTTTCATAGCAGAAAAAAAAAGTTTTGTTCAATTTTTACCAGGGAGTTCTTTGAGCAGTCTTGAAGAAAAAAATCAGTGAAAATTGAAGTAAGTCAGCCTTTGCCGCGACGCGACCGCCAGCGCCATGCATTCCAGACATTTGGAATCGGTGAAATGTTCTATTTTACTTGATTTTAGGGTATAGAATGACCGTTTTTGAGCCAGCACAAAACATGCAGTCTCCGCCCACTTTCTTTACACTTCCCGCCCCTCAATGCAAACTCGTCAATATCGATTGCTCGAAAACGGTCAAGTGGGCTAGTTTTTGATGTCTCAAACGACGTAAGCGTTGTAACGCGGACGGAAAGAGTCTACTTAGGCAACGCGTGCGAGCGGATCGCTGTCAGTTTGCGGGCGGATAGCAGCTCTGAAGCTTGCCGGCCATCCGCCCGCTCGCGTACGCAGCTTTTTTTCTGGTACCGCTATACGCCCGCTACATCGAGACCCCGATGGGCGGCGATCCGCGCGCAACTTGCTGGCGTGCCGCCCGCCGACGAGGCCTTGATAGGCAGCGGTCCGTCCGCGCCTAGTGTTTGATATACTCGGTCCCGAACGAGATGGCAAGCGAAGAGTCTAAAGAAGCAGCGCTAACTCCGCGTCTCTAAGGTTTTTTGGATTACAGCAAAACGTCGTGTACGCAAATCGCATGCGCAACACGGCATCTGTCTTACCTTGATCTGAAAACAGAATCCATTTCTTGAAACACCCTACCTGCCACGTAAATTAGAGTATCTACGTCAAGATAGAGTATTAGGGGCATTTTCAGTGGAAATAGTGCAAAAAAAAATATGAAGTACTGTGCTTATCTGGGCCAAATTCCGGTCCGCAATTGCACGCTATGCGGCCGCACGCGCTCGAGTCAGTCGAATTTCCAGCGCCAAAGCCGACTCGATGTGGCTTTTTTATACAGTTTTCTCCACTTTTGTTTAGCTTCCAGTTTCCAAAACCCTCCTAGAGTCAACAGATCGGCGGCTGCGGCGCTGGGAACTCTTCCGACTCGAATGCGTGCGGCCGCAAAGCGTGTCGAGATGCAATTGCGGACCGGAATCTGGCCCAGAGAAGCACAGTATGCGGAAAAAAGAAATGAGAACGGAAACACTGTTGGGTGATCTGTTTTTAGATTACGGTAAGATTTATGCTGTGTCGCGCACGTGATTTACGTACGCGACGTCTCACCATAATCCAAAAACGTCAGAGACGCAGAGGGAGCGCTGCTGCCATGTTTGCGATTTCGACCGAGTGTGTACAGTACAGTCATCTACGTAATCGCGTTCAGTCCACAAAGTGCACGCTGATTGCGAAAGCGTGTTGCGGCGCGGGTTCGAGGATCCTCAGGCAGGGATGTCGGATCACCCGGGCGGTTTTTGCCTTTTTTCGCAGCGTCGAAAAAAGGCAACCGCCCGGGTGATCGGACATCCCTGTCTGAGGATCCTTGAAACCGCGCCGCAACACGCTTTCGCAATCAGTGTGCACTCTGCGGACTGAACGCGATTGCGAAGATGAACTGTATGCTGCGGTGTAACTCGTCCACTTCCATTCCGGTTAAAGAACAACCCGTTATTCCTTTATTTGCATGTTTTCTTCAGTTTCCAATACTGCCACCCGTCGATTTATGTCACAAAGTCGATTTCATAGAAAGTGGTTGGTGGAAAAAAAAGTATTTTTTCCAATTCGTTTTCCGTATCTCCCCATGAGAGTCAGATAGCGGATTTTTTACGCTCGTTCCAAGTCAGTATACGAATATTCAAAAATTTCAATTTCCAGGATTTTTAGGGTTCAACTTCGTATACTTCAATTAAACGCATAGGCGCGTCAAACATACAGTCGCTTCGCAAATTCTAGTCCAGTGGTCGGGATCGCAAGCCTAACGCGCTTGCCGCCACTGCTGGTCACGAACCGAAAACCCTGCTTGCGCTGTTGACAAGTATTTATCGATTTGTTATGCGCTGTGGCGTGCGAGCGCGTTGCGTGCAAGTGTGGAGTTCTAATCGAGTTGGACTAGAACTTCCGACTCGACTGTACATACGAGTATGTAGTCGGTCTTCGTTAGAGCGTATTTCGTTAAACACAAACATATAGATAGGCAGACCTAGGGAGAGTACATCAGGATTCCGCACTTGGTTGCGGCAAGACCCAGGAAAATAACACCCCTTTCCAGATCTCGAAGTTACCACCTCCCCCCCCCCCCTCTCGACTAACCGGGGGCCGCTCCGAGCTCAAACTGGGGTTTCGAAAAACGTTCTATTAAGAGTTGTGGGAGACCGAAAAAGACGATTTCACGTTACGAAATTTCATTTAATGCACTTGAGTACATCAAAAACGGCCAGAAAAATTCTCTCATTTCGAACTGTCCAAACTGTTTTTTTTTTCTTCTTTTCGAATAGTGATCGAAACGTTTCAAGTTCAAACTTTCCCCGGGGTAGGATGGAATAATTGTGCCTCTAAACACGAATATGAGGTCTGCTTTCGGTTTCCGAAAGATTACGATAGGTTGCTGAAGATGAACGGTATTTAAGCTACCGTAAGCTACCGTAGTTTTTAGAACGGACCTGATATTCGTGTTCAGCGACCCAAATAACATCCCTGGACTAACTTTAGGTAAATATTTTAATTTCCGAAATCTGGAAAATTGAACTTTTCGGCCACATCCGGTCTATCCAGGTGTATTAAGTTGAGTTTTATTTAGAACGTGAAATGGTGTCTTCGAATTTTTCTAACCCTACATAGGCTCCTGCGGTTTGAATTCAATGTGGTTCCTATTAGTGTTCTTGCCGGAACAAAATCAGAGTCCGCAGTTGCGGACAGCCGCTGTTGCTACACGCAACTGGAAGATGATCGTGGTGTGACTACGAGGTCCCGACACGATGAAAGACATTATGAACGTTTCCAAGAATTAGGGTCAAGCGGGTAATGTCTAGTCGAACAACGCGTATGACGGAAAAAAATCTAAGAAAATAGAAATGGGGACGTGAAAATTTCGCCAGGTGCTAGCAGTTGATCGCAAAACGCTTGGCTTCGATCAACTCAGCACCTTATGTAAATATATATATATATATATATATATATATATATATATATATATATACATATATATATATATATATATATATATATATATATATATATATATATATATATATATATATATATATATATATATATATATATATATATATATATATATATATATATATATGTATATATATATACCATAACGTCCACTGCGACGTTAAACTGCAGTTATGGCAAAAACATACAAAAATCGTGAAAATTTCGGTTCAAAAATGGAAAACGCTTCCCCAAGACTTGTCAGTTGATAGTGCTGATTGTTAAAAGTACCGCGTAGGATTGATGACGAGAAAAAATAAATAAAAACGCAAAAAAAATCTGAAAATGTCATACCCAAAGTTTTCCAAAAAAAAAATTCACCTCAGGGGGACGTTAAAATTTTCAACATTCTAAAAAATTGGTCATCAAGGAGGGGAGGCGTAGCTTTGTCTAAATCTGGGACACTGCCAAGAATAGTTAAGATAGGGACCAGGGATAAGCGAAAAAATTTTGAAAACTCGAAATTGAGAAATGACGATTCTCGTTCCGAGGTCAAATTTCTTGGTGCAGATAGGCCATTTAAATTGCAATCATTTTTCGAAAAGTTTTCGGGTTTTTTCGTTATTGGTTTTGATTTTCCGAAAAATCGAAAAAAAAACGAAGAATCGAAAAAAGTGTATTTTCGCAACGTATGTAGCGCAGCTAAGCATTCTACAAATTTTCTGCCGAAAATTTTTCGCTTTCATGCTCGAAAAGTTTTCGTACACCCCTGACAGGGACCTCAACCAAACCGAGGTGAAATATTGAACAGATTCAAGTGACCCCATCTGTCGCGAGCGCGATGGGATTTATGGTCCCCAGCAGGGATGAGCGGAATAAAAATATGAAATTTCGGAAATCGGTTTTCGGGTTTCGGAACAGAAAATGTTTTCTCGGGTTTCGGAAATCGGGCGCGAAACGCCTGAAAATGCGCGGAAATGCGGTTTTCGGAACGCGAAACGCGAAAAAATTCAGAAACGATCTAATATTTTCTTACGTCCCAGACGACCCGATATTTTCGTGTTCCGCGGCGTTTTCTGCGGTTTTCGGAATGCGGAACGCGGAATGCGAAAAATGCGCGAAACTGCGGGTTTCGGAACGCGAAACGTGGAACTCCGCTCATCCCTGGTCCCCAGCACGATGCGAAGGCATCATGCATGGACCGACCCACGGGTATGACAACCCTGGATAGCGGTGTGGCCAACACCTAGAAGGATCTCACTAGATCCCTGGTTCCCCGGCCCACTATCGCGACGCATCGATGGCTACTATGCATCCGTCAGCTCGCCCCGTTACCGCAAGGTTATCTCGCAACCTGCTCCCCTCAAGCAGGCGGAGTCCTCGCGTTCACTGGGGATCACCTTGTCCACTAACCTGGGACAGCCGCACTAGCAAGCCACGTAACCCAACTAGCATGTATGGGGGGCCAAAGGGGGGATAGTCCCGCGTAGTACCAGCGTAATAGCACAAAAACACAAGCCAACCATATTGACACCGATATAGCAGCGCTATATAAACACCAACACAGGTACAAGGTACACAGTGGTAAGTTATAACCCTCGATCCTTAAGGCACTAACACCTAAAGGCATCTACAGGGTTCGCCTTACAGTTAACGGTTCAATTGGCTCACATCCCACGGCGCGTAGTAGATAGCGTAGTCTACCACGGCGTAATATAGATTGCGTAGTACGTGGTGGCGTAGTATCGCACCTCTCCCACTAGTCAACCGCACATCCCTAGCGGTGACTAATGCCAGAAGCCGTTGGGCCTCCGCCAACCTCCAGGCCGCTCGGTCTAGGCCGAGCTGGCGCCCAGATGCCGGCTTCCTCAGCTGCTGGGGACGGAGCCCACGGTTCCGGGGTCTCCCGGTAGGCCATCGCTGCCAGAGCAGCGCAGTACCAATGGGTACTGTAGGCCAACGCCATCCGGCGCCGGGCAGAACCACTGAACCGAGGACAGCCGCCTTATATAGGCAGCGCGGAGGAAGGGGGGCGGGACGCCGCGGCTGGCGCGGGTGTGCCCCGCCTCCAAGCGGCTGGCGTAGTGGTGAACAGGCCGGGGCCTCACGGTCCGCCCCCAGCCACCGTCGCATCCGCGACACCATCTTATTTCACACCCTAAATTTTTGAAAAAAATCCAGCTGAAGGAGGCGTTAAAATTGTCATCATTTAAAAATTGGTCATCAAGGAGGGTAGACGAAGCATTGTTGATATCTGGGACCCTGCCAAGAATAGTTGAGATAGAGACCAGGGATAAACGGAAAATTTTCGAAAAGTCGAAATTGAAAAATGAAGATTTTTTTTCGAGGCTAGTTTTTTTGGTGCAGATGGGCCATTTGGCTTGCAACCATTTTTCGAGAATTTTTCGGTTTTTTCGTTATTGATTTTTCAAAAAAATCGAAAAAAAAAACGAAAAATTGAAAGAAAATGTTTTTGCAACGTATGTAGCGCAGCGAAGCATTCTACAAATTTTCTGCCGAAAATTTTCCGTTTTTCATGTTCGAAAAGTTTTCGTAAGCCTCTGACAGGGACCTCAACCAAACCGAGGTGAAATATTGAACAGGTTCGAGCGGCCCCACCTTATTTCACACCCAAAATTTTCGAAGAAAATCCAACTGAAGGGGGCGTTCAAATTTTTGACATTCTAAAAAATTGGTCGTCAAGGAGGGGCGATGTAGCTTTGTCTAAATTTGGGACTCTGCCAAGAATTGTTGAGATAGGGATCAAGGATGCGCGAAAAAATTTCGAAAATTCGGATTCGAAAATGAAGAATCTTGTTCCGAGACCGAATTTCTTGGTGCAGATGGGCCATTTGGAGTGCGACCATTTTCCGAAAAAAATTCGGTTTTTTCGTTATTGATTTTCCGAAAAATCGAAAAAAAGAAACGAAAAATTGAAAAAAAAAGTATTTTTGCAACGTATGTAGGTAGCGTAGCGAAGCATTTCACAAAATTTTGGCCGAAAATTGTTCCTTTTTTCGGTTTTGGAAACTTTTCGTACACCCCTGACAGTATACTTAGTACCCGAATCACTCCTTTTCGGATATCCGACCAAATATCCGAGATTCGGATAATCCGATATCCGAAAATTCGAAAAAAAAACGCATTATCTGAATCGAACCAATATGCGGTGAACTTAAAATCGGCATTACCTGAATCGAACCATTATCCGAAGAGTCAAATATTCGGAAAACAGATAAAATTCGGGTAAAATTTCGTATAAAATCGGATAATTTTTGGATAAAATCGGATAAATTCGGATTTAATTGCATCGGCCACGCCCGTTTTCCCGTACCGCCTTCTATCAGGTTGTCCGATAATTACTTGCCGTTTTTTTTATTTTCTATAACTTTATTTTTAAACATAAAATAACAACAATTTAATCAATAATGTATTCTCCGTTGTTTGTTATGACTTGCTCCTGTTATGTTATGACTGCTATGACTCGAAATTGCCACTTTTGAACTTCGCAAACCAATATCGAGCAGTTCTTTCAGCTATGGCACCCTCTCCGTATACGGCACAAATCTCTCTAGCAGCTTCCGTGGCTTTGGCACCTCGGGTAAACGCAAAAAGTAGATGGTGTCGAAAATGCTCGTTTTTGTCGACTTTACACTCCATTTAAATGCTCTAAAAATTAACAAAAACTAATCGAAACAAAAAAACCAAATAGACTTTCTTGTAGAGCGAAAAATTCTCTTTCGAATAACACAAAACATTGTACCAAAAAATTTCATTTCGATCGCTAATTTTTTAATTTAAAAAAAACGGCAAGAACTTATCGGACAACCTAATATGTAGTACATCAACCAGGATTTTCGTCTTCTTTCCGAAATCGGAAGAGTTGTTGCGGCGCGGAAAAATGGGCGTGGTCAAGTGAGATGACCAAGTGGCTAGTTATTCAGTGCAAAAGTTCTTTGTATAGTTGCTTTGCATACTTTATACTTGCTAGTTATCCTGAATAAAAACCTGTGTATGAATAATAGTGTGCCTCCCAACGACGATAGGATAGTTGAAGATATTTTTTCATATTTTTATTAATATTCATATATGAAAATTGAAGTTTGTACTGTGCTTATCTGGGCCAAATTCCGGCCAGCAATTGCGTCTCGACACGCTTTGCGGCCGCACGCTTCCGAGTCAGAAGAGTTTCCAGCGCCGCAGCCGCCGATCTGTTGACTCTATGTGGGGGTTTAGAAACTGGAAAGTAAACAAAATTGGAGACAATTGTATAAAAAAGCCACATCGAGTCGGCTTTGGTGCTGGAAACACGACTGACTCGAGCGCGTGCGGCCGCAAAGCGTGTCGAGCCGCAATTGCAGACCGGAATTAGGCCCAGATAAGCACAGTATGTGAACATGCTGCAACTGTTTGTTCAATTATGGATGTTTTCGAAGGCTTGCCTTGAGTGCCTGGTTTGTTTTTCAAAATTTTTCCTCAACTTTGTTCCGAAAATATCCGGAGTTATCCAAAATTATGCGACCGGATATCCGTATCCGAATCATTGGAAAAGTGGCATTATCTGAATCGATCCATTATCCGAAAAATTATCTTCGGATAACAAGTATATGTACCTGACAGGCACCTCAACCGAACCGAGGTGAAATATTGAACAGAGATTCATATGGCTCCATTTTTTCAAGCTTAATGTTTGGAAAAGTAAAATTCCGAAATTTTCGATTTCAAATGGGCATTCAAAAGAAATATCTATGAAGAGACCGAATTTCTTTTTTTTTCCTGAATAAAATTACATTTTTCCCTCACTTGACAGTATTCGATTGCATCCCATGACATCATTTTGCATTCTATATTAACCGGGCCAGGCAGGCGTTCGTCCGTCCGTCCCGTTCACCCCCCATGAATAATCGAATCGACGACAATTACATTATTGATCACGGCTGACGGGGTGGCCGGCCGCCGGGCGCATCGGATATTCGAGCGCACCCCACATGATGAGTAGTCGACCCCACAATCGACTCTGGCCGACACCCGTCGACCACACTCCTCTTCACATCGATTCACACAGTGCCCCCCTCATAGTATTGTGACTGGTGGTATCCATCCCCCCCATGACTCGTCTTCATGCTAGTAACTCATCCGTGGACTTTGGTGGTTTTCACTTTCATATACCTACCTGTAGCTTGAGAAATACATAATTTTTCACGGGATTTCTAGCTTTTAAATAGCATTTTCTTCTCAAATTTTTAATAAAAAATAGCTTTAAACCTTGTGATTTGAGGATATTTTTTTTTGTTTTTTTACGTTGAGATTTTCGTAAGTTTCTGTTCTTGAATAGCTCCCAATGAAAATGGAAATGAATTCGAAGTAACTTTTTGATTTTTAAATTTTTTTTTGATAGCATTTGGCAAAGAAATTTTAAAAATGGAGTAGTTTTTTTTTAACAATTTTCGAAGAATTTCCCGACATGTATACTGGTAGCAACTGAAAAAAGTAAGGCTCTTGTTAAGATAATCAGTTAAATTCGATGAGGAGTTGAATGTAACCTTTGATTTTTTTGAATAGTTTTTCTTCCTAAAATTTGGCAAAGGAATTCGAAAATGGTGTGGTTTTCGTATTTTTCAAGATTTTCGAAGATATTCCAGACGTGTACAATGGTAGGAACTGGAAGACTGACGTTCTGTAGCTTCAGAAATACATCAATTTTCACTGAAATTCTAGGTTTTTAAATCGCACTTTGCAATTTTCCAATGAAAAATCGCTTTGAATTCATGATTTCATAGTATTTTTTTTGTTTTCCAATCGTTGAGATTTTCGTAAGTTGCTGTTCTTGGATAGTCCCGATTGAAAATGGAATTGAAATTCGAAGTAACTTTTTTATTTTTAAATTTTTTTGTTCACATTTGGCAAAGAAATTTAAAAATGGAGTAGTTTTCGTATTTTTAAGCAAATTTCGAAGAATTTCCCGGCATTGATAATGGTAGCAACTGGAAAAAGTAAGGGTCTTGTTTAGAATTTGTGTGTGAAAATGCGGAAAAAATATGTTTGTTCCGATTCTTATAAAAGAGAAAGTTTTTGTTCAACATTTCAAATAAACGTTATCTTATCGATATAGAACATCCCTTTTGTTTTTTGTGTGTGAGAAATCAGCATTTTTCAGAATTCTTTTTTTTTGATTTGTAAGTATACATGCAGGAGCAGAAAAACTTAATTTTTTTCGGAATTCCGCTTAAATGTGTTTTTTTAATTCCTCAGATATTTTTTTTTTCAGAAATGTTTGCGTTTTCCAAGTATTTTCCTAAAGACTGATTTAGATTTTTTTGTCAGAGAGTATAATGGCTGGGAGAAAGAAAATATTTTTCAATTTGATAAATTTTTTCTGTGGTTTAAGGATATTTTTTTTGTTTTGTAATCGTTGAGATTTTCGTAAGTTGCTGTTCTTGAATAGTACCGATTGAAAATGGAAATGAATTCGAAGTAACTTTTTGATTTTTTAATTTTTTTTTGACAAAATTTTGCAAAGAAATTCAAAAATGGAGTAGTTTTCGTATTTTAAACAATTTTCAAAGAATTTTCCGGCATTTATATTGGTAGCAACTGGAAAAAGTAAGGCTCTTGTTTAGAATTGTCGTGTGGAAATGTGGGAAAATATATGTTTGTTCCGATTTTTATAAAAAAGAAAGAGTTTTCGTTCAACATTTCAAATAAACGTTATCTTATCGATATAGAACATCCCTTTTGTTTTTCGTGTGATAGGAATTAGCATTTTTCAGATTTTTTTTTGTTTTTTAGGTATACATGCAGGAACTGAAAGACTCAATTTTGTTTCGGAGTTTTGCATAAATGTGGTTTCTTTAATTTCTCAGATATCTGTTTTCTAGAAATGTTTGCATTTTCCAAGTATTTTCGTAAAGACTGATTTAGATTTTTTTGTCAGAGAGTATAATGGCTGGGAGAAAGAAAATATTTTTCAATTTGATAAATTTTTTCTGTGATTTAAGGCTATTTTTTTGTTTTGTAATCGTTGAGACCTTCGTAAGTTTCTATTCTTAAATAGTTTTGATTTAAAACTGGAAAAAATTTGATGGGGAATACAATGTAATCTTTGAATTTCAATTTTTTTTTTCATAAAATTTGGCAAAGAAATTCAAAAAATGGAGTCGTTTTTGTATTTTTTAAACAATTTTCGAAGAATTTCCCGACATGTATACTGGTAGCAACTGAAAAAAGTAAGGCTCTTGTTAAGAATTTCAGTTAAATTCGATGAGGAATTGAATCTAACCTTTGATTTTTTTGAATAGTTTTTTTCTAAAATTTGGCAAAGGAATTCGAAAATGGTGTGGTTTTCGTGTTTTTCAAGATTTTCGAAGATATCCCCGACATGTACATTGTTAGGAACTGGAAGACTGATGATCTGTAGCTTCAGAAATACATCGATTTTCACTGAAATTCTAGGTTTTTCAGAAATGTTTACATTTTCCGTATTATTCCTAACCTAAAGACTGAAAGTCACATTTTTTGTCAGAGAATGTATAATGGCTGGGAGAAATAGAAAAATCGCTTTGAATTCATGATTTCATAGTATTTTTTTTGTTTTGTAATCGTTGAGATTTTCGTAAGTTTCTGTTCTTGAATAGTTCCGATTGAAAATGGAATTGAAATTCGAAGTAACCTTTTGATTTTCAAAAAAAATTTTGATAACCTTTGGCAAAGAAATTTAAAAAATGGAGTAGTTTCCGTATTTTTAAACAATTTTCGAAGAATTTCCCGGAATTTATAATGGTAGCAACTGGAAAAAGTAAGGCTCTTGTGTAGAATTTTTGTGTGAAAATGCGGAAAAAAATATGTTGTTCTGATTTCTCTAAAAGGGAAGGGTTTTTGTTCAAAATTCCAAACAAACGTTATCTTATCGATATAGAACATCCCTTTTGTTTTCGTGTGATAGCAATTAGCATTTTTTCAGAATTCTTTTTTTTTTATTCGTAAGTATACACGCAGGAGCAGAAAAACTTAATTTTTTTCGGAATTGTGCATAAATGTGGTTTTTTAAATTCCTCAGAAATTTTTTTTCTAAAATGTTTGCATTTTCCAAGTATTTTCCTAAAGACTGATCTAGATTTTTACCAGAGAGTATAATGGTTGGGAGAAATAGAATATTGTTCAATTTGATTTTTTAAAATTTTTTGTGATTTAAAGATATTTTTTTGTTTTGTAATGGTTGAGATTTTCGTAAGTTTCTGTTCTTGAATAGTTCCGATTGAAAATGGAATTGAAATTCGAGGTAACGTTTTGATTTTAATTTTTTTTTGTTCACATTTGGCAGAGAAATTCAAAAATGGAGTTGTTTTCGTGTTTTTAAACAATTTTCGAAGAATTTTCCGTCATGTGCAAAGGGCGGAACTGAAAAACTGACGTTCTCGTTTTGAATTTTCCTATGAAAAGCGGAAAAATATGTTGTTCTGATTTTTATAAAAAATAAAAAGTTTTTGTTAAAAAGTTTTTGTTCAAAATTTCGAACAAACGATATCTTATCGATATAGAACATCCCTTTTGATTTCGTGTGATAGAAATTAGCATTTTTTAGAATTTTCTGTTCTGATTTTTAAGTATACATGCATGAACTGAAACACTTAATTTCGGAGTTTTGCATAAATGTGGTTTCTTTAATTCCTCAGATATTTTTTTTTTCAGAAATGTTTGTATTTTCCAAGTATTTTCCTAAAGACTGATCTTGATTTCTTGTCAGGGAGTATAATGGCTGGGAGAAAGAAAATATTTTTCAATTTGATAATTTTTTTGTGATTTAATGATATTTTTTTTGTTTTGTAATCGTTGAGACCTTCGTAAGTTTCTATTCTTAAATAGTTTTGATTCAAAATGGGAATAAAGTTGATGAGGAGTGCAATCTAACCTTTGATTGCTTAATTTTTATTTGATAAATTTTGGCAAATAAATTCAGAAATGGAGTGGTTTTCATGTTTTTAAACAATTTTCGAAGAATTTTCCGGCATTTACATTGGTAGCAACTGGAAAAAGTAAGACTTTTTCTTAGAATTTTCGTGTGAAGATGAGGAAAAAATATGTTTGCTCCGATTTTCTTAAAAAAAAGAAACAGTTTTCGTTTAAAATTTCAAACAAACGTTATCTTATCGATATATAATATTTTGTTTTTCATGTGATAGCGATTAGCATTTTTCGGAATTTTTTTTTTTATTTCAGAGTATACGTGCAGGAACAGAAAGACTTAATTTCGGAGTTTTGCATAAATGTGGTTTCTTTAATGACTCAGGTTTTTTTTCAGAAATGTTTGTATTTTCCAAGTATTTTCCTAAAGACTGATCTTGATTTTTTGTCAGGGAGTATAATGGCTGGGAGAAAGAAAATATTTTTCAATTTGATAAATTTTTTCTGTGATTTAAGGATATTTTTTTTGTTTTGTAATCGTTGAGACCTTCGTAAGTTTCTATTCTTAAATAGTTTTGATTTAAAATTGGAAAAAATTTGATGAGGAATACAATGTAACCTTTGAATTTCAATTTTTTTTCATAAAATTTGGCAAAGGAATTTGAAAATGGTGTGGTTTTCGTATTTTTCAAGATTTTAACAGATATTCCAGAAGTGTACAATGTTAGGAACTGGAAGACTGACGTCCTGTAGCTTCAGAAATACATCAATTTTCACTGAAATTCTAGGTTTTTAAATCGCACTTTGTTTGCAATTTTTCAACGAAAAATCACTTCGAACTCATGATTTCATAGTATTTTTTTGTTTTATAATCGTTGAAATTTTTGTAGGTTTCTGTTCTGGAATAGTTCTGATTGAAAATGGAAATAAATTCAAAGTAACTTTTTGATTTTTAAAATTTTTTTGATAACATTTGGCAAAGAAATTGGATAATGAGTTAAGTTTTCGTATTTTGAAACAATTTTCGAAGAATTTCCCGGGGGCGGAACTGGAAAAGTGACGTTCTCGTTTTGAATTTTACTATGAAAAGCGGAAAAAATATGCTGTTCTGATTTCTCTAAAAAGGTAGAGTTTTTGGTGCAAAACTAGTTGGGGGGGGCACTCAGGATTTACCCATAAAAATGAGAAGGTTTATTCGTGAAAATAAAAAAATTTCCGTTATCAGTGAGGTGATAATGTTAATTGAAATATAATGGAATCACATCGATTTATGAAAAAGAAATCATTAATTTCTCACTTTGAATCTGAGTGCCCCCCAACTACATAGTTTTGCACTGAGTTTTTGTTTGAAATTTTTAAACAAACGTTATCTTATCGATGTAGAACATCCCTTTTGTTTTTCGTGTGATAGAAAATTGGCATTTTTCAGATTTTTTCTGACTTTTAAGTATACATGGAGGAGCAGAAAAATTTTGTTTCGGAGTCTTGCATAAATGTGGTTTTTTCAATTCCTCAGATTTTTTTCAGAAATGTAGGTATTTTTGATGTATCGAAAGTTTTGTCACGATTTTTTATGAATTATAATGAACGAGAGAAAAAAATTGATGTTCAATAAGAATTTTTTTTTGAAAATTTTGAATTTTTTCGGGCCCGTTTACACATAGTTAATGGGGCTCAAAGGTATATGGTATTAGCACCCACCTCAGAACTTTGCCCGACCAGAGGGTTCCGACCAGGGATGAGCGATTCTCGCAAGTTTCTTTAGCCTTGGAATTACGCTTTCCGATTTCGGAAAGTTTAAAACTTATTTTCGACTGTCGAGTTCCGAAATTTTAATTTTGTTTCGTTTTCCGATTTCCGTGTTTCGCATCCACGTTGTAACTTATAAAAATTCCTGTAGTTCAGCGTAATTTCGGCATGGGTGCTAATTTTTTCCTCAACCCTGCCCCCTATTATGTGTCATTATTTCTATGGAACTTTCATTTTGTTCTATTAGGGTGAGTCATAAGTTCTTGGAATTTTTCAAAAATCATATTAATTCGCGCGCGAGTGGATCAAATGCCACTCGTGCGCGGTTGTTTGCTAGGTAGATCAAACCTCGTTAATCAATACCTGCCAGCCCTCGAAACGCCATTCGTGACTCAGTAAAATGTCGGAAAAATAGCACGCTCGCGTGGTGATTCTTCACTCCTTCGAAAGAGGTTTCACAGCTGCTCAAACTGTTAAGGAAATAAGGGCCAACGAAGGAAGGTATCGAATTGCGGCCAGTACTGTGTACAACTGGTATCAAAAGTTTCGCTCCGGCAGCTGCTCTCTGAAGGACAAGCCGAGATGTGGAAGGCCACGAATTCACGACCCCACGTTGGCGGCGAATGAGCTGGAGAAAAACCCGCACCTTCACAGCAGACGTCTCGCCCAGCTTACAGGGAGTTCGCAGTCGACCGCTGTCCGCCAGCTACACAATATGGGACTGAGACCGAAAAAGCCGTCCGTGATTCCTCACACTTTATCCGACACCGACAGGAATCGCAGGATGGCCATTTGTCAAGAACTACTGAAACGGCACCACAAAGGAAGTTTTTTGGTCGCATCATTACATGTGATGAGAAGTGGTGCTACTATAACAATCCTGACCTGTCTGTGCAATGGGTTAAGCCCTTTGAGTCGAGTCTACTGACCGTTTTTTGGTCCACTGATGGAGTTGTGTTCTGGAAATTACTTCCGCTAGGAAAGACTATAGATGCTGACTACGTCTGCCAAGAACTAGAGGAAATGGTCACCAACGCGGAGAAAAATGGACGAAAACGTGACCAGATCCTACTGCTCTGGAACAACTGCCGCCCACACATAGCGAAAAAACTCAAGGAAAATTGAAGGAGCTGCAGTTGGAAACTCTCCCTCATCCAGCCTACAGTCCAGATATTGCTCCATCGGACTACCATTTATTCAGAAGCCTCGAACACTGGTAGAGGGGAAAGCAGCTTAAGACCGAAGAGCACTTGAGGACCGAGTTGGACGCTTTTTTTGCATCGAAGCAGCGCTCATTCTACTACTACGGTATTCGAAGTCTCGCTCGTCGTTGGCAGAAAGTTGTTCGTTGTAATGGCTCTTACTTTGAATAAATTTGTTAACTTGTGTTTAAGAAAAAAAAATAAAAATAAAAAATTCCAAGAACTTATGACTCACCCTAATATTTGTGAAAGAAAATCTGTGTCTTCTGATCTACCTGGTTAGTATTTCAACCCCTGCGACTCGTAGACTGAACAATCCTGTTTCGGATTTTCGTATAAAATGCAGTTTCTTTTTTTTGATTTTTGGATTTGTATACATGTATGTTTCGTTATTCTTCGAAGGAACTGGTAATAATTTATGTTTTTTATAATGAGCAATAGGATTTTTTCTTTTCCGAGTTTTTTCGTACTTCTCAATTTTTTGAGAGCGTTTTGTCTCTATTGATAGACCTTTGACGAAATAGCGATTTTGAATTTTCGTACGAGAAGTATGCTTTCCTCCAGAAATTTTATAAGCAAAAAGTTACTTTTCTAACTTCACAAAAAAAGTTTATCATCCGGATAAAGGCTTCCCTCTCTTCTCTTCCGTACTAGAAATTAGCACTTTCAGAAAATACTTATTGTGAAAAGTTCTATGGCAGGAACAGGAGAAGCCTTGATTTTTGTTTTTAAATGACATTTTGTTCACAAATTTTCTGCGCTATGGAATCCTTATTAAAGAATATTTTTTCTTTTGTAATCATTGCGAATTCTATGAATTTATGTTCTAAAATAGTTCAAATGAACAATTGAAATAATGATGATGAGAGAAATAAAATCAGGTTTTTTAGACTTTTTTTTGTAAGAGTTTTCGCAAAGGAGATTAGGAATGTACGGGAAGACCTAACAGCTTTGTTCAGGATTTTTGCATCAAAGGTGGTTTATTTTTTCAAAAGTTCTCAGTCTTTTCATTTAAACGAAAAAATTTCGCTGTTTCGAGAGGACTAGTCATATTTTTTTTTGCTAGGAAACAAAATTGTTCAGAATTAAAGAAACAATTTTTTTCAAAATTACCGAATGGGGGAATTTTTCCGATCTACATTTTCATATATTTTACCTCAAGTAAAGTAAATTCAAAGTAAAGTGAAGTAAGTGTTTTTACATGAACGGTGCCTTATTTTTGAAAGTTTTGAGATCTTAGAATACAGTATTCTTCGAATTACCGAATGAAGGAATTTTTCGAATATTTTGATTTTACTTTTTTGAGTGAAGCGAATTCAAAGTAAAGTGGAGTAAATTATGTATTTTTGCTTGAAAATCGGTTAATTTAAAAAAAGATTTTTCAGATTTTTCTTCAGATTTTTCTGAATGTAAGTAATTAGATGTTTCGAAAAGACTAGCCATTAGCAATGCCTTTTTCAAGAAGTATAATTGGTGAGACAAATGTAATACTTTTAATTTTTTTTCTCTGAATTTCCCATTTGTCGTTGAAGCTCCAGAATATGCAGTCATTGTTTTCTTTTCATTTTTTTCCGAGCGTTTCCTCTTCTAATGACAGGCACTTAAAAAATCGAGATTATGAGCTTTTTTATGATAATTGTGTTTTTTATAGAATTTTTATAACAAAAAGTTGTTTTTTCACTTTCGAAAAAAATTATATCATCGTTATTCTGAAGGCTTCTTTTTTATCGGTTTTATCACATATTAGAAATGAGCATTTTTGAAAAAAAATATTTGGTGACAAGTTTAATGGCAGGAACGCGAGAAAATTACATTTTTGTTTGAGGAGTTTCAAGGAAGTATTCGGTTTTTGTTTCGCAGGAAAATGCAGGTTTTTCAGATTCAGGATACCAATTATTCCATTATTAGCTTGGCTGTAGAGATCTTCGTTACGGCGTACACACGGCCAGGAATATCCGAGCAAACGTCTAAACAGCTTCCTCTTCGTGCAATCCAGCCTTTCCATCTGCGTGTTCGGTGCTGCCCACGTCTCCGATCCGTACATCATGATAGGGCGAATAGTGGATAGGTAGACGCGCAACTTGACGTCCTTCGCGATGGAGGTAGACCACAAACACTTGGTTAGAGAATTAAATGCAGACGTAGCTTTCGCACATCGTTGTCGAATATCCGCCGCATAACTACCATCGTTCTTCAGCAAACAGCCCAATTAACAGAAATCTTCCACCAGTTCGATACGTTGTCCGTCCACACAAACTCCCGTTGAAGGCCTTTGAGAGACCCACATCTGGGGTGGCATGCATGAACGCGGCGTCAATCGTCAGGGTGCGCAACGCCGCACGCACGCGTCACGATTTAAATTCAAATTGTGGCGCCAAAGTGCGACGTTGCGCGTCCCCACCCCAGCCGCCGCATTCATATATGCCATCCCTGCTTGCATTTGTCGGGACGAAGATGAAGTCCATAGGCTGCGGCATACTTCGAAATGAGGTTCGCAATCCGTTGCAGTTTTGCGTTGTTTTCAGCGAATAACACAATGTCGTCGGCGTACTCCAGGTCGAAAGGGAGTGTCCTGATGGTTTTTGAATCACGTCCGCAGGAAACTGTTCTGCAACTCTACGCATGATGTCATCAATGGCGAAGTTGAAAAGAAAAGGTCCTGCTACAGATCCTTGTCTTACTCCTGTTTTCACCTCGAAAGCTGACGTAAATCCGACAGGCGTACGAACTGCTGCAGTTGTTCCTTTGTTCATGTCCTCGATTAGTCTAACATACTTTTCCGGGGACTCCATCTGCTTGCAGAGCGTTTAGCAATCTATCACGATGAGGAGAGTCGAACGCGGTGTCAGAGTCCAAAAAAGCTTGCTGTAATGGCTTCGAATACCTCTGCCACGATTCAATTACTCTTCTCACGACGAACACTTGGTCGATGGTCGATCTTCCAGGTCGAAAACCGGCTTGCTCCTCTCTGGTCGTTCCTTCACGATGTTTGATGAGTCGCTCAAGAATGATACGTTTGAAACCCTTGTATACGACACGCAGTAGATAGATTCCTCTGTAGTTCTTAGAGTCCTCATTGAACCTCTTGTGAAAAGATACGATAGTCGCATGTCTCCACGAATCAGGTACATACAGTCGCCTACGGATCGCACTAATACGTTGCGCTCCCTATTGTGCGTTGTAACATCGCATAACATCGACATGGATCGTGAAGAAACTTCTCGTTCACTGTTGAAGGTTGGCGCAAACTCGGTGCACCTATGTTATAGCATGTGGCGTGCGTACGCGTCACGGTCCGATATGTGTCGCTCGCGCGGCGAACGTGGAAAATCCACGATCCATGGAAGAGTATTCAGCACTTCATGCGAAAAAGTGTTGATTATAAGCGAAATGAAGTGAACACAGGAAAGTTTAAGAAATGCCAATTTACTTGATTTAATCCAAATGCGGGATTGTCGCGTCGCCGCCCATTCTGCTGGGCGCGACGACTACTGACCGCGACGCAGCACGCACGGGTGAGCAATGTCCGCTCCCCCTTCCTGCATATGTGTTATTCGTTCATGAATATTTCAAACAATGTTGTTAGTAACTATTCATTTTTCGAAGTATCCTATTTTAGAAAAAAATTGAAGAACCAGAATTTGGTCACTTTTTTCTCCCCAATCCTTTAGATTATGTATTTGTAGTTGAAACATATTTCTAGAGCATCGCGACTTCAAAGACCATCCGAGAATTTTTTTTTCGCACATCTTTATAATAATTTTATAGAACTACCCTCTATAAAACGTCGAAATTCACATCAATCGAGGCGCGAGCGGCGCGCGCGTCGCCGTGGCCTCTGTCTGCCCTCTGCTCTCTCACTGTCTCTAACCTCCGCTCCGCACCAGCACGCGTAGGAACCATGTGAATTTCGCCGTTTTATAGCCTGTATTTAGAATTTTCATTTTTTTTTCTGCTGTTTTCTGAATTTGATGTTCGGAAATATTTAGCTGACATTATTTATTCTTTCGGATGTGATTTGATGAGAAAAAAGTCGCTTTTTCTCGATTTGTTGATTTATGTTATTTTCCTTTTTTTCCATTGCGTTTCTGTCTCCGAGTAGTCAGTTTCTGAACTTGAATAGTATCCGAAGGTCACGTAGAGTCTGCCCGAATGAGACTGTCCGTCCATGCGGTTGGCGTGCGTTTTGAGCGACCGTGGCCTCGACACGCACGCCGACCGCGTGGGCGGACACTCTCATTCGAACAGACTTTAATTAAGACCCTGTGGATTTCTGAATGCACTTAATTTCCATTTTCTTGCGATTTCTCTTTTGAAATCTGATTTCATGTTTGCTCAGATTCTGGTGTGCTTTCCAATTTTAGAATTTCGCATATTTTCGCAATTTTTTCGAATAACACACATTTCCTATTGCAGCAGGGTTTTCGGCTCCAGCACGCATATTTTTTGCAAATATTGTTTAGCGTCGCTTTATTTTGGAATAATGTTCAGCTTCAATTTTTTTCGAATTCTTGCCTAAACTTTGAATTTTGCAGTCCTTGTGATTGTACTAATTTAAAGCTTTCTATAATTTGCGAAAGTAAAAGAATAGAGCTGGAAATCGTTCAAGCCCCTCTCCAATCAATTTCCTCCAAAAAAGCCGGTAAATCTTTAATCAGTGGAAAGACTTATTATTGGAATCTCATGAGCCTCACGAGGGAAAATGGTCAGAAAATGGCCATTCCAAACGAAATAAAACTTTTTAGGATAACCTTTTGACGAAAACTCGAATTTGACTTTCATACGTGCGCTTTTTTTTTGAATGAAGTTATAGTTTTTATTGGTGTGCCCCATAAGTTAATTGTTGTAATGCCTACCTAAACCTCCTTAGTCTTCCTTAAACCCGAAAATGGCTCCCATACTCAGAAAAATGAAAACAAGTTACTTGTAACATAAAAGGCCGATAACAAGTTACTTGTAACATATCTGAGCCGATGTAAATTACTTGCGACTTATCTCAGGTCATTTAAGTTACATGTAACATATCGGCAGGAAACTGCGTGCGGTGCGCTTCCGATGTGTTACATGTAACTTAAATGACTTGAGTTAAGTCGCAAGTAACTTACATCAGCTTAGATATGTTACAAGTAACTTGTTTTTGCTTTCTGAGAGGATACTGCGTGCAGTTCGTCTCCGATATGTTACATGTGACTTAAATAGCACAAGATAAGTCGAAAGTAACTTAAATTGGCCAAGAAGATATTTCCAAGGGGGATGTGCGACGCACTCGTGGGGTCCGGCTTATGACTGGCGTTGCTGTTGGTTCAGTTACCCAAGTTTGAGGTAATTGACCCCACACCAACAGGGAAGGCCCCGCTTAACATTAATTTTGCGTAGTGTGTGGTCTGGGACGCGCTCTCAGCGTCGCGTGTCATCTGCGTCACGTGATGGCCACCCATGGTGAAAATTCAAATGTAAGTTACATGTAACATAAGTGTAACTTACATCTAATATAAATTTAAGTTACCTGTAATATAAATGTATGTTACGTGTAATATCTATAAATGTAATTTACTGTGCTTCTCTTGGCCAAATTCCGGTCCGCAATTGCGTCTCGACACGCTATGCGGCCGCGCGCTTTCGAGTCGGAAGAGTTTCCAGCGCAGCAGCCGCCGATCTGTTGACTCTAGATGGGTTTTGGAAACTGGAAACTAAACAAAATTTCTAGAAAACTGTATAAAAAAGCAACATTGAGTCGACTTTGGCGCTGGAAACTCGACTGACTCGAGCGCGTGCGGCCGCAAAGCGTGTCGAGACGCAATTGCGGACCGGAATTTGGCCCAGAGAAGCACAGTCAAGTGAGTTACATTTATATTACAAGTAACTTGTTTTGATTTTTCTGAGTAATCGTTCCAAGCGCCCCAAATTATTTCGATAAACAATTATTTGGGGCGTTTTTTTAGTTGCCGGCACCCAAAAAATCCACAACTCAGAAAAATCAAAACAAGTTACTTGTAATATAAATGTACTTACTACTTACTTGAATGTCTCAAATAACTTACATTTATATTACATGTACCATACATTTATATTACATGTAACATACTTTTATATTACATGTAACTTACATTTACATTACATGTAAGTTACATTTACGTTACATGTAACTTACATTTGTATTTTGGCTATGGGTGGCTATCACGTGACGCAGACGACACGCGACGCAGAGGGCGCGTCCCAGGCCACACACTACGCCAAAAAAATGCTGTGCAGGACCTTCCCTGCTGGTATGGGGTCAAGTACCTCAAACATGGATAATTGAACCAACAGCAACGCCAGTCGTATGGCTGACCCCGCGAGTGCTGCGTACATCAGCCTTGGGAATATCTTCTTAGCCGATTTAAGTCACTTGCGACTTAACTCAAGTCATTTAAGTTACATGTAACATATCGGAGGCGCAGCGCACGCAGTATCCCACCGATATGTTACATGTAACTTAAATGACCTGAGATAAGTCGCAAGTAACTTACATCGGCTCAGATATGTTACAAGTAACTTGTTTTCGGCCTTTCATGTTACAAGTCACTTGTTTTCATTTTTCTGAGAAGGGACTCCATAGGTCGCTCAGGGCGCTAAACACGAATATATGAAGTCTTCTTTCAGTTTTTAAGATATTAGGTTGGGTGACGGTACGGAAAGGTCATGTACCCATTGTAACCTGTCGCTTATAACTCTGTTCAGATAAACAACGAAACGCAGCTAGGAAGATGAAGTTCCAATTTTCCGTTAAAAAATTAATTTTAAAGTTTGCATTCCGTTCGGAATGACCACTTTTTCCATGTGACCTTCCTTCCCTTACCAGTCTTTGAACATTGGCAAATCAGTGGATAGGCTTATTTTTCGTGCAAATAGGCTCTAATACGGTTGCAAAAAAGGTTTATATGAGCCTAAAAATCAAAATAATTTCAGGATGAGTGCGGTGTGGAATGTGTTTCGCAAGATGTCGGACGAGTATGGCAACCTGGTGGCCGTGTGTACGCTGTGCAGTCGTTCGTTGAAAGTCCCTAAGTCTAAATCGACCACGAATCTGCATGCACACCTGAGGAACAACCATTGTGATGAGTTGGGTACGCTTCACCGGAGGCACTTCGTGGACGTACCCAACGCAAATGAGGATCATCGGCCGGCGGTCCATCGTCGGCTGGCGAAACTCGTCATTGACGGTGCGATTCCACTGGAACTCACCTCGCTGAAGAGCTTTCGAGAGTTCTGCAACAGCCTGAATAACTCATATCACACCCCCTCAACGAGAACCCTTCGCAATATCATGGAAGAGGAGGGATTCCGTCATGAAATGACTAATAGGGCCGTTCTGGCGGAGTCGACGGTGTCGAAAATCGCGCTCACGGTCGATTTTCACCCAGGATTCCGAGCACATACAGGTCTTCTACTCGTCAGTGGACATCTGATCACACAGAATCCCATCGAGAAGCGAAATCTTATTATGGACTGCGTGCCGATGGATTTGGAGAGGTGAGCCTGAGTTTTTTGGGCACTTATTGGTTAAACCTCAGCAGATTGTAGCTACTGGTGGATTAAAGACTTTCGTAGCTATTCGTGCTGGTTGATCACGAATGGTGGAAGTCTTTCTATGAAGATCACGTATCGATGTGAACTCGTAAGAAAGTCACTCACTGAGTCCGTCTGTAGCCCAACTGATCGATATTGATCTATTGCACGCAAGCTCGGTCGAACAATTTAGAGGCACTGCGTCCGAGTGCGTCCCGGAGTCAAACCTTGTGTATGACTGTCGACAGGGTTGGGGGTGGGCGAGAGTCAGGTCTCCGGCCGGTCGGCTGTAGCCAGCCCGTTAGATGGGAGACTACATCATGCGGATCAGTTGTTAGAAAACCCACTCATTGTGGCCGGACTGAGCACGCCTGCGCCGTCCCGGTCGATGCGCATGTAGTACATTGCTCATTCAGGTTGAAAATTCCCTTGATAAGGCTCGAGCCCGCCTTGTCCGGTCCATTTGTGGCCGTCGTGATCGATACGTACGCAATGCGCAATGCCTATTGAAGCTGGAAATCCTCCGTTGTGGCCGGACTAAGCCGGCCGCAGTGCGTTCGAGTACGCCTGCACAATCGGTTAGCACGCAGTCGACTCATTAGGGGCAGCTCACGACGGCGCAGGATCACTAGAGAAGGAAGAGGGCGGCTCAGTCCGATCTTAGGTCGACTGTTACGGGGCCTCAGACGGACTCGGGCTGTTGTTGGGCCAACTGTGACTGGGGCCTGTCACATCGCAGGAATTCGCGCGGTTGAACAGACTTCGTAGCTTTGCAGTTTGTAGCCCAACCGATCGATATTGATGTATTGCACGTAAGCTCGGTCGAACAATTTAGAGGCACTGCGTCCGAGTGCGTCCCGGAGTCGAACGTTGTGAATAAGTGTCGACCGGCTTGGGGGTAGGCGGGAGTCAGGTCTCCGCCAAAGTCGCAGCCAGTCGGCTGTAGCCAGCCCGTTAGATGAGAAACTACATCATGCGCATCGGTTGTTAGAAAATCCACTCACTGTGGCCGGACTGAGCACGCCTGCGCCGTCCCGGTCGATACGCATGTTGTAAATTGCTCATTCAAAATGAAAAGCTTTGGGATAAGGCTTGAGACCGCCTGGCCCGTCGTGGTCCAGTTGTGGCCATCGTGATCGATACGTACGCAATGCATTCTTTACTGAAGTTGAAAATCTCCCGTTGTGGCCGGACTAAGCCGGCCGCAGTGCGTTCGAGTACGCCTGCACAATCGGTTAGCACGCAGTCGACTCACTAGGGGCAGCTCACGACGGCGCAGGATCACTAGAGAAGGGAGAGGACGACTCAGTCCGATTTTAGGCCGACTGCTACGGGGCCTCAGACGGACTCGAGCGGTTGTTGGGCCAACTGTGACTGGGGCTTGTCACATCGCAGGGCTAAACAGACTTCGTAGCTTTGCGGTCTGTAGCCCAACCGAACGATATTAATCTATTGCACGCAAGCTCGGTTGAACAATTTAGAGGCACTGCGTCCGAGTGCGTCCCGGAGTCGAACGTCGTGAATGACTATCGACCGCGTTTGGGGTAGGCGGGAGTCAGGTCTCCGCCAAAGTCGGCGGCCGGTCGGCTGTAGCCAGCCCTTTCGATGAGAAACTACATCATGCGCATCGGTTGTTAGAAAATCCACTCATTGTGGCCTGACTGAGCACGCCTGCGCCGTCCGTGGCGGTCACGGTCGATATGCATGTAGTACATTGCTCATTCAGAATGAAAATTCCCAGGGTAAGGCTTGAGACCGCCTGGCCCGTCGTGGTCCAGTTGTGGCCGTCGTGATCGATACGTACGCAATGCATTGCTTACTGAAGTTGAAAATCCCCCGTTGTGGCCGGACTAAGCCGGCCGCAGTGCGTTCGAGTACGCCTGCACAATCGGTTAGCACGCAGTCGACTCACTAGGGGCAGCTCACGACGACGCAGGATCACTAGATAAGGGAGAGGACGGCTCAGTCCGATCTTAGACCGACTGCTACGGGGCTTCAGACGGACTCGGGCGGTTGTTGGGCCAATTTTGACTGGGGCCTGTCACATCGCAGGAACTAGCGCGGTTGAACAGACTTCGTAGCTTTGCGGTGTGGTATGTTCCCCAGGGAAGTACTCACAGCTACAAGGTAGTTTTTCTGAGCGAAAGGGGTGTCTATGCCTTTTCATTCAGAGGCGCCGGGTGGGCTGACCAGCACCTATCTTGCGATCCCATCGACCGCCGCATGCAGGAGTTACCAAGCTGATGCTGAGCCAAATGGACTCCTGGATAGAGGATCGATGACTGGCTGCCAAGAAAGCACCAGGCTTCCTCATTGTTGCCTGGTATAAGCTCGGCCGACACGATTTTGTTACTGTCCGTGATCCAATCACAACCGTAGTTATTGCAGTCGATGTGATCAACGGGCGGCCGTGAAAACGCTCGATCGCGATCCACCGGTTGTGGATCCACGATCGGCTCTGAGAACCTTAGTTACCTTGGTTCCTTAGTTCACAGACTGCCACGGTTGGTCCGGATTCAGCCAAGATAAGCGAACGATGGATTAACTTTGAGAGCTCCTGAACTGATCGAGGCTAGAGTCCAACTAACAGCGGGAGTTGGCGGACTGACGGCGGGAGCTTGCAAAGTACTCAGGCAGTAACGCCGGCTGAGGGGGCAGGCAATACCGGCTGACTAAACATTGTACCCGGGCGAGCCTCGGTATTCACTGCCCCCTCAGCCGGTAAATGGTGGAGCGCTCAGCCGGCAAGTGGTGGCCCCCTCACACCGCGTTCACTGCCCCTCAGCCGGTAAATGGCTGCCCTTCAGCCCGTATTCACTGCCCCCTCAGCCGGTAAATGGAGGTCCGCTCTGCCGGTATTAGTTGCTTACTACGTGAATGATATCGATCTGCAAGTGTAGATAAAGCCCCTAGTAGGCTCTCCCTATTCCCCAGCAAGTTCCAGGCTTGCGTTTCATTTCTGAGGCGGCAAGCCTTACTTTGCTTCAAAAATCATGAACTGACCCGCTGTCACGTCCCCACGGTCACAACGAACCGTAAGGGGTGAGGGGTCGATTATCCAAATCGTGTGGATGACCACCCGTTCGAATGCCAACACCCGAATCAGCTCGAAGCCCATTCCGCCCGCGCCGTACATGAGCCTGGTTCGCCTTAGGGTCTGCCCGATCAGCCGGTAATGCTATGTCTGCCCGATCAGCCGGTGACATGCTCCGCCGTGGATTTCCCCTCAGCCGGTAAAACGCATGCTCGCCCGCTCAGCCGGTTAGACGCTCCGCCCCCAAAATAAGCCTGCCCGCTCAGCCGGCGACCCTACTTCTCCGCCCGCTCAGCCGGTGTTATTATCTGAGTAATCGCTGGGGGAATACCCGGTGGCGATCAGTGTTCAGCCCGTAGTGGGAATTTTCCCTAGTGTCAGCTGATCACGGGCAGCACTCGAAACGAGTAGTGAGGGTATATGCCAAGTCGCGGCGCAGTTTTATCTCATCGAATTTTCGGAGGACTGTGTATAAGTCGTCGATCGGCTGGCCATCGGTCCGGCAGCGTTCACTTGCATCCCTGGTCGATGGCGGTTGAACCGCGATAAGACCTCTGTCTGTTCGGCGTTACTGGAATCATCGCAGGTGCATTCCGCACAATTTCAGATAATCGCCGCATTCAATGCATGTCGAATAGGCTTTCACCTCGAGTGACTACACCCATCGAACGACTCCATCGCAGGGGCACGTGCTCCAAACAGCAGCACGTGCTGCAATTTTCCATTGGAGGAGCACGTGCTGCAAGACTTCATCGCAGGAGCACTTGCTGCAATGTGTTTCAGCGGTGTCGTAGCTGACCACCGACAGGCCACCGTAGGGGATGTACGAGTCAAGTACCACAAACTCGGGTTATTGAACCGGCGAAGCTTCAGACATCTGAGTCCCACTTCTGAGTGCGTCGTATGCTTTCCTTTCTTGGAGATCGCCTTGTCATTGAGTTGAATGTGTAGCATGCACTCATTGAACGTTCCATTTGTTGGGGCACGTGCTGTAATTTGAAACACAATAAGAGCACGTGCTTCCCTAGCAGCACGTTCCCTGACAGTGCTCGAAACAGCCTTGTCTTAGAACTGAATGCATATTCGACACGCATTGAATGTGGCGATTGCCTGAGAATAGGGGCCAGTGAAAATGCTTTCCGTTCGGATCTCATGGCCAATCCATCTGCCCAGAATCAGCCCAGTAAAGTTTTCAAACCGGTGTGATCCTCATCCGGTTGGTGTCGGATTTCCCGCCATTTCCTCTGGGCATCACTATCCAAAAAAGGAACTTGATCTACCATTTCGAACTCTCATTAGCAGAAGTAGGAAATGGACTCCAAATTCTAGAGAATACGGGCTTCAACACTAATCTCAACTCTCTTTCCAGCTTTTCGGGCTTTGCACTATCCGAAGTGCTGACCAACAGCTTGAGGCGGTATGACATCGACGTCAGCCGGGTTACCACAGTTGTCGCCAACGAGGAGCAACACATCCAGGAGGCGGCTCTCTATATGCATAAGAAATTGTAAGTCAGGGAAAGTGATTTGATCACCGAACATGGCGATTGCATTAGGTTTCTCCTTGGTATGTAGTGATATCAAAGTGTTGCTTTCCAGCATCCCTTGCGTTGCTCACAGTATTGGTATGGCTGTGGGTGACACGGTAAACCCTGGTCAAGGTTTCGCAACCTTTGACAAGGTCCGACGAATTCTCTCCGATTTACAGCGGAACTATTCTGCCAAAATGCAATTGAAAAGGTATTTTCTTCTTTTTTAGCACCTCAGGGTGAGCCCAGTTCATACACTAGTTTGCAGCCGCCTGCGGGAGGTGAAGCAGCCAGAGATCTGCCCTGCTGTGGACATTCAGAGCCGGTGGAACACCACATATGACATGATATGTGAAGTGCTACTCACTGTGAGTTTCTATTCAGGGTGGGCATTGGTAGACAAGGACTGAGCTCATTATTTGTTTTCCAGCTACCTATGGTCAACGATGTACTGCTCAGACTGAATTTGGCTGGGATTGATGAAGAAGATGTGCGCTTTCTGGAGACTGTTAGACAACTCCTGCAGCCGTACGCTACGCTCACAAAACAGGTGCACTGGAGTTTTGTGCTGTAAATCCTTAGGAGGAGGGAAACTTAACTCATGACACTTTAGACAAATGTTTACACAAGGTGCTGAGTTGATCGCAAAACGCTTGGCTCCGGTTGAGATTCAACCAGCATATTCCCTTTCCGGGGAGCGCCTTATCGCACTGCACCACCAAAGCCCCAGCGCCGCTCTCACTCAACTGCTCCGTAAATCCTCACCGAAGCAATCATCCTTTCACCCGCATAACGGGATGAAACAGGAATACCGCCAGAGACTATCTAACAGTCGTAGACCTGTCAAGATGATGCCCTAGTTAAGTCTTACACGATTTTTGAATGTTTCTTCGCCGTAACTGCAGTTCAACGTCGCAGTGCACGTTATGATATGTTTACATCAAGGTGCTGAGTTGATCGCAAAACGCTCGGCTCCGGGCGAGATTGAACCAGCATATTCCCTTTTCGGGGGAGCGCCTTATCGCACTGCACCACCGAAGCCCCAGCGCCGCTCTCACTCAACTGCTCGGTAAATCTTCACCGAAGCTATCATCCTTTGACCCGCATAACGGGATGAAACAGGAATACCGCCAGAGACTATCTAACAGAGACTCCCCCGGAAAGGGAATATGCTGGTTCAATCTGGCCCGGAGCCAAGCGTTTTGCGATCAACTCAGCACCTTGTGTAAACATACCATAACGTGCACTGCGACGTTGAACTGCAGTTACGGCAAAAAACATCCAAAAATCGTGTAAGACTTTAGACAACTGTACAGACATCTTCGGATAATCAATAATCGACTCTCACGACATAACAGACAATGTAGGGTTGTATATCACTCAAAAGTCGGAGCAAAGCGAAGATTGGGAAACTTCATCTTCATGACAAGTTTGACAATGCCCACGGGTGGATGAACGACCTTTCTTTGGGTTTGTCTCCAAAGATTGCGTGCTATTTCCGCAGCAAACCCAACTGTAGCCCGCGGTTTGCCGTTTATGAATCCCAGCCCTGGAGACGAATCTCCCAAGAGATGATCAAAATCGATACTGAAACAATCTTCGAGTTCAGGGATCTGCTGCAGACGATTCTGAAAAATCGGCAGTCGGAAATTGACGAAATTTGTTAAAAATCGACTGAAAAACGACAATCGGCAGTCGACAAACGGCAAAATAAAAAGCCCGGACAGAAAACCATACGAATATTCAAAAAGTGGCTGTAAAAATATTTATACTTCTCCATGCAGATTTCGTATTCCAATAACAAGATAGGAATTAATTCTTGAATGACACCACAAGAAGTTGAACTTCCCTGTACAGGCCACAAACCGCCAAATTCTCACCGTCGACTGCGGACTACGCGCTGCGTGACCGCACGCGCTCGGAATTGGACAGGTTTTGGTCGCCGCGCGCGGCGCCGATCAGTTGCTGTGGTGGGTTTTTTAAAATTTATTCCTGAACGAAATAGTAATTTGCATAATCCTAACACATATGGAAACATCAACAAACATTACAAAAACCACTAATCTAAAGAAAAACAAAAGAATACATTAAAAAAATCCACCACAGCAACTGATTGGCGCCGCGCGCGGCGACCAAAACTCGTTCTATTCCGAGCGCGTGCGGTCGCGCAGCGCGTAGTCAGCAGTCGACGGTGAGAATTTGGCCGTTTTATGGCCTGTACAATATCTGATATAAAAAAAAACAGCACCGGAATGAGTATTCTATTGAAAACCGGTAATAAGAATGTTGTGGTTTAGGCCTCTTTCAAAATTCGATCGCTGTGCGACGCGATTTGATGATAACCATGAACATCGATCGAGATCGCGTCGCACGTCCAAAAAAAACATGCGATCGCGTCGCACAGCCATCGAACTCTTAGGGGGTGAGCAGAGTGCCACCGCGGCGCGGCGCGGCCTGATGATTGAGAGCCGTATTGATAGATCGCGGCGATTCATCAATACGGCTCTCCATCATCAGCCCGCGCGGCCCGGCGGTGCCACTCTGCCCAGCCCCTTAAAGAGGCCTCAAGAATCGAAGCGATCGTCTTGCGTGAGACGAGAGCTGGGTCATCATTTGTCATTAGAGCGTGGATTGCCCACTATGAGCTTTGCGTTCGTGCGGAATTTGTTATCTATTAGGTTTTTTTCTACCGAATACAAGAACGGGCGAAATTTGTCCAAAAACAGCCGGCAAACGGCAATTGACGCACATTCCTCGTTGAGACATGACCGTAAAAGACGCGGACGTCCTGAAACATATCACGCTTGAATTCAATTCCAAACATGTCGCGCCCAGAGGCCGTATGCACATCTCTCCCGCGCGTCCCCGTCCCCGCGGTGGCCATCCATGATTGGTCAGTTTCGTCTGGTGAGCAATCGCAGAATGGCTTCGCGGGGACGGGGACGTGCGGGGAGAGATATGCGTACGGCCCCAGATTCATATTAATAGATTTATGAGCGCAACAAGATAAACAAAGGAGTATCATTCAAAGAACATGATGTTCATTACAAGACATTTTTGCAATACTAGCGGGAATTCCTTGAGCAGTACACCAACATTACACAGATTAATTCAACTAACGTTTTGGTGCTCTCGCCTTCGTCGGAACCTGGAAAGCAAACAACATAAGGAAAATTTCTATCCCAACATCATTGCATAACGAAATGAAGTGGCCTCCCCATCAACTCTACACGCTGTTCAAAAACGTGACAATTCACACAAGGTGGACATAGAGCTAATTTCGGGTCGATCAGCAGCCAATCGGCGATCCAACCGCCATTCATGCGAGATCAGTTCAGGTGTGAAGAAGGCGCTGCCCAACTGGTAACATGTGAACTCTTCTTCGATTTTCGGATAACGAGGAACGTGAAAAGCTGATGAGGGCTTAATTGGAATTTTCGGCAGATCGTGGGTAGCTACAGATTGCCTATCTACTTGTAATCCTGTGTGTCCTACTCGACGGCTGGACGATTTGTTGGTTTGAGTCCAGCGAGCTTTCCGTTGATCGCGGTCTACCTTTGGAATAGGCTATGAGCGCCCTCGATCTGTCCGGCTTCGTCTGATATAGATCAGCGATCGAAAGTTGCCAATGTCTTAGCATTGCTTTGAGTTTGGAAAACTTCTCTAATCTAGCGATTTGAGGTGTGTGCTCGGAACGCGACTTGTTCAGTCTACTTAGCCGTGGGACGCATTCTGATGACGACAACAGAGAAGTGGGTGATCCCTTCATTAGGCAAGTAAATCATCCGTCTACTGGCATCCTTTCCAGATTCATCCCTCAGACATACGGAGATGCTCAGCGATTCGCGACTTGTCTGTTGGAGAACACAAGCAAGTACTTCAACCCGTGGTTGAGCGACGAGTTCCTGCAGACGGCCTCATTTCTGGATCCAAGATTTGCCTACCTGGAAACGATACAGCCGATGAAGAGTTGGACAGAGACCATGGAGAGGTTCATCAGCGTTCAGAGTGAGTAGTTCACATTGTGGAGCAGTGCCAGACACACCGTTGTTGTAGGAGTGTGCCCCCTCTACCCCAGGTCTTTGCCAGTCTCCCTTTCGGGTTGGTCGGGAATACGACCCACTTCCTGCAGGACAGCCAGTAGCGCGACCTTTTTCTTTCCAAGGTATTCGGAGGTGTGGCACTCTACGCTTTAAGGCATGCGACCCGTCTCCAAGTCGGTCGCTACTGCGGTACCTTCCTATCCAGAACATTTGGGAGCGCTCACTCTTAGTCCTAAGATCGTTCGGGAGTGAGGCGTCATTTGAGAGCGTGGCGCTCACTTCTCGTCTAGGTTCGTCGAGAGCGCCACCGCGATAACCTATCTTCCAGGACAATCAGTATCGCTCACCTCACCCTTAAGATCATTCGGGAGTGCGTTCCACTTCTATGAAACGAATGAGAGCGCGGCCCCTTCCTTCCTGTTTTTTAGGCAGTGGGAGCTTCTTCCAGTCAGAATATGCGGCTCTTTTTCTACTCGGCCTGCGCTGCGGCACCCCTCCAAGTGATTCTAGAACGCGGGCTCTTCTCTGCAGGATAATTGTAAGCGCCAACCCTTACGCTCCAGGGTTGTCGGGAGTGTGACCCACCCCTTGTTGTAGTCAAAAGCGGGTACCTTCGTTACTCCAAGCTGTTCAGAAATGTGGTCTCGTTCACGCTGGGAAAGATGACCCTTTTCCAGATCGGTCACTACCGCGTTACCCTCTTTTCCAGGACAGTTGAGATAGGTAACCCCTATCCTCCAGTTCGGTCGGATGTGCGCTCAATATCATCAAGACCGATGGTAGCGCAGCCCATTTTCTCCTCTCCATTCGGGAGGTGATCCTCTTCCCCCTCCCCCCTCCTAGAATACGTATATGGTCCTTCTCCCGGTCGGTCTTTTCTGCGGCACCTCTTCTCTAGATTGTTCGGGAGCGCGGCCTCTCTCCTCCGTTTCGGATGGGAGCGCGGGCTTCTGCCTGCAGGACGTTCTTGATCGCTAACCCCTTTCCTTTAGGTCGGTCAGGAGTGTGGCCAGCCCCGTTAAGACAGATTGTAGCGCGGCTTTTCCCCTCCATCCCTCTGGGGGGGGGGCGGCCCTTTTCCCTACAGAGTGTGTGGCCCTTCTCCAGGTTGGTATTAAATGCGGCACCCTTTTCCCAGGTTATTCGGAAGCGCGGGCTCTTGTCTCCGGTTAGGTCGGGAGCACGGCTCCCTTACAGCAGGACAATCGGGATCACTAACTTTCTTCCCTCCAGGTTGTTCGGGAGTGCGCCCTCTTCTTTCCGTTTCGATCGGGAGCGCGGCCCCTTTCTGCAGGACAATCTGGAGCGCCAACCCCAACTCTCCGAGCCGTTTGGGATAGCAGCCTCCTCCCATCCAGGTCGGCTGGGAGCACCTTCTTAGAATTTTTTTGGGAGCGAAACCCCTTTTCACCCGAGAAGTTTACAAATCCCATATGTGCTGTAGAGGTAAGCTTACTGAAGCAACGCCTGAATCACACAAAAGGCCTTCAGGAAACCTTATGGAAGAGAGAACTGCGAAGGTTCTGCAGCAGCCACGACCGGAAGAGTTTGCTCAGCAGCAGTGCTTTTCGCAGGCCTCGTCTGTCTGGGAGGTTCTGCGGGAAAGTCGCGAGGAGTCAGACCTGAGAGCAGCGAGCACGTGGAATTTTGGAGATGTACTCAGGGTAATATCACTAATAACTAGTCCAGAAATCAATAAATTACTGAAAAGTTGTTAAGGCAGAGTTGCAACACTATGGCGGTGTGCTCCTTAGTTCGCGACCCGCGTTTGGAGCCGATCCGCTGCATTGGTGGAAGGCCTACATGAATGAGTTCCCGCAACTAGCCGGTGCAGCTTTCGGCTATCTTTCCACTCCAGCTACATCAGTGGATTGTGAACGGACATTTAGGTGAATGTTGACTATGAGATAAAATTTTTCCTCCAAGATCAAGTCTTTTTTAGCCTTAACACTGTTGGCAAAGCGTCAGGCGGAAAGAATCGGAAATTCGATCAAATTTTGGCAATGCTCAAAGCCAATTTGTACAAGGACGTGGCCAGGTAAGCACATGAAACTGACTTTCTGAAGAAAAAAGTGAGAAAAACAGCCAGCGACTCCCTGTGGTGAGCCTGGGTGTGGTAGGGTCTAGCCGCAGTTGCGACATCTGGAACGAGGAGGTTAGGGTCCAGCGGGGTTATGACCGGGGCGGCGTGTACGAACGGGTTAGGTTGGGGTTGGGCAGGGTGTGGAGCGTCGGCGCGTTTGATGATAGCAACGAAAGAAATGTAAAGGGGTTGGGGTAGCACGTTAAGTCGCCAACCCTACTAAGGAGGGTGGGGCAGATTTTGGTCCAATTTTTCGGCTAGGTGGAGAAGTTTGCAACGGTTTCGGACAATTCTTGAACTTTTTAGATAGGGGGATCTCTACGCGCTAAGGGAGGAGTTGCCCCGTTTTCACAGTTTGAAGCGTCACGCTACTCAACGCAAGCGAAGTGGTCCCGAGTGGAATTAGAGCCGGTAAAGGCGAGACAACACCCTCGGTGTGTAGAGAGCCCCTGTCTCGAGGTTTTGATCACCAAGGGAGGGGGTTGTAGAGTTCACGTTATGAATTTAGTCTGATGAATGGACAGGTCTGCGACGGTAGATCACCGCGCGTGTCTCCGAAACCCCGTTGGCCACTGATGCTGCCAACACCGCATGGCCAGCCGCCTGGTCCATGTGTCAGACTAAATCCAATACGGAAACCATCTCAGAAGGTTGGGGCTCGCCACCCGCGAAGCGAAAGTCCGGTGGCGAGCAACCCTTTTCGCGGGCAGCGAGCGAGATGGCAGCGGGTGGCGAGCGCTGGCCGGCCTGGGCTCGCCGCCCGCCACCACTAATTCGGCGGCGCGCTCGCCAAATCACACCCACCCGTTCGCCTCCCTCCGGTCTCCGGTGAAATGGTAGCGGTTTGCGAGCTTTCCTTCGTGATTGCTTACCACTAGCTCCCGCCCCGATGATTAAATTCTCATGCTCCATCGAATCCAATCTTCCTGTCTCGGATTTATGATTCACAGTTAGTTAAAATGCCTTTATTATTGCGGCAATCAATATATTCACATCAACATTTGACGTCACGTGGATGTTCAATCATTATTATATCCACAATCATGGTTTAACGTCTCGAATCCATATCAATAATTGATCAGCAATAAACCCTATCATTAAGTAAAATTGCGGACATTCCTAAAATATTACTGTTCCTTCAAACATAAATATACATTCTAACTCTATATATCATGTTAACCGACAAGTTAAAAAAATTTCACATATATATCGCATCATCTTAATTAATGAATTAATTCATATTTTTGATGCAAAGATTTCAGGACAAGCGAATAAAATAATTTAGCATATGAACAAGCAATTACGTCACCCACATAACACCTTTGCTTCATGCTTCTTCCCGCTCACGGCTCTTCGGTTCCTGCATCTTAGCTGCTTTTCGGGGTTTCATGCCGCTGAAAAAAAGATTTTTGTAGGTTTAAGTGGTACATAAATGTAGTAGCAGTGCACTTACCATACCAGGATTCCACTGAAACTTGCCGCTGTCCTTTCGAATTTAGTAGCTCCGAGTATCCCTCATGAAATGATACTGTATTACTGCTTTCGCGGAAAAGTTATCCAATAAATTTTCATTTTCATAGATGAATCCTTCCATTTCTATGGGTGAATCTTGAGTGCCCCCCCCCCAACCAGTCTTGCATCAGCGGAAATGCATTTGAGGCCCTTTAACTCTGCCTTTTCAAAGCACATTAAAGCCCCCTTCCACACCTGCAGACTTTGTGCAAAAAAAAGCCACCAGAACATGGACTGCAAACAACTAAAAAGAGCATCTTACCTCCATAGGCGCTAACTACCACCTCGTGCACTTTGCGGGCAGGTTTGAGAATGATACATTGTGTAGCAGTGGAAGAATTTTTTCATCTGAAAAAAAGTATTAGAATGCACTGAATGAGGGTATAAAAAGTGAAGAATTATGTGCATGAGAAAAACTTCAAATATTGGGCAAATATCAGGTCAAAATTTTTCGGAAAGGGTAAATGAATGACATTTTTATTTTATTTTACTATATATTAAACTTATATTCACTCATTACTTATAATTATTTATATTTTCCGATTAAATACTTTCATCGAATATTTGTCCATTTTTTGCATTCATAGGTCATTCAGAATTCGCGAATAAAAGAAGAAAGATTTCCCCCAATGGATTTCTAAATTAAATACAGGGACGTACTCGATTTATTCAATCGTTCAGAAATATGCTTCGATTGCCCATGTTTAGATGGAAAATATCTCAGGGGAATAGTGCTCAAGTAGATTAGTTGGGTTTGGAAGGAATTTTTCAAGAAAGCGTTCGTAGAGTAATGGTTCACTCGTCACCATACACGAATTGTATGCGGATAATGGAGGGGAATCGAATGACTACGACGTGCTGATATTAAAATGCTGATAATGGGGGCGCTACGGCGCGAGAATCCCAGTACGAGTAATTAGCACCTATCTGGGATACTCGTGGGTATACCCAAGGCAATTTCTTATGTGTTGCCCCGTAAAATGACAATACGGGGTCGCACAACGGTGTGGCTGACGGGTCAGAGTAACCACGGAGAACAATAGGTAATCTACATAGCATGATGAATAGAAAACGTCACCATAGTTCTAAATCACAACAAATCAAAAGAGTTAAGGAAAGAGAAATTGAAACAAAAGCATAGAAAAGAGAAAACGACGTAGAGGCAAAAGACGCCAACTGTGTTTTTGAAATATAGCGGGCGACTGGCTCGCAAAGAGCTCGCGACGCGCTATACCACTACTAGTCGTGCTGGCGACCCGCTATACCCGCGGCGAGTGGCGAGATGAGACGAGGGGGCAGCGGGTGGCGAGCACTTTGAAATTAGGGGTGAGCGGGTGGCGAGCATGTCCCGAAATGCGCGCGGGTCGCGAGCACCGAGTTCCTGAGATAGTTCCATCGGGATCATGGCACGACGCCTCGCTGGGCCCTGGAAGGGGTCATATTGGCCCTACAGACACCAAAGGAGAAGGGTCGCTTGGGTTCCGAATGGGGTCGCCAGATTTTTTCGAGCGATCAGAACGAAATTCACTCTGTTGGTTCGCACGCTTGTGCGTAGCGTGGGGAGTGACAGAGAGCAAGAGTGTGGGGGAAAAAGGAGACGCAGCATGCTTAGAAAAATGAAAACAAGTTACCTGCTACATAAATGGCCGAAAACAAGTTACTTGTAACATATCTGAGCCGATGTAAGTTACTTGCGACTTATCTCAGGTCTTTTAGGTTACATGTCACATATCGGCGGGGTACTGCGCACGGTGCGCCTCCGATATGTTACTTGTTACTTAAATGACCTGAGATAAGTCGCAAGTAACTTACATCGGCTCAGATATGTTACGAGTAACTTGTTTTCGTTTTCTGAGAGGATACTGTGTGCAGTGCGCCTCCCATATGTTACATGTAACTTAAATGGCACAATATAAGTCGCAAGTAACTTGAATTGTCCAAGAAGATATTTCCAAGGGGGATGTACCACGCACTCGCGGGGTCAGGCTTACGACTGGCGTTGCTGTTGGTTCATTTACCCAAGTTTGAGGTACTTGACCCCACACCAGCAGGGAAGGCCCCGCATAGCATTTTTTTGCTCTGTGGGACGCGCTCTCTGCGTCGCGTGTCGTCTGCGTCACGCGATGGCCACTCATGTTGAAAATATAAGTGTAAGTTACTTGTAACATAAGTGTAACTTACATGCAATATAAATTCAAGTTACATGTAATATAAATGTATGTTACATGTAACATAAATGTAAGTTACTTGAGGCATTCAAGTAAGTTATACATTTATAATACAAGTAACTTGTTTTGATTTTTCTGAGTATGCGCTCAGATGCACGCGATAAACGGAAATAACGTGATGACCACCAATTCTCGGCCGGTACTCAGAAAAATCAAAACAAGTTACTTGTAATATAAATGTAACTTACTTGAATGTCTAAAGTAAATTACATTTATATTATATGTAACTTAAATTTAGATTGCATGTAAGTTACACTTATGTTACATGTAACTTGCATTTATGTTTTCACTATGGGTGGCCATCACGTGACGCAGGCGACGCGCGACGCAGAGCGCACGTCTCAGACCACACGTTAAGCAAAAAAATGTTAAGCGGGGCCTTCCCTGCTGGTGTGGGGTCGAGTACCTCAAACGTGGGTAATTGAACCAACAGCAAGGCCAGTCGTAAGCCTGACCCCGCGAGTGCGTCGTACATCAACCTTGGAAATATCTTCTTGGCCAACTTAAGTTACTTGCGACTTATATTGTGCCATTTAAGTTACATGCAACATATCGGAGGCGCTCTGCACACAGTATCCTCTCAGATAACGAAAACAAGTTACTTGTAACATATCTGAGCCGATGTAAGTTACTTAAGACTTATCTCAGACCATTTAAGATACATGTCACATATCGGAGGGGCACCGCACGCAATATCCCGCCGATATGTTACATGTAACTTAAATGACCTGATATAA
Organism: Aplectana chamaeleonis; assembly: GCA_029168955.1. Taxonomy (NCBI): domain Eukaryota; kingdom Metazoa; phylum Nematoda; class Chromadorea; order Rhabditida; family Cosmocercidae; genus Aplectana; species Aplectana chamaeleonis. The sequence continues at coordinate 6,431,190 of JAPDOI010000002.1, read as the reverse complement.
GTCGCGAGTGACTTACATCGGCTCAGATATGTTACAAGTAACTTATTTTCGGCCTTTTATGTTACAAGTAACTTTTTTTTAATTTTTCTGAGTAGAACGACCCGCAATCGATACAACATACACTCTGTTTGAATGGAACTGTCCGCGCACGCGGTCGGCGTGCGTGTGCAATGACCGTCGAGAAAGAACTATTTCGGACGAGTCTTCCCATGGCTGGGAACAGCTGATTAGAATATTATTCAACTTTCGTCAAGTATTCCTGTTAATCGATTTTCAAATTTGAAAAATGCCTTCGCGACAGCCGCTCAAACCGCACGCCGACCGCGTGCGCGGACAGTCTCTATGGGACGGACTTCACCTCTCTGTTTGTGTCTGTCGGGCTTACCCCGGTATGTCTTCCGCGCTGCAATCTCTGCTAGTGCTTACCCTTGGTCGGGATACGATTGGGTGATACATAAAACAGCGTAAGAATCAGGGGCAGCGTTGGACTTCTTAACCAATGGTATGGTCCCTGGGTTCAACCTAAAGCACTTTTTATTGTGGTAATTTCGCTCTGAAAAAAAAAACGTTGGAATAATGTGGTTTTCAGAGAATGTAAGTCATGGTCGGCGACTGAACTGCATCGGTTCAGCTTCCAAGAAGCGCCAGTGGATGAGCTGTATGAGTACGAAGTTGAGGATGAGCAGCTGGGCTCCACAAGTCGATCCGACGAGGAAAGAGTCGCCCCGGACGAAACCCTGATGTCGATAATGGAAGGAGCTGGTGCGGAGAATTTTATCCCGGTGGACCAGAAACCGCAATAGGGAGATCAAGAATGCAGACGGTGCAGTGGAAGATATGCGGGAATCTCCGGGACTGGTTTAGGGAACCTACCAGGAGGTCGGTAGGTTCCCGAAACTGGTGAGCTGTCGGGTTGTGACTAGTGTACCTATAGCAAATGATGAGAAATTGATGTCTCATAATTTTTTTTGTATAGGAGGTAAATAAATATATTTTGAAGTGATTTCTGAAGGGCCAGCACTGTCTTTTTTCATACTACCTGAGGGTCAGAAATGCGAATTTCTTCATCAACAGAACAGGTGTTGCTATTGTGTTGCTTAAATTGATTGTGGTGTTTCTGTGTAGTAAATGTAGGCGACCGCTGTGCGACTACCAGTTGACTTGTCCAGTTTTCAGGATATCGTCAACATGAAATCCACACCGAGTCCCACCAGTCATCACAGTCTGACTCATGGCTTTCTCAGTCGCAGTCATATCCGGCCCAGATGTGGGTTGGTTTTTTCCTGACAGCTGGCCGCCATAATTGATAGATAGGGTGTTTCAAGTTATATAGTAGGTATGAGGGCCTGTGGAAACCCTTGGTCGGCAAATTTCGCCTCTATCTTCTCGAATCCCAAAGATATTTCCTGTGTTTTCACGGATTGTACACTGTTTTGGCCGCTCACGCCTATCCTAGCGCGCGCGATGTGTAAATGCAGACAGCGCTGCATATTGCTCGGCACGATGGTATATTCAACAACTCTTGCCATTTGATTGCTTCTGCTGACATTATAGGTCTCAACACGGTTAATTTTGCTCACTGCACGTCTCATATTCCGGTTTGTCTGCAAATGCAGACCTGAATTTCACTCCGATATGGACAATATGTCAAAGTCATTGTGCATGCAGAACACCCGACTATGTTTTTCCATGTTCTTCAACTAGAGAAGCTGTTCAAAAGCACCGACTTTCGAAGAAAACCAAGGTTAAAGGCCGGGATCATACTTCCCGCGACCAGCGACAGCGACATTGCACATCAGGCATATCGATTTTCGGTCGATATCGGTTGTAAACATTGCGTCGCGTCGCTGGTCGCAGTGAGTATGATTCCGGCCAAAAGCTGTTAGCGAAAGCTTTTGATTTCCCACCATATCGATTTTCAGGACGGTGGACGAGTTGTCTCAGACCTGTATTTCTCTTCATTCGCAATCGTTGGGCGTGAACGAGCCAGGATAAGGAGACAGCCCGACAATGGGCTGAAGAACGAAGACTTGTTGGAATTCATTCATCCATCGAGCCGCTATCGAGTTCGAAAATCTGTTAGGGAGCCGGGCCTGTGGTGGTGAGCGAAGGGGGTCGGGCCTGTGGTAGTCGCTTGTAGCTCGCTTATTTGGAGCAAATGAGATCCCGCATTTGGCACGTGTTATACAGGAGGGGTCTCCTACACAATTACATGATAATCTCAAAATGCATATGTGAGGGTGTACTGTGCCTTTAAGGCGATGGTTTGGTAAGGTCTGAATGGTTCGAATACACAGTGGCGAAAATCACGGCAGATTCACGGAATCGCCGCATTTTTGCCCATTCTGCCGAGCACTAGGTGCTCGGCAGAATCTGGGCTCAGCCTTGATTCCGCCGCGGATCTGCCGAGATTCCGTCGCTTCGGCTCCGTTCCGGCACCGAGGCGGCAGGTACCTGTCCGGTTCTCAGTGGAATCCACGCAACTTTTTCTAATTTTCATACTGAATTCACTGTTTTTTCTGCGGTTTTTTTAAATGTGGATAACCCACCTCACATGATCACAGCTTTTCGTGGGCGGGGTTGTTCACCTTCGTACGAGTTGGCAACTTTTGGTCTAAATAGCTCTAGATATAGCGCGTTTTTCTCTGCACAAACTACCCAGTTTTCGAACCAAACTAGTTTTTATGGTTTTCTGGGCAACGTTTTTCATCGCGCCAGTGGCCTCATTCTCTCTAGATCGCTAGTCCGGAGCATCTAAAAAAAACTGCTAAAAACCGAGGTTGAGCCCGAAGCTCTCATAAATTTCCAGTTGAAAGGGCTCAGGATAATTTCCACAACCTTGGAAAATTTTCCCCCAAATATGAAGAGTCTTAAAACCTGAGCAATTTCGCAGTCTTGGCTGTGTAAACCTCCATGAAAGTGGATTTTTAGAAAAAAATCAAGAAATTTAGGAGAAGAAATTTACTAGCTCATCTAGAAACGCCAAAAAATCACAAAAAAATCCCCAAAACCCGTAAAAGTCATGTAAAGTCTAGACAACAGGGATCAATTTGGAAAGTTTCTGAAACCTAGTTTCAAGAGAGTTATTATAGAAAAAGTGTGAGAAAGAAAGGGCTACTGAGAGGGCTAGAGAGAGGTGGAGAAAAAACTGGGGAGGGTTAGAGACAAAGAGGGAAAGATGAAAAGAAAGCCAGAGAGAGAGGGTTAGAGAGTCAGAGAAAAATAGTTATAGAGAATAGAGCGTTTAAACGTAGCGTTCGACTAAGAGATTTAGAGGAGAAGGAGATGGAGAGAATTGTAATATGTGTCAGAGGGAAAGAGAAAGAGAGAGCGACATAGAGAGAGAGAGAGAGCGCGAGAGAGAGTTGTGTAAAGAGTCGGAGTGTTTCGGATTCAGGGATTGTTGGAAACGGACTCAGAGACAAAAAGAGAAAGTCTAAAAGAGCGCTTAGGAGAGACAGGTTCAGACAGAGCTGGAGAGAAAGTTAGCGAGTGAGTCAAGAGACCAAGATAGGTAGAGATAGAGAGTGACAGAAACCTAGAAGTATTCTTCATAAGTGTGAAGAAAATGGCTGAGACAGAGACGGTAAAAGTGGTAGAAACAGAGAGAAAGGAGAAAGGAAGTGGGACTAGAGAGACACAGAAAGAAACACTGAGCAGGAGAGACACGGAGAGAGAAAGAGAGTGAGCAAGAGACAGCGGCAGTCAGAGCTAGAGCGATAGAGATAGAGAATCAGATACGGAAAGTTAGAGAAAGTTGGAGACTGAGTTAGAGACAAATAGAGAAGATGGAACAGAGAGCTTGAAAGAAAGGAGAGAGAGACAGAGAGAGACATAGAGAGAGACAGAGAGACTGAGAGAGAGACAGGGAGAGAGACAGAGAGAGACAGAGAGAGTCAGAGATAGGGACAGAGAGAGACAGAGAGAGACAGAGAGAGAGACAGAGACAGGGAGACAGAGAGAGAAAGAGAGAGAGACAGAGAGACAGAGAGAAAGACAGAGAGTTAGAGACAGAGAGAGACAGAGAGAGTCAGAGAGAGAGAGAGTCGCATTCCCCTTTGAGTCCTATTAACGATAATTTTAAAGAGTTTTTCACTGCACAACCTTGCCAGTTTCTAAGCTGTTTCTGGGCCAAGCAATTTTTTGTGTTTTATGAGCAAAGTTTTTGGTTGCGATCCCTGAGTTTGAACGAATTTCCGTCTCATGCCGAAACAGTGTATGTAAACGGAGCACTGAATGAGATGTCGCTGCAGTTTCACATTATTAGTGCTGAAACGCGTTCTCGCATAACTACATATAGGGACCTCCTCCGTGACGAGGAAGTCTACATGTAGGCCGCGATGTAATCATATTGCAGAGCGAGTTTTTTACAAATGTCCTGGGGGTTGTTTGCACAGATGTAGTTCCTTGTTCGGCTAGAGTGCAATCTGACAGCGTGAACACTGAAACACAATACTAATTGGCTTACGTCGTTGAGCATTGGACTTATGCTTTCTCGGCACCCAATATCTCGGCAGTCGTCCAAGGAAGAGGCTTTTCGCTCTGTGGCCCACCTGAGAGGGTTTGCAACGTTTCGTGGGCCAGAAAAGATCGAACAAGAAGATATTCTCGTCATTTCCTTTTCTGAACAGAACGCCCTGCTACTTTGAGAGTTTTGGCCGAGAAATAGCTGAGAAATGCCTGCTTGCCGCTAAATAGCCGCCAAAAAATGCTCGCCTGGAAATAGCCGCGAAATACCCGAGAAATAGCCGCCAAATAATTCTCGCCGCGAAATAGCCGAGAAATAATGCTCTCCCCGTAGATATACGGAGCATTCCAGAGGCATGATTCGGATGTTAGCACCTTCGTTGGTTCAATTACCCAAGTCTGAGGTACTTGGACCTCGTTCAGCCTCTGGAGGCCCCGCCCAAGCGCTGGCGGCCCCAGATGGTGGCTCGGCGAGCCGGCGACGGTTGCGTCTTGGTCAATTTTGTTTACTTCTGAATATTTCTCGGGTATATCCCGGCTATTTCTCGGCTACTTCTTGTCCGCTCCGTGAAAAGCCGAGAAATAGCCGGGAAATATCCCAACAGGAGCCGCTGCGGAGCCTGGTGGGCTATTTCCTGGCTATTTCGCGGCCAAAACTCTCAGAGTATTGTATCGCACGCTAAGTACAGAGCATTCCGTCGTTTGCTGGCGCGTCGTAGAATAGAAATGTCAGTCGGTAATGGCAAATTGACTTGACTGAGAATTTGGTAAAACATAAGCGAAGCATGACTTCTAAATATGAAACGCATGAGGCAGGAAAGTGAAAGCTGAAATAGAAAACGAATTCGAAAAATCAGCCTATTCGCCGGTAATTACCAGCCAGCCGCTGGTGAGATTTAAACCGCCGCGCCAGCTGCGGTTTGAATTTAAATGTTTTTTTTATTGAAGAAGTAAGCCACGGACCTAACCATATTCTGGCTCTCCGAATAGCCTATCTTTTTACTATGGTTTCCGTTATGGACGTATTTGGGATCTTTTGAACTCCAGCGAAGCGCAACCCCTTTTTCGAAATCTCAGTTCAAGGTAAACCTAGAAATGAGAGCTACTGTGCTTATCTGGGTCTAATTCCGGTACGCAATTGCGTCTCTACACGCTTCGCGGCCGCGCGCTTTCGAATCGGAAGAGTTTCCAGCGCCGCAGCCGCCGATCTGTTGACTCTAGGTGGGTTTTAGAAACTGGAAACAAAACAAAATCGAAGAAAACTGTATAAAAAAGCCATATCGAGTCGGCTTTGGCGCTGGAAACTCGACTGACTCGAGCGCGTGCGGCCGCAAAGCGTGTCGAGACGCAACTGCGGACCGGAATTTGGCCCAGATAAGCACAGTAAATCGCATTAAAAAGAGCGCAAAAAGTTGGTATGTGCACATAAAAATGGTTTAGAGCGGTTCGCTGGTTTTCGAGTAAAAATTGAAAGACCGCGCGTTTTTGTTGTTAATCTCCTTTTTTTCAGACGGCGTACACGATCTTGTTGCTACACTTAGAATTGAGCTAGGGAGCTCATTTTTGGACAGGAGGCTGGAAGTGGGTGCAGGGCGCTCCTATTCCAATTTGAATTTGATAACCTAAAGGCAGTGTTCACGATAAAAAATGTGTTTCAGCCCCCACTAGTAATCGGTAGTGGAGGGTCAGACTGTAACGTTAACGTCGAAAGAACGCATGAAAACGAGCCAGGAAGAGCCCCAAAAGAGCCCGAAGTTGCAACTTTGAGCGCATTGAAAACCCCGAAAGCGCATCACACGCCCACCGACGTGAACAAATGAATGCTCGAGATCGTGAGATGAGCGAGGTTTTCCAAGCATTAGCCCCGCTCTTCCCTTCATTCTCAGCTTCTCTCTCTACTCAGGTCAGCTCGCATAGATCGGCTGCAAAAGACCGAAGTTACAAGCCTCGGACAACTCGTCCACCATGTTTCCTTAGCTCAATCTTTGAGGGACCATAACTCCGTTCCCAGAAGGTCTTGTACGATTCCAAAAACACCATTGGAATCAGCATGGGACCGGCTTCAAGAAAGGTGGAAAAGCAGAAAAACGATTTTCATCGTGAACACTGCCTTTAACTTTGAAGGGTACCTCAAAATCGTGGGTTTAGGCCGGGATCATACTTACGGCGACGAGCGACGCGACGGCACTGTCGCTGTCGCTGGTCGCGGTAGGTATGATCCCGGCCTTACATACTAAATTAGCCGTGGAGCACGAAAACTGCTTTTTTCTGCTACGACTCTGGAGACCGGGGTGTGTGGGTGAATCTGCAGCCAATCAGCGAAGGTCGTCGTAGATAAGTACTGAACTTGTCAGAATTCGTACTAATGGCACGTCATCGATCGATGATCAATATTATCGATTTTCGTGCTTTTTGCACAAAATGCGGCCAGGAGTGGTGATTGCTGGTGGGATTGGTTTTCTTGGTGGAGGAATTTTTCTCATCAGTCATTATCGATAAATACCAATCAATAGTATTGATTTTTTCGCCTGTTGCACAAAATGCCGCAGTCAATTTTTTATTGTTGATGGCTCTGAGTCACTTGTTGGGGAAATTCTTCTCATCATGCAAGATCAAATACTAATGATTAATAATATCGATTTTTCACATTTTGCACCAAATGCGGCAATGAGTTTTATTTTTTATGGTTGTGCGTCATAGGTTTCAAAAATTGCACTCATACGACAATATCGTCTGTTAGGTGCTTCATCATTCCAAACGGAAATCGTTAAGCAAAATTGAAGTCAGAAAGGGAACCTTTGGGAAAAATATGTGAATTTTCTAAAAATTTAGCTTCCTGGCAAAAGTAACGATTTGGTAATGGTGGAAAAAAAGTTTCAAAAATATCTTGGAATATTATAAAAAATGATTTGGAGTAAAATAGCCTGGAAAAATAAAAAAGTTAGGAAATGCAGTGAAATAACCAAAAATGCGATTTGGTTGTCGATCATTTCACAAGCTCCTCCGTTAAACTTATCAAAACGAGCGCGCAACGGTAACTTTAAGCCAGTTTTGAAAGCTGTAATAAGGAAATCGCTTAGGTCAAGTTAGGTGAACGCAACGCTCCATTCCATATCGTGCTTGATTTCGTTTTGATAAGTTTAACGGAGAAGCTTGTGAAAGGATCAACCACCAGATCGCATTTTATAATATTTCACTTCATTTCCTAGCTTTTTCATTTTTCCAAGCTATTTTACTCTAAATTTATTTTTTAAAATATTTCAAGATATTTTTGAAACTTTTTTCCACCATCAACAAATCGTTACTTTTGCCAGGAAGCTAAATTTTTAGATATAGATATGCAGTCGAATTTTGCGTTTTACGGACATCTAACTTTTTAAATATCTGATTGACCTCTTCGGAAGTCCGACTTTTGTATCAAACATGTTTTATACTGTTGTAATAGCGCGAAATGTACATTCGTATTCGATTCAACCCAAGCATACACCTGAGTGAATTAATTTTTTCGGAACTTTCAAAAATTAAGTCGTTCCTGATGAGACTGTCCGCCGACACGGTCGGCGTGCGTGTCGAGCGGCCGTCGCAAAAGCCCTTATCGGACTAGCTTTCTCATGGCTGCAAACAGCTGACTGGGATATTATACACTATTCGCCTCATATTCCAGCTTGTCGATTTACTGTGCTTCTCTGGGCCAAATTCCAGACCGCAATTGCGTCTCGACACGCTTTGCAGCCGCACGCGCTCGAGTCAGTCGGGTTTCCAGCGCCAAAGCCGGCTGGATGTGGCTTTTTTAAACGATTTTCTCCAATTTTTCTTAGTTTCCAGTTTCCAAAACCCACCTAGAGTCAGAAGATTGGCGGCTGCGGCGCTTGAAGCTCTTCTGACTCAGGAGCGTGCGGCTGCAAAGCGTGTCGAGACGCAATTGCGGACCGGAATTTGGCCCAGATAGGCACAGTACAGGTCCAAAAAATACCTGCTTGACGGCCGCACGGAACGCACGCCGACCGCGTGGGCGGACATTCTATTCGGACAGACTTTAGGTGGATTTAGGGCTTTTTGAATATTCATCCCACTTGTCGAATACGGTCAAGAACTCCTTTTTTCAGTTATCCGACTTTTTGAATACGAGTGGGTACGAATATAGTCCGACTTGGAATCGTTTCAGCAAAATACTCTAAGGGTTTTGGCCGCGAAATAGCCCACCAGGCTCCGCAGCGGCTCCTGGTGGGCTATTTCCCGGCTATTCCGCGGCTATTTCTCGGCTTCTCATGGAACGGACCAGAAGTAGTCCAGAAACAGCCGAGATATAACCGAGAAATAATCAGAAGTGAACAAAATTAACCAAGACGCAACCGCCGCAGGCTCGCCGAGCCACCATCTGGGGCCGCCAGCGGTTAGGCGGGGCCTCCAGATGCTGAACGAGGTCCACGTACCTCAAACTTGGGTATTTGAACCGACGGAGGAGCTGACATCTAAATTATGCCTCTGGAATGCCTGGAGAGCATTAATTCTCGGCTATTTCGCAGCTATTCTGTGGCGAGCATTATTTGGCGGCTATTTTGCGGCGAGCATTATTTAGCGGCTATTTCTCGGCTATTCCGCGGCGAGGATTATTCGGCGGCTATTTAATGGTTATTACGTGGCAAGCAGGCACTTCGCGGCTATTTCGCGGCTATTTCTAGGCCAAAATTCTCAGAGAAGGCTTCGATTATATGCAGTCGAATTTTCATCTTTTTGGGCATACTCGCATATTGAAGCCTTCGGATGTTTGACTTTTTGAAAGTAGTCGTTTTCTGGACATTTCGGACATGCGACTTTCTGGCTTTTGAGACTTTTCCCCTTAGAAGTTGATTGCTAAACCAACTACACTAGCCGGATGTGCACCCGAATTTAAAAAAAAAATTCATGGTCAATGTATACTTGAAAGCTCAGTTTATTCCCGCAAACATCATACTTTATGCATGGAGTAGCCCTTATGGTTTCTGACTCTCAACTGATTTGCAATGGTTGTCATTCCGGCTGGCGGGCAGGAAAAACTTCTGATATTAATAGAATAGATTCTCGAAGAGGCGTCTCTTTTTATGGGTCATCCGTCAGGGCATGCGCGACACAGCAGAGACAAGTGTAGTTTGTCAAACTGGGTGATTAATAAAATCCCCTGTGGGTGGACCATGGTGTCCTACTGTAAAGCGATTGGTTCTCTCCCTCTGAATGTTCTTCAGGCTAGTCTCGCATGTTTAGTCGAGCTGCGGCCCGCCTTTGTGTGGACTCACCGCATGGGGTCCGCCACCTCCACCCCGTCGGCTTTATACGTATCCTATAGAAAACCCTAAGGCTCATTTTGCAGCTGCAGTTTCTGGCCTAAATGCTCCAGAGAATTTTGAATGATTCCCTTAGCTTCCAGATGATGCCTGATTGTATCACCTATAAATTTCCCAGAAAACTACTCGACTTTTCCCATCTTCACCACTTCCTCACCCTATCCTGGGCACATACAGACATCAAATCTTTTACGCTTTAGGACATGAAACCCTACACGTTTCCCGTATTGTGCTCCTCTTCCCCGTTATATTAATACATCTTGAGTAGTTCAATCCTCTCTCCGTCCTATTGTATTGTGAAAGCGCCATGCTTCGGTCCCATAAAGGCCTTGGCGTGTTCGGTCCCACAGCGAAAGCCGGACGTACTGTACGCTTGCGCCGCCCACGCCGGATTGATTCGACCGGTGTCATCATTTGCATCTCCTGCCGCGAGTCGGTGCGGCAGCTCTCTCCTTTGTTGTCTCACCACCTTCCATTTCTAGTAGAGCGCTTAGTTGTGGGGCCTCAGAGTCTTTAGAACACTACTATTCAACTCTGTAATACGGCTGCATGCGATGAGCATTATTTATGAAAAGTTTATCGACCGGAACCCTTATTTATCAGTATTTGCTATTCGAATGGTTTTCTTCGGCTATATCAAAGTCATCAGCGATTTTTGCATTCACGATGGTCCTTGTATAGTCCTGGGAGACTTCAATTTGCCTGATGTAGCATGGAATTTGGATCGAAATGTATGTACCTCCTAGAGAGAATTTCTAGATTTGTTTTCTTCGCATGGTCTTAACCAACTTGTTAGCTTTCCTTCAAGGGATACTTCCTATTTAGACCTGGTCCTTTGTAATCAGGACAGCCTGATTAGTCAAGTTAGTGTGGGTGCACCGATTGGGACCAGTGATCACGCGAATTGTATACCTCCTCGAATCAAAAATTTGAAAAAGCTCTTTTGAAATATAACCCTTATATTGAGGGTAAATTGTTGGAGTCACAGGATCCCTCCAAATTGTACAGTTACGTCAAAAAGCGACTAAAAAATACGAAACATGGATTACCCTCACTTTTGTCTGAAAACTTAACCCTTGCCGTCACTGATAGAGACAAGGTTTCTGTCTTTGCAGAGGAATTTAACAAGTCATTTGTGGAAAGCGTTGGCTACTCTGAACGTATGGTGCGCAGTGCTCCTATCTATCATGGAGCAGAATGTTTGGTTTTCTAAAGAAGAAATTTTCGAAATCCTATCTAAGTGGCATGATTCTTCCTCTGTTACTCCTGATTTTGTACCATTATCTTTTATCAAGAAGATTGCAAGCTATATAGTGTTTCCACTAGAGATCCTTTTCAATTTGTCTTACATGTTAGGGGAAGTCCCGTCTAGGTGGAGACACTCCTTTATCGTTCCAGTGCCCAAAAAGCCTCCTCTCTCTTGTCCAAAAAACTACCGACCTATAAGTATAACTTCCATTTTCGCTAGAACATTCAAAAGAATTCTTAAATCTCGACTTTTGGCACATCTTAACCAGCACTAAATCATACCCGAAAATCAACACGGCTTTTGCAGCGGAAAATCTGCTGAGACAGCGCTGCTGTCTTCCTTGAATTACTGGACCAAAGCCGTCGATGAAAAGAAGCAAGTCGATATTATATATTTTGATTTCGAGAAAGCTTTCGATAGAGTTCCTATCGCCAAATTTCTTTCTAAATTGGAAGCAGTTGGATTTTCACCTGAAGTGCTAAGATGGATCACAGCTTTTCTCACAGACCGTACCTACCAGGTTCGGCTTGGCAATGATTTGTCTTCTATTCGTAGTATTACAAGTGGCGTCCCTCAAGGAGGCGTGTTATCACCGATTCTTTTCATCCTCTATACGGCTGAACTTCCTGGACTTATCTCGGCAGGGTCAAGCGGGGCGATGCGTAATTTTTCGAACTCGGAGCGACCCCCCCACCATCAATTTTTTTTCCGAAATCTAAGATTTTCGCGATCCTCCAGGGGCGCGGTTTCTGGCCATTCTATATTTGATTACCAAAACCGTCAAACACCGAAAATTCGTTCAGCACTCGGGCTCAAGCGTCTAAAGCGTGAGCAATGCTACGATCCTTCTCTTTGGTGACCAAAACATCGAGAATTATGGGGATATTTTCACCAAATTTTCATTTTTGGACCGAAATTCCCGCGATTATGAACAGAAATTTGCTCACTTTCGATATTTTCGTTCTATAATCACTTCCAGAAACTTTCATTTTTGGGCCAAAACTTTTGCGACCCCCACCCCACCTTCCGTTGCGAAATTTCGCAACGGAAGGTGGGGTGGGGGTCGCAAAAGTTTTGGCCCAAAAACTTGACCCTGTATCTCGGAAATAGGGGTTCTATGTACTATGTTTGCCGACGATGTAAAAATCTATAATGTAATCACTTGCAATGACGATAGAATCAAACTCCAAGCTGCTGTAAACATAGTCAATCAGTGGTCCATACGGTGGGGGTTACCCCTCTCTGCTAATAAGACCAAAATTATGCACATTGGTAACAGGTCTGAAGATACTGCCTATAGTATTGGCGATGTTCAGCTTGAGTCCGTCACTGAAATTAGAGATCTAGGCTATCTAATCACAAACAAGTTGAGTTTTGCAAATCATTATAAGTCAATTTGCTCTAAGGCCCTACATAGAACCTACAATCTTTTCAAAGCCGTAAAATCTAGAAATCCTAAAACTCTTCTTAGAGCATATAAAACGTACGTTCGTCCCCTACTTGAAAATGGCACCACTGTTTTTCCTCCATATTTGAAAAAAAGATATCAACTTATTGGAGAGTACCCAAAATAATTGTACACGTAAGCTGGTAATGCGCTGCTCGGGCATTGGATATCAGTTCATTCCAAATGGACTTGAACGGCGCCGATTATTTGCATTGCCAAGCTTGGCTAGTAGAAGAAAAAAGAACGATCTCATCGCTGCTTTCAAGATTTTATCAGGAAGAATTGGGTTGAGGTGCGGACATTTTTTTTACTAAAATACCGTCTAGGACTAGGGGTAACGGAGTCAAAATCAAGAGCCCAATTACTAGAACACAGACTAGGAAAAACTTCTTTTACATCCGGGTTCTATTCGTCTTGAATAAAGTTTACAGCGAAGATCTTTAGCAAATGCCTCTGCCATCACTCAAACTTCTAGCCGCAGAACTGGTTGATTCTGAGTTTACCTGATGCTTTCCTGCTCTTTCCCTATCACCGTTTTTGTTCACTTTTTTATGCGTACTCTTTGTTACTATTTTTCTTGAGTTAATTATTTTTCTGTCTGTTTTAATATATGCTTTGTTGTTTCACGCGGGTTATCCGGCGTGTACAAAATAAATAAATAAATCTGATCCTACTCTATGTCTCATCTTAGGCCTCTGTCAGAGTTGGTTGAAAAAAAATACGTGGCCAACTCGGTCGATACGTATGGTCGATGGAGGTTGCGAAAAACACCCGCTGTGACCAGCTGTGGCTGACGCGGTCAATATGTATGAATGATTATCGACCGGGCTGGCTCTGCCGATCGGCCAACTATGACCAAGGCCTAACTAGCGTTCATTTATCCCTTCTCTCCTTTATTTTAACTTAATGAATCCTCTCAGAGCTAGATCAATCTAATTTAATCGTGTTCTGTCGTGTAAGCAACAGCGGAGTATTTCGCTATCGCAATGCAGTTGGGATGCATATTGATTAGTACAGTGAGTTCCAAGTTGGAGACACTGGAGCCGGCATACACCATTGAAAGTGCGCGCACACTTTGGCCTGAAGCGCGCACAAATACAGGCAGACAGAGTGATAGAGTGTACAAGGGGGGAGAGGGCAGACAACCTCGCGGGCAAAGTGTAAGCGCCAATTTTTGATGTATGCCGGCTCGGGTCATCAATATCTAGATTGTGCTATTATTTTGATTTCATCGTTAATGCGAGCGACGTAACGAAATCGTAAGAAGTTCGTGTCAAAAGTGGAACTTATGGAATGGAATCAAAAACATTTTCGGAAAATTTCGTTACCAAGGGTCAGTCACGTCGAGGTCCGACACAATGGCTCGCGAGACCCTGCTTTCGTAATTAGCGTCCTGTTTGGCGGCTATCCTCACCACTTGCGTCTGCCTTATCTGTGTTTGCTCTTATCTTTAATCTCTCATTTTCCAAACTTTAAGCAGCTCGGGAAAAAGTAATCTAATGAGTTCTCCCGATATTCTGACCACCCTCCACTGAGTCTGACATCCTTCCGGCAGTAGTCGCGCGTTAGGGAAAAAGTCGGTCTCAAGGGAGTCATGAAGATTGTTGGGCTACTGAGGGAGCGGTCATTACTCACGTCTTGCTTTTTCGCAAAGACTCCGTCCGTCAGTTATGTCGTTTGGCGGTTGACGACTTTCCACAGCATTAACTCGTCTTTATTGCGACGAGTAAGCTCGTTTATGCGATCATAATCGCCCGTTACTGGTTATGAGCTACCAGCTCTCTGGTTCCGCTTAATAGCTCTGAAGCGTGAGTTCAGCCAGCAGAATTCGGATGCAGTAAGCATTAATACATATATGCACTGCGATCGCGCCCAAGTAAATAAGGAATGTACCACAAACGTGGGTTATTAAACCGGCGACATTTTCGTTCTACCACACAGGACAGTACATCGTATTCCACGCGGATTCGCTGCTGCATTCTCGCAGAGCCTGCGTGGTTTTAACACGGGGCAGCTGCGGCGAAGCGTAGGCTCAACACACGGCAGTAGAGTAGTCTGATCACGGAGCCGCTGCGGTACTATCGCGGAACTATCGCGGCATAGTCGAGGGTCGCGGTGCTTACCCGACACTGACGCGGCAATTTTTCTTAGAGCATAATCCTAAGTTTTTGACGCACCGATATTTACCGGTGTGGTTTATGGGCTCACTAATGAAATTGAGCCTGAAAAATTCAAAGTGGTTTCCTGCGCGAATGATGCCTTTAAGTCTCAAACTTAGTCCTAAATTTCTATGTGGTAGTTATTTGAGACGTCGAATAGGAATCTGAGGTTTATCAGGTCCTCAGAATAGCTACAAAGGGCCAGAGATTCGTGTTCATCGCCCTAAATAATTCCCAGTTGGAAGTTGCGAAACGAATCCGAAAACAAAAACTCCTCTGAATGCTAAACTTTTGGATGTTGATCGAAAAAAAAACGGCGTGGGTGGGGTTATGGAGCAGTTCGGCTGGCACACGCGACGCGTGAGACGGAAAATCGCTGTGTTCACGGGCGTCGTTGCCGAGCGCCAACTGGTTTTTTTTTCAGTGGCCCACGATTAACGCGCCCCAACAAGGACGTGAACGCAGCAGTTTTCAGTCGCGCGCGTCACGTGTGCCTGTAGCCGAACTGTTCCTTTGCCCCACCCGCGCTGTGAATTCGATCAACATCCCCTTACTCTGAGAGTTTTGGTCGCGAAATAGCCGGGAATTAGCCCACCAGGCTCCGCAGCGGCTCCTGGTGGGCTATTTCGCGGCTATTTCTCGGCTTCTCGCCGAACTGACAAGAAGTAGCCGAGAAATAGCCGAGACATAATCGAGAAATATTTAGAAGTAAACAAAATTAACCAAGTTGCGAACCGTCGCCAGCTCGCCGAGCCACCATCTGGGGCCGCCAGTGGTTGGGCGGGGCCTCTAGAGGCTGAACGGGGTCCAAGTACCTCAAAGTTGTGTAATTGAACCGAAGGAGGTGCTGAAATCTAAATCATGGAATGTTCCGTATATCCACCTAGAGAGCATTATTTGGCGGCCATTTTGCGGCGAGCTTTATTTAGCGGCTATTTCTCTGTTATTTCTCGGCAATTTCGAGGCGAGCATTATTTGGCAGCTATTTCTCGGCCAAAACTCTCAGAGTAAAATTCCCTGATAGAGAAAATCACCTTTCCTTTTTATAAGTTACTGTGCTTCTCTGGGCCAAATTCCGGTCCACAATTGCGTCTCGACACGCTTTGCGGCCGCGCGCTTTCGAGTTGGAAGAGTTTCCAGCGCCGCACCCGCCGATCTGTTAACTCTACTCTGAGAGTTTTGGCCTAGAAATAGCCGCAAAATAGCCGCGAAATGCCTGCTTGCCGCGTAATAGCCACTAAATAGCCGTCAAATAATGTTCGCCGCGACATGGCCGCGTAATAGCCGCGAAATAGCTGAGAAATAATGCTCTCCAGGCAAATATACGGAGCTTTCCAGAGGCATGATTCAGATTTCAGCACCTCCGTCGGTTCAGTTACCCAAGTTGGAGGTACTTGGACCTCGTTCAGCTTCTGGAGGCCCCGCCCAACCGCTGGCGGCCCCAGATGGTGGCTCGGCGAGCCGGCGATGCTTGCGTCTTGGTTAATTTTGTTTACTTCTGAATAATCCTCGGTTATATCTCGGCTACTTCTTGTCCGCTCCGTGAGAATCCGAGAAATAGCCGCGAAATAGCCGGGAAATAGCCCACCAGGAGCCGCTGCGGAGCCTGGTGGGCTATTTCCCGGTTATTTCGCGGCCAAAACTCTCAGAGTAGGTGGGTTTTAGAAACTGGAAACTGAGCAAAATTAAAGAAAACTGTATAAAAGAGCTATACCGGGTCGGCTTTGGCGCTGGAAACTCGACTGAGTCGAGCGCGTGCGGCCGCAAAGCGTGTCGAGACGCAATTGCGGACCGGAATTTGGCCCAGATAAGCACAGTAGGTGAAGCCTTTTTCTGGGATTCCCGGGCGCATCTAAATGTTTTTGAAGGCGAAAACGCGGTTTCTGAAATCATCGGGGAGCGGGTAAAACAGTCCCTTTTAAGTTGTAATAGATGCCTATACTAGTATACCGGCATTCAGGTAGAGCTAGCTTCCTTCGAATCAAATGAATGCCAGTGAGATCACCAATTTCTAGAAGAATCCCGTATTCATTCTGCCTTATTAAAGGATGAAGAAGGGTTTTTTGCGAGGTGAAAAATTTCTGATAAGGCGTCTCATTCAGAGTATTGTATTCCTGTTAATAAGGCGCAGGCTGTTCTCATAATGCATGTGTCACCTCTGCAGAAAGAAACCCTAATTTTCAATATTGCCTAATGCAAACACTGATTTTTTTCGGATTTTTTTATGTGAGCCATCGTGTGACGGAAAACTCAGTCACGCGCCGCGATCACGCGCGGGTGCGTTGCCAAGCGGCAGGAATGTTATTCTGTGTTTTTGTCACCATTGATTGATCAACGCGTGCCAGCGCACGCAACGCGACCGCGCGCGCCGCTCTGGAATAGCCATTTCGCAGAATTGGTTATCGCTATTTTTACGTGCGCATCAGAGTTGTAGATTGTTAGTGAATTTTTTGGTCTATTAAGAAAACTCCCTCAGGTCAAAGTGGCCATCCCGAATGAAATGTATTTTTCTGGAACCATTTTTG
Source organism: Aplectana chamaeleonis (assembly GCA_029168955.1). Classification (NCBI taxonomy): domain Eukaryota; kingdom Metazoa; phylum Nematoda; class Chromadorea; order Rhabditida; family Cosmocercidae; genus Aplectana; species Aplectana chamaeleonis. The sequence goes on along the minus strand of JAPDOI010000002.1, from coordinate 6,414,022 downwards.
GGCGTAGAGTCCGAATATGCCCTTATCAGCTGCCTAGAATCAGTCTGAAATAAGATATAGGCGTTTTCCAAAGCCTTGCGGCAAGGTAGGGGGTACCTACCCATCAGGGAATTTTTGGGGTGTTTTGGCAATTTTTTCTCCGAATTTTGTTCAAAACGTGCATATAGGGACAGTCTAGGGTGCTGATCACGAATCTAGGGTCCGCGTGTCAAAATTCTGAGGTTTACTGTAGGTTACGGTACGTACCATGCCGTTTAGGGGGCGAAACCTACCCTAGCATTTCGAAAATCGATAAATGTAGATCAGTTTCGTTATCAGCAACCCGAACCACCCCGGCGTAGAAGTTTTTAGCCGACAAGGGACCACTTTGAACGAAAAATCGAGTTTCGAAAAACGGTCTTTTGGGGGTCGTAGAGGAGTTAGAAAGAAAAAATCTGAGATTTTGAAATTTTGCTCAGCCCTCACGGGTAGATTGAAAGCGATCAAGAAAAAGAAAGAAACCAGAACGTTGGATTGGGGGACGTAGCACAAATGTAAGCTATACAGTGACCTTGAAATCATCTGAAAAGGTTCTCCTAGAAGTTTGAAGATGAAATCTAGCTAGGTTCTCGAGTTATGACTTGCTCATTGATCCCCTGAACAATGCTCGTTGCATGCGAACCACCGATCATTGGAATGATATAGTCAGGATGGGCCGATAGCACACCATGGCTCAGCCGGTTAGACGTTGGATTACGAAGCAATTGAAGGATGGTTCGATTACTGCGTTATGGCGGATAGTAATGACATTTCTGTGTGTTCACCCTACTTGTTTTGAGTTTTAACAGTGTCTCTTGTTTTTTATACCTATTTTCTTATATCACAGAGGTAACGTGATATAAACGGAAAACGGTTCTCATCAACGTTAGAAACTGGAGATTCCGAGGTTTCGACTATTGCTAGAATATCAAGAATACCCCTACCATTTTCCCCACATATGCCACAGAAAAATCGTCCTTAATTCGGAGAAACACTTTAGGGAACTTATTTTGATATATGACGCTGGAAAAAAGTTTGGACACTATGAAACTTCGTGAACTTGTTCCTTGATCAATGACCAATCTTTTTGCCAACAGAAATAATTATTATAAACAGATGTGGGTTTACCTAAGCTGCAAAATCCATTGAAGCAGCCTAATACTTTAGCGCCTGGCTCGACGACTCAAGAAAAGTTTTTCATTACCAATTCCAAAATATTGAGTAGAACCGAACCACTCTTTGAGAAAAGCTTTTCGCAAGAAAACTACTTTTAGTCAGCCTGGCCATTCTGGATTAAATGTAGTTTTAGGGAATCATTTTGGACGTAGAACCCGAGTATGCTCTTCGCAGCTTCTCTGAGAAAAAAAAAGAAATCTTTCTGAAAAAAGTTACCGGCGTTTTTCCAAGCCTTGCCGCAAGGCAAGGCTACTCAGCAGGAAATTTTTAGGGTGGTTTGGAAAAATTTTTGGATTTGGCTCAAAACTTCTATGTAGGGGTAATTTAGGGCGCTAAACACGAATCTAGAGGTCGTTTGTCGAAATTCTGAGGTTTACTGTAGATTACGGTAGTTGTCATGACATGAAGGGCCTAAACCTACCTTGATATGTAGTTGGAAAATTCACAAATGAACATCAAATTCGGCCCCCGAATAGCCCCCGTTCAGCAATTTTGAGTCAAATCTGAGACTTTGACCCAACTACCGTACACCCACCGTAATCTACCGTAATCTGTCGAAAATCGATAAGCTGACCTCAGATTCGTTATAAGCACTTTAAGCAACCCCCGAGAGCGAAGTTTGGGTCTTAAATTTTTTTCGACCTTTGAAGCCCCATGAGGTAGTAAGCTCAATGCCATTTTTGGGGGGTCAGTGATCGAAATTTTTTTTCCCTCAAACTTTTTTTCCCTCAACAGATCCAGTGGGTAATTTGGGGCGCTGAACACGAATCTGAGGTCCGTTTCCTGTTTTTTAGCGGATTTCGTAAGGTTAGGGTGCATTGAATGACATTTTACCTACCGCAAATCCACTGTTTTGGTGGTTTTTGATCTACCCGTGAGGACTGAGTGAAATTTTGAAATCTTAGATTGTTCCTTTTTACGCCCTCTACAACTCTCAAAAGACCGCTTTTCAAAACTCCATTTTTTGTTCAAAGTGGTCCCTTGTGAGACTTCCACCAAATTACCGTATACCCACCGTAATCTACCGTAATTTTTCAAAAATCGATAAATGGACCTCAGATTTGTGATCAGCAATTCAGGGAAACCCTGATCGGAAAGCTTTAGGTTCGATCTGGAATATTTTTCTCAAGCGTTTTCAGAATCCCCGTGGTTGATGTAAACGTAAACGCGCAACCAGCAATCGCTATAAGTGGAAAACGCTATCACTCCGTTCGAGAATCAGGAAATGTGCTCCCACCAAAACTTTGCCCAGGGGAAATCGTTTTTGGGTGCTGAATACGATTATGACTTTGAGAGTTTTGACCGAGAAATAGCCGCGAAATGCCTGCTTGCCGCCTAATAGCCGCTAAATAGCCGCCAAATAATGCTCGCCGCGAAATAACCGCTAAATAGCCGCCAAATAATGCTCGCCGCGAAATAGCCGCCAAATAATGCTCGCCGCGAAACAGCCGCGAAATAGCCGAGAAATAATGCTCTCCATGTAGATATACGGCGCATTCCAGAGGCATGATTCAGATGTCAGCACTTCCGTCGGTTCATTTACCCAAGTTTGAGATACTTAGACCTCGTTTAGCCTCTTGAGGCCCCGCCCAACCGCTGGCGGCCCCAGATGGTGGCTCGGCGAGCCGGCGACGGTTGCGTCTTGGTTAATTTTGTTTACTTCTGAATATTTCTCGGTTATATCTCTGGTATTTCTCGGCTACTTCTTGCCCGTTCCGTTAGAAGCCGAGAAATAGTCGCGAAATAGCCGGGAAATAGCCCACCAGGAGCCGCTGCAGAGCATGGTGGGCTATTTTCCGGCTATTTCGCGGCCAAAACTTTGAGAGGAAGTCCATTCCCAGATTTTCGAAGGATTACTGCGCGTTTTGGGAGGTACACCTAGAAGCCTGGACCAACCCTGATAAGAATGTCATAAAGAACTTGATCCTTTCTATGCCTAAGAAAATTTTTGAGGTCCTTGCTAACGATGGTGGACCTATATCTTACTAGATTCTATTGTTTGTTCACGTTTTGTTCTATGAATATCTGTTTTCGCAGGGTGAGCATGTCATTTCTGAACGGTGAATTGACCGAAAATTTACCTTAAAATTGTTCAAAATCGTGGAGTATTCATTTGTCCGAGTACAGAATGTGTTCGTACAGTTTTGAAACATGCAGGATTTGCAAAATGATCATGACGTCATCTTTGGACATAGTACGTAGAAGATGTGATGGACTTTTTAGGAAGAAAAGAAAGTCATCAAAGGCCACAGCAATTTTGACGTGGAATTGAATTTGACATCACCCAAAGACCTTAGAGAATTACTTCTGCAGAGCACCATAGTTCCGTCCTAATGCGGTTTTGGGCCCTATAATCCAGTTGAACTCTGCGAAATTGTGTCCATGCCACAAAAACGAATTCAGATGCTGTAAGGCTGCCTGCCGGCTGATTCGTGACCAGCTCACGAATTCCTTTTCCACCGCAATGCCCCAACTAATTCGGGCTTTGTTTTTCCACTGCGGCATATAGCATGTATATAAACACATCACACTCCATATTCGCCCTCCTCCAGCTGTTGTTTTTTCCTACTTGGGGAAGGAAAATGATGCCTACAGTAGTCATACAGTAGGCCTATTCTATACTCAGGCGATTCTCGGCCCCAAGCCGCACCGAATAGGAATCGGAGCCGCCTGACAGTTCGGCTCGTTCTCCCAATCTCCGGGCTACTGCTGTTGCTTTCCGGGCCAACCGGAATATCCCGGACAGCAACAGCAGTGGCCCGGACAGCAACAGGAGCCGACTCGCAGATTGGAAAAACGAGCCGAACTGTCAGGCGGCTCGGGGCCGATAATCGCCTGTGTAGACTTCGAAACCTAACTACACGGTCTTGCTCACTTTTTCCCCTTCATCTGCCCAAGATCTTTCCAATTCACCAGCGGCTACGAAAGCGTAAAGAAACATTAATTACTCCCAGTTAGGCGAAACTTTTTGTTTTCCATCCTGTTTCCATTAATTCTTAATGGGAAAGATGTCTTTCTTTCTGGTCATGTGTTTACACTTTGGAATTCACTTAATATTCATTGGGTTAGGGAGAGCCATAGCCCAAATCTCCTGTACCTAAAGGACAGGGTACGGGATGAATTGAATTGTTGTGCTATCCTCATAGGAAGGTTGATCTGCGCATCACAAATGTAAAAGGAAGTGTAAAACTGCAGGGAAATCGCATAGAAACAAGTTAAAACGGCTAATTGCTGGGTGTCGTCTCGCCCCCAATTAACGAGATTCTTACGAATGCTTGTTTGGAATTCTTTTAAATTGCTTTTAAAATAGTTAGTAGTCTCTTGACGTAGTTCGCAATTACCTTAGGAGCAAAAAAAAATGGCAAAACAAGCGGCAAACATGAAAATTTCGTTAATTGGGGGGGGGCGGGCGGACACCCAGTAATTAGCAGTTTTTTCTCGTTGTTCTTATTTATTTTCACATTTCTCATAGTCAGATCTATGTTCTTACGAGTAAATCACAGCAAAAGTTTTTATCGGGAACCCTGCCTATAAGCTGCCTCAGTTTTCGACAACAGGTCGATAGGATGTAATCTCACAAATAGTCTTCTGTAGAGTACCAAATTGTGCGTGTTTGCTGCGAAAGATCTGTCTATCGCCCCCTGAAATACCATTATTTTCTCAGGTGTTCTACTGCTCCTGAGAAACGTTTAGCCACGCCCCTTGTACGAGTTTATACGGGCAAAAAGCTCAAATCGATATCCACTGAATGCCTTAGTATTCGTTTTTTGGGGGGCGATTTCGAATTTTCTGTTTGGACGAAACGCGCAAATCTTGGTTTAGGCGATATCTTAGAATTTTCATTTTTTTCAAGATAGCATCCAAGTTTTCTGTTCGAAATTGTTGAGGAAACACGTGGCCACGCCCCTTGGACGAGTTTCTCCTGCGTAATGCGCGATTCAGTAGCCAGTCAATATTCATTACTTTTCCTTCGTTCCTCAGAATCGCGTTCGATATAGGTTGCAGTTTTTTGAGGAAACACGTGTCCACGCCCCTTGGACGAGTTCCCCCTCCAAAGCGGACGTAATGTGCTATTTAATATCCAGTCAATATTCGTTACTTTTTCTTCGCTCCTCAGGATCGCTTTCAATATATGTTCGAGTTTTTTGAGGAAACACGTGGCCACGCCCACTGGGTGAGTTTTCGCACTGAAGCGGACGAAATGTGCCATTTAACATCTCAATATTCGTTACTTTTCCTTCGCTCCTCAGGATCGCTTTCAATATATGTTCTAGTTTGTTGAGGAAACACGTGGCCACGCCCCTTGGACGAGTTTTCCTTTCGAAGCGGACGTAATGAGCGATTTGATAACCAGTCAACATCCGTTACTTTTCTTTCGCTCCTGAGGATCGCTTTCGATACATGTTCTAGTTTGTTAAGGAAACACGTGGCCACGCCCCTTGGACGAGTTTCCCCTCCAAAGCGGACGTCATGCGCGATTTAATAACCAGTAAATATCTGTTACTTTTCCTTCGCTTCTCAGAATCGCTTTCAATATATGTTCTAGTTTGTTGAGGAAACACGTGGCCACGCTCCTTGTACGAGTTTCCGCTCCAAAGCGGACGTAATACGCGATTTAATAACTAGTTAGTGTCCATCACTTTTCCTTCCCCCCTTAGTATAGCTTCCAATATATGTTTTGGTTTGTTGAGGAAACACATGGCCACGCCCCTTGGACGAGTTTTCCTTTCGAAGCGGACGTAATGAGCGATTTGATAACCAGTCAATATCCGTTACTTTTCTTTCGCTCCTGAGGATCGCTTTCGATACATGTTCGAGTTTTTTGAGGAAACACGTGGCCACGCCCCTTGGACGAGTTTTTCTTTCAAAGCGAATATAATGCGCGATTTAATAACCAGGTAGTATCCATTACTTTTCCTTCGCTCGTCAGGAAAGCTCTCAATATATGTTCTAGATTGTTGAGGAAACACATGGCCACGCCCCTTGGACGAGTTTTCCTTTTGAAGCGGACGTAATGCGCGGTTTAATAACCAGTCAATATTCGTTACTTTTCTTTCGCTCCTCAGGTTCGCTTTCAATATATGTTCGAGTTTTTTGAGGAAACACGTGGCCACGCCCTTTGGACGATTTTCCCTCACATAATGCGCGGTTTAATAACCAGTCAATATCCGTTACTTTTCTTTTGCTCCTCAGTATTGCTTCAGTATATGTTCCAGTTTTTTGAGGAAACACGTGACCACGCCCACTGGATGAGTTCCTCTCTTGAATGAGGCGAGACGCCCAAGCCGAAGTCTATTGGATATTTATAGTTTTCCTTTTTTCTCAGACTTGTTCTAGAGGTTCCAGTTTAATTTTGTTCTAGGTATTCGTGTGACAAAAATACTGTCTGGAGCAACTCGTCCACTTACTCCATACAACTCGGGCTGTTTTACTTGTCGAAAACAGTCGGAGAAGATCTCATCTCATGAATGACTTTTTGTTGACAAGCGAAACTGGGTGTCTTTGCCGTGCAAGATCTGCTCGTTGCCCCGAAAGACCTGCCTGTCGCCCGAAAGACCTGTATGTTGCTGCGAAAGACCAGCCTTTGATCCCTTGCTCATTTCTCCGGAGGTGAAGAGTTTCCTTTTTTGAAGGGGGCTGGGGTCGGAATTGAATCTGATAAAACCATGGTTGCGCAAGACGCTGTCATAGAGATTTGAAGATTGCGGAAAGTTCGGGGTAAAACTTACCCCGAAACCGTGGTTTTACAGCTAATTATTTCGACCCCTGGTTTCTCGCTCCGTTCTACTCCTTATTGCTGGTCTACCCAGCTGCAGTGAGTTAAACTTTGAAACTTAGTATTTAAAACTCCAACTCGAGCTGGGGTGGCCCCTAGTAAGGCCTTCACAATATTCCAGTTTCCCTAGGCTTTCAGTGTCTTCAAATTTCAAGAAGTTGGCTACAAAGTTCTGCTACCCTTCCGTCAAACATCTGCTGCAGCGCTTTATTACCTGTGTAATGAAATTCGCGTGTTTTTATAGGTTTTCGTAGCCTAAAAGTTCATTTGCATTCTCCATCCCTGTCCTGCTCCAGTGCTCATTTCACGGATTTCGAGCTGTGCTGATTTTCCAAGTGTGTCCGAACTTAATTTTCCCTCGCACTTGCACTTGTCATCGGCAGACAAAAGGAGAAGGGGACGGTAGTAGCTGAGCTGAAGTTGAATTTAAAATGAAAAGAAAAAGAATAATCCAATATTCAGTCTCAATGCTCATTGAAGACTCTATTCTAAGAAAATGTATAGATAGTTGAGGAAGAAAGACAGTCGAGGATTCCCTTATACTAGGAAATCCAAAAGGTGCACAAAGCCTGGATTCTTCTAGGTTTTCGAGGAAGCCTTGGATATTACCAGGTTGTCCAATAATTCTTGTCCGGATATTTCACCATTTTTAATTTTTTCTTCAACTTTATTGAAAAACAAGTCTAGTCAACAATATAATCACCACAGTTATCCACAACAGTGGCCCATCGATTGGGCAGGTCGCCGATGCCCTTCGCACAGAACTCCGGGGGCTGCGACTCGAAGAATTCCGCGATGTCGGATTTGAGGTTGTCGTAGTTGGTGGATTTTTTTCCGGCTAAATGGTGCTTCAGCGGGCGGAACAAGTGGTAGTAGGAGTGGCGAGGTCCGTAGAATACGGCGGATGGGCAACCGTCTCCCAGCCGAGCGTCGCCAACTTCTGCTGAGTCTCCTTCGCCACGTGGGGGCGCGCGTTGTCGTGCAGCAGGTGGACCGAGGCCCGTAGGGGACGCTTTGCTCGGATGGCGGCGGCTAGTTTCTCGAGCTGATTGGTGTGGATGGAGGCGGTGACCGTCCTGCCTTGCGGGAGCAGCTCGAAGTACAGTATGCCCTTGGTGTCCCACCAGCAGCAGAGCATGATCTTCAGCGGGTTCAGGTCGGCTTTCGGCGTCGTCGGCGGCTCTTCTCCTCGCGGGATCTAGACGGCACGGCGGGCGACGTTGTCGTAGAGGACCCATCTCTCATCCCCAGTGACCAGGTCCTCGAGAAACTCCTTGCGATGCCGACGAAGGAGGAGGGACTGGCAGACGGCCACGCGGCTCTGCTTGTTGGCGTCCGTCAGACGGTGGGGGATCCAACGGGCCAGAACTTTGTGGTAGCCGAGTAAGTTGAGTCGATTGTGGATGGTGGACTTGCTGCAGCCGAGCGTCGTCGCCAGTTCACGGGTGGTGGCTTCCGGCTTCTCCTGGATACAGCGACGGACTTCGTCATCATCCACCATAGAAGGCCTCAAGCTGTGCTCCCTGTCCTCGGGGCTCGTGTCGCCGCTCTCGAAACGGTTGAACCAGCGGCTGTCTGTGCGTTGGGACATTGCATCCTCCTTGCACGCTCTGCAGATGTTGGCGACCGCGGTGCCCGTGTCGTTGCCCAGCAGCCACTCGTAGTACACGAACGTACGAATTCGACCTTGGTCCATTTTAGCTTGTTCTGGTAGCTAGACGCGGCGACTACGCCTTATATACCCCTAGCGTAGAACTTTGGAGAGCCTTCTATAAGGTTCTTACACTTGCCTGATATTATAACACTTCTAAGGAAAATTATAGAATTTTGAAAATTTTTGGACAGGAATTATTGGACGGCCTGGTACTTTGGGTTTTTTCTCACACCATTCTTGCTGATTCCTTTTTCTGCTCTTGCTTATTTCTGGGTGCTATCTTGGCGGGGGTGGGGGCCACTATGGCGCGATGCATTTGGCCTCGTCCAATTTACCGTGCCGCACTGAATTTGAGCACCTACCCGGGATTTCCCTCTCCTGCCAAAATTAGGAGGGTCGTTGCGGCACGGAAAAATGGGCGTGGACCGCAGTAACTCCCCCCCCCCCTTCCGCTAAGATAGCACCTATTTCTAGAGACTTTCTTTTGTGAGCTACTGGTGGTTTGTTTCAGCTACTTATTGTCTTGTTTTGAGTGGTCTGGGTGGTCGATGACCCTAAAAAGTGTTATTCTGTGATTCCGGTCGAGATTTTCATTCAATTCGGTTCTCCCAATCTGCGTGTCGGCTTCTATTGCTGTACGAGCCACTGGTGTTGCGTTCCGCGCTCCTCCAGTTCGCTCGAACAGCAACATGCACTGAACACGAAAGGATTTGTGGTCACTCCAGGTGTCCTCATGGTGTAGAAATTCTCATCTTATTGTTGTCATTTTACCTCTACTAGTGAAAAAGTTAGTCAACGCCACGCTCAGTTCAATGAAGTGGTTCTATAGCTGTTGAGGTCTGTCAGCGGTCATTGGCTGAGTCCTGAGTACCTCTACCGATCTCACCTGTCGTAGCAATTATACTTCCAGAGCGGACAACCAACACGGTTTCGATAAGACAGCTGGTACAAGCCAGAACGAAGAAGTGGGCATATTGCCGAAGGAAGGATTACCTGGCAAGCTCTCAGGCATGCAGGGGATTTGGAAAACGGACTATCAATGCGTCTCATAATTACAACTATCAAAACTTGGTTTTATAAAAACCTTCGGGAAATGTACGGCAAGCCCTAGTGAGTGCGCGCACGCGGAAATGCAAGTTTTGAGGTGGCGGTCACGATTTTATAACGTGAACAGGATACAGAACTCTCAAAGTGTTTTGAATTGCGACCAAAAATTCAAAGATAGGCCGTGAGGAGGAGTGCATCTCAATTACTCAAGAGTTTGTCTGTTCCGGATTGCGACCAAAAACCTAAGATCAACTGTAGGGAGGAGTGCACCGCAGTTACTGAAGAGTTCTCACCTTACGTTGACCGTTGCGGGTTTGATGACGCTGATCGGCCACAGACACTACCTTAGGGTAATTAGTGCTGTATATAAAGCTATCTGTCCTAGCCTTTGATATTAAAGGCATCGTACGCGCTGAAATCCACTTTCCATTTTTTATGCTCAATCCCTTCCTCGAGCCCCTGTGAGAACGTACAACGAGCTTGGCTGCTCAAAAACGTACCATTGTGAGCATAGAGGAAGTGGAAAGTGAGGAATTCCGTCAAAAGGGGCCGGCCCTTCCGTCAGTCATTTGGCACTTTCGCAATATTTGAGCAGAACGTCGTGTCGCTAAGTACAGGGCATGCCACTATACGCTGACGCACCGTCGGACGAAAGTGGCATTATCGACTGGAAATTTCTCGTCACACAACGAGCGATTGCTTCCAACGCTGCGCCAACGGACGAATTGTAGAACTGTTCCTTGCGCCCTCCGCGTAACTATCCCGAGTCGATGCCGGCGCGAATTTCAAATGATTTTTAAGAAGTTTTTTTTAAACGTTTTTTCTTGAAAAGTTAACGTTTTTGAGCGGGCTTTTCGCTACCTTTAGTCACTATAGGGGGCTAACAACTCAAAAACGCTTAAAAACAAAACATGGTTTTCAGCGCGTACGATGCCTTTAACTTATTCCCTCCGCTCGTGTCAATGTGAGGGTAACTATTTGAGTATCCAGGCTCACAGTCTAAGGTTTGTCTATTTTTCCGTTGTGTACGTTGCTTCGTGCGTGGTTTGGTTACCTATTGAATTGGATACTTTAGAATAGCGCTTGATCGAGTAGTTTCCTTGATGTTTCAGATTACAATGCTCCGAAGAAGCGAAAACACTGAAACGTTAGCCTATTAAAGCTGTACCATATTCGGCTGGCAAGTAGCAGAAGACATATTGCTATATGTATATTGGCAGTTGCAAGGACGAGATTTATTGAAAGTCGTACATGGATAGTGATGAGAAACAGCAGACCTATTAGTGTTGCCCTGATTGCGCTGCAACATCCTTAACCCCACAGAAAGCGTTTCTGCCTCAAACTCACCCAGAGCGTTCGTACAAGCAGCACCGGTATCGAACCCATACGTCGGCTAGATTTCTATGAGTGTGCTTTCTGCTATCTCTCAGTGTCACGGCTTGCCTGGAGGACACTTTCGTTCCCTCTTCTACTTGCCGTGCTGCTTCTGCTGCTGCATGTGTTCACAGCAGTGCTCCCCTCGCTCAATTAGACGCCCATTTGGATGTCTCTGGTTTCGTCTTCTTTGCTAGCTCAGCAACCACGCACATGGAGATACACATGCGGACGCACACACCGCGAAACAACAAATACCCATTCAGCGGGGTGATAAATATCTCATCATGGAAAAGATGTGAGAAAAACGCTTAGCCGTCTCTGCATACTTCCTGCTTTTCCGCAACTGATGCCTCTGACGCCGTCGCTCATAATTTGAACAATGTGGATGATGATGAATATGAGAAAGTGGGGTGTAACTGGGGAAGAGACACTTTGGAGTTCCATGCTGCCATCACGTCTAGCAAGGAGGCTTCACCAGGTGGGTAACTGGGGATGTGCCTGATCGACTGCTAAAAACAGGTATCAGTCACATACTAATCGGTTCCTAATATAACTTTTTACTCGGAACCATTCTTTGTACGAATCGTACCCTCTCCATAAGGGTACAACCCAGCCGGTTGTTGCCGCTCACAGGAAACTGTTTTCTCTACTAGAGTTCGATCTTGGAAGGTCACTGATGTAGCCCGAAGTGTGTCTATCACTACCATTGACTGGGACTCACTAACGAAGCAGTACTTGTAATTCTACTAAATGATGCCTTCGTATATTCACTAATCCTGACGACGCAAGGGGTGCAGTCCGCTCGATCGTAGCACTGTGTGTTTGGAAAAGAGCAATCCTCAAGTGTCTGAGGTTAAAAGGGCTATTCGTAGTGAAGGGATTGTTCGAGTGCTCTAAAATTACTGTCGGGTAGGTGTTAGCGTCGGCAAATGTATTCATGTTTGAAATGCGTGGTAAATCTTATCTTGCTCTTAACTTACCCGGAGGGAATTACTTACTCACCGGGAAACAGCAGTCATCAAACATTTATTTACCACGGTAATTCCCGCGATAAATGTTCTCTATATGCACTCACGCAAACGCTTAATAGGCGTCGTCGATTCAGAATTCGTTCGCTAATTCGCTATTTTTTTTTGGTTTAAGGAGGCATCAGGGAAGTTCATGGGTAGTTAACAAAAAAAAAGGTCAAAGTGCATCAGACGGAAAACTACATAGAAAATAACATATTATTTTACATTGTTGACTTCTTCTTTACTTATAGCAACTTTTTCAGACACATTTTTTTGGTGTTCCATTCCACAAAAATAGGTGCTTTTACCAATTCACATACCCGTAGAAGGAGACAAAGTAATTTGGTTTGCATTACGGCGGCCTGGTGTCCCAGAGGAGCTTATAGACTGGGTCAAGGTTCTCTACACTGATTCAAGAAGTCGGGTCCAAGCTGCTGCTGGAGCTCCGGCCAAATTTCCCACCTCCGTTGGCGTGCACCAGGGTTCTGCTTTGCCTCCCCTTCTATTTATCATCGTGATGGATACTATCACAAGAGACCTGCAGAGACCAGCGCCATAGACGCTTTTGTATGCGGATGATGTGATGCTCGCAGCTGAAGATAAATTGGATCTCGAGCGACAGGTGCAAAACTGGAGTGACCGATTGGCTCATTTCGGGCTTCGCCTCAACGTTAAGAAGACTGAGTGTTCGACCGCGGGTAGAAGTGAGCGTGCCTCCACCAAGATTGACGAAATCGAGCTCTCTCGCGCTGACGTCTTCAAGTACCTTGGTTCGATGATTCTATTTGACTGCAGTCCACATAGTAAGGTCAACACTTGGGTCAGCACTGCGTGGTTGAAATGGCGGTCAGCGACAGGAGTGCTATGCAACAGAAACATGCCCGATCGTCTAAAGTCGAAGACTTACCGAACATTGGTCCGGCATGTTGCGCTGTATGCGGCAGAGTGCTGGCCTGCTACCAAGGAAGCAGAGCGAAGGCTCGGTGTAATGGAGACGAAAATGCTACGTTGGACAGCGGGTGTCACCCGCCTAGACCATGTCACGGACGACGACATCAGGAAGCGTTTTGGTGTTGCTCCGATTGCCGAGAAGCTGCGTGAATCTCGATTGCGATGGTATTGACACGTTCTTCGCGCTGAAAGTGATACCGTGTGCAAGAATGGGCCTAACCTTGACGTGCCTAGAAGGAGGCGCAAAGGAAGACCAAGGCAGCGGTGGCTTGACACGCGGTACACCGATTTGAGAATAGCCGGCGTGCACCCTGATCAGGCTCATGACAGGGAAAAATGGCGCCGGCGCATAAGAAAAGCGGACCTCGCATTGGAGCGGGACAAACGCTGAAGAAAAAGAAGAAGATATTCGTAGAAGACAGAGGCATTCTATACGAAAACTATCAACAAACTACGGGCCCAGAATTGTAGTTAGGCAGCTTGAAGATAGACCGAGTGGGGTATTCGTTCCATACTCTGGTCTTCGTCGTTTTGAGAGCGCGCGGTGTGTCTGCGTCTTCACATGTGATAAGCGTGATTTTTCTGTATTCCGAAATTCTCTCCCTTCAAACTTTCTCTCTGTGGTATCGATCCCATGAAAGATATCGTCAATCACTGGATGGGGAATACGCGATGCTGCTTGGAGCAAAAATTGCGCGAGCGAAAACGAAGAGAGCATGACTATTGATCGAAAGATTTCGCGCCCGATTCCTGAGTGCAGCTTCCTTCTTGATAGACACTGAAGATAGATAAAGGGAAGTATTTATTAATATTCTTGAGCTTTATTACCGTTTTTCGTTACCCTGCCATTCTATAGACCATTATCCACTTATCCCCAATCAATGTCCCATAAAGAGCCACACTCTCGAGTAAACTTCGAAACCCTCGACATTCATCCAAGGCATGAATTGGAGCGATTTCTCGCTTCCCAATCAGTGATGCTTCAGTTTAGAAGCGGCGAGGTGTGTGTTTTCTAAAAACATTCTGTTGAAGAAGGCGACGTTAGTAGTGAAGAGGAAATCAAGCTTTTGTGTCGACACTATATCCAGACGTGAGAGTTCGCTGACGATTCCCTCATGGGCAGCTGAACACCGCGTGGGTAAGCGATAAACATGTTATTTTTTTGTAGGGGGAGCTCTCTGACCTCTACGGAAACGGCGAAGTCTAGAATGTGTTGTTGTGATGACGTTTGAGTTACTCGGAATCGCAGTAGTCTTGCTTTCTGTTTTCGAATGTGCTCAATTTGGCTTGAAGACAGGACAGTCGTACGCTTAGGAGATTCAAAAAAGTGCTAATTGCTTGCTGGCTGTTCGCTCTAATGGTCCTACTCTTTGAAGAGCTCCACCCCTCCAGAGGAGATTCTCAGTTTTCCCTTTCCGACGTTCTTAATCGGCTCACAGAAAGGTCTCCTTCAGCACACAATTATCTAGGCTTCTTTTGGAACTTCATTCTCAAACGCGTGTTTCCTCATGCAATGTCGTTTTGGAATCAGAATCTGCATAGGATTGTTGCACTCAACCCAATTACTCGAGAGTTGTCCTGAAGTTAACAGATGATGCTACATACGTAGACACCGTAGATTTGTTTGTGTCGCTGAAAGTCAGCGTGTTATTGTAATGATTCTCAGGAACTCACTGCCAAAACAGAAAGTCCTCAAAACACTTCTGCTTTCCCAGAACTGCTCCTTCTCGTCTCGCAGGAAGCAGGCTCCTTCTGAAAATGCTTGCTCGCCCCCACGCCTGTGTGAAGCGAATGTTTTTTTTTGGACACGCAACGTAATCTTTAAATGAAATGTTCGTTGTCGAAAGAGGCTCCAAATCTGCAGAAGCTCACGAAAGTTTTCCGAGAAAAAGGTTTCTATAGTTAGGTCCGTGGCCTGTGTCCTCAAGAAAAAACGTTTAAATTCAAACCACGGCTGGCGGGGCGGTTTAATTCTCAGGGATTGGAATTTAACCCGCCACGCCAGCCGCGATTTGAATTTACACGATTTTTCTTGAGGAAACAGGCCGCGGATCTAACCATAAATAACTCGCACAACTTCCTCCTTGAGCTTTAGATGTGGTGAGCTTCCGGCGCTTAGCACCTTCCTCAGACCTGAAACACACATATTATTGCAGCACTGGAATCGTTGTTACAACAGACTGGCCTGGTTCGTCGCTGTTGTGACCGTGAGCCGCAACCACTAATAAACGGCATCATACCGCTTTGACGCTCTTAAAGGCAGTGTTCACGATGAATATGACATTCGAGTTTGACGCAAAAATGGGGTTGTTTGGTCGTGAGCTATCGAATAGTGAAAAAACAGCGAAGAGAAAGGTTCAAAATAAGCTGAAATAACGATTTCTTACTTACGTTCAGGTTCAGGGCGCGGACGAGTTTTCGCGTGCTTCGCCAGTTTCGGACGAGATGTCCACTGTCCGCAAGTCAGCTGACTCTCATTGTCAGCGCTTTTTTTGTCCTGTTCATCTCTCTGTGGACCGTTTTTGTTCATTCTTTTTTAGTTTCTGAGATTATTGGTTATTCTGCTGTCTCCTCGTCTGAAAATGGAGTCGCCGCACAATCGCGCGCTTACGGCGAAGTGTGCGAGATGTTTGTCGACGAGCAGATATGTGGAATATGTTCGACACCTGGAATGAGACATATAGAACAAACAAATCAAGGCTGTTTCGCCCTTTCATCCGTAGACAGCCGGAGAAAAATAGGTGGGCTCGTCAGTACGGACATTGAATCTAGACATAAAAATGCAAAACGTTACGAACACTCACCGCGTACTATTTTAGTCTGAAGAAAAGTGCCACGTTGACTTTAGAGAGTAATTATACCGAGGAAAACAGAAAACAAAAAAAAACAGTCAAAATCATCCCAAATTGGCAAAAAGCTTAGAACTAAGAAAAAACGTGGGCTACCTCTCCATCGTCTTCTTCAAATACCTGAAAAAAAGTTAGACAACAGCATTAAACAAAGCAAAGGTCGCAAAATTTAAAGAAAAAAAAACGAAAACAGCTCGAAATCGACGATTTGGTTAAAACGTAAATGTCGGTCATTTCTGCACCATCCTCTTGGAATACCTGAAAAAAGTTAGAAAATGAAAACGAAACTAAGCAAAATTGAAACAAAACAACGAAAACACCCTGGGTTCGATGAGTAAGCCGCTTTCGCGAGTGGCGTTGTCGAGCCTTGTATTGATCAAGGCTGGAGGGCGTGGCAGAGTAGCTTGGCAAATTGTCATCAAAGACGTACAAGGCGCCTCAAGCTCGTACGAATGGGGGGCGGATCGGGAGAGCCAGGCGTATCGGGATAAGTTTTAAAGCCGTTTTTATCTATTGCTGGACCGTTTTCGCTGTTTTTTTAAACACTATTCCCTCCTGCTTCTGCCAGCATGACGTTTCACTGTGAAACTTCGAGAACGAGATTTATCGTGAACACTGCCTTTAAGTAGCCAGAGGCGCAGTAGTACTCCTATCATTACGGATACCTAAAGTAATCCGAAGAGCGGTTTGTTCATCACGAAATGATTCGAGGCACGTCGCGCAATTCATCGCGGTTGTTTATTTCTGGTGATAATCGTTTTATTTTAATGATCTCTAAAATTTTCCCTTCCACTGTGTTGTCTACTGAGCGGTGCAATTCTGTAACAAGCCATCTCGGGGGAGCTTCTTGCGCGTGTTCAAGCGTTCTATGCCTTGGAAAGCTGTTGGTAGGGTTGGAGGCTGGGTTTTGTAATGCCCTGCGATGTCCATCAAGCCGATTATACAGGGGCCTCATAAATGGTTTCTCCAACATATTGCTGGCCACAGCCTTTACATGAAGACCAAGGTTGTTCGTAACTTCACCATGACAAAGGATAGAGTGTGCATTTTCAGATCGGATGATGTGGATTGCACGGCTCTTATTTGGACCACCACCGAATTTGAAAAGCATACTCATACATAGTATTACTCATAGTATGAAAAACATACTCATAGTATTAGTCATTGCCTTGAGAGACCGCGGTGCACTTGATTGCTCAGGCGCACCTTGACGTGACATTTGTCCGCATTTCAAATATCTCGTGATAATTTGTATGTTGAAGTTTTTTTTGAGGAGGTTAATAACCTTGTTTACTTTTTCTTTATCTGTTGGGCTATTTTCGGGTTTTTATGTTACAGTGATCCAAACAGTTTGACGAAGACTCAACTCTCAGGACTCTTTGCTAAGGATGTATTCCACCTCTGCTTGCCTATCCAAACACCCTTCAAGTCATTTTTCGCAAAGCTGAAATACTTGGAGGTCTAGCTGAACTTCTTCCTGCACCCAATAAATGAGCCCTTGTGTGTGCGGGGAGTGTTCGATTATGAAGCTCTAGAAATCTCATTTGAACCACTTTATAGACTCTTTGGCACAGCAGTCCTGCATATTACTCTAAAAAGTTTCTTATCCACTTTCTACGGCGTTATTGTAAGATTTTCTCGCAAAAATAAGGGGAGAGGTCTTTGTGGAAGGTGGCCCGAGTAACTTTGCTGTGCACCACACTGGACCCTGCCTCTAGGCAGAGTTGAGATGTTCAGGAGCGATCTTCAAAGTTGTTTTGACTGTGATCAGCTAGTAATTAGGAAGGGAGATACTGCTGGCAATTATCTCAGTTTTCCAGGGATCCTCACATTGTTTACTCTTCTGCTTCAGCTTGTAGCCTGCAAGAAAGACGGTGGTGTAATTTTCGATAAAACTCTTTTTGAAGTTGTTTACATTTCTGCATATTGACTCAGACTGTTTTGACTGTTCATGTAGTGATTTTCTACGCTGGAAAATGCTCACCATGATGTGATCAGTCATTCACCCCCATCAGGGGTGTGCGTAATTACGGTTTACGATTTACGATTTTACGATTTACGGTGTTTTTTGGTTTCGTAATTACGGCTTACGATTTACGGCATTTTGGATCGTAAATCGTAATTTTTCGTAAATAAAAATACATGCAATGGAAGTAAATCACAAGACATCTCCAATTGACCTGCTCTAATCCCACTTTGATTATACTAATGCTTTTGGTCAGGAGATGGGGCCAACCCAGCCGTGTTACTACAGCACGATCCCTTTACCACTCTTTAACGTGATTCTATCATTATAACGCGGGACACACGGTCGGAGTTGGAGGCGCTGGCTAACACATCCGCGTTGCTCGCCGCGCACGTCTCACTAGGTGTCGCCCAGGGCTGTGCTTTATAACGTTAACGTGTCAACGCATTAACGGGTTAACGCGGTATATTTTTGAAAATTAACGATTAACGTTCAACGAAAAAGTGCTAAAATCACGTTAATTTGAGTTCGTTAATTGCAGTGGAATTATGGCACTGATTGATCTGCTTCAATGGCAGATTTGAAAACTGGGGCCGTGTACGTGGCGTCGGCTTGCGGCACGGTCAATTTTCGGTTGCTGTGAATCATCTCGCTGACCTCGATGTGTCCCATTGCAATGTCTATCTATTTTAGTTATTTCTTCCCAATATCGAAAAATTCGGATTCGTTCTCCAAAAAGAAAATGTGAGGCCTGATCTATCTTTCTACGGTTGAGTAAGCTATCAAATGAGGGTTGGGAGCGGGGAATGAAGGCCACAATTTTTCTAACAAGCGGCACACGCTCTGTATGGAGTGCACCACGCGGCGCATACTCCACAAGAAGCGCTACTCAGTTTCTACCACGCGTCGCACGTTCTACATAAAATTAGAATTTTTTTCAAAAACCTATTTATACATAAAAAAAGCTACTGATTTTCTAGGGCGCGACGCACGCCCTGGGGCCTCTTCCAGAGTTCGATCGCCGAGCGACGCGATGGGATGATAATCATGAGCATCGATCGAGATCGCGTCGCCCGTGGATCTGCATTCAAAACATGATGTTGCGGCGATAATCGATCGCACTCTGAAAGAGGCCTAATGACTTTCTAGGACGCGACGCACTCCTATTTCTCACAACGTCCTGCTGACGCCATCTAACCGCTCATCCACTTTCCACAACGTCCTGACGTCGTCGTCTGAAGCCCTGCCTACTTTCCATGACATCATCCGAAGGCCTACCCATTTTCCACCAAGTCCTGACCGCGTCATCTGAAGCACCACCCATTTTCCACGACGTCATGATGACGTCATATGAAGCCCCGCCCACCCTTCACGACGTGGTCCTGACGACGTCATCTGGAGCTCTAGCTATTTCTCACGAGGCCGCGCCTACGGCTTCTGGAGCCCTACTGCTTTGCACGACGTCCTGCTGACGTCATTAGAAGACCTATGTTATTTTTCTGGGAGCTCTTGTGATTTATAGATTTTCGTTGTGGTCATGTAATGTATTGAAAATTTTTAACGAAGTGTGAAATTAACGTGTTAACGCATTAACGGGTTAACGCGGTGCAGGTCCCACGCGATTTGGGCTAGATTTCATGCCTGTCGCTTATGACAGCGACAAAGTGTACCATATACCTTAAACATAGTTAGCTGTCAAATACTGAACGTAACTTAATATCGTCGATCACTGTACGAGGGATCGCCGCGACACTGCTTTGCAGAAAAAATTGCGCGCGGAAAAACGAAGGGAGAGTGGCTATTGATCGCGCAATTTTTCCCGCCAAGCAGCGTCGCGGCGATCCCTCATCCAGGGATGGACGATATGTACTTAGTACGTGAAATAGTGGACAGTACGTAGTTTCTCTTGTTTCAACACATTAATCATATTTTTTAGTGGTTTTTGTTATTGATTGCTGTTTGCGATTTACGATTTACGGTTTACGATTTACGGTGGTTTTGTCGTAATTACGTTTTACGATTTACGAAAATTGAATTTTCATTTACGCACACCCCTAACCCCCATCCCTGCCTGAAGAGTTCTTCGGAGGACAGTGTTGACCCATGTGTGTGCGCGTTTGGTATTAATGTATAAGGAGGCGCATCCGCTGATTATTTGTTTATTATGCGGCCTTGATTTCATTAATTATTCAACAAGAAACCATGCGAAAACATGTTGCATCACCACCAAATCTGTCCCAATGACTCACAGGGAGAGTCTAAGGAGACACTCGTTAGAGCTCTTCTAGTTATTAGTCTTCTGCCACCGTCATTCAGACACGAAGTTTTGACATATTCACAAGTTAAGGTCTTTCTAAACTCGGTTTCGAATCCAAACACGTTCAACACCTCCCATTACTATCGTCCTTGTTACTTAATACCTAAGGGACCGCGTGTCCACACTACGCACCTAGGTCATAAAACATTCAAAGTTTTCTGAAATTTTTTGAAGTGGATTCCTTCTTGAGTACTGGTGGGTTCTTTATAATGTAACCTATTTACACTCACAATGGTCAAAAATTTTGAGCGTTCTCACATATTTCACCGGCATCTCCGGGAATGACTTTTTTTGATTTTTCTAGCTTCTCTGATCGGAAAGAAATTGTGAAAAACTTGGCTGATGGGGATTGCGAACGATGCTTATTAGGAACCTGATGTCCATAGTTCATTTTCGGAATAGCAGCGCCGGGCATTTGAGATAAATGTAGTGGGTGAACGTTATATATTTTTCTGCCTTGACCCCCCCCCCCCGGAAAGGGTGCTGATCATGAATGGGATTCCCATTTTCAGATTTCTGTTGTAGTTTTTGTCGGCTACAAACAACTTTGTATAGCCTAGCTCCCTCATTTTGAGCCGGTCGAAGTAAGGCTTATTGTGCTTATCATGTCAAAATCTCCTTATCAGTGTTATATTTTGCCACGACCGACCGCTCCGCTGCTTGCATCGCTCGGACTCTTCCGAGAAAGCTAGGCTTTACTTCAAAGTCTCCAAGTCCGCCGAAAGCCCTCCATGAGGCTTATTAGGGCGTCACAGACCTGAAGTTCCTCCATTTTTTAATTTGCAATATCTTAGGGTTTTTTTGCATGGTACAGTTCTAACTATGGATTGTATCTTATATCCAGGGTGCCGCGTTGTAGCTTTTGTCTCGCTATCTTGTGGGCGGAGCGGTTGTTTCTTCATATCTACCGCTGTTTTTTCTCAGTAACGACCGCTCAACTTTCATGGTAAAGCAATCATAGCAGCGTCCCGGCTACCTCTCCCCCTCCCGTCCAGTGATCGACGATAATTGCTGTAGCCTACATAAAATTCTGAAAGCCGAGACACCAAAGTTTGATTCGTGATCAGCGTGCCCGAAAATTTGCGGAAAGTCGTTTTTCAAAGCTCCTTGTGCGTGCAAAGTAGAAAAACCTTTCAAGTTCGAGCACACTGGGTCCATGGAAAATGTGAATGATCATATAATCTCAGATGGAGTGGGAATGGAATGATGGTTGTGTACCATGTATGAAAGCTTGCTCCAACAGAAGCGGTTCCCAGTGGACCGCGTGTCCACACCAGGGGTGTGCGTAATTACGATTTACGGTGTTTTTTGGACTCGTAATTACGGTTTACGATTTACGACATTTTGGATCGTAAATCGTAATTTTTCGTAAATAAAAATATATGCAACGGAAGTTGATAACAAGATATCTCCAATTGACCTGCTCTAATCCCACTTTGCGTATACTAATATTTTTGGTAAGGATATGGGACCAACCCAGGCGTGTAACTACAACGCAATCCCAATATCATTCTTTGACGCGATTCTATCATTTCAAAGCGGGACACACGGTCGGAGTTGGAGGCGCTGGATAACAGATCCGCGTTGCGCGCCGCGCACGTCTCACTAGCTGCCGCCTACGACGCAATGCAGTCTGAAAGCACTCTTCACGAGTATTTTGTCTCCGAGTTTTTCATGAAGATTAACTGTTCTGATTCCTACAACTAGTTTAGCGCCAAAACATCGAGCGAAGCAGTCTGAGCTATCCAAAGATTGCTTCGAATACTGCTCCTGGCCCGCTTTTTGAGTAGATTATGTCTGCTCTGCGTCGACAAAAATCAACAAGAGGAGCGTCCTTTTTACCCAAGAAGTTTGACTCTCAAAATCGTTGCATCCAGTTAACTTCTCTTCGTCCGCGGCAAGCGGACATTCAGAAAAGGCGTGAGCGCTTGTTTAAATGCTCGTCTTCGCCCTTTTCCTTTATCTCTAGCGAATGCGAAATGTTGGGGCGCGTTGGCATTATTCCTCCACTATGGGAGCTAAACTACACAAAGCGGCAAAATTTAGAAACCATAAACCTATAAATCTGCAAGGTATTCAGAAGATATAGGAAAAAATAATTTGCGCTGGGCGACCGATACTCGGCTCTAGATAATAAAGAGTTGCCACGGGTCGGACTGATACTTTGCGATCTTTATTGAAGGTTGGCGCCAGTTCGGTTCCATATTTTTCGACGTACGTGCACCGAGTTTGAGCCAACCTTCAGTAGGGAACTCGAAGTACATATCAGTGCAATCCTTACCGATTGTATAATCGGTGTTGCGGTTCCGCTAGCAAAAGAGAGTAGTTCTAAAATTCGGCTGTAAGAAATCGCTCAGATACGGTAATTTTGGCTTGTTTTCACGCTTACAACGGCGTTGGCGTTTCGGGAGAGGAATTAAGAGTATAATTGTAACCCTGCTGCCCAGCAGGTACTCGGACAGCTGAATCAGGCAGGCGGATTTTTTAAGACCTGGGAAGAAGTTGTGGAATGAGTGATAAGGGAAAGCAGAGAAATACGGGTTAGGCGGTCCCATTGAAGGTATGGTATACTTTTACAAGACACGGTCGCGTCGCTCTGCACAACGACAGCGACCGCCTGTCGTGGAGCTTCCGCCTTCTTAACCTGTCGCTACCGTGCGCTGAGCAGCGACAGACTTCGGTTCACTCGCAGTATGTCAGGCCTCCGCGACATTTCGCTGCGGCTCACACGCGATAACTGTTCCTACGTCAACCGATGCCAGTGCTCCAATGCGGGTCTCGCCGCGATTTGTGCTAGATTTCATGCCTGTAGCTCATGACAGCGACAAAGTATACCATAGCCCTTAGGCCCCCGTCATAGTCGGTGGATCTACTGAGTCCCACCGGGTCGATACGCATCGAATTCGTGGAAGACGGGTGCAAAAAAATCGGCTCACTGAGTCCGACTGCGACCGTCTGATGCCCACCGCAATCCCCCCGGTCGATACTGATATTTATCATGCGTACAAGGGCGGGGCCAATGCACCTACTGAGTCCCACTGAGTCCCACCGAAATCATTCTCACCCCATCCGGTCGATATAGGTGTTTTTCACGTGATTTGGGTGCATTTTTTCGGCCGACTGCGACCTGCCGAGTCCCGCCGCATCTCGACTCTCGCCGTCTGCGCTCTGCCCCACGTACTGCTGATACGGAAATCAGATTCAGACATGTTGAAAACAAGAAAAATCAGCCACAAAACACGTTCCGATTCACAGCTGAGGTGATAATCGTCATTATCAATTGCGTGTTTCGCAGAGGAGTTGGTTGGCGCTGGGGGCAACCGGACTCAGTGGGACTCAGCAGGTTTTTCCACCCCGGACTCATTCGGACTCAGTCGGACTCAGCAGGTTTTTCGACGAAGTCTGACCGGGGCCTAAGACGTAGTTAGCTGTCAAATACTGAACGCAATCTAATATGTATGTGCTTAGTACGTGCAACGGTGGACAGTATACTTTTACATTTTCAGATTTTTTTCGAATATTCGACTTTTCGAATAATTCGGGATTTTCAACATTTCGAATATTCGATTTTTCGAATAAATCGTGATTTTGAACTTTTCGAATATTCGGCTTTTCGAATAATTCGGGATTTTGAACTTTTCGAATATTCGACTTTTCGAATAATTCGGGATTTTGAACTTTTCGAATATTCGACTTTTCGAATAATTCGGGATTTTGAACTTTTCGAATATTCGATTTTTCGAATAATTCGGGATTTTGAACTTTTCGAATAAAAAGTCGACTTTTTCAATCGACTGTCGAATAATTTTTCGAATTTTTCCATTCGAGTTTTGGAGTAATACAAAAAAATGTCATCGCCACTATTTTCCAGAGAAAAGCCATATTGCTTCAGCTAGCATTATCTATCTTTTTTTTTTGGATTGAACCAAACTGTCGAATAGGGAAGCAAACAAACTACTCACGAGACGGTTGTCAATGTCTGAAAAATATACGAATTATGTAGATAACTGCTTCTCATTATTTAATTCCGATAGGAAGTGAGTACAAAGCAATAACTCGGGCGTCGGTTCCACAACTAGACTAATAAAACCCACCGCCGCTGCCGTCTTAGTGGCCGAATAGACTCCCGCCTCTGAAAGGCGCTGCAGCATGCAATGGAATAGAGTTGATCATGCGGCACCGTACGATCGATTCCCTCCTTTAAATGCTGCCGCGTATTTCCACGGCGGGAGTCTATTCGGCGCGTGACGCGCTGGAAGCGCGGCGGACTATTAAAGTTCTCCGCGCGCCGTGCCGCGCATCTAGCGTCGCCATAGCAGCACCGCCCGAACCGCCATGGCGGTTCGGCCATATCAATCAATTTTCCCTTCTCAGTTCAGGTACAATCTAACATCAAGAATTGCGAGACTATCCTACGGTGCCGTATACGCTAGTACAAGCGAGAAATTTCTGTGTATGTCACAGTTAACGCCCAACTTTAACCCCCACCGCCCTGCCGATGCCGCCGGAGATTTCAGTTGTTTCTCGCGCGTCCCGTGCGTGCTGCGCGGTGAAAACTTTCATAGTCCACCGCTCGTGCAACGCTTAGGCCTAGTGCATACTTCGTCACGGGGTCGCCGCGACAGAGTCCTCAACGACGTGAACGGTCATCGGCCGGTCGCCTTGCAAATGGAGTTGACGCAATATTTCATCCACTACCAAATGCACACATTATATTCTTGACAAAGATCTTCTATCAATAATAGGGTCTAATGTTCTGTAATCTAAGAGCGGTTCATTTGTGGATGCTTAACACGGAGCTGGACTTTGCTTTCGTCCTGCCCCTTTTTAACTGATTACGCTGTGTGTGAGGTGATTTTGTTCAATTTTAGATTCGACTGAAATCGTGGCGCGCGAAGCGCGCACTTAGATTTGGCTTTGATTCCTTACCGCGCGCAACCCGCACAGAGAGTCCACCCACTCACACTGAAGTTAGGAAAATGAGAAGTATACCATTGAAACCGCCCTACAAAGTTAGGTATGTTAGCAATTTTTCATCCCGATAGACCCCCCCCCATCCAAACTAAAAAAGTGACCTCTAACGTGGGCGTCAAGTCCAACGCGGTCGCGGAAGCCTTCGGAGCGGCTCTTGTCAGCTCCGGCGGCTTCGGGTCCGTGTTGGACCTGACTGAGCAGAAGACGTCTCAATCCTTCTGGCGCGTGATTTGACTTTGAATATTTATATTGCGCTTGCCAAATCTTTTTTTCTACAATTTCACATTATTTAAAAGATTTCGATAATCGCTAAATCCAATGAGAGAATTTTCACAACGATTCATGACTTTGTTCACCGCAAATTCTATCCTCAACATTTTCACAACATTTCGAGAAACCGTTGATCACTGTATTCATTTAAAGGACTTCACAATATTTCAATGATTTCTTTGATCGCCAAATCTAATTTACGATTCTATCCAAAAGGGGTCTTCCAAGCGAAAGAGGTTTGGTGCGCGCCAGAAACGTTCCAACAAAAAGGGAACAATAGGAAAGTGTAGTGAGAAGAGTGTACAAAAAGTGAACAATATTTTCTCCAAGCGATATTCTCGGTCGACTCTTCTATACAGCGAAAAACAGACCGTTGCGGTATTCTACTCGGAAGTACTTTGTAGTTCCAAAAATAATTCCGATCATGCGAGAACCGGTAAAAATATGCATGAATTTGTATCTGATAGTTTTAATTCATTGAAAGAGATGATGTCAAACTGGCCAGAGCAGACGGTTAGCTCCAGCTCTTGGGAAAAATGAAACAATTGAAATACATTATAAAGCAAGAGTATTCCCATATAATCTCGTGAACGAATAAAAGTCCTTTTTTTGAAAACCATTATGTTCTTCCTCGTAAAATACCCCAACGGTTTGTTTTCGCTGTATAGAAGAGTCGACCGAGAATATCGCTTGGAGAAAATATGGTTCACATTTTGTACACTCTCCTCACTTCACTTTTCTATTGTTCCCTCTTTGTTGGAACGTTTCTGGCGCGCACCAAACCTCTTTCGCTTGGAAGACCCTTTTTGGGTAGAATTGTTCACTTTTTCCGAATATTAAGCAGTAATATCCCTCAAAAATATGCAACACTTATCAACCTTTTTGGACTGATACGATAATCAGTAAGCAATCAACAGACGATTATAAGTTGCTATCGGCACAAAATTCTCACCGTAAAGAAAATTCATGACAACCAATTGATCAAGAGTAGGGTATAGAAGAAATTGAGAGCGGTGTGTTTTCATTCTCACACCGTCTTTCTCTGGAGGTGAGCGGCTGAAGCTGAACAGACTAGGGATTAGGGAAACAGCCTCACCGGTTATAAAGATATAACGATATCTGGGCCTAAACATGGAAAAATCTGGCAAAAATTTTGCTACACTTCCGTGAGAATTGTGTGCCGATGGCTTATTATCAACTTGTGCAATCAACTTGTGAAGCACACAACAAATGAAGCGCAACTCTCATTTCGCGGCAACACGCACATATTACATGAACCGCTCTGCACTTTCCACAACGTCTTGAAGACGTCATTTGAAGCTCGAAGCACTTTTCAGGACGTCCCGATGACGTCATCAGAAGCCCGAAGCTTTTTTCTCGATGACGTCATCAGAAGCCCGAGGCTTCTTTCACGACGTCCCTATGACGTCATCTGAATCCCGATTGACCTAGAAATCGATTACTGACCAGCCTACATACCTCCTACCAACTTACCTGCCTGCCCAATTGATCGCCTGCTATCATTGGCAGTGGCTACTCCTGACTCAGAAGTTTCAACCCTAGTTACATGTTTTTCTTAGTAACATACATTGAAGGGCACAACTAACTTACTTAAAGGCAATGTACACGATAAATTGTTGATGTTCAGTTTCTTACAGATTATGATAGGTCAAGAGCTTGCTGTGACAGCAGCGTCAGGGAAAACTGCAGAAAAAGACGAGAAGGCGCTTTTAACCCTTGCTCTTTGCCGGCTGTTTGCGTGCCCTTCAATGTATGTATGTTACTGAGGAAAACATGTAACTAGGGTTGAAACTTCTGAGGAGTTCCATTAGCAGTGAATGGAAAGCGTGACGGCCTACGGCCCACGGCACACACCATGAATTTTTCTTAAGCTTTAGGGCTCACAACTTTGTTATTTGTGAACCGATTTGGCCCAAATTTTGACAGTTGGTGTGTTTTCGCCCCATTCACGTATACCCGGAAGGAATCTGCAAGAAATTTGTTTGAATGGTTTTATAAACTACTTTATAAAATTGTAAGTGATCACAAGGCCTAGGTAAAACCAAACCTCCAGCCGCTTCGCGACTGGAGCGGTACAATTTCACCACATTTGAAAAAATTTGTCGACCGCCAAATCCATCAAAAGGAATTTCACAACATTTTTTATGAATACCGAATCTTTGACCTTTCCGCGGAGCCTAACCCTTTAAAATTCTATCTATGCAGAGTTCCAAGGCACTGATCACTTATAAGATACTTCTTTCAATATGAGATAGTCATGTAAGGTGGCTGAGTGGCGTTTTATACACCGAAAAAATTTGCCATCCATGAAAAATCTCGAGCCGATGGTGACTTACATAGTGATCAACAAGCAAAAAGACTCATTCTGTGCAATGTTGCATCACCATAAATCCAGAACATTTACCTACCGATGAAGTTATTCGTTTCGGCGTGGCCTTCCCCAACCTTTTAAAAATCGTCCAAGAAATCTCATATTTGGGATGACCGCCCAAATTAACCCTGGCAGCAGTCCCGAGCGAAAAGTTTCAACCGAATTCAAAAAAGTGGAATAGCGCCAGTTTTTGTGAAATTCAATGCCATTTTTTCCATTTTCGTGATTTTCATTCTCCAAATGGAGCGTCTCTCTCTCTATGAATATCAATGCGAACATCATTTGGAGAAGGAATAGTGCATTGCATAAAAAATCATGAAAAAAAGAAATTTTGAAATGATCGAAATCATGATGAAATCCATGGTAGTATTCAGGAAAATGAAAACCTTCGAGTAGAAGATGGTCGTTACATAAAAATATCTGAAATGAACATATTAGTGCCTCCCAGGCCGGATTTCTGTCACTTGCGTTGCGATGTCGTAGTGCAGTGCACGACGACGTGACACACCATCCAGCTGGCGCTAAACAGCGCGCACGTTGTGAAAAGTGTAGATTGTCCGCGACACAGCCACGACACCGTCGCGTATAGCAGCTCCACTAGATTCGTCGCGCGCGACGACTGTCAGTGCTACTCAGAAAAATGAAAACAACTTACTTGTAACATAAAAGGCCGAAAACAAGTTACTTGTTACATATCTGGGCCGATGTAAATTACTTGCGACCTATCTCAGGTCATTTAAGTTACATGTAACATATCGGCGGGATACTGCGTGTGGTACGCTTCCGATATGTTACATGTAACTTAAATGACTTGAGCTGAGTCGCAAGTAACTTACATCAGCTTAGATGTGTTAAAAGTAACTTGTTTTCGGTTTCTGAGAGTATACTGCGTCCGGTGCGCCTCCGATATGTCACATGTAACTTAAATGGCACAGTATAAGTCGCAAGTAACTTAAATCGGGCAAAAGATATTTCCAAAATTGATTTACGACGCACTGGCGGGGTCAGGCTTACGACTGGCGTTGCTGTTGGTTCAATTACCCAAGTTTGAGGTACTTGACCCAAACACCAGCAGGGAAGGCCCTGCACAGAATTTTTTTTGCGTAGTGTGTGGTCTGGGGCGCGCACTTTGCGTCGCGTGTCGTCTGCATTACGTCATGTCCACCCATAGTGAAAATTCAAATGCAAGTTACATGTAACATAAGTGTAACTTACATGTAATTTAAATTTAAGTTACATGTAATATAAATGTATGTTACATGTAATATAAATGTAAGCTACTTGAGACATTCAAGTAAGTTACATTTATATTACAAGTAACTTGTTTTGATTTTTCTGAGTAGGCGCGATTGAGTGCTGCGCTGGGCGCGGCGGTATGTATCAGTCCCTACACCGCAGCACCGTCGTTGCGACGCAAGTATGCACTAGGCCTTACGGTAAGGACTGAAAGATTCCTTAGTCGCTTGCCACATGAGTGAGTCATCATTGATAATTTCGCTCTGCCTTGATTTCGAAAAACACCTACGATTTGCGACAGTGTGCATCCTTGGCGCGCGAACTGCTCTTGGGTCCATGGAATGTTCTTGAAAAAAAATTATTCGGTAAATTCGACTATCGAATTCATTCGAATGTTTTCATAGATTTTCGAATATTCGATTTTTCGAATAATTCGGGATTTTAAACTTTTCGAATATTCGGTTTTTCGAATGATTCGGGATTTTGAACTTTTCGAATATTCGACTTTGCGAATAATTCGGAATTTTGAAGTTTTCGAATATTCGAGTTTTCGAATAATTCGAGATTTTGAACATTTCGAATATTCGACTTCTCGAATAATTCGAGAATTCGGCTTTTTCGAATATTCGACTTTTCGAATAACTCGAAGTCGACTTTTTCAGTCGAATGACTTTTCGAGTCATTCGATTCGGTCAAAGTATAGTGGACAGTAGGACGGTAGGTATGGTTTCCATTTTGGATCTAGTCTGACGCATGGACCAGGCGGCGGGCGGTGCGGGGTTGGCGGCCTCACTGAAGAATGGGGTTTCGATCCGTGCGTGGTGATCTACCGTCGCAGCCCCGTCCATTCATCAGACTAGAATTATTGCGCGAACTCTACATAGTTTCGCTTGTTTCACCATAGTAAAATATTTTTAGTGGTAATTGTTATTATTTGCTGTTTACGATTTACGGTTTACGATTTACGATGGTTTTGTCGTAATTACGATTTACGAAATTTGAAATTTTATTTACGCACACCCCTGGTCCACACGTCGCCCACGAAAACAATTAGCCGTGGAGGTCGGCTGCGTAGATTCGCCGTGGAGCGGGCGGTCTTTCAAGTTTTGAACAGGAGGTCGAACTCAGCTGTAGGGCGCGAAATCATTCGGTCAATGGCCATCATCCCTGTAGCACATGTTACCTGCTGGGAAATCGGGCGTGCTATGCACAGTCACGTATGGTTTTCGTTTTCGATTTAGTCTGACGCATTGAGCAGGCGGCTGGCCGTGCGGGGTAAGCGGCCTCACTGGAGAATCCGGTTTCGATTGGCGCGCGGTGGTCTACCGTCCCAGCCCCGTCCATTCATCAGACCTAAATTATTCCGCGAACTCTACACCGCCCTGCGTCACTTGATGTTTTACGGTTCTACGTTTCACCCATGGTTTGCAGCCGTTTCATTCGCTCTAAATGTACGGAGCCTAGACTACACAAACCATGGGCAGATCGCTAGCGTCAAGTTTTCGTCAATCACTGGATAAGATATCGCCGCGACGCTGCTTGGCGGGAAGAATGCGCGCGGGAAAACGAAGGGAGAGTGGCTATTGATCGAACGATTTCGCGCCCAACTGCTGAGCGCGGCTACCTCTCTGTGAGACACCAACGATAATTTCAGACATAGAAGAAAGTCCGGGATGACGTTCCTTTTTCGTCTCGCATCATTAGCGAGGACAGCATATGCAACGTGATATAGCTGTCCTTTGGGATTATATGTTGAACTTGTGGTGTTAGAATGTCTAGGAGCGGGAATATATCAATAGTTGGTTTTCTCCAAGTCAAAACGTGTGTGACATCCAGCAGGTTTTGCCCCCACGAAGTCAACATAACCCCATTTTGGACGTACAGATGTATAGCTTTTGTCACTCAATGATATAGGCCATTGGGGTATGTAACTAGCTGGAGTCTTAAGTTAGTAATGGCTCTAAAGAGCTATGTGTGACAAACATTTTCAGAGACACAACAGCTGCTCCGTAAATCTATGATGATATTGCACAAAAGGTGAAAAGATGAGACACTCAATCCGCCGTGAAGCTAAATGGTGCATATAGCCAAGAAAAAATTAACGGTCTTTCGAGACTGAAAGGGAGTCTTTTGTTCGCAGTATAATTTGGCCCAATTGAATGTCATCCGTGAATATGAAGATTGTGAATATCATGTGATCGTAGGATTAGTATTATGCTGGTGACTTAGCATTGACGGACAGTGCTGAATCAGTTCTGTGCTGAGTAGGGTTCATGAACTAGCGCTAACGCAAAAAATGTTGACTGGAATCATTGTTATCGACGTGTCCTTCATATTCTTTCGCATGTTTCCAGAAATGATTAGTAATAGCGGGAAAAATTGGAAGAAAGTGAGTGCGACACCTTCGATATCGATCGCCGTAGAGCACGCTGTGAAGGAATCGATTTGGACGCATCCGATTTCGAATGTCGTGAAGCATTATGTATATGACGCGGTTGTGCTCATCACTCACTCAGCCGTTAGCTGGCGCCTGGTGGAGCGGAATGACCTTTCAACCAATATATTGCTGTAGGAGCGATATAAGCTCTTTCGACCTGAACGATGCCCTTCCATTCAGTGGCCGGATGCGTCAAGCGCCGGGTTGGGCAGGGGCAGGGCAGTCGGCGTCTTCGAAGATTCTAGATCACAGCATGAATCGAGCCCCTGCAGTTTTCTTTGCCTCCCTTGCTGCGCCAGCTAAGATGTTGGGGCAGTCGGTATTACTGCAGAAATACTATTGATTTTGTGATCTACAGAAATTTTCAAAGGCGCCGACTGCCCTGGCCCTGCTCCAATCCTGCGCGTTGATGCATCCAGCCCCAGTATGGTTCGCAGTGACAAGTTTGGCGTTGAGGACAGTGCACCGTTGGGTTTTCAGATCCTCCTCTATATGCTCGAGCCACGTCTTCTTGGGGTGGGGGGCATTCTCTGGATTCCCTACGATGTCAGGCGATTGCGCCACAGCATACTGTACGGGAGAGGAATAGCGTCCTTCCTACATGCATACATGCTCAAACCATCGCAATCTTCTTGTCTGTAGCTCTTGTTCGACCATCTGTTGATCCATGTAGCTCCTTAAAATGTCGTCGTTGCAGATACGGTTATGAAACCTAATTCCAAGGATCTGGCCCATGCATCTTATCTGGTAGAACTCTAGAATGAGCGTCTGACTTCAGCAAAGTTCACGTTTCTGAGGCTTGCAGTAGTACAGGAATTGTCAGCGTTCGGCAGGAAAACGGAATGAAAATGAGTACGACGCCGCCGATATCGATCGCCGTAGAGCACGATGTGAAGGAATCGATTTCTACGCCGCCGATATTGAATGCCGTGAAGCATTATGTATGGTTTCCGTTTTCGATCTAGTCTGACGCATGGACCAGGCGGCTGGCCGTGCACCCTTAGGTCTTCGAATCCTTCTCTACGTATTAGAGCCTCGTCCTCTTCGAGGTCTTCCTCTGGTTTTCTCACGTTTCCAGGCGTTTTCGCCACAAGATACTGAACGCGAGACAGCTAGCGTTCATCCCTAATTACAGTCGACACGGATCGCACTGACACTTTGCTTTCCTTATTGTGCGTTGGCGCAAACTCGGTGCACATATATTATGACATATTTCATCCAGCTTGGATCAACGCACAATAAGGAACGCAAATTATCAGTACGATACGTGCCGACTGTACATGCTCAAACCATCGCAACGCTAATGTCCGCGGCTGTTACTCGACCTTCTGTTGATCCGTGCAGCTCATTCGAATCTCGTTGTTGCAGAAACGATCACGAATTGTGATTCGACGAATCTGGCGCAAGCATCGCATCTGGAAGGCCTCCAGCTTGACGAGGTTAGACTACAGCAGAGTTCAAGTTTTCGAGCCGTGCAGTGTAGGAATTATCAGCGCTTGGAACAACCGCTCTTTAGCTTCCAGCGAAACTGCCTTTTCTTCACACACACTGAACAAGCGAAGCAAACGCAATAGACTCACATCACAATCGGGCGAGGAGAATCACCAGCAGAATGTATTAGTTCATACATAGTTTACTGAGGCCTTATCATGGAGGCCTTCATACCTTCCCTTGTCATGGGATTTTTTTTTCCAGAAGTCTGCTTCTCCGAGTCTGTGCATGGCCTTTCATCCTCAAGAATAGCCCTCATGAAGGCCTTCCAGATCACATCCAGCCTCAATTTGTGTTCGTCAGAGAATGAATCTGACCTTTCGACCACAACTCGTCGTTAGCTCAGGCTTCCCATCTGCGTCAACTCCAGCCTCTTTCTTGTCGGCGCTGTGCTTTCGCTGGGATTGTTTCTCCTCCACATGTCAATTTACGACTGCTCCTAGCATCTAGATTATCTTGGTGTTAATTTCTGATGCTTTTACCAAATCCTGGTAGCAGCTATTGAAATTTAACCTTGCATGATGATGCACCAATTCGGATTCTGTCCTGTACACTTCCATTGCATGGAATACCTGATCAATATGGTCTCATTGGTTATTCAGGACGTCTCAACTTTCTTCCAGACTTCATTCAGAATTCCACGCAGAGTTTTACCTATTCAAGTGAGTAGGCTACCCATAGCCAGATTACGAATCACCAATTGGTGCACTGTAAATGTGGCTACTCCCGATTCATTCGTTCACAACTCTGCACGGCGACGATCCGTTTTACTTGGTTCTTGGTTTTGTTAACAAAACTTTCTGGGTTGATCACTAAGCGCTCAGCTTGGAGCGTGATTGAACGCCGCTCTCACTTAGCGTCTCGGTAAAAATCTACTTGAGCTCATCTCTCACCCGGACAATGGGATAATGAAAAAACAACAAGATCAAGTAATCAATATCAAAACCAACATCAATATTTAAAAAAAAATGCTAGATTTGGGGTTTTGTGAGGCGTGAAAAAATTTGTCTAACTATTTCATAAAAGGCAGGTGTTCGTAGCTCTGCCTGTCACCTACATGGATAGCTCCCATGCCAAATGGAAAAAGCAATGAATAAGAATAAGATGGTGTGCAGGGGAACCAGAAGAAGCAACGGGAGAGGGTAGCTGTTGTTACCGACGAATAGTTCCAGCAGAACCTTAGGCCCACACATTAGATGCAGATCCTGAAACCGAAACTAGCCGGCAAGTCACACCAACTCATAGCCGTCTTGAGAAACGCGAAGCTTTCCCGCACAGTGTATCGCCTTTCCGAAAGTCCGACGTTTGCTCTATCAACAGAGTTGTCGGCAGAGTCTGTACTCAAGTCTATGCTCCACAGGCCTAATGGCCTTGATGGACTTGTTAAAGCATAAGGTTAGCGATATCACACAGGTTGGCACTCTGTACATAACTGTTAGTGGCTTTCTCCTCCATCGAGGCAGACCGTAGAAAGTGTTCCACCAACCTTGCAAACGCTTTTAGAGGTTGCAACGCGAACGGTTCGGAGTTCACTGGCCCAATTAGGGTATAATGTGCAGCTTCCGTCAGCCGTGCTGCCATGTTGTGAATGGGACACTGCCTCTATAAACATGATTTCAAATAGTGAATGCATTTGAAAGACTACTCATACCCTGTGATACCCTGTGAGATAGGGTGAATGCAAACATTTGAAAGTCGCATTAAACTCACCTGTTACCATCGTCGACTAAATACCACTAAGGTGTGTGCAAAGAGCAGGATGAGATGAACCTAAGTCGCGCTCAAAAATTGTTGCGCTTCAGTGCACAATGACTAATCGCCAAAAATCTCACGAAGGTAACCGATAAACACGGTGCCACTGATGTTAAACATAAGAAATAAAACATACAAAAAGAAAAAACAATTTATTGTCTGATTCACAATGTCTTTTAAAGTTACAGACCAGACAAACACAGTGGTTGGCAGCGGCTAAAGACATGAACAGACTAGGTTCGCTCTGTTGGCATCTTCTCACTGGGTATGGTTTCGCGAAATTGGTGTAGTCATCCAACCCCACTGTAGGCAGTCGTGAACACCGCACAGGAGAAGAACTGCAGCCGATCATTGCCGGTTGCAACAGCACACTATAGGGGTAAGCATAATCACGCTGACCACACTATGTATGTTAAAATCGATCGGTGCCAAACCATATTTAAGACCTGCTTATGGTGTAGCAAATTCTCACCATGGTGTAATCCTTGAGGCCTGCTCCAAGATCCTCGACCCATCTCAATCGGATGGGATGCGAAAGTTCGGCCAGCTCTGCTGAGGATCTTACTTCAACTAGAAATAAAAAAACGTGTCATGCCCGATGAGGAATCTGCAAACGTGAAAATACATTTTTTCATTTAAGGCCGATTGAACGAATTGATGTTTGATCTAACCAAGCACCGGTCTTTCTTCTTATGGCGTTTCCGGGTCTCTGCTGAGGCGAAATTGTAAACAACTTTATTCTCAATTTTTGGCGTTACTTCGGTTACTTTCGCACATTGGAATTCGTGTACTCGTACGAATTGTAGCCCCCCGTAGTTATTCCATGTGTCCTAATCGAGGGAGCAGACCCGTCTGCTCGGAATATTAGATTCTGTCAGAACAAAGACCTCCCGTTGCGTCAATGCGCTGTATAGCTACGCACTATCAATGAGCCTGTTTTCGTACATGCCCATTTGACGTCATGTCTACTTCCGTTCTATACTCATGAGGATTCTGCGATTAGGTTTTTGTTGCAGCTCATCGCTTCCACCAACATTATCAATAGTTGTGCCAAAGAGGACGTCATCTGTACGATTGGCTTTGGTATGGGAGTCTTGGAAGTAATTAGGGTCGCAGTGCTCTCTAGCATTATTTAATCACCTTTATGAGAGGCTTCTTCAATTATGCGAGAAGAATTCATTTATATGATGCCGATGACGTATCTGAACTGCAAAGACAGATCGCGTACGGAAGCCATTGCAGGATTACAAGGATCTAAGAACACAAAGGACAGACTGAGTTGTCTAACCGAATTCCTGCGGTATAGTGCTAGTCATCTGCAACTTGCAGGATATCTTGGAGCGTTCATGAACCTCTAACCTGTCTCCCAAATTGTTAGGCAAAGGATCTTAAGAAAGAAAGGTGAAGGGCTCCGCACCCATTCGTAGACGACCCGATTAGAGCGCAACATATGTATCGTAACAAGCAGAGGCCCTAATAGGGTAAGTCCAATGGTTGCGTGCGTAGGGGACCAGGAAATGCTAGAGAGCACTCCTACTCCCTACCTGTCCTTCCTAGGAACGTTGATTGATCAAGCTATTCTGAGTGTTCACTAACTCATTCCATTAGCTGACATTTGGCGGAGCGGGGAGACCTTTCAGCCATTTCTTGCTGTGGATGCCATGGGAGCTCGAGCGGCCAGAAAGATCCGCTTTCATTGAGAACGATTCGTAGCAATTGTTCCAGCATTGAGTGCATTGCGTTTTCTTCAGATCATACTCGATTTGTTCCAGCCGTGTCGTTTCAGGGGTCGTCCGTTGCATCTTCCACTCGTTGGACGTTTCCTTCATGGTATTCTGTAGAGTACTCGGCTCTCGTCCATCCTGCATAGTGTGTCCGAACCATTGCAACCTTCTGGTCTGGACCTGGTTCTCGATTCTATGCTGATGATCACATCGCTCCCTGATGACTTCGTTGCCTAAGCGGTTACAAAGTGTGATCCCGAGATTCTGGCGCAAGCGTTGCATCTGGAAGTACCCGAGTTTCTTTTGGTCCGACTTGTGCAGCGTCCACGTTTCCGAGCCGTATAATAGTGAAGGAATTATCATTGCTTGGAACAGCCGAAACTTAGTCATCATCGATACGTTGACTTTCTTCCTCAGACACCAGCCTTGCAATTTATTATCCCATCTGCTTTATAGATACTAAAGACTCAATGGACACACATGTTCAGCGTCTCCTTCGCCAACGATATCGGTCCAATACGATCGTGCGCGACTTTTTTTCAGCCCTCTTGCTCGGCATGTTTGTGTATCAAATGGGTGTTCTTCTTTCTGTTACAGTATGGTGCGCAGTCAATGTCGAATCGCTCTGAAACCTTCTATACTTGATAAATATTCAAGTCGTACTGTTTTAAAATCGTTCCCGGGAGTCGTCAACTCAACTATCTATTGTTGGTAATGCAAGTGGAAAACCCCCTAGGGTCCAATGACGCCCTTACCATGAAATTCGGCATACGCCTAACCGTATTTATAAATGCTCGCTTCTGCAGGCCGATAATGTGAACCCCTCCGGTGAAACTGCGCCTACTCAGAACTTTGCAAACATGTTACGAACACCTTAGCCGACATATTACGCAAGTCTTAGGTAGCATGTTGCTATAGCTGCGGAAAGCTGTCCCTATGCGTGACCGATAGCTGTCTACAAAGATGAAGGAAAGCTGTTATGCTTGCGTGCTGAACGTGTCGGTAGGAGCCTCGCTATACTTACGTGTTTCGCTGCCTGGCGCTCGAGTCAGGTTTGGCGTCCGTTAGATTACGATACTGACAGATTGCCAACAACGCTGAGGCCAATGGCAAGCAAAACACTGAAGCACAACGAGATTCTAACATGTACTCAAGACGTGAACTCTTGCTCTGCTGTTTGGAGTAGGCTTCCTTGCCTTACGCGAAAGGCAGGCCTGCTCATGGACTCAGGTTCAAACAGGTTACGTGTCTGTAGCATTTGATTTTGATGTGCTCTTTCATGTAGTTATCAAAGATTTGGTAATATGTGGCCCTGTCTTATGCCAATAATCCATACTCCCCCCCCCGCTTCATTCCTCACAGTACCCGCACAAGATCATTCATGGTCTTCAAATACTGGTATACATGAAGTTTTTAAGTAATGTTTTCGTGCACTGGAACGCATTCTCATTGCAGGATAAAAGGCATGTACAGTGAATCTAGTGGTGAAGATGAACGTTTCGTGGCGGTTGATTACGCACTGACAGAAAATTCGACTTCAAGTAAATGTATTTCGGCCACGGTGGCTGTTCTTCCAGCTTCTTGTTCTGACCCTGATTTCCAAGAGTAGAAAATGTTGGATAAGGAAACGTTGGCAACAGAAATCATGAGCATTCCAAAAAATTTTTGATGGTGTTCTAGAAAGCTAGTTTTTCGTCTGGATAATTCTCGATTTAAGGCTTTCAAAACATTTGGTAAAATGATTGTAGGCGAAACAGTGCTCCATTGAACGCATGCAGGATTAGCCTCGCCGAAAAAGTCTGTCTTGACAAGTTTGTAAGAAAAGCGCCTGAACGTAGAAGATAAAAACGGCAATGGCATTAAAAAAACACATGCGGAGCGGTTTTCACCGTTCAACACTACCCCCACCATTTACTATCATTGCCTTTAGTACCGTTTTCAAAGGCGATGTTTACGATGAGTTTCGCCTGCAAGTTCTCCAGATGGAACTAGCACCATGTGTATCTAAAATCACGATTAGGCAACATAAAAAGGCTAGAAAGGACTGGCTCCGATACTACGGAGTTGAAAAACCCGCACTCACATCGCGATTTCGTCTGCTCAAGGGCTTCAACCTTTAAGAAAGGATAAGGGAACGTTCGACACGGAGGTCAGCTTCATAAAATCCCCGAGTGTCCAATCTATGACGAAAACCGGAGGACGGCGCGCTATATCAGTATCCAATATACTTCCAGCTGAAACGCCTGCTTCCACTCGGATAGCCTAGCGACCCTACTTAATGCAGCGTCCAGACGTGGCGAAAGCGGGCGTTCCCGATGTTGTCGCCTCTCGACGCTCCTCAACGCCGGAGCAGCCCGTGCCCGCAAATTAACCCAGGCAAAGATCCCCTACTTCGCGTTGATTCGATTGAAAACGTTTGATCGGGTGATCAATCGTTCGAGTCAGTGCAACGGCTGATGATTTCCGACCGTTTTCAACTTCCGTGGTGGGATTATGGAAAGCAAGGGCAGTAGTTTTGATACAGGTTCAATGCCACTTGTTTTGGTGATGGAGCAGTAAGCTTGAAACTTACTGCTTGATTCGTGGTGCTAGTGTAGAGCGCGCGGGAGCGAGCGGGCGAGGGAGCGCGAGAAGGGGCGCCTGTGAACGGCTATCGAATCGTGTGCCCACGATGACCATCGATTTTGCGTCTCGCCACGTATGGACGGAGCCTAAAGCAGTCTGTAGAATGAGGTTGCGATCTACAAACTGATGTTGTATCGCAATCGAGTGGCTGGGCATGTTTTGTGAAACCATACTAATCGCGCTTGAAAACAAGAGACACTGCCAAAAAGAAGGTGCAGGTAGAGAACTTCAAAAAAAGGTACTCAAAGGCAGTGTCCACGATGAAAATCGTTCTTCTGTTTTTCAGCCTATCTTGAAAACGGTCCCATGCTGATTTCAACGATGTGTCTGAAATCGTACACGACCTTCTGGGATCAGAGTTATGGTCCCTCAAAAATTGAGCTAGAGAAGCATTGTGGACGAGTTTTCCGAGGCTTGTAACTTCCGTCTTTTGCAGCCGATGTATGCGAGCTGACCTGAGTAAAGAGAGAAGCTGAGAATGAAGGGAAGAACGGGGCTAATGATTGGAAATCATCGCTCATTTCGCTATTTCGAGTGTTCCTTCGTTCACGTCGAGAAACTCGACCGCGAGCGAAAGGGCTAGCGCGAGCGGACTTCGGAGCCGTATGGAGCTCTTTCTGGCTCGTTTTCGTTTGTTCTTTCGACCCCAGTGCTCCAATGAAACTCTGAACTTTCGATTTCCGGCCAAAAACCGAGGACGAAATTTATCGTGGACACTGCCTTTAAAGGCATCGTCCGCGCTGGAGAGCACTTTCAATTTTCGTGCTCAAATTCATGAATGAGCCCAATAGAACATACCGGTAAACTACGGCGCGTCGAAAATTAGGGTTATGAGGTTGGAGGGGGTCAAAAGATGAGGATCCGCCACCAGCTGTCACCAGTCATCTAGCACTTTTTCATGTTGATGCGACCGGCAAACGAGATGAAAAACAGTGACGGCACAAACTCCACATGCAGAAGAACTTCGAAAATGACTGTGACGAGGTCTCCAAATGCAGAAAAACTCCAAAATGATAGTAACGACGTCTACCAATACAGAAAAGCTTCAAAAACGACTTTGGCACGAAATTTGAATGTAGTTTACGTGCTCAGAATGACTTTTCTTAAGATATGGAGGTTTTCAATGGGCCATTTCGGCAATTCAATAGAGAGGCCAAGCCACTCAAAAAAAAGGAAGAATTAGTATACGGTTTTCTATGCGCACGATGCCTTTGAATCATTTTGATTTTTTTAACGGACAGTTTGCTATGAGCAAGGTGGAGTGAGAGTCCAACGCTTGGTGTATATCAGGAGCAATTTTTCAATTTCAACATTGTCTCAGATCTACCTGGGGAAGAAGTTGTCGTTTGAGCGTCTTTTATCATCATTGAAAATTATCCTGTTTTTTCTCAAACCACAGAATTCCATTTTCTGTTATTCCGACCAAATTAAAACATACTCCAACCAACGGGAACCCACGGACAGGGTTCAAGGAATTTTTTTTTCAATCGAGATTACTTGCCAAAACAACTACTTGCCCTTCGCGTAGAGCGGAATATGCAAAACCTTGGGAGACGCGCACCAGGAGTACACCAATTGCTGAAATCTCACCCCGCCTCAGTATAGAGAGTGAATATGAACATTTTAAAATATTAAGATCTAGATTGCACAGTATGTTTAAATGTGGAATTGAAAAGCTACTCGTTTTTACGAGACGAGAATGATCATGAGATACGGGAAAAATGAGCTTTTGAATGCTAAATGATACTTTGCTATACAATGCTGAAAATAACATTTTTAAAAGGCGCGAGAACTTATTCCTCAGCTTAAGGCCTATTTTAGAATTCCATCGCAGAATTCGCATATGAATCATGAAATCGCGCCGCGGTGAAACTCTAAAAACCCCTTAAGGGGCCGATTAGAATCTCGCCGCTGAGAGGCGCGACAGCATCCGATAGAGGAGTATCGATCATGTGGCGGCGTACGATCGATTCTCCTTCATTGCATGATGCCGCGCCCTCCAGCGGCGGGACTATAATCGGCCCCTAATAGATTCTAGCTTAAGATTAAAGATCAACGCGCGTCTCGAACATATTGAAATCAAAAACTTGTCGGTGGGCGTGTTTGCTTTTTTCTGGGACATGATTGACTTTTTCCTCGTTTTTTCTCCTTTACTTGAACGAATTGAGAATTTGTGCTTGCCAGGGTTGATAACATGTCGGAAACATGTTGAGGTCATTTAATGCTGCTAGCATGATGTTCCAAAACTTCTGAGTACTCGAAATGTTCTGATTGGAGGGTATTCATGAACGATTTACATATTCACTTGTTTATTTGCTTTATTAGGAGATTCTTAGTAGAATACAATGCATGAGACGAAACCAAAAGTTAATCATGTACTAATTAGAAACTCAAAAGTTTTTCTACCCTGCTAAGCGTTTGAAGGCACGAAAACCTAATGGGTGAGGAGGAGACCCCACGTTTAAAGAAATAAAGATGGCGCTCGCTCTGCAGGTGAATCTAGCTAAACTGACCGTGGTTTAAGGAGTATCGTCAGAGATCTCGAGTGAGCATCCCCGTGTCCTAGAAATTTCCAGGCGACAAAACTTCAACTAACTTGTTATTATAGTACCAAAAAGAATTTTGAAAACTTTTCTGGCGTCAGTTAATTGTCGAAGAGAATGTTGAGTGTGCAGTTTGAGCTTCTGATTCCTACTTTCAGAACAGGACAAGCTGCGAAAGGAGCAAGAGAACGCTCTTATGAATATCCTTCGAGTAAAATTATTTTGAACCTTCTCCAGCAAACTAACATCTTTCTTTCTAGTCGGACAAAAGAAGACCCCACATTTCACAATAGTTCGAACGTATGTCCTGTAGGTTCAGAAAAGTAGGTACTCGTCCGGTTAGCCTTGTGGTCACAGGGATTAGAGAAGATTAATCACGGATATGTTCCGAAAACCTCTCACTCCCGCCAGGGGTCATTCCACTGCCTACTTACTTACGATGTGTGACGGTACTTCACATCCAATATTTATTCGAAAGTTCCTTTTCGTTCGAAGCTAGAATATGTTGGGAGCCATGAATGATTAGCTGTTTTTCTGCTCTGCTTCATGAGAGCAAAAAACATGTTGCTTAATCTTTGACGTGGATACAATGGATTAGATTGAATCCTGGGAAGACATCCTGGAGAATTTTCTCTGTTCTGGCATTATTTTCGTCGTTAACGATTAGCGCGGTACTCTTCAGTCTCCAACGAGAGCTATTCAAAACTGGCAAAATATTTTCCTCTGAATAGGCAATGCCACTGTGCCGCTAAAGCAACAGGACATTATCTGCCATACATTGAAATGGATTATTTTTGGCAGAAAGCTATTCCAGAACTAGTGCTAATGAGAAAGTCAAAGTCGAAAGATCGGGCTTCAGACATCGTCCTTATACCGTTTACTTTATCACGAAAACGGATAGCGCATACTTTCGTTCTCTAGGCCAAATTCCGGTCCGCATTTGCGGACTACGGCTATTGCATCATGCGACACGTGTTAATCGTGCTGGGACCACTGGGTCTCGGCACGATTCAACCTTCTCCCAGCACGATTATGTCGCATGATGCAACAGCCGTAGTCTGCAATTGCGGAACGGAATTCGGCCCAGAGAACGACAGTATCCTCTATCTCGGAGCAAAATTTACTTTGCTCCAACGCCTGCGTCCGCGGATGGAGGGAAGGGACAACGAGAGAGTGTGCTGTGGAAGGAGATACAACTTACGCGCGCACACGAACGCGACCGACCCAAGTAAGGCCTCTTTTACAGGTCGATCGTTGTCATGCTTCGAATGAGAATCGACGTGCGACGAGTTTTCGATCGATTCTCATGATTATCATCCTGTCGCATCGCACAAAGTATGTGCGGCAACTGCCGTTTGCCGCTCGTTTTTGAACGAATTTTGTCGATTTTGTTTACCGTTTTTCCTCTCACTTTTCGACAAAGCTCAGCGAAGGTCCTAGTTATACATCGACGATTCGGTGTCGCTGGTT
The DNA here is from genome assembly GCA_029168955.1 of Aplectana chamaeleonis. Taxonomy (NCBI): domain Eukaryota; kingdom Metazoa; phylum Nematoda; class Chromadorea; order Rhabditida; family Cosmocercidae; genus Aplectana; species Aplectana chamaeleonis. The sequence goes on along the minus strand of JAPDOI010000002.1, from coordinate 6,370,967 downwards.
TTTGCGGGACGTCTGCGATTGGTCAGATTTCGAAATTGACCAATAGCAGACATGCCGCGGAAGCCAGCGGCGGCGAAACGCTGGTGCATAACTAGGGCCTGATAGATAACAGACGCCGCGATTTGAACGCAAATCTCATAGTGGGAAGTCCGCGCTCTAATGACAAGTGCTGACCCAGCTCTCGCATCTGAATGGAACCTCTGCGTCCTTTAAACAGAACCACGAGGTGTCCCTTGCTGAAACAACTTGCTACCCGATCTCTGGCTGCTCCAGCTACCTCTTCAGAGTGTGAGCTCCTATTCGGTATCGCTGGAGTGAGTGGTTAATACCTCCGAAAAAGATTGACACCAGAGAACCTCGAAAAATTATTATGGCTACAACATAATAATGCTAGTACCGGTCTTCAATAGAATACCCATTCCGACGCTGCTTTTTTCATATCGGGTATTGTACTTAGAATGTCAACATCTTGTGCTGCTCTTGAGGAACTATTTTTTATACTGCTATTGGAATACGAAATGTGCATAAAGAAATAATAATTTTTCTTTACAGTTACTTTTCGAACATTCGTATCGTTTTCTGTGCAGGGTCTCAGACAATGGGGTGGACCGACCGCGGGCGAAAAATCGCGTTTCGTACCAACCGCGTGTCACTATCGTACTGACCGCGGGCAAAAAATGCATTTCGTGCCAAACGCGCGCATTTGCGTACTGACCGCGCCAACGAAATAGTGCACGCGGTCGATACGCCTGTGCTGCGTACCAACCGCTTGCGGAATTCCATAGAAACGTACTGACCGCGAGCATTCATCTTTGCGCGCGGTCAATACGGAATATGACTTTTCGCTGCGGTCAGTACGTGAGCACACGCAGTCAGTACGCAAGTGATCGTGTTCGGTACGCAACTGTCCGCGTTCAGCACGCACGAAAACTGGACGATGAGGTCGTTTTGTATAAGTTTGCGCGGTCCGTACGCAATTGTTCGCGTTCAGCACGCAATCACCCGCATTCAGTACGCAGGCAAACTGGTTGGTCAGATCGGTTTGTCAGTCTGCGCGGTCGGTACGCAAGTGTTCGCGTTCAGTACGCAATCGCCCGCTTTCAGTACGCAAGCGAATTGGTGGGTGAGATCGGTTTGTTAGTCTGCGCGGTCGGTGCGCAAGTGTCCGCGTTCAGTACGCAAGCGAATTGATGAGTGAGATGAGTTTGTCAGTCCGCGCGGTCAGTACGCAAGCGTTCGCATTCAGTACGCAATCGCCCGCGTTCAGTACGCAGGCAAACTGGTGGGTGAGGTCGGTTTGTTGGTTTGCGCGGTCGGTACGCAAGTGTCCGCGTTCAGTACGCAAGCGAATTGATGAGTGAGATCAGTTTGTCAGTCTGCGCGGTCAGTACGCAAGCATTCGCATTCAGTACGCAAGCGTTCGCGTTCAGTACGCAAGCAAATTGATAAGTGAGATCAGTTTGTCAGTTTGCGCGGTCGTTCCGCAAATGTTCGCGTTCAGGACGCAACTAGCGGAGGCTCGGCGTGCAAGAAAACTAGTGTGGGCGGTCGGTAAGCAATGAAACGCATTCAGTAAGCAATCGCACACGTTCGGTACGCACACGTTTTGTACGCCACGTGTATTCGTGCGTGTGGTTCATACGCAAGTGCACGTGCTTAGTAAAGAACGAAATTTTGAGCTTCGGCGAATGAAGTTCACTGCTCCTTTAAATAAAGGGTGTTCAATGAAAAGTGCGCAGGACGCAGTGGATGTGCGCAGGACGCTGTAGAAAGTGTGCGGGGCCCCAGTGAGAGTGCGGAGGACGCCACAGAAAGTGTGCGGGCCCCCAGAGGGAATGCGCAGGATGCCGCAGAAAGATTGCGGGCCCCTCAGTGGGAATGCGCAGGACGCTGTAGAAAGTGTGCGGGACTATAGTGGGATTACGCAGGACGCCGTAGAAAATGCTTGGGACCCCAGTGGGAAAGCAAGGGTCATTTTTTATGGTTGCGAGTCACAATTTTCAGGAGCTATAGTCGCCCGACAACACCGATTCGTATCGATTTCATTATTCAACGAAGGATAAACTGTAGTCGTAGGTTTCGCCTCTCCATTAATGGGAATCACTAAGCAAAAATCAGGCCAGAAAGGAAACCTTTGGGAGAAATATATGAAATTTCTGAAAGTTTAGCTTCCTGGAAAAAGTAACGATTTGGCAATGTTATAATTACAAGAAATATAGAAGGTGAAAAAATTTAGAAAACGTCTTGAAATATCTTAAAAATGATTTGGCGCAAAATAACCAGAAGTAAGGAAAAAAACTTCGAAATGTAGTGATATGACCAAAGTCGGATTTGACGGTCAATCATAGGCCAACTTTTGATAAGTAATGACAGACGAGGGATAGGATTTTAGAAGCTTTTCCATTAAACTTATCAAAGTTAGATCAAGCGCTCAACGGAAACCGTAAAAGATTTTATTGAAGCCGAAATACGGAAATCAGCATTTGTCAAGCTATGTGAACGTAACGCTCAAATCCGATGCGCGCATGATTTAGCTTTGATAAGTTTAATGGAGAAGCTTCTGAAGTACTATCTCTCGTCTGTCACTACTTGTCAGAAGTTGGCCTATGATTGACCGTCAAATCCGACTTTGGTCATATCACTACATTTCGAAGTTTTTTCCTTACTTCTGGTTATTTTGCGCAAAATCATTTTTAAAGATATTTCAAGACGTTTTTTTTTTGAATTTTTTCATCTATATCTCTTGTAATTATAACATTGCCAAATCGTTACTTTTTCCAAGAAGCTAAACTTTTCGAAATTATCCTCTGAATATCCTTAATGTCTTATCTAATGTCAACTATCTGGATGATTTGATAAATCAATGCTGCCTTTGAATTATGTTTGGGCAAAAAAATATAAAGTGACAGCACCCTGTGAACAAACACTGCAATTCCAGCGTGTCCCATCCCTCGAATGGTCTACTTCTAACTGTGCGACCATGATGATTTGAAAAATACAATCATAGCTTAGAATCGCGCCGCTGGTTGGATGTCATTACGCCGTCTCTGAGCTGTCCGTGCATCATATGTTTTTTGGGCAATGACGAAAATCTACTCAGGAATCTACTTTGCTAGAGAATGAGTATCCACTTTTAGGACAGCTCGGGTAAATTTACTTAATGGTATGCGCAGATTCAAGTAACAGAAAATTGACCTATCTGTAAATCGTAGCCGCAATTTGGCCGGAACAGTGGTGCGACCTGCTAAGAGTGGGTGATACACAATCTGCTGCGGAGGAGCGCAGAACCCTTCCCAATCAGGTGTGTTCATTGCGGAACACGCAGACAGGACTCAGCGATATTTCGGTTCATGTATAGTTGTTGTTAGATCGCTATTGAGCTTCACGAGCGTCCGATCCTTTTCAGCAGAGCAGTGAGCGAACTCTCAGTTTATCGTTGCGCATGTATCTCGGCAACGTATAATTGAGATCGTAATTATGTTCACTAAGTTAATAAAACGGGTGAGGCTAACTATATAACAATCCCGCTTGATTTAGGGAAGTATTTGGATTTCCAGCGACCAGAACTGAATTCTCTACCGAGTTCTTCGTCACCTGGAATCTCTATGACCTCCTGGATCACCTCATCATCCGACACGCTAGTGACCACCTCATCGACTTTTCTCCCGACTCCGCCGGCTAGACCAATAAACTCAACTAAAAGGCCCCTACAATTAAAATCGCCTGGGGTATTCTTTACTATTCTATTCTATTCTCTTTACTATTCTTACATATTCTTTCTCATTCTGCTCTCTTTATTTTTTTCTTCATTCCCTTTTCGTGCCACGCAACCCTAACGACTTTTTATTTCTCCTCTTCTTCATCTTCTCGTAATTATGTTACTTTTATTCGTTTTATTAACTTGTTTGTTTATTTACTCTTTCATCTATTTGTTTATTTGTATATTTCTTTATTTCTTTATCTATTTGTTTATTTATTTATTTAGTTATCACTTTATTTGGATATTTATAATGTTGTTAAGAGCCTCTTCCACCGAATGGACGTCAGTGGGTTTTTCCTTGTCCGTCTGTTATATTTCGATCGATCGTGGTGTACCATTCAGGAGCCCAACTCTTCTTCGACGCAATGATTTATCGTTACTCAGCAAATTAGACCTGCTTCAAAATTTACCACAAACTATAGTTAAAGTTTTTAGCCCTGAGAGATTTCAAAGCACTATTGTTCTCTCCTTCATATGCATCAAAGGCTCTTTAGTTTATGAAACGTTTACATGAATCCCTCTCTTCTCTTCATTTCTAGGAATGAAACCTGGTGTCCCCCCCCCTCCGTCTAGGATAGAACATTCTTCACTTGCTCAGAAGAGCGCGGACGAACTTACTGGCCCTGCTGGTTTCCGCAAACGCTCAGCAACCAAGCGCTGATCGCGAAATGTGCGCGAATCTATCAGGTTGGCCGCGGCAGAGTTGCTTGGCAATTCGCCATGGAAGACGTGCATGGCGCCACAAGCTCGTACGAATGGGGGGGGGCGGACCAGGATAAGAAGGCGCCCCGCGATAACTTTCAAAACCGTTTTTATTGATTTCTGGCCCGTTTTCGCTGATTTCTTAGACTCTATTCCCCCCAGCATCTGCCAACTTAGTGTTTCACCCTGAAACCTCGAGAATGAGATTTATGGTGGACATTGCCTTCAAAGCAAGTGATTCATGATTCTCCTTTTTCCTTCTTTTTTCGTGATCTCATCGTTTTTCTAGGGATTATTGTTCTTTCTCTTGCTCTCGATCGTCTTGCTCTTTTTATTAATCCTTTTTTTCATCTTCATGTTCTTCTTGGTCTAGCCATGCTTTTAGGTGTTTAGTATTGATAGTCGACATCTGATATTTTCAAATCCATTAAATCCTTTAAATGCACAGCCCAACCACAGGGGTAAAATTTGATATTATAGTCCGCCCGCCGCGTATAGCAACCCTGCTAAGCGCGAGATCTCAACTCGCTCAAACAAATGAGAAGCTAGAGGGAAAAAGTCGGCCCCGCCCCTAATACCCAAAAAGCTTGACTGCGCATACCGCCTTGGAAAGGGAACCAAGAGCTCTGCTCTTGTACATTCTGCCTTTGGGCATAGTTACACAGACCAATTTTTCCGTTTGCAAAGAATCCGATTCCCTATTCGGGGCAAAACGTTCGATTATGTTTTCAGGATATTTTTTCCCCAACTTTTTCCCAGCAGTTTCTCGCTTATTTGATCGGATTGAGATCTCGCGCTTGACAGGGTTGCTATACACGGTGGGCGGACTATAATATCAGATTTTACCCTTGAGGTTGGGCTGGGCCTTTAAGGACACATTTAACTATTTCACAGAACCTTTTTTTTTCTGCAGCAAAACAGACACTGGAAAACTTTGCACAATTAGTTCCAACCGCTGGCGAACTTAATTGAAAAAAAGTTGTAGAATTACTATCAACGAGAACATTTGATCGCACGAAGATCTCATCCACAACGCAATTAACACATTTAAGTCCAAACGGAGGAGTCAGGAAGAAGGAAGGAAATGCAAGAGCAGTTACAGAACATGTTGAAATGCAAGGATTGCCATCACAAGCCGAGAAAATATAGTGAAATGCCTTGCTATACAAAACCTTTTACCTTTAAGATTTAACCGTGGTTATTACGCACGCACACGCCCAAGGTATGCATTGTGCACAGTAAAATGACGTGCATTAGGGCTCAAAGCAGCCTTCGTGATGAAAGGATTCTCGAGTCTTCATAATGAAAGTAAACGTCTGGCCACCTTTGGAGTGAAAATAAGTGAAATTCACATTGAAAAAAGTACAGGCAAGGTGAAGCGATCTAACGAGGCTGGATTCCCGATGCTAACTATAGTTATTGCAGATCGATATTAAATAAATATTGAGCTAAACACGCGATTGGCTTGAAACGGATAAGTGTGAGCTTAGTCACTCTCTGAGACAGCTATCCGGAAGCGTGCTTTCTCTTGTCTACCTTTAGTATAGCATTGATTATCTTTGGCAGGAAATAGTATTGATCAAAAAACATTGTGATTTGGAGTTGGAAATCCCGCCCTCTTGGGTCTTTTCACCTTGTTTGTGAGTTTTTCCACCACCATCACCTCCCCGCTCCCCCCGACTCTTGCTTACTTTCACTTCAGTCGTGACCAGATATACACAGTCATGACAAGAACCATTCCTGTCACAAACCCATTGCTTCGATGCGTCACAACAGCTTGTAATTTAGAAGGAAGCAATGCATATCTGCAGCGTGTGCATGCGCAGTGACCGCGGTCTAGTCTTTGAAAGGAGTCTATATTACATGAGTGCTGAGATTGGGCCTACCGCGTGTGAATGCGTACTAAGCGCGGGTAATACTATGTATATGCAGCATTCAGACCGACCGCGTACTTATGTCATACCTACCGCGTGGCATCGGGTGCCGACCGCGTGGCAATGCGCATCGATCGCGTGGCGATGCGTATTGATCTTGTGGCATTTCGTACCGACCACGTGGCAGTGCGTACCGACCGAGTTAACTTGCGTACCGATCGCGTGGCAATCCGTGCAGACCGCGTGGCAGTGCGTGCCATCCTCGTGACGATGCGTACCGACCGCGGGGCAGTACGTATCAACCGCGTGGCATTGCGTACCGACCGCGTGGCATTGCCTACCGGCCACATGGCAGTGCGTACTGACCGCGTTAGCTCGCGTACCTATCGCGTGGCAATGCGTACTGACTGCGTGATGATTCGTACCGACCGCTGTTAGCATCCGAAAAGCGTTCGTACCGACCGCGCTGCAAGACGTACCGACCGCGCGGCGATGAGTACCGACCGCGCCACAATGCGTTTCCACTGCTGTTAGTATCCGAGAAGCGTTCGTACTGACAGCGTGACAATGCCTACCGACCGCGTGGCGATGCGTACTGATCGCGTGGCAGTGCGTACCGAGGGCGCGACAATGCGTACCAACCGCGTGGCAAGACGTACCGACCGCGCGGCTATACGTACTAATCGCGTGGTATTCCGTACTGACCGCGTGACGGTGCGTATCGACCGCGCTAATTTGCGTGCCGACCGCGTGCGAATTGCGTTCTAAACGTCGCCCATCCCGCTGTCGGTACGCAACTTCTCCGCCGTCGGTCCACTCCATTGTCTGAGGTTTTTGTGCAGTCACTTGTCGATTGCCGATTGTCGTTTGCCGGTCATTTTTGAACGAATTGTGGATATTTCAAATTCGCTTGCCACACATCCTTGATCCGCATACCGCTTCCTTTCTCGAGACGACCAATAACCATAGGCTCGTTGGGGTGGAGACAGCGGCCCGAGAGGTGAAGGTTGTTCAGGATACCTGAGTGGGAAATGGTGAAGGCTCCCTATAGACTTGCAACTTCAAAATTTGACGTTTTCTCAATCCTCTTTTTTTCATTCAGTTTATTTTTCTTTTCAATCATCATTTTTGAAACATGTTATTTCGTTAGAGGACCTTATTTTGAAGTTCACTATTCTTAATGAAATGATCTGCCTAGGTCATGAAAAATTTTCTTCGACCTGTCTTGGAGTCGAAATTTTTCGGAAAAATTTTCCGAGCGATTTTTGAGAAACTACCTGTTCTTCGCTTATAAAATCTTTGCTTTTCAATACAAATCTTTGAACGGAGCTGTTTCCAAAGTCTCTATGGAATTTTGCGTCGAATAATGTTTTCATGTTGAGAAAAATACGTTTCCAGTCTCTCAGCCGATTTCAATTTATGAAGTAACGTTTCTTTCACTGAAAGCAGTCAGTTCTTCGTTCAGAACTTTTTTACCCTAAAGGATATCCCTTTGGTGAAGGTTGTTCTCGTCATCCTTATAAAGTTCTGCATCGAATAGCGTTTTCAGTTCTAAAAAATACGTCCCCTTCTACCAGCCGATTCAAGTTTAAAAAGTTTTTTTCGCCTGAGTTTATCGGTTTTTCGTCCATAACTTTTTTGTGCTTGGAAATTGACCTCTGGTGAAGGTTATTTTCGGAATCTTCATGGAATTCTGCGCCGACTAGTGTTTCAAGTTTGGAAAAATATATTCTCGATCCTTCAGCCTTATTCATTTTACGAAACACCGGTTTTTCGCCTATAACTCTTTAACCGTTGAAGATAGGGTTCTGGTGAAGGTTGTTTTTGAAATCCACGTAAAATTCTGCGGGTTCCTAACTTTGCTGGCCCCATAAGTCAGCCAGGTCGGTGGAGCCGAGCCCCGTTGTAGGCTCCAGGAGAGCTCTGCGTCTCCTACATACACCATATAGGCAAGAGCACCCTATGGAGATAACTATGAAGCTCGGCTCCACCGACCTGGCTGGCTTGTGGGGCAAGCAAAGTTAGGAACCCGCAGAATTTTACGTGGATTTCAAAAACAACCTTCAGCAGAACCCTATCTTCAACGATTAAAGAGTTAAAGGCGAAAAACCGGTGTTTCGTAAAATGAATTAGGCTGAAGGATCGAGAAAAATTTTTCTTCAAACTAGAAGCACCAACCGAGGCAGAATTTCATCGAGATTTCGAAAACAACCTTCACCAAAGGTCTATCTCCAAGCACAAAAACGTTATGGACGAAGAACCAATAATTTAAGGCGAAAAAATGCCTTTTATAAGCTGAAATCGGCTGGTAGAAGGGGAACGTATTTTTTGAAACTGAAAACGCTGTTGTATGCAGAATTTTATGGGGATTCCAAAAACAACCTTCATCAAATGGCTATCTCTTCGTGTAGAAAAGTTATGGCCGAAAAACTATCAGTGACACCACCCCAATCTTGAAAATGACTTGCATGAGTGTAGGGTCACTTTCATTCTTTTGCGGGACGTTTCACCGGTTGTCACCGGTTTTCCCAATGGTGAAGGTTCCCCACTTCCCCTGCCCAGGGGTGAAGGTTGGTAGAGTTCATGGCTCCACCCAACGAAGCTATGCCAATAACGCTGTGAAGAGTCATTATCTCCCGTCAGACCTACGCTGTGCATGGCAACATCCGAATCTGCTCATTTATTTATTATTATTGCAGCATGTGTTGCAGCTGATTCCTTTCTTCATATCTTGCAAGAGGCGCCCGATGTGTGCGCCTGATGTGAGCCCGCTGAGCACGTTCTTCCTAGTCACTGCTGGTGTTTAATTCTTTGACAGATGGTTTGTTCAAAATCTGCGTATTTTAAGTGTTCGGCTATCAAAATACCCCTCTTCGTACCACATGTGATAACTTGTACTGAAATATTTGATTGGTCAACTAGACTCTGAGTTGACAAACTAAACCATTAGTCACTGCTCTGGAGTATGAAGCTCTAGGTACCCCAGGTCTTGTCTGATGGGAATTGCCATTCAGAAAGGCCAGTTGCCATTCATGGCTATCATTTCGAACACGAATCGCAATGACATTATTCTCTTTTAGGGCGCTTCATTGTGTTCTGTATTACATATTCCAGCGGTGACCTTTTAAAAACAAGAGTAGAGAAGAAAGGCAATATCCAGTTAGTGTGGAATGGCTCTACGACTATAGCTCCCTTATGATGTTGTTGACCATGACTTGATTGTGTTTTGCGCAGTAATTACCGTGGCTATGAGGTTGAGGTGGTTCCTGGTGCTCATCTTTCGGTTTCAGCGAACAGAAAACATTCTAGAAGATGCGTTGTGTCTTGCCGGGAGCCGTCTCTACCTTCTGGTGGCATCGGAGGCAATAGATGACGAGGCTGTGCGCCATATGCTCGGTATAAGCCAACACCGCTCATGCGGGATCATATTCACATTGGGGCTCTGAACCGCTCAGGCTAAGCCCGCCTAGGCCCAATCGCTGCATCTGTGTCTGGACAGTCGTACATAACGGAATACCACATTGAGGTTCGGCGTCGAGCCATTTCTCTGAACGGAAGCAGTGTGATAGACTTCGTCTAAATCACAAGGGACCGACCCTAACTGTTACATACTATAAGTGTCGCTCTGTATGGAAATGTACCAACGTGCACTCCAACGCAACGTCTGCCTGCAGCGGGCTAAGAAGCAGCAAGGGGACAACCACGAGCCGCCAACATCCCGTAGAGGCCCGCAAGCCCACGGAGGGTGGCCGGGCGGGCCTCTACGGGATGTTCCGGGCTCGTGGTTGTCCCCTTGCAGAGATCCTATCCACTCCGCCTTCGTGAATGGCAGTGCAGCGTCTTCCTCTGCGTTATCTTCAACCATAACAACTGACGTCAACGCTACTACAATAGCCTAGCGAAGATTGATGGAACGATACGTGACGGATAGCCTCTACGTCTCTGCACTTCCAGAACCCATCACCCTAGCGCAGCGCTAAGAGCATTCGAGATGGGGCTCCTGCCATAGAAATTAGGCGACGCTTGACAGGGTAGATGCATTTCTTATTTGATGTTTCTAGGGTCTAAAAGAGGAGGTTGCTCTGGAACGTTAGGCCCCCGTCATAGTCGACCGAAGGCCGGGCTCCACCGTCTCTTCCCGTCCCTGGTGATCCTAGTTGTCGGCTGCATGTCTATGGATTAGGCTGGCGTACTCGAGCGCACTGCGGATGGCACAGTCCGGTCACAACGGGGGGATATCTCACTTCAATAAGCATACGTATCGACTGGGGGGCCACGGAGGGGAAAGGCGGGATCAGTCCATCGGGTGCCCTTTCCAACTTGAGTGAGCAATGCGTTGCATATGTGTCGACCGAGGTGGCTACAGTCGATCGGCCGACTATGACGGGGGCCTTAGCGATAAGTAAGTGTTATCAATCTTGTGTCGAGTACAACAACACCAAACAACTGGAGTATTATCATGCCGTGGTTTTTGATCACCTATTATAGCTACAACTAGAGGGCACTCCTACCGGGTTAGATCAGGAAACGTCAACACAGAGGCATATGCAAACTCTTTCGTAGCAAGAACTATTCGACAATGAACAATTTTGAAAACAGTTCATCCAGGTGGAAGCGATCCTCTTCTATCCAGGCATATTCAGTCAAATATTTCCGAAAATTGTTCTAGATGGTGTTTCGTAGTCTTTCACAAGAGCTGCTCAACTGACTCGAGCCCATATAATGATATGAACCAACGTGTTTAGGTTACTAACGCTCGTTGCTAAATTGCCTTTTTTGTTCTTTCACTAACATCTAGAGCTTCTCTCGTTTGTAATCAGTACTGATGACCTCCCATCTCAGAAAGGTTGGCGGATCAGCTATGATGGTATCCGGAGCTCATGAATCACCTCTACTTGATCTTGTAGTGTTGGCTGGTGACTGCCCTTTCGACCAGAGCTCTCCATTCCCCCCCCCCCTCCCCGGCTTCCATGAGCCTAAGCGCATCGGTCTCTTGCGTTTAATATTTCGTGTTCCGATTTCGTTCTTCACAAGCGTATCCGAAAAAAATGAATGAATGAATGAATGAAGGAGTGAGTGAATGAATGAATGAATGAATGAATGAATGAATGAATGAATGAATGAATGAATGGATGGATGGATGAATGAATGAATGGATGAAAGAATGAGTGAATGAATGATGAATGAATGAATGACTGAATGAATGAATGAATGAATGAATGAATGAATGAATGAATGAATGAATGAATGAATGAAGAGTCGCACTCTGAGATTGGTCCATTGCCGGTGAGTCATTATCTGGCCGTTCAAGGAAAGGATAGCAGATCAATTGGGATACACGTTTTTCGATTGAAAGTTCTTCTATGTTTGAGTGTTGAGTGCACCCGGTCATCAATTGTTTTGCTTATTGCTGTTTTTTCCGAAAGCACGTGGTGTATTTGCGTCTTCGACTGTGCATTACTAATTTAAAGGCAGTGTCCATGATGAAAATTGTTTTTCTGTTTTCCCGCCTTTCTTGAAAACGGCCGCATGCTGATTCCAGTGATGTCTCGGAAATCGTACAAGACCTTCTGGGAACGGAATTATGGTCCCTCAAAGATTGAGCTAAGGAAACGTGGTGGACGAGTTGTCCAAGGCTTGTAACTTCCGTCTTTTGCAGCCGGTGTATGCGAGCTGACCTGAGTAAAGAGAGAAGCTGAGAATGAAGGAAAGAACGGGTCGAATAATTTTAAATCATCGCTCATCTCACGACCTTGAGCATTCATTTGTTCACGTCAGTGGGTGTGTGATGCGCTTTTGAGGTTTGTCTTGCGCTCGAAATGGCAACTTCAGGCTCTTTTAGAGCTTTTCCTGGCTCGTTTTCATGCGTTCTTTCGACGTCAACGTTACGTTGTGCCCCTCCACTACCCATTCCTAGTGGAAACTGAAACACATTTTTTATCGTGAACACTGCCTTCAAAGTAACCGTAATTAATCTCTTCGCCTTTTTTGTGGAACAGCGTCTCTAAAGACCTTTTTTGTACCTCACATCTTTTAAATCACATTTTGTTCTTGATAAATCACTCCCGTGGCACGTAATTCACAAAAGAAGTGTAGTGACTTACGGTGACTACAATTTCGTGTTGTGTTTTCAAAGAGTAATCACGGAGATCAATGCGAATTGTATCAGTTTACCCTGTTGCGTCATTATGAGAATACTCCGACAGGATCTCTGTTTTTTGGATTTCCCGCGTGTTGTTGTGTGCATGTGTAGACGACACAGCCCATTTTATCTTATCTTACTGGCTAATTGCCCATAGAATATTGAGCCAGCTAGATTTGCATCCACAAACACTAACGTTTGCTTCAGGTATATTCGTTTGTGCAACCATTCGGATCCAGATGATGTCCCGCATGTGGAATTATTCCGTCACCATTGCGATCTGCCGTAGATTCCGCCCACTTTTGCAGGCATAGATGAGGAGGACTCTCCTCTCGGCAGCCGTCTTTATCTAGTTAATTCCTTACCATTTGTTCTCGATTCTGATTCCTTTTTACGTTGATCTCCTATTCGCCTAACTGGAATAACCTACAGAACTATAATCTTCCTTTCGTTTCGTCCCCAAATACTTTACGGAAGCCTTGTCCTTCCTGGAACTCGTTGGGAGTTGCGAACATACTATAGAATCATTAATTGAAGGGACCGAATCGTAATTATCTTTGAATCGTTTAAAAAGCTGTTTGGTGCCATATCATGAAGTGATGAACATAATTAGTTGGTATAATAGAATATCTGGTGAACTAGTTAAGTATAATGTGCCAGCTGATCTGATACAATCTAATATTCGTTTGTCTTCATTATTCAGGTAATGCAGATCCATTTAGGGCAGTGGCAAGAGGAGCCACTTTCAAGGAGGCGGTCGAGTGGTCGATCATCGCCCAAGGCCAACCAAGCTATCTGTCCCTCCATGGTCGGTAACTTGGTATCAAACTCATTTGGGAAGATGAGATCACTGGCTTCAACACTGGCTGCCCCGCAAGTCATTGGTCAAGGCCCACTACGAATTCAGAAGCATGTACTATTCTGAATGAAAATGGGAATGTGTTGCGCATTCCCAGAAAGGGTGATCATCGCCATGAACTATCATTTATGTAGACCATCTTTCAGAAATTTTTAACAGGTTTTTACTTAAGTGTTTACATACACTATTTGTTTTTTTTATTGAACGATATCACATTCTTCAACGTGTCGTTGCATGCTTCAACTCCGTGTTAGGCGGCCGGCTGCTGTTGCTTTTAAGCAATCCTATTCATTCCTTCAGTCTCCACCGGACGATTTTCGGTTACACTTCCGAAACGACCGACGATGTCCACATCAAGGAAAATGGAATAGACTGTGATAGCACGAAATCGATGGAATATCTTGTCTGCATGCGTGCTGATATCCACAACCATTTTCTGAAAAAGCTTCTGCGAAGGCGGTTATCCAACACGCAGAGTCGTTTTTCAATGTTCAGACCGGCAAGGCCGCAGGTTCGAGAAGCTCGGCACAGGAAACTCGATCAGATACGGTGCAGAAGTGAAAAGTCTGCTCCAGCCTGGCGGCTGAGTCGCCACGTCTTCGACATCGGGTAAAATCGAAAATGTCAGAAAGTACCTCTGGTGTGGTGTCTTGCAGCCCAGCTAGTGTCCTCAAATCAGTACAGAGAATGCGGCAATGGGTTGTTCCCGTTCGGATGTTGAGCATGGTGGACAAAGGGAGCGACACCAGATTATCCAGGCGATTGGTGCGGATGGTAGGGAGGGAGGTGGTGAAGAGAGGCTTGAGGAAGCCGACCGCTCGCGGTGGAAACTGACCAACCACATACACTATACTGCTTCAAGCAATAACAGCAAAACCATTTTTGCTTAGCACTAATTTTGTTGAGTTGACGTTGACAAAGAAATCTCCAGTAGCGCTGGAAGGTCTAGCGATTTTGTGTATTGCTGTATGAATGGAGGCTTCTGAAAGGCAGTGTTCACGATAAAATCGTTTTTCTGTTTTCCCGCCTATCTCAAAAACGGCCGCATGCTGATTCCGTTGATGTCTCTGAAATCGTACAGGACCTTCTGAGAACGGAGGTAGGTCCTTCAAAAATTGAGCTAAGGAAACATGGTGGACGAGTTGTCCGGGGCTTGTAACTTCCGTCTTTTGCAGCCGATGCATGCGAGCTTTACAAGGCGGTAGTGCGACCGGTCGCGCTCTACGCTAGTGAGTGCTGGCCGACTACCAAAGCTGTCGAACAGTCCTTGCACACCATGGAGATGAGAATGCTCAGATGGTCATTGGGTATCAGTCTGAGGGATCGGGTCACGAATGACACTGTGCGTGCCACCTTCCGAGTCCCACCATTAAATGGAAAGATGAAGGAAGCCCGGATGAGATGGTCTGGACATGTTCAACGAAAAGACGCTAGTTCCGTGGCCAAAACTGCACTCAACTTGGAGGTGGCTGGTGTCAGGCCGCGAGGTAGGCCGAAAACGCGCTGGCTCGACCGCGTGAAAACCGACATGGCTGAGGCACGACTCACTCCGTAGGACGCAGCTGACAGGAATAAGTGGAGGACAAGAACCAAACAAGCGGACCCTACGTCAGCGTGGGACAAATGCTAGGAAGAAGAATAAGTATGCGAGCTGACCTGAGTAAAGAGAGAAGTTGAGAATGAAGGGGAGAACGGGGCTAATGGAAGTCATCGCTCATCTCACGATCTCGAGCTTTCATTTGTTCACGTTGGTGGGCATGTGTTGCGCTTTTGGGTTTTGCCCTGCGCTCGAAGTGGCAACTTCGGGCTCTTTTGGAGCTTTTCCTGGCTCGTTTTCATGCGTTCTTTCGACGTCAACGTTACAGTGTGCCTCACCACCACCCATTCTTAGTGGAAACTGAAACACTTTTTTATCGTGAACACTGCCTTGAAGAAGACATAGAGGAGCATGAGCCTGCATGTGGGATACCGTTAGCCATCAGTCTTGTTGTACATCTTAGCATGAATATCATTGTTGATTAAACTTGCATATTTCCAAATCGGGGTGACAACAACGCCTATCATCTACATGTGTACTTTCAATGTTGTGTAATTCTTTATAAATTTTGGTTAGCATTCTCGATACAGCGTTTTCGTTGTTTTTGTTGTGATTTTTCTTTCCTGTAATAGCGCGCTCTAATCGACGACACAAAGTACCGTATACCCACAGAGGAAAGTTGCGGCAAATCTCGGCTAGTTTATGATTTATGAATTTCTGCCGACGATTCTTTTTGTTGATAGGATAGAATTGCTATTTGATGACTCGGGTGCGTTCGAAGAGGCACTCTGATATTGGATACTTGTGTAACGAAATGATAATAAATACATACGTCCCCAAATCGTTGTTTCTATTGTCAAACATATGCTCTGCAAGACTAACAATAAGTACCAAATCTCCCTGTGTGGGGGAAGCTAACATGTGGGCGGCGGACGTTGAGGCCGGAATCAAGGTAGAGACGCAGAGGAAGCTATCTCTTCTATTTGGCCCGCTAGTACCGTAGATTACGTCCACGACGCAAAACTGAGGTTTTTCAGACTCTCTCTGCCCAGTCTGGTGGACGAGTGACGGCCTAAACTTCCCACACGCGGTAACGATTCTGCTCTGTCAAAGCCCGGGTCTGTCGAGAACGCTTCAGTGGACGAAGCGGCTGGAGAGGTTTGGTTTTTGCCCGGGACTTGTGATCACTTAGAATTCTGTAAAGTAGTTAATAAAACCTGTTAAACAAATTCTCAATCTCCAGCGATGGGAGCTAACATGTGGGCGGCGGACGTTGAGGCCGGAATCAAGGTAGAGACGCAGAGGAAGCTATCTCTTCTATTTGTTATCAAATTAGATTATGAAACAAAACTGAGGTTTTTCACCCTCTCTCTGCCCAGTGTGTTCTCTAGCTTTTCGGCCTAAACTTCCCACACGCGGTAACATTCTGCCTTGTCAAACCCCTCGCTATGTGTATGTTTATACTAACTCCAAAGTTGCAAGAACTGTTACTAGTGCGCGTTCGTGAGTATGTGTAGACGACACAGCGCATTTTTCTCATCCTGCTGGCTAATTGACCTTAGCTGATTGAGCCAGACAGATTTGTATCCACCGACTAACACTTGCATCAGGTACATTTATTCGTGCAACCATTGAGATCCGGTTGATGCCCTGCATGTGGAATTATTCAATTGCCGTTGCGATCTACGTAGTGTTCTGCCAAGGACCCCGCCCACTTCGGCAGACACAGATGAGCACTCTGCTTTCCGTCGTCGCGATTACCTAGTTATTGCCTTACAACTTGTTCTCGAATTCGATTTACGCAACGTTGGGCATGGATTCGTCATGTTCAATCTGAACTTTTCATTTGAAAGTTTCTAGAAAGCGCCTGGTTGTGTTAGGTGATTGGGCAACATGTCTATAGGTGTCGATGCCGTCCAAAGATTTTGTCAATATTTGCGGATTGAATGCCTTCTTCTGACCAAATCCTACGAGCGGTATTTCCTATAATTACGAGCTTGTAGGTCGGAATCTTACTATATCATACTGATAGTCATTAGTCTTATTGTACATCTTAGAATGGCTTTGATTGTTGATTGTACTATTTTGCCGATCGAGGTATGTAGCTACAAAGCGCATCAACTGTATGAGTATTTTCTATGGTGAGTGCATTGTTATAAACTTTAGATAGCATTCCTGAATCAAAGTTTTCTGTTTCTGTTGTGATGTACTAGTATATCATTGATGAAATGGTAATATATAGGGCTCTCAGTTGTTATTTCTATGGGTAAACTTGTACTTTGAAATAGTAAGCTACGAATATGCCAGAAGTAGGCCTGTGGTACCTCTCAACTTTGTATGAGGATACATCATCTCCAAGTTTGCACGACCTACTACTAATGCGCGTTTGTATGCATATGTAGACCAGATTAACCACCTTATCTGCCGTCCGTGTCATTCAATTAAAGGCTGTGTTCAAGATGAAATATGATTCTCGAGTTTTTCATAGTGAAGTCTTGTTTGTTTGACTGCAGTATGACCTATACGAAAAAACACGGAAAAGCTCCGTTTGAAATGAAATAAGCAATCTTAAAGGCAATGGTCACGAGGAAAAACGTTATCAAAAAACTCAAAAACTATGAAAGTAGCGCGATGAAAAACGGGCTAGAATTAGAGTTATTAAGATCCTAAACTTCCAGTTCGTGCACATGTGCACAGAAAGATCACAGTCTCATGCCAAGCAGTCGAAAATCATTGACACTCCGAGGAAGAAATACATGCAAATTTACCTAATAAAACAGTTGAACAATGAAAGCAAGCACTTCAGTCAATGTTTTTGACTAGATGTGTACATAAATCCGGAGTTTCATTGATTGAAATTCAATTTCAATCCAGCTGATGTTCTTGATACTAGAGATCATCGATGCCGATGATGTGGGGTGGGCTCGTCCACCATCAAATGACAAGGAAGTTCAGGCTTCAAATTTGGCCTAGAACAGCGTTTTTTTCGCGATTTTTTCTTATAGGTTCTACTACTCTATACCCAGAAAAGGGTTCAGAGAGGAAAAGAAGACGAGCATACATACTTGAGCGCGACCACTGCCTCTAAGTCGGTGATTTTTTGCTGGTACACGAATCTGGTGAAGTTTCGTAGTAGGATCATCAACTGACTCGAAACGGATGCTCAATAATTGACTTTTGGTCGCCGACTTGGCCTTTCTCGAGCTCCATTTTTCACATTCAAATAAGACTAACACTTTTGTTTTCTTTGGAAAATGGTTTTTGTATGCTTTAAAACTGCTCTATTAGTTGCTGTGCACTTTGTGGGTTTTTGACCAGGCACATCATCAAATTCCATTTTCTATGGGCGGAGCTGTGCACCTGTGCACGGATTGGCATCTTTGTGCCTTAGTAGCTTTATTTTTTAGCGCGACCTTCGCAGTTCTTCAGCTGTTTTCGAAAAAAACGTGTTTTTGCAGTTCTCAAAAGTACATTTTCCATTGTGAACACTGCCTTTAAAGGCAGCATACACAATGAAATTCGCTATCGTGTTTTTTTCACGGATTATAAAAGGCCTCGAATGCTGAGCAACATCTGCAGAGAGAAAAGTCCAGAAAAGTGATGGTAAACCGTATTCCTGGGACCGAAGGTCTATACCTATTCACATTTTTACAAATTACATCCATATAAGCAGATGTGACCCTCCAGTGCAGAAGTTACAGCATTTGAAAGTAGTGCACCAGATCGGACCCACCAGGCTCACAAACACTGTAGATCCTGAGATTAAAATCGTGAGTGAACGCGGAGTTATTGATACCATTGGTGGCTCCAACCGTCAGTATGGAACGCAATTCGTATAAAGTAACCCTTTAACCGCTCGCACCTCGACATACCAGAGTCACATAAAGTAAGGCCCCCGTCAGACTTGGTCGGAAAACCTGCTGAGTCCGAATGAGTCCGGGGCGGAAAAACCGTGCTCGACCGTCTGCAACCGACTGAGTCCGGTTGCCACCAGCGCCAACCAGCTCCTCTGCGAAACACGAAATCGATAGTCTAGTGACGATTATCACCTCAGCTGTGAATCGGAACGTGTTTAGTGGCTAACTTTTCTTGTTTTCAAAATGTCTTTGTCTTCAACTCGTAAACCGTTTTTAAGAATCACCGTTGGACAGATGATTCTTTTTTGCATGAAATGAACCTGATTTCCGTATCAGCAGTAGGTGGGGCAGAACGCAGACGACGAGAGTCGAGATGCGGCGGGACTCGGCAGGTCGCAGTCGGCCGAAGAAAATGCACCCAAATCAAGTGAGAAACTCCTATATCGACCGGGTGGGGTGAGGATGATTTCGGTTGGGACGCAGCGGGACTCAGTGTGACTCAGTCGGTGCCTTGCCCTTGTACGCATGAGAACCATCAGTATCGACCGGGATTGCGGTGGGCACCAGATGGTCGCAGTCGGACTCAGTGGGTTGATTTTTTGCACCCGTCTCCCATGAATTCGGTGCGTATCGACCCGGTGGGACACAGTAGATCCACCGACTCTGACGGGGGCCTAAGCAGCTACTCGCATCAGGAGTAACCCGGTAGCCGTGAGGAGGCTGCATGAAAAAGTGGGTGGCCCAAACAGAGGATTTATCGTCACGTAGCATCACCACGCACCTTATTTTTGTATGCAAACTTTGATATGGATCGTAAAAGTTCCTTCCATCGTCACTATTTTGTTGCAATATTGAATGTGCCTCGTGTTGTCTAGAGCTGAGCAAGATATCATTTTGGTGTGAAAGCATCCATTTGAAGGCCATTTTATACTCGTTTTCCCGCGTGCAATTTTTCCCGCCTAAGCTGCGTCGCGGCTTTCTATTTGAATCACTTAGACCATGATCCTGTTGGCTGAATGACCATAACAGATTCGGCCTGCCAGATTGGAATCCACTGACTAACATTCAACGTACATTTATTTGTGCTGTGATTGAGATTCAGATGACACACTGCGTGTGAAATTATTCCACTCCATTGCGATCTACGTACTGTTCTGTCATGGACTCCTTCCACTTTGGCAGACATGTTACAGATGAACACACTCTTCTTCGTCGCCAGGAGTACTTAGTTATTTTCTTCCCAATTAATCTCGGTTTCGATTTACACTAGGTTGAACACGGATTCTTCAAGTTCATTCTGACCCTTTCACTTGATATCTCCTTGAAGCGTTCTGGTTTTATTTGCTTAGCAGACAACATGTTTGTAGCAATCTCAGGCGATTCTCGGCCCCGAGCCGCACCGAATAGGAATCGCAGCCGCCTGACAGTTCGGCTCGTTCTCCCAATCTCCGGGCTACTGCTGTTGCCGTTCGAGCCAACCGGAATAGCCCGGACAGCAACAGCAGTGGCCCGGAAAGCAACAGCAGTGGCCCGGACAGCAACAGGAGCCGACTCCCCGATTTGAAAAACGAGCCGAACTGTCAGGCGGCTCGGGGCCGATAATCGCCTGAGTTCGATGACTTCGAATATATATCACATATACTATGTATTCCATTGGTCTTTCATGACGGTTAAACACATCCAACTCTGATTGCCGCGATAGCATACTTCCAGAGCTGATCGATGTGCGACGCGATTTCAATCGATACGCATGGTTTTGATGCCATTGCATAGCATATGGCGATGGCACTCTGAAAAAGGCCTTAAAGAAGTGTCAGGAATAGGTTGACTACACTTCAACTCGTCAATAACCATTCGAACACTTTTTTAAACACTATTTTGTGAGGAAAGGTATAGATCACAACTCATCGTGTTGGATTCAGCCTGTTGGAATCGGTGGATCCATCTGGACTGTGGGAAACCTCTGAACACCAGTTTACGTCATTTTTGGAGAACACAGAATCTATACATCTGTCTTTTGTCTGTTCCAGATTCCAGCTGGATTTTTTTATGATTCTCTGAAACTAACTGAATCATCATCAACGCCTGAGAAATATGAAATATAGGAATCTGATAGCGACAAATAATGAATAATAAGCTCGATGATTCCATAGTTGTTTTCCAGTTTGCTATTTTCGCCTCAAGTGAGTAATTTTGTCCCATAGGGAATTGAAGTGTTTGATATTTTCTATTTTAATTTCACTGAAGTAGTATACCCAACGAAATTTTTTTTGAAGGGAAGTGTTCATTAAACTAGGACCTTGGCCGTAGATGATCTCGATCAATCGACTTTTGCGTATATGACCATTACTGAGCCACTGGACTTACTTCTTCAATAACCATCATTCTCTCGTTTTCCCACGCGCCTTTTTCCCGCCAAGCAGCAGCGCGGCTTCCTAATCGAATGACACGGAGCGTTGTAGTAGTCCTTCCAGTTCCTTTGTCATGGCACCATAAACTTTTGGTTACTTTATCTCATCAAAATCTTGTTTTCTCTCTGCTCTATGTGCTTCATCGCGTATCGCTCGCTACGTTTTTTTGATTTATAGACAGGAAATTGCTAGCCGGCTTTAGGAAGCATCTATTACCAATGATTCTTCAATGCCGTCATTTGCTTACCTTTTTTACCTTTCAAAGGCCGTTTTTGCCTTCAATTTTCCGTTTAAGAGAGCAACATTAGTTCCGCTATTCAAAATGCGGGCGAAATTGCGGTCCGTGCAAAAGCATTATTCACGGATTATTGTTTTTTTTTGCTCACTCGAAGATTCGCCTTCGTGAAGAATATTTCGGCACAAGGTGGGCCAGTGAGCTTCCAGGCCTGCGAATCCCATTCAGCATTGCAGTCTTCTAGTGGTCAGATGTAGGCATTTTGGTCGTATGGTGTGAAGTTGTGTCGGGTTGACGCTGTCGATGTGGTTGGTTGGTGGCGATTACTCAAAATGCGCCTGCAATTTTCAGTGACTTTCTTCGTTTTCATTCTTCTCTTCTGCATTCTTGCAAGTCAAAGGCATGGTTTCGCCAGATTTTGACTTTTTCAAAGTTGGTGTTAAGTAACAGGTGACCCTCATATAGAAGTTTTTCTGAACTCTGAGCATTTTTACACGGAGAAAACAGCTCTTAATTTTGAGGGAAGGACTACGGTTTTTAAAGCCTGATGAGTCCAGCAAACTCTGGATACTTGCACGACGTGTGGTGTTTTCACGGCGCCCACGGCGCTGCTTCCGCCACCCACAGCGTTCCTCACGGCACTCATCTCGAACGTCATGGTACTCACGGCTCTTCTAACGGCATGTACGGTGCTGCTCACGCCACCCATGGCTTCGCTCATGGCACCCACAGCGTTCCTCACGGCACCCACGGCGCTGCTCACGCCTCTCACGGCGTTCCTCATGGCACCCACGGCGCACCTCACGGCACCCACGGCGCACCTCACGGCACTCACGGCGTTGCTCATGCCACTGACGGCGCTGCTAACGCCTCTCACGGCGTTCCTGATGGCACCCACGGCGCACCACACGACACTCACGGCGCACTTTTCGACGCTCCTCACGGCACCCATGACGTTCCTCACGGCACCCTCAGCGCTCATTAACGCACCCACGGCGCACCTCACGACACTCACGGCGCTGCTCACGCCACTCACGGCGTTTCTCATGAAACTCACGGCGCACTACACGACGCTCCTCACGGCACCCACGACGTTCCTCACGGCATCATAGCGCTCCTCACGGCACCCATAGCGCTCATTAACGCACCCACGGCGCACCTCATAGTACTCACGCCACCCACGGCATCGCTCATGGCACCCACGGTGCATCTCACGGTACTCACCGTGCTCCTCATGGCATCCACGACCCACATCCAGGCACTCACTCTGCCCATGACGCTCTTCACGACACCCACGGCGCACCTCACGATACTCACGGCACCCACCGCGTCCTCACCGCCAATCGCGTTGTTCACAGCATCCACGGCGCTCATCTAGGCACTCACTCCCCCAACAGCGCTTCTCACGGCGCCCAAAGCGCTTCTCATGGTCTCAACGGCGTCCACGCGCTCCTCATCAGCAGTCGCGGCGCTAACGGCGCTCCTCATCAGCAGTCGCGGCACTCACGGCGCTCCTCACAGCATCCTTTGCGCTCACGGCGTTCCTCGCAGCATCAACGGCCTTCATCAAGACACTTAGGCCACGCACGGCGCTGCTCATGGAACCCACGGCGTCGTTCACGGCACCCACAGCGCTCCTCACGTCACCCACGGCGTCGCTCATGGCACCCACGGTGCATCTCACGGTACTCACAGCGCTCCTCATGGCATCCACGGCGCACATCCAGGCACTCACTCTGCCCATCACGCTCTTCACGACACCCACGGCGCACCTCACGATACTCACGGCACCCACCGCTTCCTCAGCGGCAATCGCGTTGTTCACGGCATCTACGGCGCTCATCTAGGCACTCACTCCCCCAACAGCGCTTCTCACGGCGCCCAAAGCGCTTCTCATGGTCTCAACGGCGTCCACGCGCTCCTCATCAGCAGTCGCGGCACTCACGGCGCTCCTCACAGCATCCACTGCGCTCTTCGCGTCATCCACGGCGCTCACGGCGTTCCTCGCAGCATCAACGGCGTTCACCAAGACACTTAGGCCACGCACGGCGCTGCTCATGGAACCCACGGCGTCGTTCACGGCACCCACAGCGCTCCTCACGGCATCCATGGCGTCGCTCATGGCACCCACGGTGCATCTCACGGTACTCACAGCGCTCCTCATGGCATCCACGGCGCACATCCAGGCACTCACTCTGCCCATCACGCTCTTCACGACACCCACGGCGCACCTCACGATACTCACGGCACCCACCGCTTCCTCAGCGGCAATCGCGTTGTTCACGGCATCTACGGCGCTCATCTAGGCACTCACTCCCCCAACAGCGCTTCTCACGGCGCCCAAAGCGCTTCTCATGGTCTCAACGGCGTCCACGCGCTCCTCATCAGCAGTCGCGGCACTCACGGCGCTCCTCACAGCATCCACTGCGCTCTTCGCGTCATCCACGGCGCTCACGGCTTCCTCACAGCATCAACGGCGTTCATCAAGACACTTACGCCACCCACGGCACTGCTCACGGAACCCACGGCGTCGTTCACGGCACCCACAGCGCTCCTCACGGCATCCATGGCGTCGCTCACGGCACCACGGTGCATCTCACGGTACTCACAGCGCTCCTCATGGCATCCACGGCGCACATCCAGGCACTCACTCTGCCCATCATCGCTCTTCACGACACCCACGGCGCACCTCACGATACTCACGGCACCCACCGCGTCCTCACCGCCAATCGCGTTGTTCACAGCATCCACGGCGCTCATCTAGGCACTCACTCCCCCACAGCGCTTCTCACGGCGCCCAAAGCGCTTCCCATGGTCTCAACGGCGTCCACGCGCTCCTCATCAGCAGTCGCGGCACTCACGGCGCTCGTCACAGCATCCACTGCGCTCTTCGCGTCATCCACGGCGCTCACGGCGTTCCTCGCAGCATCAACGACGTTCATCAAGACACTTACGCCACCCACGGCGCTGCTCTCGGAACCCACGGCGTCGTTCACGGCACCCACAGCGCTCCTCACGGCATCCATGGCGTCGCTCGTGGCACCCACGGTGCATCTCACGGTACTCACAGCGCTCCTCATGGCATCCACGGCGCACATCCAGGCACTCACTCTGCCCATCACGCTCTTCACGACACCCACGGCGCACCTCACGATACTCACGGCACCCACCGCTTCCTCAGCGGCAATCGCGTTGTTCACGGCATCCACGGCGCTCATCTAGGCACTCACTCCCTCAACAGCGCTTCTCATGGCACCTAAAGCCTTCCTCATCAGCAGTCGCGGCACTAACGGCGTTCCTCACAGCATCCACTGCGCTCTTCGCGTCATCCACGGCGCTCACGGCGTTCCTCGCAGCATCAACGGCGTTCACCAAGACACTTAGGCCACGCAGGGCGCTGCTCATGGAACCCACGGCGTCGTTCACGGCGCCCACGGCGTACCTCATAGTACTCACGCAACCCCGGCGTCGCTCATGGCACCCAATGTGCATCTCACGGTACTCACCGCGCTCTTCATGGCATCCACGGCGCTCATCCAGGCTTTCACTCTGCCCATTACGCTCTTCACGGCACCCATGGCGCACCTCACGATACACACGGCACCCACCGCTTCCTCACCAACAACCGCATTGTTCACGGAATTGACGGCGCTCACCTAGGCACTCGCTACCCCAACAGCGCTTCTCATGGCACCTAAAGCCTTCCTCATCAGCAGTCGCGGCACTAACGGCGTTCCTCACAGCATCCACTGCGCTCTTCGCGTCATCCACGGCGCTCACGGCGTTCCTCGCAGCATCAACGGCGTTCACCAAGACACTTAGGCCACGCACGGCGCTGCTCACGGAACCCACGGCGTCGTTCACGGCACCCACGGCGTGCTTCACCCCATTCGCAGCGTCCACGGCGCTCGCTGGGAGAAGATCTCCACAGCGTGTCGTGAAAAAGTGATTGGAGAGTGAGTGAAAATGAGGACGACAGATACCCTGTTCTCGCTCCTGGTTTTGGTAAAGTGGAGCTTATTATGAGGCTACAAAAAGTCTACTAAGACCTTTTTTTGCGGTTTCCGCACTATTCTTGGGACCACCTGAAGTCGGCTCTACGATTCAGCATGAAATCTCGAAATTGACGTTTTCTTTAGACCCTGTCTTCAAAAAGAACGTTAATTATCGAAGAGTGAACTAACCGGGAACTGAGGACTTCTAGAACTTTCAGGTCTTTTTTTGTCCCGTGGCTTGCAATCGAGGGGAGAGTGTGTGGCGCATTCCCTTTGCCAATCTGAAATCTGAAACCAACCAAGTAGGTAGTATCTCATATATTCATTTTTGTTTTCAGTATGCTTGAATCACAGATCACATGCATTTATTACACACTGGAACCAGTGGATTGTGCACGCTTTGATTTGCAGATAACACGAAAGTTGTTGTTCGAGAAATCGTGTCATTTACTGAATTTTTAGACGGCCCTTTCAACAGTAGTTGCTTCAAATTCGGTTGTTCTTTGAGTTTGTGATCCAATCTTGTTAATGTCGGGATCTAATGCCAGACATGTGTACTATGTAGTTGTATATTGTATGTTATTACAAAACCCGACATAATTTTGTAGTCGTTTTTCTTTCTGTTTACACTTGTTTTCCCCGTTGTGAGTGTGAGATGGGTAGTTTTTGTTCGTTTTCGTTTTCACTACATAATTGGTTTGTCCTTTCTATTAAATGTCATATGGGCAACAACATCATTAATACTCTCATATACGTATTAATGAAACTAGAGGCGGTGAAATGTGCTATTTTCACTCACATGTTGATGACGTTGCTCGGCAATTCTACTTTGAGTAGGGAAACATAGAATGGATAATAACATATACTACGTATATTTTCTTGCTCTAACCTAGCGAAACCAGTGATCAAGCTTGTGTGAAAACGCCCACCTCTAGAGACCGTTCACAGCTGCTTCTCACGTCATCAAGTGCGCCCCCAAGTATATATTTTGAGATGTATGTACACGTACTGATAGGTAAAAACAATCTAACTTCTTCCTGAGTGAAAGCACTAGCAGATTTGTTCCGGGTCCAAAGAAAAAGGCATGGCGACGATTCCAATTGTTTTGATTATGGTGTTGTGGTTGTTGACGAGGAGAGCTATTCAGCCGGCTGATCGCCACTCCATTCTTACGAGTCGTTGCGATTCAGCTGTTGACTGACGTTGACAATAATCTGCACGGCGTTTTGACGGTTGTGAAGCTTGGTTTGGGGCTTATATGCAGAAACGCCATGAGGTGAAGTCTTGTGACGCCATGCGACGCCGTGGTGGAGTGGCGAGGTTTTATGACGCCATGCAACACCAGAGGGCTTTGTTGGAATATTGCAACTCCATGCAACACCAAACTGCAGTCGGAAGGAATTGCAACACCATGCAACGTCAAAGTGCGTTAGGTAGGTATTGCAACACCATGCAACACCAAACTGCAGTCGGAAGGTATTGCAACACCATGCAACACCAGATTTCATTCGGCAGGTGTTGCAACACCATGCAACGTCGAAGCGCGCTTGGCAGCTCTTGCAACACCATGCGACGCCAAAGATCAATGGTGATAGGTAAAGTGCACAACAAGAGTGATTGGGCCGAGCTCTTTGTAAATGTTGAAAACTAAGCATTTTTTTATTTTCTGCCTTATTTCTGCTGATTTTGGGGCGTAGTTAGGGTTTCTAGCCTTGAATTGAAGTGTCCCATATTTCATGGCCATGTTTTTTTCTACTAAAATCTCTGATACATGGTATGAAAATATCCATCAATGTGCCTTGCTCGTCTGACTATGATTAGGCTTCATGTTTCAGATTTCTCCTCTTGCAAACTCAATCTTGTTATTCTTGCTACTGGAGTTCTCAGAAAAATCCCATCCATATCCTCCCCGTTGTCCCTATTTTTAATATCTATACGATACGTGGAGTAATTCGTTGCTTTTTTTCTGAAAAATTTGAAGAAATCGTTGTGCAAATTTCGAAAATCGCCTTTTATTTGTCTTGCGTTTTCAAATAGATTATGGATGTTTCCACATAATGTTTTTTCGTGTTCTGGGTGAGTTGTTTTCCTGCACTTACAGTTTGCATGAACCAATGAAACGTCGTAGAACCCTTTTATTTTTTTTTCAAAAACTTACTGTTCCTAATGTGTCGATAATCTTTTTCGTTTTTCATTTTTTTAAATTTAAGCAAAAGTCCGGTTCTCTAGCCATTTTTCGGATATTTCTTTCTGGTATTCCTTGTTTAAAGTGGCCGAATTTGTCTCGCCCTTTTGTAGGTATTTTATTGCAATCTTTTCCTCATCTCTCCACGAGTACTTGTAGGTATATGTATGCCTAGAAAGTGCTGTGACGTCGACTCAGATGCACGAATACCTTATAAGATCTGCTAGATAGCTTAGAGCCCACGCTTGTTCTTGAATTATGAATGGCAGGCCAACTCTGTTCAGTATGTACGAGCTTTTCCCTAAGTAGTAGTATCTTGAAGGAATATCTCCTTTTTTCGATCATCTTCGAATCAGAAATCTACGGCACATCATAATTCGCCTACTGTGATGACATTGAATTACGCGCGTTCTTTTCATAACCGTGATGCGAGTAGCTTCCCTGCTGAAAGGTAAGGCATGCAAATAAGGAAACTGACTTCTGCATAGCTTCAAAAGTCTTGTCAATGTTCACTGTACATGGTAGTGGGAAGATTTTAGCAGCGATGAATGAGTTTGAGTCCGATGTCTCACGGATTTCAATTATTCAGTTGTTAGCAGCTTAGGCGAATACACGAAATAGTGACAATATGGAACATAAAATGGCGTAGATATTGTGTTTCTCCCTCCCATTGCTGCCGTATCCACAATCAGATTGATTTCTGTCAATATCGATTGATCTGAGCGACGCCGCCACGTCATACTAAGGGCAACCCCAAAGTGTCGCATGATGTCGCCTGCAACTTCAAAGGCCTGATTGGTGTTGCATGCAACTTCAAAGGGCTGTGTGGTGTTGCATGCAACACCGAAGTGTCGTATGATGTTGCCTGCAACTTCAAAGGCTTGGATGGTGTTGCATGCAACTCCAAAGTGCTGCGTTAGTGTTGCATGCAACTCCGAACTGCCGCTTGATGTTGCATGCAACTCCAAAGGACTGTGTGGTGCTGCATGCAACTCCAAAGTGCGGCGCAGTGCTGCCAGCAACTCCGAAGTGCTGCATAGTGTTGCATGCAACTCCAAAGTGTTGCGTAGTGTTGCGTGCAACTCCAAAATATTGTGTGGACTCGCATGCGATTCCATAGTGCTGTCGCCAGTCGACCTGCGACGCAATCGATATCGCATCACTCATCACTATTTGACGGTGGGTAGAGCGACCTCTTCTCTGGGGTACCTTTCACTGCGACCGCGTGTTGACGTTTTTGCATTTTGAGGATGAACTTCTATTTTAGCGCCGTACAGTTTCCTTCTCCTAATTTGTTGTATAAGAAAAAGCTTTCATCTGAGATTCAACATTGGTGAGCGTTAAATGTGCATTTTATTTAGTTTTTTATTGTATAAATTTTGATGATAATCTGCAGAAGTTTTGGAGAATTTTTCACGACTTATAGTTTTCGAACTTTGCACTCCGAAATGTGACATCCCAAAAACATGGTTCAATAGAATTTTTTCGTGATAATCGGGGACAACCATTAGCTTTTTGGTTACATTGTAGATCAAAGACCGATATCTGTCACCAAAAGAAGGAAGCGAGTCATTTGTGCTGCGGAAGAGCTCAATTACTCGTAACAAAACAGGTGGCGGCCAGAGATCATCGCTGTGGAACAACTTCTAAAAGACGAGACTATACAGACAGACGCACATAATTCGTCTAGAGTTTTCTTATTTTTCTGCTCAAAATGAATCTATTGTACTTGTAAACCTTTTCATCTCCGCTCACGGTTAGGGCTTTGTTAGGTATGAATTTGCTTGGAGAAAAACGACTTCTTATGTGATGTCCTTTTCCCATGTCCATATGTAAATAGTGGAGTAAGTGTAGGAGATTTCGATTCTGCTTCATTCATCTGGGAGTATACTTATGAAGCATTTTATACCAAAAGATTACGGAGAAAGAATGCTATACGAAAATAAAATTCAAAAATACCAAGAAAGAGAGCGGGTTTGCCTCAAAATCTCCCCCTCTTTTTGGTGAGCGCTACTTTTGGTTCAGAATAAATTTCTTGCAGAATTTCAAGATTGTTTCCCACTCGCTGGCGTTGACGCCGGCGGGTTTTTTGTTGCATGCAACTCAAAAGTGCTGCGTGGTGTTGCTTGCAACTCCAATTTGTTGCGTGGTGTTGCATGCAACTCCTCAGACAATGGGGTGGGCCGACCGCGGGCGAAAAATTGTGTTTCGTATTGACCGCGTGACAGTACGTATCGACCGTGTGGCAGTGCGTACCGATCGCGTGACGATGCGTACTAATCGCGTGTCATTCCGTACCGACCGAGTGGCAGTATGTATCAACCGCGTGAAAATGCGTACCGATCGCGTCACAATGCGTACCGACCGCGTGGCAAGATGTGCCGACTGCGAGAGGCCAAAGCGTGCTGATCGCGTGGCATTGTATACTGACCGCGTGATAATGCCTACCGATCGCGTGGTAAGACCTTTACCGACCGCGCGGCGATGCGTACTAAGCGTGGCGAAAAAATTCCCCGTACTGAGCGCGTGGCGGTGCGTATCGACCGCGCGAATTTGCGATTAACTTACCGCGTGCAAATTCACTACAGGTGTTCCAAACGTCGCCCATCCCGCTGTCGGTACGCAACTTGTCGCCGTCGGTCCACCCCATTGTCTGAGTCCAAGGTGTTGCGTGGTGTTGCATGCAACTTCAATGTGTTGCGTGCCGTTGCTTGCAATTTTTCGGAGTTCCAAGCAACACCATGCAGCGCGACTAAGTCCGGGATCATACTCCCCGCGACCAGCGTCGGCGACAGTGCATAACATGCATATCGACTTTCGGTCGCTATTTATGGTAAACATTGGGTCGCGTCGCTCGTCGCTGGGAGTATGATCCCGGCCTAAGTTACTGGGAGGAGACAGAAATTTATTACAACAGATGCGCTTCAATTTTTAGTTTAAAGTTTAAAGCCCAAAAACATGTGAGGGACTTATCCAATATCATTCATAATTATTTTATTGATATTTAATAAGCTAAATTTTTGTGGCTAGATCCCCTTTGGGACACTAGTCGTGCTGTTGAGCGCTCCGCTGACGACAAACTAAACAGTGACGTTGAGTCTAGCGGTATTTTATATTTGATTACGCAGTTCAAGATGCATTAATCCATGAGTGACGCCGCCAATTCTGATGTGAAATCTCATCAAAATCTCCCCAGAGGAATCCATTTGCATTCATCCCTCAACTTATGAGTTTTATATATGCCCTTTGTATATATGGTCAGGTGAAAATGTGAATCACCACTCGTTGTTGTACATCCTCGAGGTCTAGAATTGCGAATACAGCAATTAGCATCGAATGCCAGAAACATTCTTCTCGTTGTCGGTAAGCTCGGAGAGTACAAGGGAAGGGCAGGACTAGAGTTCATGGGAAGGAAGGGGATTTCAGAATCAAAATCTTATGTATGTATACGCATATAGTTTTTATTTGTGTGTCCTGTGTTGACAGTTTATTTTAAATTTTGCATTCTATACATGTTTTATATTTATTTATTTATTTATTTATTTATTTATTTATTTATTTATTTATTTATATGTTTTATTTTTTATTTTTTATACATATTTCACATTACATTTCACATTTTGCATTCAGTTTATTTTACGAACCTGCAACCGTTTCGTGAAAGGAAGCAACTTTCCTATTACCCTTTCTGGCGGCGCTGCATGGCGTCTGTAAAGTAAAAACTTCAAAAATGAATTTTTCACGGTTTTCCCTTTGAGGGAAAACGTGCAAATGCAACAAAGTTCCTGCTGCGTGCACTAGTCCCATCACATGACTCGACTTTTGTGCATATTATATGAGGATTTCTGGAAAGGAGGATGTTTTTTTCTGTTCTCGAAAAGAACTCATATGTAAGGTGAAGTTCATAATGCCATGACTTTCTCTTAGTTGCGGTAAAAATAATTTGTCATTAGGCATCAGTGAAAATGTCGACTCGCGATGCTTTTAGAATAATCTCTAGCAAGAATTTTGTTCGCATAAGTACATTTATGAAAGAGATTAGCTCATTCTGTGGTATTAGGTTAAAGTAGATTAGATGAGACACAGAATGCACTTTGACTGTGAGTTCACGAGTGAATAGCTCAGTGCCAAATGAGCTATATTCACTATCATGAGGATTTGTCACATATACACAGCTCTGAAAAGAAAAAAAAAACACGCGGAACCGTCGGTCCCATGACGAGCTAGACGACGCAGTGTCTGCCATGCTTTTTAACCGAAAATCGATGTGGGTTTCGCGTGTTGTGGGGATTATCGTTTCGACCTAACGAGTCGTTTATACTCCTGCCGCCAAGCGGCGCGGCGCATCTCTGTCATATTGATCACGAAGCGCTACATGATCGCGAGTCTCCGCGCCGCTTCGCGGCGGAAGTATGACCGACCCGTGCTTCCAGTGACGAGCTGCGCGACGCAGTGCTCACAATCAATATCGAGCGAAAATCAATATGCGTGATATGCATTGTTGCTGTCGCGGGTCGCGGGAAGTATGATACCGGCCTATAAAGAAAGCAAATCTAGAGTACCCGATCGTTGTTGCTTGCAACTCCATAGTGTTGCGTGGCGTTGCATTCAACACCATAGTGCTTCATGGTGTTGCATGCAACTCCACAGTGTTGCGTGGTGTTGCATGCAACTCCGTAGTGCTTCATGCCGCTGCATGCAACTTCGTAGTGCTTCATCTCAGAAGAATGAAAACAAGTTACTTGTAACTTAAATGTAACTTACTTGAATGTCTCATATAACTTTAACATATATTACATCCAGCATTCATTTATATTACATGTAAGTTAAATTTATATTGCATGTAAGTTACACTTATGTTACATGTCACTTATATTTGAATTTTCACTATGGGTGGCCATCACGCGACGCAGACGACACGCGTGGTATGCATTGTTGCTGTCGCGGGTCGCGGGAAGTATGATACCGGCCTATAAAGAAAGCAAATCTAGAGTACTCGATTGTTGTTGCCGGCAACTCCATAGTGTTGCGTGGCGTGGCATTCAACTCTATAGTGCTTCATGGCGTTGCATGCAACTCTACGGTGTTGCGTGGTGTTGCCTGCAACTTTGTAGTGCTTCATCTCAAGAAAACGAAAACAAGTTACTTGTAACTTAAATGTAACTTACTTGAATGTCTCATATAATATTAGCATATATTGAATCCAACATACATTTATATTACATGTAACTTAAATTCATATTGCATGTATTGCACTTATGTTACATTTTATTTAGATTGATACATCACGAGACGCAGACGACACGCAATGCAGAAGACGTCTCAGACCATACGCTAAGCGGGCCTTCTCTGCAATTGCGGGGACTGTTCTAAGGCTGACCCCGAAACTGCGTCGTAAACTCCTCTTGAAAATACCTTTTTAGCCGATTCAAGTTACTTGTGACTTAACTTAGTTATCTTGTGCCATTTGAGTAAAATGTAACATATAGGAGGCGGACTGCACGAGGTATATCAGAAAAATGAAAACAAGTTACTACTTGGGATATAAATACAAGTTACTTGAATGTCTCGAGTAGCTTACATTTATATTAATTGTAACATACATTTATATCACACGTAATTTAAGTTTATATTACATGTAAGCTTACATTTATGTTACACGTAACTTACACACATATTCTCCGTGGGTGGCCATTCCGCAGCGCATACGATACGCGACGCAAACAACGCGTTCGCACGCGGTCACGCAAAGCGGAAAACGCTCTTCGGGGCTTCTCTGCAATTGCGGGGTTCAGCATTCAAGCTTGGGTAATTGTTCTACTGACTTATCCAATGCTGACCTTAGGAGTGCGTCGTATCCCCCCCCCCCCCCCTAGGAAATTCCTTTTTGGCTGATTCAACTTACTAGCGAATTATCTTGGCCAAGTAAGTTACACGCAACATATCGGAGGCGCTCTACCGTCGATATGTTACAAGTCACTTAAAAGTGCTTTTATAGGACGCAAGCAGTTTACATAGGCATAGATATGTTACAAGTAAACTGTTTTCGACCTTTCATGTTTTAAGTAACTTGCTTTCATTTTTCTGAGATCCCGTAGACATGTTGCGTGTAACATAAATGGTCCGAGGTAAGTTGCAAGTAACTTACATCAGCTTAGATATGTTACAAGAAACTTGTTTCCGGCCTTCATATTACAAGTATGTAACCTGTTTTGATTTTTCTGAGATGGCCTTGCATGCAACTCTGGATTGGTGCGTTGAGTAGCATGCAACTCCATTGTGTTGCGTGGCGTTGCATGCAACTCCATAGTGCTTCATAGCGTTGCATGCCACTCGCGCTCAATGAGTGCTCAATGCGCTGCGCTGCGTTGCGTACTGCACCAAAACACGTTCATGTCTGAATTTGTGGAATATAACCGACTCAAACTATTCTGCCCATGAAGCAGTTTTCCTCTCGAAAAACTAGAGACGGAAAATAATATGTGTTGAGGAATTTCTCATTGTAAAGACCGCCAGTAAATTTGTCAGAATCTTGAAAATATATCAGTAGCGATATGTACTGTTTCATTTATTTTCCTCTAACCTAATGTGTTTGGATAAACTAAACTCGTTGCTATTGCTCGTGTTAGAACTGACAGACTGCTATTGCTGCATTAGGTTTCTCACAGCACCTTTGTCTTCAGTACTTCGCAACTCATGAAAACCTATCATTATCGTGTTCGGCTTGATTTATCGCTCTTTTTCGCGGTCCATAGTGTCGATCAATTTGCTCTGATTGTGGCCTACCCGCACATATTTTTTTCTCGAACTAGTACATATGCAATGAATATCAGTGAATAAGTGTCATTCCAGTGAATGTGGAATGCGCGAATGTGAATGCTTGCATGAGCCGACCGATGGTGTCGCGGGCATCTCCAACCTGGTGAGCTACATATAGTCTTTGTCGTTTGAATTTTAGAGTATTGCGTAGCGTAGCGTGCGACTTCAGAATGGCGCGTGACGTTGCATGCAACTCCAAACCCTTGTGTGGCGTTGCGTGCAACTCCAAAGTGTTGCGCGGTGTTGCAGGCAACTCCAGTGGGTTGCGTGGCGTTGCGTGCGAATCCAAGTGACTAGAAAATCTGATCCGAGTGTTTCCAGGTTTTGGTCATTGGCATTCTGCCGGTGATGGCCGTGTTTGGAGTGTTTTTGAATTTTCTCAACATTGTGGTCTTTTCATCTCAGCGGAACACTGCTGCAAAATACTTGACAGCGTTGAGTTGCAGCGATGTCGGTGAGTTTTTCAACTCGCTCTTGCTTCATATATTATCCTTTCTGTTCAATTTAGGATGCCAGAATTGTGGATGATTCCCTAAATAATTTTTGTTTGTCCAAAAATGCCTCATTCACCAGGAACCAGCAGCGTGGGCCACAACATAAATAATAGAGACATGTGACTGATTAGTTTCTGTCAAGGATCTTGTCACTGGATGAGGCCGATGCACGCCACCCCGTATGAAAGAAAACAAACCACATAATCTCTGTTTCCTAGCAAAGTACTCTTAGCTGATGAGATTCCGTTCTGGGGTTTTCATAGAAAACTGAGTGCATTTTCCAAGAAGGAATCAGGGATTGCGATTTTCTCATTTTACTCAGCAACTGAAATTCCAGGCGATTGTTTATTCAGTTCCGAATGGATGTTTGGTTTCTTAATCGGGGCTTGATGGTGTGTAAGAAAAACAGTTGATGGAAAAAGATCACGAAAAGCTCGGAGA
The DNA here is from genome assembly GCA_029168955.1 of Aplectana chamaeleonis. Lineage (NCBI taxonomy): Eukaryota > Metazoa > Nematoda > Chromadorea > Rhabditida > Cosmocercidae > Aplectana > Aplectana chamaeleonis. Next base: position 6,335,656 of record JAPDOI010000002.1, on the reverse strand, counting down.
CTAGTTTATGAAACGTTTTGTCACCAAATCTGATTACTTTATGCAAAATATGTACTTAATTTATTGTGATGTGAGAAGTTTCTTTGCTCAGTTGGGCTTCAAGATATTTTGAAAAATGACATTTTTGAGTCGAATCGCCGTTTGTTTGCATATGCATTTCTATGTAATGAGGGTGGCGGACATGTTTCTGACGGCTAATAGTTTTTCGAACAAACTGCACTTTAGCATATTAAGGCGTAATAAGTATATTCTGCATGGTGTAAGGGCTGCAGCGTTAATGGCGTAGACACATAATTCATGAGCGTCGTCGTCATTTTGGTAGAAATTCCATCCGGAACATAATGGTGCAAATGCCTGAACGGAAAAAGCTGGAAGCTGTCCTTTCGAGCTACATACATATGAGTTGGCTTCAAAAAGTTTGACAACGGAATCGGCTAGGAAATCCTCTGGAGCCAAGTTTAGGTCATTTGGAGGGGGGGTGCGAATGCTGGCGTATGTACCAGGTTGTTCAATAACTCTTGTCCGAAAATTTCACCATTTTTTTTCAACTTTATTGAAAAACAAGTCTAATCAACAATATAATCACCACAGTTATCCATAACAGTGGCCCATCGATTGGGCAGGTTGCCGATGCCCGTCGCCCAGAACTCCGGGGGCTGCGACTCGAAGAAGTCCGCGATGTCGGATTTGAGGTTGTCATAGTTGGTGAATTTTCTTCCGGCCAAATGGTGCTTCAGCGGGCGGAACAAGTGGTAGTCGGAGGGGCGAGGTCCGGGGATACGGCGGCTGGGCAGCCGTCTCCCAGCCGAGCGTCGCCAACTTCTGCTGGGTCTCCTTCGCCACGTCGGGGCGCGCGTTGTCGTGCAGCAGGTGGACCGAGGCCCGTTGGGAACGCTTTTCTCGGATGGCAGCGGCTAGTTTCTCGAGCTGATTGGTGTAGATGGAGGCGGTGACCGTCCTGCCTTGCGGGAGCAGCTCGAAGTACAGCATGCCCTCGGTGTCCCACCAGCAGCAGAGCATGATCCTCAGCGGGTGCAGGTCGGCTTTCGGCGTCGTCGGCGGCTCTTCTCCTCGCGGGATCCAGACGGCACGGCGGGCGACGTTGTCGTAGAAGACCCAGCTCTCATCCCCGGTGACCAGGTCCTCGAGAAACTCCTTGCGATGCCGACGAAGGAGGAGGGACTGGCAGACGGTCACGCGGCTCTGCTTGTTGGCGTCCGTCAGACGGTGGGGGATCCAACGGGCCAGAATTTTGTGGTAGCTGAGTAAGTTGAGTCGATTGTGGATGGTGGACTTGCTGCAGCCGAGCGTCGTCGCCAGTTCACGGGTGGTGGCTTCCGGCTTCTCCTTGATACAGCGACGGACTTCGTCATCATCCACCGTAGAAGGCCACCCGCTGTGCTCCCTGTCCTCGAGGCTCGTGTCGCCGCTCTCGAAACGATTGAACCAGCGGCTGACTGTGCGTCGGGACACTGCATCCTCCTTGCACGCTCTGCAGATGTTGGCGACCGCGGTGCCCGTGTCGTTGCCCACCAGCCACTCGTAGTACACGAACGTACGAATTCGACCTTGGTCCATTTTAGCTTGTACAGGTTGCTAGACGCGGCGATTGCACCTTATATACCCCTAGCGTAGAGATTTGGAGAACCTTCTAGAAGATTCTTACACTTGCCTGATGTTATAACACTTCTAAGGAAAATTATAGAATTTTGAAATTTTCCGGACAGGAATTATTGGACGGTCTGGTAGGAATGAAGCCTGGTTCCGAACCATCTCGGATTTATTCATCGCCATACATCCTTAGGTGCACTTATGAAATCTTGAGAACCTTAACAATGTCTCCTTACACTGGAAGTGCTGCTCGGTGTTGCATGCAACTCCATAGCGATGTCGGGTGTCGCGTGAAGCACAAGGTGCCTCGTGTTGTTGCGTGCAACTCCATAGTGCTTCAGAGTGTTGCATGCAACAACACCACCACCACTAGTGCTGCAAAGTGTTGAATGCAACACTCTGCAGCACTAGTGGTGCGAGGCGTTGCAGGCAGCACCATAGTGTTGCGAGGCGTTGAATGTTGCTGTAGGCGCCAATCTGAAAATATAGCACCTTCTAGACACGGGAAAATGTGGAAACACTAGATTTTCACTGGGAGAACCGGCCAGACGGCGTTTGAGATAATAGCAATCCATATCTCATTATGCCTTCGTACACATTTTTCGTTTTTTTAGATGCATAAATATCTAGTGAGTGGTATAAATGGGTATTCTCAGGCTGTCTTACAAGATACTATTAATAGTCAGCCTGACCATTCCGGATGAAAAGTACTTCTCTCGAACCGTTTTTGACGTAGAATCCAATTTTGATTTTTGCAGCTGCCTAAACTCACTCTGAAAAAAGTTACAGGCGTTTTTCGCCAGATTTTCGTACCTATTGTGCATTGTAAAACGCGCATTAGTCTTTGGAAAATCCGCAAACGGACCTCATAATTGTGTTCAGCGTCCAAAACAACCCGCCTGAGCAAAGTTTTGGGGGAAGCTCATTTCCCAAGATTTGCTCAGACTGACAGCGTTTTGGACTTGGACGGATTTTCGGTTGGGCGTTTCTTAATACCAATTACAAGGCCCTGAGAGGGTTTCGAAAAAATATTCCAGATTTGACCTCAAATCCTCTCAGATGGGTTATTTGGGGCACTGATCACGAATCTGGGATTTAATTGTCGATTTTCCAAAGTTTTTGACTAGATTATTTAAGAGTTTCCCGTCGGGGAAAATTGGATGGCAAATCGCGACTTTCGACGGTTTTCAGAGTGCTTGAATAGATATTGCTCAAATTATGCCTCGGGGGGTTATTTGGAGTATTGAAGACGAATCTGAGATCCGTTTATCGATTTTTGACAGATTGCGATAGAATACGGTGGGTGTACCGTAGTTCGGTCAAAGTCTCAGATTTGGCTCAGAATTTGTATGCGGGGGTTATTCGGGGTTGTGAATTCGAATTTAATGTCCATTTGTCGATTTTCGGAATGCTAATGTAGGTTTTTCCCCCTAAGTGGCATGGTACCTACCGTAAACTACAATGAACTTCAGAATTTCGTCAAATGGACTTCAGATTCGTGTTTAGAACCCTAGATTACACCTGCTTACAAGTTTTGAGCCAAATCCGAAATACCCTTACCTTGCCGCCAGGCTTCGAAAAACGCGTGTAACTTTTTTCAGGGTGGTTTTAGGCAGCTGCGAAGATCAAAATCGGATTTTACGCTAAAAACGGTTCTAGAAAAGTACATTTCACACGAAATGGCCAGGCTGACTGAAAGTAGTTCCCTTTTTAGACTGAAAATACGATTACTGATTCCAATCAGTAAACCTTGATGAAAGAATAGCATTTAAGGTGTTTGTATGGCTGGTGTGGTGGTGATATTCGCCGATTCGTTGAGAGCTCGTGTGTTTATGATCGATCAACTGTTTGTTTTTCTGCTGCCAAAACTTATTCCGCTAGGATTGTTTTTCCAGGTGAGGAACAAATGAAAACAAAGCCTCGTCATTGTTCAGCACTAAAGGCCTTTTATGTCTGCTATTTCTGTGTGTCATGACTCCGACTGGCATGAGTTTGAGTTAAAAAAGACGGTGGACATGGAGGTGAAAAAGGGGAAGTTTCTTACATGCTAAAAAAAATAATTTTTTTTCAGATGCTATCCGTCTATATAACCGTACTCGCGGCCTTCGACTGCTTCATCTCGGTTTTACGGTGAGTCAGCAGAGCTGTTAAATGCGATTTTTTTGTGTTAAGCTCCAATGTCAAAGACCGGTTCTGTGTCTAATCATAGTAAAAGTTCAACATATCGGTAATTTGGATTAGATAAATTGGGTTGGGCTAGGCGAATCTTACTAGAAGTTTTCTAAGCAAAGCATAGCCTCTCCGTTAGGGATCACGGTATTCACAGCATGATTAGCTCGGTTGAAATATCTACTATCCATTTCCACACCCACAGCCGTATTTCTACGGCACGTAGTGTTTTTACGGCATGTACATATGGTGATATTTTCATGGCATATAGTGGCTCCACGGCACCCATGGCGTTATTTCCACGGCATATAGTGTTGCCACGGCACCCACGGCATGCAGTGTGTCCACGGCAACAATGGATATATTTCCACGGCATATAGTGTTGCCGCGGCACCCACGGCAATATTTGTATGGTATGTAGTGTTGCCACGGCACCCACGGCGACATTCTCGTGGCACGCACGGTTTCCTCGGCAAACGCGGTGAGATGCCCGCGGCATATACTGGTTCCACGGCACCCACGGCAATATTTCAACGACACGTGCTGTATCCACGGCACCCACGGTGATATTTCCACGGCATGTACTCTTCCCATGGCACCGACGGCGCTATTCCCACTGCAATTGGTGTTGCCTTTTCCTCGGCTTTTAGTGTTTCCATGGCACCTACGGCAATATTTCAACGGCATGCAGTGCTTCCTTCCACGGCTTGCACGGCGATATTTCTACGGCATGTAGTGCTGCCACGGCACACGGCTATTGTTCCACGGCTTTTAGTGCTTTCACGGCACCCACAACGATATTTCCGCACCATGTATTGTTCCCACGGCACACCTGGCGATGTTTCTACGGCATGTACTGTTGTCACGCCATCCACGGCGAAGTTTCCATGGCATATAGTGTTGCCACGGCATCCAGGGCGATATTCCCATGGCAAGTAGTGTTTCCACGACACCCGTGGCGATACCTCCACGGCATTCAGTGTTTCTACGGTTCCCACAGCGATATTTCGACGGCATGTAGTGCTGTCACGGCAGACGGCTATTCTTTCACGGCATTAAGTGTTTTCACGGCACCCATGGCGATATTTTGTACAGCATGCACTGTTTCCACAGCGCACACGGCATGTGCCCACGGCATGTAGCGTTGCCACGGCACCCACGGCGACATTCTCGTGGCACGTAAGGTTTCCTCGGCACACGCGGCGATATGCCCGCGGCATATACTGGTTCCACGGTACCCACGGCAATATTTCAATGACACGTATTGTATCCACGGCACTCACGGTGAAATATTGACGGCATGTACTCTTCCCATGGCACCGACGGCGCTATTCCCACTGCAATTGGTGTTGCCTTTTCCTCGGCTTTTAGTGTTTCCATGGCACCTACGGCAATATTTCAACGGCATGCAGTGCTTCCTTCCACGGCTTGCACGGCGATATTTCTACGGCATGTAGTGCTGCCACGGCACACGGCTATTGTTCCACGGCTTCTAGTGCTTTCACGGCACCCACAACGATATTTCCGCACCATGTATTGTTCCCACGGCACACCTGGCGATGTTTCTACGGCATGTACTGTTGTCACGCCATCCACGGCGAAGTTTCCATGGCATATAGTGTTGCCACGGCATCCAGGGCGATATTCCCATGGCAAGTAGTGTTTCCACGACACCCGTGGCGATACCTCCACGGCATTCAGTGTTTCTACGGTTCCCACAGCGATATTTCGACGGCATGTAGTGCTGTCACGGCAGACGGCTATTCTTTCACGGCATTAAGTGTTTTCACGGCACCCATGGCGATATTTTGTACAGCATGCACTGTTTCCACAGCGCACACGGCATGTGCCCACGGCATGTAGCGTTGCCACGGCACCCACGGCGACATTCTCGTGGCACGTAAGGTTTCCTCGGCACACGCGGCGATATGCCCGCGGCATATACTGGTTCCACGGTACCCACGGCAATATTTCAATGACACGTATTGTATCCACGGCACTCACGGTGAAATATTGACGGCATGTACTCTTCCCATGGCACCGACGGCGCTATTCCCACTGCATATAGTGTTGCCTTTTCCTCGGCTTTTAGTGTTTCCATGGCACCCACGGCAATATTTCAACGGCATGCAGTGCTTCCTTCCATGGCTTACACGGCGATATTTCCACGGCATGTAGTGCTGCCACGGCACACGGCTATTTTTTCACTGCTTTTAGTGCTTTCACGGCACCCACGACGATATTTCTGCACCATGTATTGTTTCCACGGCACACCTGGCGATGTTTCTACGGCATGTAGTGTTGCCACGGCATCCAGGGAGGAATTCCCATGGCATGTAGTGTTGCCACGGCATCCAGGGCGGAATTCCCATGGCATGTAGTGTTGCTACGGCACACACTGCGATATTTTCATGACATTTAGTGCTTTCACGGCACACACACGGCGATATTTGAACGGCTTGTACTGTTTCCACGGCACCCACGGCGATACTTTCATGACATGTAAGGTTTCCACGGGACTCACCATATTTCCTCGGCTTTCACTGTTGCCACGGCACACGCGGCTATAATACCACGGAATCTGTTGCTTACACGGCACCCTTGGCGATATTCCCATGACAAGTAGTGTTTCCACGGCACCCGTGGCGATACCTTCACGGCATTCAGTGTATCTACGGTTCCCATAGCGATATTTCGACGGCATGTAGTGCTGCCACGGCAGACGGCTATTCTTTCACGGCATTTAGTGTTTTCATGGCACCCATGGCGATATTTTTTTACAGCATGCACTGTTTTCACGGCACACACGGCATGTTTCCACGGCATGTAGTGTTGCCACGGCATCCACGGCGATATTCCCATGACATGTAGTGTTGCCACGGCAACCGCGGCAATATTTCCATGGCATGTATTGTTTCCACGGCACACGCGGCGATATTTCCCCGGCGTGCAGTGTTGCCGCGGCATACGCTCCGATATTTTCATGGCATTTAGTGCTTTCACGGCTCACACGGCGTTATTCCCATGGCATGTACTTTTGCCACGGCACCCACGGCAATATTTCTATGGCATGTATTGTTTCCACGGCACACGCGGCGATATTTCCACGGCGTGTAGTGTTGCCGCGGCATACGCTGCGATATTTTTAGGACAACCAAATATAGCGGTTTTAACAATCTTGGTCTCGCTTCAACCACCGAATACCATATTTTCAGGACATTTAGTGCTTCATGGCACACACGGCGATGCTTCTACGGCATGTAGTGTTGCCACGGCATCCACGGCGATATTCCCATGACATGTAGTATTGCCACGGCAACCACGGCGTAATCCCCATGGGGCATGCAGTGTTTTCACGGCACCCATGGCTCTCCTAGCGGCATTCACGGTGCGGTTTCTACAGCATGTAGTGTTTCCACGGCGCCCATGACGGTATTTTTTTCGTCATGTAGTGTTTCCATGGCGCGCTTCCCACGGCGCACGCTGCGCTCAGCGTGGCACTCACGGCATTCGCGGCGCTCGCTAATAGGCGATTCCTGCGACTAGCATTAAAAAGGTGTAGATGGCGGCTAAAAACATGGAAAACGATTGCCTATTTCTCGTTCCGTATTTCTGTGAATTCGAGCTTATCGTAAGGCTAAAATAGCTCAACGAAGACCATTCTTTTTGCCTATTGTTGCACGTTTCCTGAGATTCCTTGTGACCTGCGTTCCGATTTAGCGGAAAATGCCGACTTAAGATTCGAGTCGGATCTTAATTTCGGGTTCTATTACGTTAATATGACAGAATTTCTACAGACCAAAACCTCGATATATTTTGTCAGACTAGAATTCTCAAGTGCAGTGGGAGAACAAATTCCGAAGAAAAACTGTGCGCTCTACGCAGCTCTGTCTGTGAGACGTATAGAAGCTGGAGTTAACAGAAACTTGCTTCCGCTGTGTATTCTATTTGCCAACAACTGAAGCGGACGCTACATATGTGCATGTATACGGAATTTTTTAAACAATTTTCTTGAGTGGACACTAAACAACCTATAGTTTACTTTTCCATAGTAAACAAGAAAAACGGGCATGAGACGCTGAAAAACATCTAAGAATGGGCTGTATAACTGGGGCATTGCTACTTCACAGAAAATATTTTTTGACATAGATATGCAATCAACGATATATTTTTTTCAATTGTTGAAAACTGTTACATAATTTTTACCTGGCAAATTTCAGTGGTTCAGCAGCGTGTGGTTCAAGGTCTACGTGGGCGCCACGGGTTCTCGCCGGGGTCGTGATCACGGTAGCAGCCTACAATGTCGTACAATTCGCCGAATTAGAGGTATGTACGGAAGTATAAACCTAAATATGAGAAAAATTATTTGAAATTCTTCCAAAAAAAGTGTTTTTCAGGCGATTGAGTGCCTTCATCCAGATAACTACACCCTGTACGAGTTGTGTCCCACTGATCTTCGAATTAATGAATTATATATAATTGTTTATAAGTAAGTCAGGATTTTTCGCGATTTTTTTCTTGAGATTTTGGCGATTTTTTTTCAGAGGATACATGTATGCACTTTCGATGGCTTTCATTCCATTCTCTCTCCTGACAATACTGACCGTTGGAATCGTCCATCTTCTTAGAAAAAAGCAAGGAAAGACCGAGAAAGTCAAATGTAAGTCCTCAATCAATTTTTTTTCGAATTCTCTTCAGTTTCTAGCAATTTCGAACAAGTTAAAGTCTAATGATTTATTCGTTAGCTGGCCTTTCGAGTGACTTTGCAACGGCAGGCAGCTTTTGGAAAACTTGTTCTTTTTCAACTTTGAAGATTCTCCAAGAGTGCGCTTTTCTCACGAAAGTTAACCATTGAAGTTCTGAGAATGCTGAATCTCGAAAAACCGCATAAGGACTTCTCAGACTTCTCCCTTGAGGGGCAAATTCGATTTCTAGAAGATTCCGCAGCAGATTCTGATTTTCTGTGGCGACGAAATTTGCTCCGGTACTTTTTGAGAATCGCAAAACTTCAAAGGTTGGCAGCGGACGTCAGCAAGTCGATTATAATCCAATTGAGCAGCAGTTTTATTTTCTTTCAGAAATTTAATTTACGGAAAATTACAGAACTGCACTTTTCAACTTTCGAAAGCCAGGCGTTAGATGGTTGAATTCCGAGTTTTCTTGACAGCTCATGAATATAATCTTCGTACAGTGATGGAAGCTCTGATGATCTTTTTATTGCCGCGGTAAGCTTTCGGCTATAGAGCCGTCATCAGACCTTGAAAATTTTTCTTCACAATACATAGTTCAACAGTAAATACAACATATTAGGTAAACACGAACCAGGGTTTCCTTGACGGATCATCAGAGAAAAAGATCATCAGAGCTTCCATCACTGTACGAAGATTATATCTAAATGAAGCTCAGAAACAGCTCTATAATACCATAGCTCATGAATATTTGCATCGGAGAAAATGACTCCGAAACTGAGGATTACGGAACGCAATTGAAACTCTTTTCCTGCCGTTTCTACCAGGTTGTCCAATAATTCTTGTCCGTAAATTTTCAAAATTCTATAATTTTCCTTAGAAGTGTTACAATATCAGGCAAGTGTTAGAACCTTCTAGAAGGTTCTCCAAAGTTCTACGCTAGGGGTATATAAGGCGCAGTCGCCGCGTCTAGCTACCAGTACAAGCTAAAATGGACCAAGGTCGAGTTCGTACGTTCGTGTACTACGAGTGGCTGCTGGGCAACGACACGGGCACCGCGGTCGCCAACATCTGCAGAGCGTGCAAGGAGGATGCAGTGTCCCAACGCACAGACAGCCGCTGGTTCAATCGTTTCGAGAGCGGCGACACGAGCCTCGAGGACAGGGAGCACAGCGGGAGGCCTACGGTGGATGATGACGAAGTCCGTAGCTGTATCAAGGAGAAGCCGGAAGCCACCACCCGTGAACTGGCGAAGACGCTCGGCTGCAGCAAGTCCACCATCCACAATCGACTCAACTTACTCGGCTACCACAAAGTTCTGGCCCGTTGGATCCCCCACCGTCTGACGGACGCCAACAAGCAGAGCCGCGTGGCCGTCTGCCAGTCCCTCCTCCTTCGTCCGCATCGCAAGGAGTTTCTCTAGGACCTGGTCACTGGGGATGAGAGCTGGGTCCTCTACGACAACGTCGCCCGCCGTGCCGTCTGGATCCCGCGAGGAGAAGAGCCGCCGACGACTCCGAAAGCCGACCTGCACCCGCTGAAGATCATGCTCTGCTGCTGGTGGGACACCAAGGGCATGCTGTTCTTCGAGCTGCTCCCGAAAGGCAGGACGGTCACCACCTCCATCTACAGCGATCAGCTCAAGAAACTAGCAGCCGCCATCCGAGAAAAGCGTCCCCGACGGGCCTCGGTCCACCTGCTGCACGACAACGTGCGCCCCCACGTGGCGAAGGAGACCCAGCAGAAGTTGGCGACGCTCGACTGGGAGAGGGTTGCCCATCCGCCGTATTCCCCCCGACCTCGCCCCCTCCGACTACCACTTGTTCCGCCCGCTGAAGCACCATTTGGCCGGAAGAAAATTCACCAACTACGACAACCTCAAATCCGACATCGCGGACTTCTTCGACTTGCAGCCCCCGGAGTTCTGGGCGAAGGGCATCGGCGACCTGTCCAATCGATGGGCCACTGTTGTGGGTAACTGTGGTGATTATATTGTTGATTAGACTTGTTTTTCAATAAAGTTGAAAAAACTAAAAATGGTGAAATTTTCGGACAAGAATTATTGGACAACCTGGTAACAAGGGAACCACAATGAGTCATAGTGACCATTCCAAATAAAATGTGCTTTTCTAGAACCAATTTCGGATGAAAAGTCCGAATATGCCCATCGCAGCTGCCTAGACCCACTCTGAAAAAAGTTATAGGCATTTTTTCTCCGATTTTCGTACCTATTGTACCCTCCAAGGAGCGCATTATTTTTGCGAAAATACGGAAAAGGACCTCACAATCGTGTTTAGCGCCCAAAACTACCCCACTAACCAAAGTTAGGTTGAAGGCACATTTTCCAAACTTTGCGCAGACTAACAGCGTTTTGGACTTTTTCGGTTGGGCGTTTATTTATACCAATTAGAGGGCTCTCGAAGCGTTTTAGAAAAATATTCCAGATTTGACTAAAAATTCGCCCTGGGGGGTTATTTGGGGTGCTGATCACGAATCTGAGGTTCATTTATCGATTTTCCGAAGTTTTCGACTGTATTCGTTCACAGATTCCTAGCGGGGGAGAATTTGATGGCAAATCGCGGCTTTTGACGATTTCCGGAGTGCTACTATAGATTAAGCTCAAATTATTTCTCCGGAGGTTATTTGGAGGGCTGAACACGAATCTGATGTCGGTTTATCGATTTTCGGCAGCTTACGGTAGATTACGGTGGGTATACGGTAGTTTGGTCAAAGTCTCAGATTTGTCTCAAAGTTTCTATGTGGGTGTTATTTGGTGTGCTGAATACGAATTTGATGTCCATTTGTCGATTATCAGAATATTGAGGTAGGTTTTGCCTCCTAAATGGGATGTTACCTACCGTAACATACAGTAAACCTTAAAATTTGGCCAAGCAAACCCGAGATTCGTGTTCAGCACCCCCAGATTACCTTTCCATGCTAGTTTTAGCAAAATCAGGAGAAAAATTTAAAAACACCTTAAAAATTCCTTACCTTGCCACGAAGCTTCAAAAAACGCTCATAACTTTTTTCAGAGTGGGTCTAGGCAGCTGGGATGGGCATATTCGGACTTTTCGTCCGAAAATGGTTCTAGAAAAGTACATTTCATTTGGAATGGTCACTATGACTTATTGTGGTTTCCATGGACTAGATTTTTTGTAGTCTGCGTTGAGAGTTGATGGGAAATCGAAGAATTCAAATTTTGGCTTGTGATCGTCCAACTAATTTTTCAAATTTGAATTTTCGTTGGTAAAATCAACTTCTGCCAAATAGGACGAGGTACCATTTGTCGGCGTTTCCTACGTTCAGATATAAAAGTTCTGTCTTTAAGGTCTCAAAGCGAAAACTGAAGTTTCGCGCTAAACTGAGAAGTGTTTGAATCTGCTGCAAGATCTTCCCTAATTGGATTTGGACTCCGCAGGAGTATTTGAAAAGCTGCAGCAGGACTTCTTCCTTTAAAAATTTGTTTTCTTAAGCAGAACACATAATATTATAAACAGGAGAAGAAGTGTTCTATTGTTCATTTAACTATGTAAACGGAGGTGTAGCTGTAGATTTTCGTAGAGAAAATTCGATAAGAGGCAGTATACACGATGAATATCATATTCGAGTTCGACTTCAAAATGGAATTTTTGGTCGTGAGCTTTCAAATAGTGAAGAAACAGCGAAGAAAAGCGATCAGAATAAGCTGTAATAGCGGTTTTTAAATCACGCACAGGTTATGGGCGCCGACGAGCTTACGCTCCTTGCTAGTTCACGCAAGCGCGCTCTAATGACGAAATGTGCGCGAATCGATCAGGCTGGAAGTAGCGGAGTTGCTTGGCGATTTGCCATCGAAGACGTCCGCGGCGCCACAAGCTCGTCAGAATGGGGGGCGGGGCGCTCAGAAAAATCAAAACAAGTTACTTGTAATATAAATGTAACTTACTTGAGTGTTTCTAGTAACTTACATTTATATTACGTGTAACATACATTTATATTACATGTAACTCAATTTTATATTGCATGTAAGGAACACCTATGTTACATGTAACATATATTTATATTTTCACTATGGGTGGCCATCACGTGACGCAGACGACACGCGACGCAGAGAGTGGGTCCCAGACCACACGCTACGTGAGAAATGCTGTGCAGGGCCTTCCCTGCTGGCGTGGGGTCACGTACCTAAAACTTGGGTAATTGAACCAACAGCAACCCCAGTCGTGAGCCTGACCCCGCGAGTGCGTCGTACATCTCCCTTGGAAATATCTTCTCGGCCGATTTGAGTTACTTGCGACTTATATTGTGCCATTTATGTTACATGTAAAATATCGGAGGCGCACCGCACACAGTGTCCTCTCAGAAATCGGAAACAAGTTACCTGTAGCATATCTGAGCCGATGTACGTTACTGGCGACTTATCTCAGGTCATTTAAGATACATGTAACATATCGGAGGCGCACCGCACGCAGCATCCTATCGGTATGTTGCATGTAATTTAAATGACCTGAGATAAGTCGCAAGTAACTCACGTCTGCTCAGATATGTTACAAGTAACTTGTTTCCGGCCTTTTATGTTACAAGTAACTTGTTTTCATTTTTCTGAGCGGTGCGGGCTGGGCAGGCGCACTGGAATATCAAAATCATCACTTCGCGACCGTTTTTATCGAATTCTGGCCCGTTTTCGCTGTTTTCTTCGACTGCCTTTAAGAATAAAGTAAAAAGCTTATCGGTCGTCAAATTTTTTTAGAGTCGGCGAAAATCCAAAAAAATGCAGCGACATTTTCGGGGTTGATTGAACGACTTTAGATTGAAGTCGGATTTCCAACTTTTTTTTTGCAATTTAATCTTTTGGCAATTTTAAGCTGTTCGATTTTTGTGCTTTGAAGGTGGGGGAAAATCTGCGAACAAACTCCGTCTAGAAGGCGGCTTTGCTGTGCTATGCAATAAAATGTAGCTAATTTTCGACATTAGGAGGGTTCCAGTAGGTGTACGGTGCTTCAGTGAATGTTCCGGTTTTGCTGATTTTTTTTCCGCCAGAGATTCTTCGAAGTGCTGAACCGTATGTACATTTATCGATTTCAAAGGCAGTGTCCACGATAAGTTTCGTCCTCGGTTTTTGGCCGGAAATCGAAAGTTCAGGGTCTCATTGAAGCACTGGGGTCGAAAGAACGAACGAAAACGAGCCCGAAAGAGCTCCATACGGCTCCGAAGTCCGCTCGCGCTAGCCCTTGCGCTCGCGGTCGAGTTTTCCGGGGAACAGTTTAATCCGCATCTACATTAGCATTGAAGCGCGAGCGCGGCTGAGTTTTAGCATTGGGGCGCATTCTCGCACACTGTCTACTTCAGGCCCATGCCTGCGCAACTGATCCACCGTTGAGATGTGGCTTTCAGGAAGAAGAGATGATAGTGAACGTTTCGCAGCGTTTTCCATGATTCTTTCTTCACTGATGAGACAGTCAGACTCTAAACCTTCGTTTTCTGGTGGAAACTCGAAAACGATTTTTATCGTGGACACTGCCTTGAGGGCTGAAATCTACCGTCATACTTCCAAAATTGAATAAAAGTATTTGGGTTAACATTTCTCGGAACCCTTTTGGTAGAGTGTTGGGCAGAATCTTAGGTATTTTAATCTACTGTAACTCTGATTGAAAACGGGCACACTGGAGAAAGTTTTGGAAAAAGCGTAGATTGGACTTCAGTAGTCTGAAAAGTGGAAGACCGCCGGAGTTGGAAAATTGTAAAAGTTTCGTTTCGGGTTCTGAGGAGAATCGAAAATCAAAGAAAATTTTTGATAGACAGTATCTGTACCGAATCTGAATCTCCAACCTGCGAGATTTGGAAAATATCGCTTTTCTGCACTCCTTCAAAGCTTATTTGCTCGAAAATTTGGCCTCGTTTAACCGTTAATACCTTAAAAGTGAAAAAAATTAGGTCCAATCACAGCTCAAAAGACAGAACGCCAAAATGTGGATCGCTCCCGGTTTTTGGGAGGATTTCTATAGGTGCACTGTGGTTTGGTGGGCCTATCAGAAATTATTGAAACTTTGCCCGAGGTGGCAGTCTCGAATACAATGTCCTTTTCGGAAAATTGAAAACAATTTATTTGTAATATAAATTCAATTTACTTGAATGTCTTAAGTTAATTATATTTATATTATATTTAACTTACATATATATCGTATGTAAGTTACACTTATGTTACAAGTAACTTACATTCATGTTTTCACCATGGGTGGCCACCACGCTACGCAGGGAACGCGCCCGCACGCATTCCAGATCACACGCTACGCGGAGAACGCTGTACGGGGCGTTCTCCATTAGTGTGGGGTCAAGTACCTTAAACTTGGGTAATAGCTATGCCTGTCCTAAGCTTGACTCCGAGAGTGCGTCGTATACCCCCTTTGAAATGCCTTTATGACCGATTAAAGTTACATGCGACGTATCTTGCGCCATTCAAGTTGCATGTAACATATCGAATGCGCACTCCCGTCGATATGTTGCATGTAATTTAAATGACCTGAGATAAGTCGCAAGTAACCTACAATGGCTTATATATGTTACAAGTAACTTGTTCTTGCCCTATACGGTAGTTGACTGTATCCTCTGGTTCCGAGCCAGATTTACTCTGTTCCCTCGCGCGCTTTTGCGGAGCGAGGGTAGAGACAGCGAGGAATTGTGTGGAGAAGGAGGCGCAGCGTACGCACGCAGACGCACCCGACGAACGGAAAGAAATCACACTCGGAAACACAGGATACGTGTATGAATGACATTTGAACTATCGAAAGTTCACATCATCTTTAAGAAATTAGGAAAAGAGTGTCGATTTCATGCACAACATCTGAAAAAAGCTTGAAGGCAAAGTTTTATTAAAAGAGATTCTTTAATTTTGTCAGGTAGACCTGCTCTACAGTACAAGCACCGTAATTAGCCGTGGTTTTCCGATTGAAAACAGATTTGATATTCCTGTTTATCGCCCCCCCCCCCAATAACTGGATAGAATTGAAGCGAAAGAGAAAAAATTGGTGAAATAAAGAGGAAAATCTGTCTAAACGAAAAACTGGAAAAAATTGGATAAGCTGCCAATCGACTGAATTTGAAAAAAAGTTAAATTTTAAAATATCGATCCGACAAAATCCTGAACTATTGGAAACAAACAAAAATATCTCGAAAAATCTAAATTTTTTTCGGGAAGGAACCTCCATCTGCTCCATCTGCAAGTATACTAGTAACTTCATCTCAAAGTACATATCTGAGCACTTCTGGTTAAGTTTTTAGAGTTCCTCGAGAAGACTTGATGTCAGAAGTGTAATCCGTTTGTAGGCGAACTCTGCTCGAGCATACGTGACTCTCATAGGGCTTCCCAACTTTGAGGCTCTTTGCAAGTCAGAAGGGTAGCCCTTCAGCGCCGAGCGGTGCTTGAGGCTGAAAATCCTCGAGGCTGAGAGTTCCGTGTTCAGGTGAAGAGCAGGAGGATCAGGGATCTCCCATCGTTCTGCTGCTGGTTATTGTGCTATTTCTGACCTGCAATGTCACCTCACTGCTGGTCAGTATCTTTGAGATGCTCAAAATGTGAGTTTGAAAAAAGTCTGATTTCAATATTAGCAGCTAAATATAAAAGTCAGTTTTCAGAAGACTGGGTCATGCGGCTGATCTGATTCTGATTGATGTGGGAAATTTCCTGGTCGTGGTCAATGCGACGGCGAACTTCTTCGTCTACTGGGCATCCTCTGCGGAGTATAAATTGGCTGTGCGGGGACTGATTCGGAAGTACATCACTAGAAGGAGGGCAATCGATTTAGTCGCTACGCGTGCTAGTGCCGAATATGTCTGACTTAGGCCAGGATAATACTTTCCGCGGTTGGCGACGTGACGCTCTGTTCATCACCCCCGACGTACCAACGATCGATATACCTTGTGTGCACTGTCGCGTTCGCGAAGTATGAACCCTGCCTTATCGGACAACTGTGCCATGTACACATTTCTATTCAAATAATGCTGGTCTCACACAGAAATACGGGTCGCTTTATAGTGTATTACTACATATTTGTATCTGTATAGGTCGCAAGGTGCCTCTTTTGTTCTGTTTTTTTTTCTGTGAATAAAATATTATAAATTATCATGTTGGGGGTGGACGGTTTGTATTGTTGTGTTCTTGGAGGATTCGGCGGCGAATTGTGTTTTCGACACACAAAAAACAATATCTTGGCTGTGTTTGGTGCTGTTGGCAATTATGGCGGCTAGCGCCGGCCCAATTACTCATTGTTAATAATATTTCCGAAGCAGATGAGAGCCGGAAAAATACGGAGTTCAAAGCGGAAACGACGACTGGGCAGGATTCAGAATGAAGGGAGGGAAGCGTATTTTCACGGAAGCACCTACGGGACGTAGCGGTAGGTTTTGTTGTAAAAATTCCTGAAGAACGCGCTGATTATCTGTTGGACTAGGGAGCCACATTTGGTCGAATAAGCTATTTCCAACGAATTTCGTACCCGTAAATGTACTTCCCCGAGTGTGGGGCAGTGGCAAGAGGCGCCGCTGTCACGCAGACGGTCGAGTGATCGATCCTCGCGCAAGGTCAACAGAGCCTTCTTTCGGATACTCGGATCTCGGATAGCTCAGAAATCGAAGGCCGCGGTCGATCAACTCGAAGGGATATATTCAAAATAACAACATCGGATAATCTGTGTCATTCGGATCGGATAGGGAGGCTAACCGGAAAGTCGGATCTCGAGTCAATCCGAAAATTACGTTTTACGGTGATTCGGAATTCGGTTCGCTCAGATTCTGTCCCTTTTGTTGGTGATTGGGGTTTTGTATCACTCGGATTTTGACCTTTTTTCCGGTGAGTCGGGATCCGAATATCCGAGTCGGATATCCGGTCGGATACAATTTGGTAATGTGCAAAAAGTCAATCGAAAATCGATGGTTTGATAAAGATTTTCAAGAAAAAAAGGGTTTTCTACCGTACTATGATAAAACAATTCACTGATAATCATCTTTATCTCGAAGTATTTGCAAACCTATCCTACTTTCGAAAATTTGTTCATTCTTCACAATATCCTTAGAGTGAGTGTAATGTCAAATCAATAGTATAAATGAGCATCATGAGTATGAATCCTCCACATCGAATTCGTAAATACCCTTGAGCTCCTGTCTAATCCTCTTCAAACAATGTTGATGTTGACCGTTCGCTGGTCGCGCGAAGTCTGATTCCGGCCTAAGAGTCTTTCAGAATGGCGTCGCAGCGGAATTCGCTATCGTGGGGACGGTGTCAGTGAGGGGGGGGGGTGCTACGCAGCGCAAAGTGTGCCACGCTATTAGGGCGACCACCGCGCTTCCTGAGTGCGCGAGCTGAGCGAGCCTTGCCGCGAGCTGGCGGCGATGACACCGACGTCGCGCGGTGCTAATGGTTTGAATCATAATTATTGCTGTACCGATATCCTACTCATTTACCGATCCAGATCATGACATATTTCGGATAGTCGATATCCGAATCATTATGGCACTATGGCAACTAGCTAAACTCACATGGCACATTTCGGTGATTCGCATTTTTTTGGTGATTTGGATTTAGAATCATTGAAATTTCGGCTCATTTGGATGGATATCCGGATATGAGTGGGTCGGATCCAGTGTACACTTCTCAGTGAGGAACGGAACTGTCGAGAAAAAAAGGATAGGTTATAGGTTCATTACGTTCGCATAAGGCAAGCGTTAATGAGGCACGCAAACAATACAAAAATGCTCAAACAACAACAATTGTATGATATGAATTAAAACTACACAATGTATGGAAATGGAGAAGGTGATAATATAATGAAAGCGATCGATGACAGAAAAACTCAAGGCAACCCATAGCACTGCAAAAGTTGGGACTTACTCCTGAACTGAGGAAAGGTCATACTGGAACCTGGATTATTTCTTGTGAGATTGAGTAAAAGACTTCCAGCTTTGAAAGTGAATAACTTCGCGCGAATTGTTGTTTTCGGTCTAGGCAACGTGACCTTGGAGTGACTTCCTCTGGTTCTAGTGAAAACAAGTGGGTGTAGGTGTTTCCACGGAGCTGTAGATTTAGGTGTTTCCACGCAGCTGTAGGTGATGGTGTTCCCACGGCGCTGTAGGTGTAGGTGTTTCTTTGGCGCTGTAGGGGTGTGTGATTCCACGGTGCTGTAGGTGTATGTGTTTTCACGGCGCTGTAGGTGTAGGTGTTCCCACGGCGCTGTAGATTTAGGTGTTTCAACGCAGCTGTAGGTGATGGTGTTCCCACGGAGCTGTAGATTTAGGTGTTTCTTTGGCGCTGTAGGTGTGTGTGTTTCCACGGCGCTGTAGGTGTTTCCACGGCGCTGTAGGTTCAGGTGTTTCCACGGCGCTGTAGGTGTAGGTGTTCCCACGGCGCTGTAGGTGTAGGTGTTTCTTTGGCGCTGTAGGTGTATGTGTTTCCACGGCGCTGTAGGTGTTTCCACGGCGCTGTAGGTTTAGGTGTTTCCACGGCGCTGTAGGTGTAGGTGTTCCCACGGCGCTGTAGGTGTAGGTGTTTCTTTGGCGCTGTAGGTGTATGTGTTTTCACGGCGCTGTAGGTGTAGGCGTTCCCACGGCGCTGTAGGTGTAGGTGTTCCCACGGCGCTGTAGGTGTAGGTGTTTCTTTGGCACTGTAGGTGTATGTGTTTCCACGGCGCTGTAGGTGTTTCCACGGCGCTGTAGGTTTAGGTGTTTCCACGGCGCTGTTGGTGATGGTGTTTCCACGGCACTGTAGGTGTAGGTGTTTCTTTGGCACTGTAGGTGTATGTGTTTCCACGGCGCTGTAGGTGTTTCCACGGCGCTGTTGGTGATGGTGTTCCCACGGCACTGTAGGTGTAGGTGTTTCTTTGGCGCTGTAGGTGTATGTGTTTCCACGGCGCTGTTGGTGATGGTGTTCCCACGGCACTGTAGGTGTAGGTTTTTCTGTGGCGCTGTAGGTGTATGTGTTTCCACGGCGCTGTAGGTGTATGTGTTTTCACGGCGCTGTAGGTGTAGGTGTTCCCACGGCGCTGTAGGTGTAGGTGTTCCCACGGCGCTGTAGGTGTAGGTGTTCCCACGGCGCTGTAGGTGTAGGTGGTTCTTTGGCGCTGTAGGTGTTTCCACGGCGCTGTAGGTTTAGGTGTTTCCACGGCGCTGTAGGTGTAGGTGTTCCCACGGCGCTGTAGGTGTATGTGTTTCCACGGCGCTGTAGGTGTTTCCACGGCGCTGTAGGTTTAGGTGTTTCCACGGCGCTGTAGGTGTAGGTGTTCCCACAGCGCTGTAGGTGTAGGTGTTCCCACGGCGCTGTAGGTGTAGATGTTCCCACGGCGCTGTAGGTGTAGGTGTTCCCACGGCGCTGTAGGTGTTTCCACGGCTCTGTAGGTTCAGGTGTTTCCACGGCGCTGTAGGTGTAGGTGTTCCTACGGCGCTGTAGGTGTAGGTGTTCCCACGGCGCTGTAGGTGTAGCTGTTTCTTCGGCGCTGTAGGTGTATGTGTTTCCACGGCGCTGTAGGTGTTTCCACGGCTCTGTAGGTTCAGGTGTTTCCACGGCGCTGTAGGTGTAGGTGTTCCTACGGCGCTGTAGGTGTAGGTGTTCCCACGGCGCTGTAGGTGTAGGTGTTTCTTCGGCGCTGTAGGTGTATGTGTTTCCACGGCGCTGCAGGTGTTTCCACGGCTCTGTAGGTTTAGGTGTTCCCACGGCGCTGTAGGTGTAGGTGTTTCCACGGCGCTGTAGGTGTAGGTGTTCCCACGGCGCTGTAGGTGTAGGTGTTTCTTCGGCGCTGTAGGTGTATGTGTTTCCACGGCGCTGTAGGTGTTTCCACGGCTCTGTAGGTTTAGGTGTTTCCACGGCGCTGTAGGTGTAGGTGTTCCCACGGCGCTGTAGGTGTAGGTGTTTCTTTGGCGCTGTAGGTGTGTGTGATTCCGCGGCGCTGTAGGTGTATGTGTTTTCACGGCGCTGTAGGTGTAGGTGTTCCCACGGCGCTGTAGGTGTATGTGTTTCCACGGCGCTGTAGGTGTATGTGTTTTTCCACGGCGCTGTAGGTTTAGGTGTTCCCACGGCGCTGTAGGTGTAGGTGTTCCCACGGCGCTGTAGGTGTAGGTGTTCCCACGGCGCTGTAGGTGTAGGTGTTTCTTGGCACTTGGGTGTTGGCGCTGTGGGTGTTTCCACGTCTCCGTAGGTTCAGGTGTTCGCACGGCGCTGTAGGTGTAGGTTTTTCCACGGCGCTGTAGGTGTAGGTGTTCCCACGGCGCTGTAGGTGTAGGTGTTTCTTCGGCGCTGTAGGTGTATGTGTTTCCACGGCGCTGTAGGTGTTTCCCACGGCGCTGTAGGTGATCAGTGTTCCCACACGGCGCTGTAGGTGTAGGTGTTGTTTCTTTGGCGCTGTAGGTGTAGGTGTTTCCACGGCGCTGTAGGTGATGGTGTTCCCACGGCGCTGTAGGTGTAGGTGTAGGTGTTTCCACGGCGCTGTAGGTGTATGTGTTTCCACGGCTCTGTAGGTTTAGGTGTTCCCACGGCGCTGTAGGTGTAGGTGTTTCCACGGCGCTGTTGGTGATGGTGTTCCCACGGCACTGTAGGTGTAGGTGTTTCTTTGGCACTGTAGGTGTATGTGTTTCCACGGCGCTGTAGGTGTTTCCACGGCGCTGTAGGTTTAGGCGTTTCCACGGCGCTGTAGGTGTAGGTGTTTCTTTGGCGCTGTAGGTGTGTGTTTTCACGGCGCTGTAGGTGTACGCGTTCCCACGGCGCTGTGGGTGTAGGTGTTCCCACGGCGCTGTAGGTTTAGGTGTTTCTTTGGCACTGTAGGTGTATGTGTTTCCACGGCGCTGTAGGTTTAGGAGTTTCCACGGCGCTGTTGGTGATGGTGTTTCCACGGCACTGTAGGTGTAGGTGTTTCTTCGGCGCTGTAGGTGTATGTGTTTCCACGGCGCTGTAGGTGGTGTTTCCACGGCGCTGTAGGTGTAGGTGTTCCCACGGCGCTGTAGGTGTAGGTGTTTCCCACGGCGCTGTAGGTGTAGGTGTTCCACGGCGCTGTAGGTGTAGGTGTTTCCACGGCGCTGTAGGTGTAGGTGTTTCTTTGGCGCTGTAGGTGTATGTGTTTCCACGGCGCTGTAGGTGTTTTCATGTCGCTGTAGGAGTAGGTGGTTCTTTGGAGCTGTAGGTGTATGTGTTTCCACGGCGCTGTAGGTTTAGGTGTTTCCACGGCGCTGTAGGTGTAGGCGTTCCCACGGCGCCGTAGGTGTAGGTGTTCCCACGGCGCTGTAGGTGTAGGCGTTCCCACGGCGCTGTAGGTGTAGGTGTTCCCACGGCGCTGTAGGTGTAGGTGTTCCCACGGCGCTGTAGGTGTAGGTGTTCCCACGGCGCTGTAGGTGTAGGTGTTCCCACGGCGCTGTAGGTGTAGGTGTTCCCACGGCGCTGTAGGTGTAGGTGGTTCTTTGGCGCTGTAGGTGTATGTGTTTTCACGGCGCTGTAGGTGTAGGCGTTCCCACGGCGCTGTAGGTGTAGGTGTTCCCACGGCGCTGTAGGTGTAGGTGTTTCTTTGGCGCTGTAGGTGTATGTGTTTCCACGGCGCTGTAGGTGTTTCCACGGCGCTGTAGGTTTAGGTGTTTCCACGGCGCTATAGGTGATGATGTTCCCACAGCGCTGTAGGTGTAGGTGTTTCTTTGGCGCTGTAGGTGTAGGTGTTTCCAGGGCGCTGTAGGTTTAGGTGTTTCCACGGCGCTGTTGGTGATGGTGTTCCCACGGCACTGTAGGTGTAGGTGTTTCTTTGGCGCTGTAGGTGTATGTGTTCCCACGGCGCTGTAGGTGTAGGTGTTCCCACGGCGCTGTAGGTGTAGGTGTTTCTTTGGCGCTGTAGGTGTATGTGTTTCCACGGCGCTGTAGGTGTTTCCACGGCGCTGTAGGTTTAGGTGTTCCTGGCACTGTAGGTGTAGGTGTGTCTCCACTTTGGCGCTGTAGGTGTATGTGTTTCCACGGCGCTGTAGGTTTAGGTGTTCCCACGGCGCTGTAGGTGTAGGTGTTCCCACGGCGCTGTAGGTGTAGGTGTTTCTTTGGCGCTGTAGGTGTATGTGTTTCCACGGCGCTGTTGGTGATGGTGTTCCCACGGCACTGTAGGTGTAGGTTTTTCTGTGGCGCTGTAGGTGTTTGCACGGCGCTGTAGGTTTAGGTGGTCCCACGGGGCTGTAGGTGTAGGTGTTCCGACGGCGCTGTAGGTGTAGGTGTTTCTTTGGCGCTGTAGGTGTAGGTGTTCCCACGGCGCTGTAGGTGTAGGTGTTTCCACGGCGCTGTAGGTTTAGGTGTTTCCACGGCGCTGTAGGTGTAGGTGTTCCCACGGCGCTGTAGGTGTAGGTGTTTCTTTGGCGCTGTAGGTGTATGTGTTTTCACGGCGCTGTAGGTGTAGACGTTCCCACGGCGCTGTAGGTGTAGGTGGTCCCACGGCGCTGTAGGTGTAGGTGTTCCCACGGCGCTGTAGGTGTAGGTGTTCCCACAGCGCTGTAGGTGTAGGTGTTTCTTTGGCGCTGTAGGTGTATGTGTTTCCACGGCGCTGTAGGTGTTTTCATGGCGCTGTAGGTGTAGGTGTTTCTTTGGCGCTGTAGGTGTATGTGTTTCCACGGCGCTGTAGGTGTTTTCATGGCGCTGTAGGTGATGGTGTTCCCACGGCGCTGTAGGTGTAGGTGTTCCCACGGCGCTGTAGGTTTAGGTGTTTCTTTGGCACTGTAGGTGTAGGTTTTTCCACGGCGCTGTAGGTGTAGGTGTTCCCACGGCGCTGTAGGTGTAGGTGTTTCCACGGCTCCGTAGGTTCAGGTGTTCCCACGGCGCTGTAGGTGTAGGTTTTTCCACGGCGCTGTAGGTGTAGGTGTTCCCACGGCGCTGTAGGTGTAGGTGTTTCTTTGGCGCTGTAGGTGTAGGTGTTCCCACGGCGCTGTAGGTGTAGGTGTTTCCACGGCGCTGTAGGTGTAGGTGTTTCCACGGCGCTGTAGGTGTATGTGTTTCCACGGCGCTGTAGGTGTATGTGTTTCCACGGCGCTGTAGGTTTAGGTGTTTCCACGGCGCTGTTGGTGATGGTGTTCCCACGGCACTGTAGGTGTAGGTGTTTCTTTGGCGCTGTAGTTGTATGTGTTTCCACGGCGCTGTTGGTGATGGTGTTCCCACGGCACTGTAGGTGTAGGTTTTTCTGTGGCGCTGTAGGTGTATGTGTTTCCACGGCGCTGTAGGTGTTTCCAGGGCGCTGTAGGTTTAGGTGTTTCCACGGCGCTGTTGGTGATGGTGTTCCCACGGCACTGTAGGTGTAGGTGTTTCTTTGGCGCTGTAGGTGTATGTGTTTCCACGGCGCTGTTGGTGATGGTGTTTCCACGGCGCTGTAGGTGTAGGTGTTTCTTTGGCGCTGTAGGTGTATGTGTTTCCACGGCGCTGTTGGTGATGGTGTTTCCACGGCGCTGTAGGTGTAGGTGTTTCACGGCGCTGTAGGTGTATGTGTTTTCACGGCGCTGTAGGTGTAGGTGTTCCCACGGCGCTGTAGGTGTAGGTGTTCCCACGGCGCTGTAGGTGTAGGTGTTTCTTTGGCGCTGTAGGTGTATGTGTTTCCACGGCGCTGTAGGTGTTTCCACGGCGCTGTAGGTTTAGGTGTTTCCACGGCGCTGTAGGTGTAGGTGTTCCCACGGCGCTGTAGGTGTAGGTGTTTCTTTGGCGCTGTAGGTGTATGTGTTTCCACGGCGCTGTAGGTGTTTCCACGGCGCTGTAGGTGTAGGTGTTCCACGGCGCTGTAGGTGTAGGTGTTTCTTGGCGCTGTAGGTGTAGGTGTTTCTTTGGCGCTGTAGGTGTATGTGTTTCCACGGCGCTGTTGGTGATGGTGTTTCCACGGCGCTGTAGGTGTAGGTGTTTCTTTGGCGCTGTAGGTGTATGTGTTTCCACGGCGCTGTAGGTGTTTCCACGGCGCTGTAGGTGTAGGTGTTTCTTTGGCGCTGTAGGTGTATGTGTTTCCACGGCGCTGTTGGTGATGGTGTTCCCACGGCACTGTAGGTGTAGGTTTTTCTGTGGCGCTGTAGGTGTATGTGTTTCCACGGCGCTGTAGGTGTATGTGTTTTCACGGCGCTGTAGGTGTAGGTGTTCCCACGGCGCTGTAGGTGTAGGTGTTCCCACGGCGCTGTAGGTGTAGGTGTTTCTTTGGCGCTGTAGGTGTATGTGTTTCCACGGCGCTGTAGGTGTTTCCACGGCGCTGTAGGTTTAGGTGTTTCCACGGCGCTGTAGGTGTAGGTGTTCCCACGGCACTGTAGGTGTAGGTGTTTCTTTGGCACTGTAGGTGTATGTGTTTCCACGGCGCTGTAGGTGTTTCCAGGGCGCTGTAGGTTTAGGTGTTTCCACGGCGCTGTTGGTGATGGTGTTCCCACGGCACTGTAGGTGTAGGTGTTTCTTTGGCGCTGTAGGTGTATGTGTTTCCACGGCGCTGTTGGTGATGGTGTTCCCACGGCACTGTAGGTGTATGTGTTTCCACGGCGCTGTTGGTGATGGTGTTTCCACGGCACTGTAGGTGTAGGTGTTTCTTTGGCACTGTAGGTGTATGTGTTTCCACGGCGCTGTAGGTGTTTCCACGGCGCTGTTGGTGATGGTGTTCCCACGGCACTGTAGGTGTAGGTGTTTCTTTGGCGCTGTAGGTGTATGTGTTTCCACGGCGCTGTTGGTGATGGTGTTCCCACGGCACTGTAGGTGTAGGTTTTTCTGTGGCGCTGTAGGTGTATGTGTTTCCACGGCGCTGTAGGTGTATGTGTTTTCACGGCGCTGTAGGTGTAGGTGTTCCCACGGCGCTGTAGGTGTAGGTGTTCCCACGGCGCTGTAGGTGTAGGTGTTTCTTTGGCGCTGTAGGTGTATGTGTTTCCACGGCGCTGTAGGTGTTTCCACGGCGCTGTAGGTTTAGGTGTTTCCACGGCGCTGTTGGTGATGGTGTTCCCACGGCACTGTAGGTGTAGGTGTTTCTTTGGCGCTGTAGGTGTATGTGTTTCCACGGCGCTGTTGGTGATGGTGTTTCCACGGCGCTGTAGGTGTAGGTGTTTCTTTGGCGCTGTAGGTGTATGTGTTTCCACGGCGCTGTAGGTGTTTCCACGGCGCTGTAGGTTTAGGTGTTTCCACGGCGCTGTAGGTGTAGGTGTTCCCACGGCGCTGTAGGTGTAGGTGTTTCTTTGGCGCTGTAGGTGTATGTGTTTCCACGGCGCTGTAGGTGTTTCCACGGCGCTGTA
Organism: Aplectana chamaeleonis; assembly: GCA_029168955.1. Taxonomy (NCBI): domain Eukaryota; kingdom Metazoa; phylum Nematoda; class Chromadorea; order Rhabditida; family Cosmocercidae; genus Aplectana; species Aplectana chamaeleonis. Next base: position 6,309,983 of record JAPDOI010000002.1, on the reverse strand, counting down.
GGTTTAGGTGTTTCCACGGCGCTGTAGGTGTATGTGTTTCCACGGCGCTGTAGGTGATGGTGTTCCCACGGCACTGTAGGTGTAGGTGTTTCTTTGGCGCTGTAGGTGTATGTGTTTCCACGGCGCTGTAGGTGTAGGTGTTCCCACGGCGCTGTAGGTGTAGGAGTTTCTTTGGCGCGGTAGGTGTATGTGTTTCCACGGCGCTGTAGGTGTTTCCACGGCGCTGTAGGTGTAGGCGTTCCCACGGCGCTGTAGGTGTAGGTGTTCCCACGGCGCTGTAGGTGTAGGTGTTTCTTTGGCGCTGTAGGTGTATGTGTTTCCACGGCGCTGTAAGTGTTTCCACGACGCTGTAGGTTTAGGTGTTTCCACGGCGCTGTAGGTGTAGGTGTTCCCACGGCGCTGTAGGTGTATGTGTTTTCACGGCGCTGTAGGTGTAGGCGTTCCCACGGCGCTATAGGTGATGATGTTCCCACAGCGCTGTAGGAGTAGGTGTTTCTTTGGCGCTGTAGGTGTATGTGTTTCCACGGCGCTGTAGGATTAGGTGTTTCCACGGCGCTATAGGTGATGATGTTCCCACAGCGCTGTAGGAGTAGGTGTTTCTGTGGCGCTGTAGGTGTATGTGTTTTCACTGCGCTGTAGGTGTAGGTGTTCCCACGGCGCTGTAGGTGTAGGTGTTCCCACGGCGCTGTAGGTGTAGGTGTTTCTTTGGCGCTGTAGGTGTATGTGTTTCCACGGCGCTGTAGGTGTTTCCACGGCGCTGTAGGTTTAGGTGTTTCCACGGCGCTGTAGGTGTAGGTGTTCCCACGGCGCTGTAGGTGTAGGTGTTTCTTTGGCGCTGTAGGTGTATGTGTTTCCACGGCGCTGTAGGTGTTTCCACGGCGCTGTAGGTTTAGGTGTTTCCACGGCGCTGTAGGTGTAGGTGTTCCCACGGCGCTGTAGGTGTAGGTGTTTCTTTGGCGCTGTAGGTGTATGTGTTTCCACGGCGCTGTAGGTGTAGGTGTTCCCACGGCGCTGTAGGTGTAGGTGTTTCTTTGGCGCTGTAGGTGTATGTGTTTCCACGGCGCTGTAGGTGTAGGCGTTCCCACGGCGCTGTAGGTGTAGGTGTTCCCACGGCGCTGTAGGTGTAGGTGTTTCTTTGGCGCTGTAGGTGTATGTGTTTCCACGGCGCTGTAGGTGTTTCCACGGCGCTGTAGGTTTAGGTGTTTCCACGGCGCTATAGGTGATGATGTTCCCACAGCGCTGTAGGTGTAGGTGTTTCTTTGGCGCTGTAGGTGTATGTGTTTCCACGGCGCTGTAGGTGTTTTCATGGCGCTGTAGGTGATGGTGTTCCCACGGCACTGTAGGTGTAGGTGGTTCTTTGGCGCTGTAGGTGTATGTGTTTTCACGGCGCTGTAGGTGTAGGCGTTCCCACGGCGCTGTAGGTGTAGGTGTTCCCACGGCGCTGTAGGTGTAGGTGTTCCCACGGCGCTGTAGGTGTAGGTGGTTCTTTGGCGCTGTAGGTGTTTCCACGGCGCTGTAGGTTTAGGTGTTTCCACGGCGCTATAGGTGATGATGTTCCCACAGCGCTGTAGGTGTAGGTGTTGCCACAGCGCTGTAGGTGTAGGTGTTTCTTTGGCGCTGTAGGTGTATGTGTTTCCACGGCGCTGTTGGTGATGGTGTTCCCACGGCACTGTAGGTGTAGGTGTTTCTGTGGCGCTGTAGGTGTATGTGTTTCCAGGGCGCTGTAGGTGTGGGTGTTTCTTTGGCGCTGTAGGTGTATGTGTTCCCACGGCGCTGTAGGTGTAGGTGTTCCCACGGCGCTGTAGGTGTAGGTGTTTCTTTGGCGCTGTAGGTGTATGTGTTTCCACGGCGCTGTAGGTGTTTCCACGGCGCTGTAGGTTTAGGTGTTTCCACGGCGCTGTACGTGTAGGTGTTCCCACGGCGCTGTAGGTGTAGGTGTTTCTCTGGCGCTGTAGGTGTATGTGTTTTCACGGCGCTGTAGGTGTAGGCGTTCCCACGGCGCTGTAGGTGTAGGTGTTCCCACGGCGCTGTAGGTGTAGGTGTTTCTTTTGCGCTGTAGGTGTATGTGTTTCCACGGCGCTGTAGGTTTAGGTGTTTCCACGGCGCTATAGGTGATGATGTTCCCACAGCGCTGTAGGAGTAGATGTTTCTTTGGCGCTGTAGGTGTATGTGTTCCCACGGCGCTGTAAGTGCTTCCACGGCGCTGTAGGTGTAGGCGTTCCCACGGCGCTGTAGGTGTAGGTGTTCCCACAGCGCTGTAGGAGTAGGTGTTTCTTTGGCGCTGTAGGTGTATGTTTTTCCACGGCGCTGTAGGATTAGGTGATTCCACGGCGCTGTAGGTGATGATGTTCCCACAGCGCTGTAGGAGTAGGTGTTTCTGTGGCGCTGTAGGTGTATGTGTTTCCACGGCGCTGTAGGTGTATGTATTTTCACGGCGCTGTAGGTGTAGGTGTTCCCACGGCGCTGTAGGTGTAGGTGTTCCCACGGCGCTGTAGGTGTAGGTGTTTCTTTGGCGCTGTAGGTGTATGTGTTTCCACGGCGCTGTAGGTGTTTCCACGGCGCTGTAGGTTTAGGTGTTTCCACGGCGCTGTAGGTGTAGGTGTTCCCACGGCGCTGTAGGTGTAGGCGTTCCCACGGCGCTGTAGGTGTAGGTGTTCCCACGGCGCTGTAGGTGTATGTGTTTCCACGGCGCTGTAGGTGTTTCCACGGCGCTGTAGGTGTAGGTGTTTCTTTGGCGCTGTAGGTGTATGTGTTTCCACGGCGCTGTTGATGATGGTGTTTCCACGGCGCTGTAGGTGTAGGTGTTTCTTTGGCGCTGTAGGTGTATGTGTTTCCACGGCGCTGTTGGTGTAGGTGTTTCTTTGGCGCTGTAGGTGGATGTGGTTCCACGGCGCTATAGGTGTATGTGTTTTCGCGGCGCTGTAGGTGTAGGTGTTTCCACGGCGCTGTAGGTGTAGGTGTTCCCACGGCGCTGTAGGTGTAGGTGTTTCTTTGGCGCTGTAGGTGTATGTGTTTCCACGGCGCTGTAGGTGTTTCCACGGCGCTGTAGGTTTAGGTGTTCCCACGGCGCTGTAGGTGTAGGTGTTCCCACGGCGCTGTAGGTGTAGGTGTTTCTTTGGCGCTGTAGGTGTATGTGTTTCCACGGCGCTGTAGGTGTTTCCACGGCGCTGTAGGTTTAGGTGTTTCCACGGCGCTATAGGTGATGATGTTCCCACAGCGCTGTAGGTGTAGGTGTTTCTTTGGCGCTGTAGGTGTATGTGTTTCCACGGCGCTGTAGGTTTAGGTGTTTCCACGGCGCTGTAGGTGTATGTGTTTCCACGGCGCTGTAGGTGATGGTGTTCCCACGGCACTGTAGGTGTAGGTGTTTCTTTGGCGCTGTAGGTGTATGTGTTTCCACGGCGCTGTAGGTGATGGTGTTCCCACGGCACTGTAGGTGTAGGTGGTTCTTTGGCGCTGTAGGTGTAGGTGTTCCCACGGCGCTGTAGGTGTAGGTGTTTCTTTGGCGCTGTAGGTGTATGTGTTTCCACGGCGCTGTAGGTGTTTTCATGGCGCTGTAGGTTTAGGTGTTTCCACGGCGCTATAGGTGATGATGTTCCCACAGCGCTCTAGGTGTAGGTGTTTCTTTGGCGCTGTAGGTGTATGGGTTTCCACGGCGCTGTAGGTGTATGTGTTCCACGGCGCTGTAGGTGTAGGTGTTTCCACGGCGCTGTAGGTGTAGGTGTTCCCACGGCGCTGTAGGTGTAGGTGTTTCTTTGGCGCTGTAGGTGTATGTGTTTCCACGGCGCTGTAGGTGGTGTTCCACGGCGCTGTAGGTTTAGGTGTTCCCACGGCGCTGTAGGTGAAGGTGTTCCCACGGCGCTGTAGGTGTAGGTGTTTCTTTGGCGCTGTAGGTGTATGTGTTTTCACGGCGCTGTAGGTGTAGGCGTGCCCACGGCGCTGTAGGTGTAGGTGGTCCCACGGCACTGTAGGTGTAGGTGTTTCTGTGGCGCTGTAGGTGTATGTGTTTCCACGGCGCTGTAGGTGTATGTGTTTTCACGGCGCTGTAGGTGTAGGTGTTCCCACGGCGCTTTAGGTGTAGGTGTTCCCACGGCGCTGTAGGTGTAGGTGTTTCTTTGGCGCTGTAGGAGTGTGTGTTTCCACGGCGCTGTAAGTGTTTCCACGACGCTGTAGCTTTAGGTGTTTCCACGGCGCTGTAGGTGTAGGTGTTCCCACGGCACTGTAGGTGTAGGTGTTTCTTTGGCGCTGTAGGTGTATGTGTTTCCACGGCGCTGTTGGTGATGGTGTTCCCACGGCACTGTAGGTGTAGGTGTTTCTTTGGCGCTGTAGGTGTATGTGTTTCCACGGCGCTGTAGGTGTAGGTGTTCCCACGGCGCTGTAGGTGTAGGTGTTTCTTTGGCGCTGTAGGTGTATGTGTTTCCACGGCGCTGTAGGTTTAGGTGTTCCCACGGCGCTGTAGGTGTAGGTGTTCCCACGGCGCTGTAGGTGTAGGTGTTTCTTTGGCGCTGTAGGTGTATGTGTTTCCACGGCGCTGTAGGTTTAGGTGTTTCCACGGCGCTGTAGGTGTATGTGTTTCCACGGCGCTGTAGGTGATGGTGTTCCCACGGCACTGTAGGTGTAGGTGTTTCTTTGGCGCTGTAGGTGTATGTGTTTCCACGGCGCTGTAGGTGTAGGTGTTCCCACGGCGCTGTAGGTGTAAGTGTTCCCACGGCGCTGTAGGTGTAGGTGTTTCTTTGGCGCTGTAGGTGTAGGTGTTCCCACGGCGCTGTAGGTGTATGTGTTTTCACGGCGCTGTAGGTGTAGGCGTTCCCACGGCGCTGTAGGTGTAGGTGTTCCCACGGCGCTGTAGGTGTAGGTGTTTCTTTGGCGCTGTAGGTGTATGTGTTTCCACGGCGCTGTAGGTGTTTCCACGGCGCTGTAGGTGTAGGCGTTCCCACGGCGCTGTAGGTGTAGGTGTTCCCACGGCGCTGTAGGTGTAGGTGTTTCTTTGGCGCTGTAGGTGTATGTATTTCCACGGCGCTGTAAGTGTTTCCACGGCGCTGTAGGTTTAGGTGTTCCCACGGCGCTGTAGGTGATGATGTTCCCACAGCGCTGTAGGAGTAGATGTTTCTTTGGCGCTGTAGGTGTATGTGTTTCCACGGCGCTGTAGGTGTAGGTGTTCCCACGGCGCTGTAGGTGTATGTGTTTCCACGGCGCTGTAGGTGTAGGTGTTCCCACGGCGCTGTAGGTGTAGGTGTTTCTCTGGCGCTGTAGGTATACGTGTTTTCACGGCGCTGTAGGTGTAGGCGTTTCCACGGCGCTGTAGCTGTAGGTGTTCCCACGGCGCTGTAGGTGTAGGTGTTTCTTTGGCGCTGTAGGTGTATGTGTTTTCACGGCGCTGTAGGTGTAGGCGTTCCCACGGCGCTGTAGGTGTAGGTGTTCCCACGGCGCTGTAGGTGTAGGTGTTCCCACGGCGCTGTAGGTGTAGGTGTTCCCACGGCGCTGTAGGTGTAGGTGGTTCTTTGGCGCTGTAGGTGTATGTTTCCACGGCGCTGTAGGTGTTACGGCACTGTAGGTAGGTGTTTCCACGGCGCTGTAGGTGTAGGTGTTCCCACGGCGCTGTAGGTGTAGGTGTTTCTTTGGCGCTGTAGGTGTATGTGTTTCCACGGTAGGGTGTTTCCACGGCGCTGTAGGTTTAGGTGTTTCCACGGCGCTATAGGTGATGATGTTCCCACAGCGCTGTAGGTGTAGGTGTTTCTTTGGCGCTGTAGGTGTATGTGTTTCCACGGCGCTGTAGGTGTATGTGTTTTCACGGCGCTGTAGGTGTAGGTGTTCCCACGGCGCTGTAGGTGTAGGTGTTCCCACGGCGCTGTAGGTGTAGGTGTTTCTTTGGCGCTGTAGGTGTATGTGTTTCCACGGCGCTGTAGGTGTTTCCACGGCGCTGTAGGTGTAGGTGTTCCCACGGCGCTGTAGGTGTAGGTGTTCCCACGGCGCTGTAGGTGTAGGTGTTTCTTTGGCGCTGTAGGTGTATGTGTTTTCACGGCGCTGTAGGTGTAGGCGTTCCCACGGCGCTGTAGGTGTAGGTGTTCCCACGGCGCTGTAGGTGTAGGTGTTCCCACGGCGCTGTAGGTGTAGGTGTTTCTTTGGCGCTGTAGGTGTATGTGTTTCCACGGCGCTGTAGGTGTTTCCACGGCGCTGTAGGTTTAGGTGTTTCCACGGCGCTGTAGGTGTAGGTGTTCCCACGGCGCTGTAGGTGTAGGTGTTTCTTTTGCGCTGTAGGTGTATGTGTTTCCACGGCGCTGTAGGTTTAGGCGTTTCCACGGCGCTATAGGTGATGATGTTCCCACAGCGCTGTAGGAGTAGATGTTTCTTTGGCGCTGTAGGTGTATGTGTTCCCACGGCACTGTAGGTGTAGGTGTTTCTTTGGCACTGTAGGTGTATGTGTTTCCACGGCGCTGTAGGTGATGGTGTTCCCACGGCGCTGTAGGAGTAGATGTTTCTTTGGCGCTGTAGGAGTATGGGTTTCCACGGCGGTGGAGGTGTATGTGGTTTCACGGCGCTGTAGGCGTAGGTGTTTCCACGGCGCTATAGGTGATGATGTTCCCACAGCGCTGTAGGTGTAGGTGTTTCTTTGGCGCTGTAGGTGTAGGCGTTCCCACGGCGCTGTAGGTGTAGGTGTTCCCACGGCGCTGTAGGTGTAGGTGTTCCCACGGCGCTGTAGGTGTAGGTGTTCCCACGGCGCTGTAGGTGTAGGTGTTTCTTTGGCGCTGTAGGTGTATGTGTTTTCACGGCGCTGTAGGTGTAGGCGTTCCCACGGCGCTGTAGGTGTATGTGTTTTCGCGGCGCTGTAGCTTTAGGTGTTTCCACGGCGCTGTAGGTGTAGGTGTTCCCACGGCGCTGTAGGTGTAGGCGTTCCCACGGCGCTGTAGGTGTAGGTGTTCCCACGGCGCTGTAGGTGTAGGTGTTCCCACGGCGCTGTAGGTGTAGGTGTTCCCACGGCGCTGTAGGTGTAGGTGGTTCTTTGGCGCTGTAGGTGTTTCCACGGCGCTGTAGGTTTAGGTGTTTCCACGGCGCTATAGGTGATGATGTTCCCACAGCGCTGTAGGTGTAGGTGTTCCCACGGCGCTGTAGGTGTAGGTGTTTCTTTGGCGCTGTAGGTGTATGTGTTTCCACGGCGCTGTAGGTGGTGTATGTGTTTCACGGCGCTGTAGGTGTAGGTGTTCCCACGGCGCTGTAGGTGCAGGTGTTCCCACGGCGCTGTAGGTGTAGGTGTTTCTTTGGCGCTGTAGGTGTATGTGTTTCCACGGCGCTGTAGGTGTTTCTTTGGCGCTGTAGGTGTAGGTGTTCCCACGGCGCTGTAGGTGATGGTGTTCCCACGGCGCTGTAGGTGTAGGTGTTTCTTTGGCGCTGTAGGTGTATGTGTTTCCACGGCGCTGTAGGTGTTGTTCCCACGGCGCTGTAGGTGTAGGTGTTTCCACGGCGCTGTAGGTGTAGGTGTTCCCACGGCGCTGTAGGTGTAGGTGTTTCTTTGGCGCTGTAGGTGTATGTGTTTCCACGGCGCTGTAGGTGTAGGTGTTCCACGGCGCTGTAGGTGTAGGTGTTTTCCACGGCGCTGTAGGTGATGGTGTTCCCACAGCGCTGCAGGTGCAGGTGTTTCTGTGGCGCTGTAGGTGTATGTGTTTCCACGGCGCTGTAGGTGTATGTGTTTCCACGGCGCTGTAGGTGTAGGTGTTCCCACGGCGCTGTAGGTGCAGGTGTTCCCACGGCGCTGTAGGTGTAGGTGTTTCTTTGGCGCTGTAGGTGTATGTGTTTCCACGGCGCTGTAGGTATACGTGTTTTCACGGCGCTGTAGGTGTAGGCGTTTCCACGGCGCTGTAGCTGTAGGTGTTCCCACGGCGCTGTAGGTGTAGGTGTTTCTTTGGCGCTGTAGGTGTATGTGTTTTCACGGCGATGTAGGTGTAGGCGTACCCACGGCGCTGTAGGTGTAGGTGTTCCCACGGCGCTGTAGGTGATGATGTTCCCACAGCGCTGTAGGAGTAGATGTTTCTTTGGCGCTGTAGGTGTATGTGTTTTCACGGCGATGTAGGTGTAGGCGTACCCACGGCGCTGTAGGTGTAGGTGTTCCCACGGCGCTGTAGGTGATGATGTTCCCACAGCGCTGTAGGAGTAGATGTTTCTTTGGCGCTGTAGGTGTATGTGTTTCCACGGCGCTGTAGGTGTATGTGTTTCCACGGCGCTGTAGGTGTTTTCATGGCGCTGTAGGTGATGGTGTTCCCACGGCACTGTAGGTGAAGGTGGTTCTTTGGCGCTGTAGGTGTATGTGTTTTCACGGCGCTGTAGGTGTAGGCGTTCCCACGGCGCTGTAGGTGTATGTGTTTTCGCGGCGCTGTAGGTGTAGGCGTTCCCACGGCGCTGTAGGTGTAGGTGTTCCCACGGCGCTGTAGGTGTAGGTGTTTCTTTGGCGCTGTAGGTGTATGTGTTTTCGCGGCGCTGTAGGTGTAGGCGTTCCCACGGCGCTGTAGGTGTAGGTGTTCCCACGGCGCTGTAGGTGTAGGTGTTTCTTTGGCGCTGTAGGTGTATGTGTTTCCACGGCGCTGTAGGTGCTTCCACGGCGCTGTAGGATTAGGTGTTTCCACGGCGCTATAGGTGATGATGTTCCCACAGCGCTGTAGGAGTAGGTGTTTCTGTGGCGCTGTAGGTGTATGTGTTTCCACGGCGCTGTAGGTGTATGTGTTTTCACGGCGCTGTAGGTGTAGGTGTTCCCACGGCGCTGTAGGTGTAGGTGTTCCCACGGCGCTGTAGGTGTAGGTGTTTCTTTGGCGCTGTAGGTGTATGTGTTTCCACGGCGCTGTAGGTTTAGGTGTTTCCACGGCGCTGTAGGTGTTTCCACGGCGCTGTAGGTTTAGGTGTTTCCACGGCGCTGTACGTGTAGGTGTCTCCACTGGCTGTAGGTGTAGGTGTTTCTTTGGCGCTGTAGGTGTATGTGTCTCCACGGCGCTGTAGGTGTTTCCACGGCGCTGTAGGTTTAGGTGTTTCCACGGCGCTGTACGTGTAGGTGTTCCCACGGCGCTGTAGGTGTAGGTGTTTCTCTGGCGCTGTAGGTATATGTGTTTTCACGGCGCTGTAGGTGTAGGCGTTTCCACGGCGCTGTAGGTGTAGGCGTTCCCACGGCGCTGTAGGTGTAGGTGTTCCCACGGCGCTGTAGGTGTAGGTGTTTCTTCGGCGCTGTAGGTGTATGTGTTTCCACGGCGCTGTAAGTGTTTCCACGACGCTGTAGGTTCAGGTGTTTCCACGGCGCTGTAGGTGTAGGTGTTCCCACGGCACTGTAGGTGTAGGTGTTTCTTTGGCGCTGTAGGTGTATGTGTTTCCACGGCGCTGTAGGTGTATGTGTTTTCACGGCGCTGTAGGTGTAGGTGTTCCCACGGCGCTGTAGGTGTAGGTGTTCCCACGGCGCTGTAGGTGTAGGTGTTTCTTTGGCGCTGTAGGTGTATGTGTTTCCACGGCGCTGTAGGTGTTTCCACGGCGCTGTAGGTTTAGGTGTTTCCACGGCGCTGTACGTGTAGGTGTTCCCACGGCGCTGTAGGTGTAGGTGTTTCTCTGGCGCTGTAGGTATATGTGTTTTCACGGCGCTGTAGGTGTAGGCGTTTCCACGGCGCTGTAGCTGTAGGTGTTCCCACGGCGCTGTAGGTGTAGGTGTTTCTTTGGCGCTGTAGGTGTATGTGTTTTCACGGCGATGTAGGTGTAGGCGTACCCACGGCGCTGTAGGTGTAGGTGGTCCCACGGCGCGGTACGTGTAGGTGTTTCTGGCGCTGTAGGTGTATGTCCCACGGCGCTGTAGGTGTAGGTGTTCCCACGGCGCTGTAGGTGATGATGTTCCCACAGCGCTGTAGGAGTAGATGTTTCTTTGGCGCTGTAGGTGTATGTGTTTCCACGGCGCTGTAGGTGTATGTGTTTTCACGGCGCTGTAGGTGTAGGTGTTCCCACGGCGCTGTAGGTGTAGGTGTTCCCACGGCGCTGTAGGTGTAGGTGTTTCTTTGGCGCTGTAGGTGTATGTGTTTCCACGGCGCTGTAGGTGTTTCCACGGCGCTGTAGGTTTAGGTGTTTCCACGGCGCTGTAGGTGTAGGCGTTCCCACGGCGCCGTAGGTGTAGGTGTTCCCACGGCGCTGTAGGTGTAGGTGTTTCTTTGGCGCTGTAGGTGTATGTGTTTCCACGGCGCTGTAGGTTTAGGCGTTCCCTTGGCGCTGTACGTGTAGGTGTTTCTTTGGCGCTGTAGGCGTATGTGTTTCCACGGCGCTGTAGGTGTATGTGTTTCACGGCGCTGTAGGTGTAGGTGTTCCACGGCGCTGTAGGTGTAGGTGTTCCCACGGCGCTGTAGGTGTAGGTGTTTCTTTGGCGCTGTAGGTGTATGTGTTTCCACGGCGCTGTAGGTGTAGGTGTTCCCACGGCGCTGTAGGTGTAGGTGTTTCCACGGCGCTGTAGGTGTAGGTGTTTCTTTGCGCTGTAGGTGTATGCCACTGTAGGTGTTCCACGGCGCTGTAGGTGTAGGTGTTCCCACGGCGCTGTAGGTGTAGGTGTTCCCACGGCGCTGTAGGTGTAGGTGTTTCTTTGGCGCTGTAGGTGTATGTGTTTTCACGGCGCTGTAGGTGCTCCACGGCGCTGTAGGTGTAGCCCCACGGCGCTGTAGGTGTAGGTGTTCCTACGGCGCTGTAGGTGTAGGTGTTTCTTTGGCGCTGTAGGTGTATGTGTTTCCACGGCGCTGTAGGTGTTTCCACGGCGCTGTAGGTTTAGGTGTTTCCACGGCGCTGTAGGTGTAGGCGTTCCCACGGCGCTGTAGGTGTAGGTGTTCCCACGGCGCTGTAGGTGTAGGTGTTTCTTTGGCGCTGTAGGTGTATGTGTTTCCACGGCGCTGTAGGTGTTTCCACGGCGCTGTAGGTTTAGGTGTTTCCACGGCGCTGTAGGTGTAGGTGTTCCCACGGCGCTGTAGGTGTAGGTGTTTCTTTGGCGCTGTAGGTGTATGTGTTTCTACGGCGCTGTAAGTGTTTCTACGACGCTGTAGGTTTAGGTGTTTCCACGGCGCTGTAGGTGTAGGTGTTCCCACGGCGCTGTAGGTGTAGGTGGTTCTTTGGCGCTGTAGGTGTATGTGTTTTCACGGCGCTGTAGGTGTAGGCGTTCCCACGGCGCTGTAGGTGTAGGTGTTCCCACGGCGCTGTAGGTGATGATGTTCCCACAGCGCTGTAGGAGTAGATGTTTCTTTGGCGCTGTAGGTGTATGTGTTTCCACGGCCGGCGCTGTAGGTGTATGTGTTTCCACGGCGCTGTAGGTGTAGGCGTTCCCACGGCGCTGTAGGTGTAGGTGTTCCCACGGCGCTGTAGGTGTAGGTGTTTCTTTGGCGCTGTAGGTGTATGTATTTCCACGGCGCTGTAGGTGTTTCCACGGCGCTGTAGGTTTAGGTGTTTCCACGGCGCTGTAGGTGTAGGCGTTCCCACGGCGCTGTAGGTGTAGGTGTTCCCACGGCGCTGTAGGTGTAGGTGTTTCTTTGGCGCTGTAGGTGTATGTGTTTCCACGGCGCTGTAAGTGTTTCCACGACGCTGTAGCTTTAGGTGTTTCCACGGCGCTGTAGGTGTAGGTGTTCCCACGGCGCTGTAGGTGTAGGTGGTTCTTTGGCGCTGTAGGTGTATGTGTTTTCACGGCGCTGTAGGTGTAGGCGTTCCCACGGCGCTGTAGGTGTAGGTGTTCCCACGGCGCTGTAGGTGTAGGTGTTTCTTTGGCGCTGTAGGTGTATGTGTTTCCACGGCGCTGTAGGTGTTTCCACGGCGCTGTAGGTTTAGGTGTTTCCACGGCGCTATAGGTGATGATGTTCCCACAGCGCTGTAGGAGTAGATGTTTCTTTGGCGCTGTAGGTGTATGTGTTCCCACGGCGCTGTAGGTGCTTCCACGGCGCTGTATGTTCAGGTGTTTCCACGGCGCTATAGGTGATGATGTTCCCACAGCGCTGTAGGAGTAGGTGTTTCTTTGGCGCTGTAGGTGTATGTTTTTCCACGGCGCTGTAGGTGTTTCCACGGCGCTGTAGGTGTTTCCACGGCGCTGTAGGTGTCGGTGTTCCCACGGCGCTGTAGGTGTAGGTGTTTCTTTGGCGCTGTAGGTGTATGTGTTTCCACGGCGCTGTAGGTGTTTCCACGGCGCTGTAGGTTTAGGTGTTTCCACGGCGCTATAGGTGATGATGTTCCCAGAGCGCTGTAGGAGTAGATGTTTCTTTGGCGCTGTAGGTGTATGTGTTTCCACGGCCGGCGCTGTAGGTGTATGTGTTTCCACGGCGCTGTAGGTGCTTCCACGGCGCTGTATGTTCAGGTGTTTCCACGGCGCTATAGGTGATGATGTTCCCAGAGCGCTGTAGGAGTAGATGTTTCTTTGGCGCTGTAGGTGTATGTGTTTCCACGGCCGGCGCTGTAGGTGTATGTGTTTCCACGGCGCTGTAGGTGTTTCCACGGCGCTGTAGGTGTATGTGTTTTCACGGCGCTGTAGGTGTAGGTGTTCCCACGGCGCTGTAGGTGTAGGTGTTTCTTTGGCGCTGTAGGTGTATGTGTTTCCACGGCGCTGTGTTTCCACGACGCTGTAGGTTTAGGTGTTTCCACGGCGCTGTAGGTGTAGGTGTTCCCACGGCGCTGTAGGTGTAGGTGATTCTTTGGCGCTGTAGGTGTATGTGTTTTCACGGCGCTGTAGGTGTAGGCGTTCCCACGGCGCTGTAGGTGTAGGTGTTCCCACGGCGCTGTAGGTGTAGGTGTTTCTTTGGCGCTGTAGGTGTATGTGTTTCCACGGCGCTGTAGGTGTTTCCACGGCGCTGTAGGTTCAGGTGTTTCCACGGCGCTATAGGTGATGATGTTCCCACAGCGCTGTAGGAGTAGATGTTTCTTTGGCGGCATGGATCGCGAAGAGACTGCGTTCACTGTGTTGGCGCAAACGGCCGTGCCATGTGCTGTAACATAGGTGTATGTGTTTCCACGGCGCTGTAGGTGTTTCCACGGCGCTGTAGGATTAGATGTTTCCACGGCGCTGTAGGTGTAGGTGTTTCCACTTTGCAGTAGGAAGCAGTGTTGGGGCTGATGTTTCCGCGTCGCTGTGATTGGTAGTTCTCACCATGGCGCTGTGGGTGAAGGTATTCCCATCGTTTATTCCACGGCGCTGCGGGTTTGGGTGTTTCTTCAGTGATTTAGATGCATATTTGTCCACTGCACCCTAGGCGCGAGTTTCCAAGGCATAAAGGTAGGCGTCTCCAAGGCGATATGGGAGGTGCAGTTGCTTGTAGTTGTTGATAATTCTGCGCAGCTATGATTGTTGGGTGTTTCCACGCCGCTGTAGGTGTAGGTGTTTTCACGGGGTTGTAGATGTAAGTGCTTCTGCAGCTCTCTAGACGCATATGTATCTACGGCACTCCAGGCTTATGCGCTTACGAGGAACTTAAAGAGTAGGCTTTCCGACAGCTCTGGAGGAGGCTGAGTGGTCAGTGATTGTAGATGTTGCCACTGCGCTGTAGATGTATGTAGGTGTTTTCAGAGACTATAGGTTTAGGTGTTTCCACGGCGCTGAAGGTGAAGTTGTTTCCGCGGCACTCTAGGTGTAGGTGCCACAACGTCTTCTAAGACTAGGTGCTACCCTTCGCATTAGGTGTATGTATGTTTTCAGTGTACACTTCTAAGTCTTTGCACGGCACTTTCCGCAAAATGATATGAGAATTTCCGAGGTTTCCTTCAGAAAAAAATAGCTAAGCAGTGTTTACGCGGCCCTCAGTGGAATTGAAATTTTATAGTAAATTCATGCTGCAGGTACATCCAAACCCCGGCGGCGCAAGCCAGTTACATTCAGCAATCTATTTTTGGTTTCTTATGTTGTGAGGTTAGCATCCATAGTTTCCGACTCCTAGCCGGATATGCAGCAGCGTCCTCTTTTTAGAAGAGCCTGTTTGAACCCATTATCAAGATCCGGAGCAGCCCATTGCGGAATTGAAATTCAAATCCGTTTGAACATTTGATCGGTCTTTAGAGACTGATAGAAAGGAAAGAGCTTGCAAACGAAAACTTTGTTAGCGAAACTAGAAAAACCAAATTTCTCTTGGAACTATCATATGTACTGATTGATCGCCAGAGAACTTTTTTGGAAATGCTAAAATAATTCCGAGTATGTTTTAATTTATAGTGCATACACCTTTATCATCATTGGGAATTGCTGAGTTGGTGACCCATTTCTTTCAAACTCTAAATTGCCTTCTGAAATAAAAACTTCTTTCCGATTAGGACCTTGGCTACTCCCAACTGACTTCGAAGAATGCCCTCCCACTTGATCACTTTTTCGGCTCTGAATTCGTCACTCTGCAATGCCATTCTTCTCATCAACGTTCACTGGGGATTTATAAGAAGTACGTGAGCTTCGACATCACTGCTAAGGAACAAAAAGGTGAATACAATTCTCTTTTCCAATGCGAGTAGAGCGTATTCTTGAAGGCTGGGCATGAATAACACCGCTCAAGTTTGACAAGTCCTGTGAGCTTCGCCGACCTTACCAGAAGCTCAACTGACTCTGAGAGTTTGGGTAGAGAAATATGTAGCCGCGAATGCCTGCTTGTAGCGGAATAGCCGCGAAATAGCCGAGATATAATGCTCTCCAGTTGGGTGTACGGCGCATATCAGAAGCATGATTCAGATGTCAACGGTTCAGTTACTGTGCTTCTCTGGGCCAAATTCCGGTCCGCAATTGCGTCTCCACACGCTTTGCGGCCGCACGCGCTCAAGTCAGTCGAATTTCCAGCGCCAAAGCCGACCCGATATGACTTTTTTATACAGTTTTGTCCTATTTTGTTTAGTTTCCAGTTTCTTAAACCCACCTAGAGTCATTATATCGGAGGCTTTGGCGCTGGAAACTCTTCCGACTCGAAAGCGCGCGGCCGCGAAGCGTGTCGAGACGCAATTGTGGATCGGAACTCGGCAAAGAGAGGCACAGCAAACAAGTTTGGGGCACGTAGACCTTGTTTAGCCTATGAACGCCTCGCCCAACCGCTGGCAGCTCCGGATGGTGACTAGGCGAGCGGCAGAGGTTACGCCTTGGTTACTTTTGGTCACTTCTCGTTATTTCTCGGTTATATCTTGGCTATTTCTAGGCTAAATTTTGTTCGATTCTTGTCGTTCCGTGAAAATTCGAAAAACAGCCGCGAAATAGCCAGGAAATAGCCCACCAGGAGCCGCTGCGGTGTCTGGTGGGCTATTTCTCGGCTATTTCTACAACAAAACTTCCAGATGAAATCATTCATTGACTCCTTACAGTAGGACTCTTTTCTGTGGCCTCAAGTTTGAGCCGACTTCGTCACTACAACTGTGACAGAAATTCGAGAAAGTGAGCTACCCCTGTATTCGAGATTCTACTTTACCGAAGCATGAAATACAGAGCTCAAGTAAGGTGCGTAAGGTAATAAGGTTCTTATAATTTTGAAAGATTCTATTTTTGTGACTTAATAAATTTTGAAATTGAAATGGAAATTTCTGGGCCCTGCTGCACGAGGCAGCATAAAGGCGCGAAATGCACTTTTACTGCTCCATACATCATACATGCTCCATTCACGTACCTTTGGGAGTCATTATAATGTACCTTTCTATGAAAACTCTGAATCGATATAAGCCTTACCCTTGCTATTTTGACATATGTGGCAGGACTGCGATTTTTATGGGCATACTCATTGCCCTATTCGGTTGCTAAGATGTGCGTCATCAAGCAGCAGCCGTGTATTTTGGAGCAGACTACGAGTTCCCACTATGAATGGAGTAATTCGTTCGGTCGGTTCGTCGACGGCATATCAATTCGCTCTCCAAGTGCCCCCTCCGATTTGCATGCTGAGCCACACATCACCCTCATTGACATCGGTTCAGCTCACTTCATCACCTAATTCGCCGTCCGTTTAATTCATTCGGGCCATAGGTCGAACCAGCGCATGAATTTTTGAGCTTTGAAGAACTAGATGGAGCAGGTTTCAATTAGAGAATTCTCAAAAAGTTAGTATTTGCATGATATCAGCACTTTGGTGATGCGTTAAAGGTTAAGTTTAGTTTAGTTTTAACACATATATCCAAAGTTCGGATTCGATAGAGCAGGTTCGACTAGGTGAACCCATCCAGAAGTTCTATAAGCTATTAACCTTGACGACTGAAAAAATAGTTTTAAGTCAAGGATTTTGGTGTTCACAATATTATGTGTCCGGCAAAACGTCGATGTTGCCACTGCGTGTAGTGATTGCCCGGCACCCACGGCACTCGCTGGGGGATGATTTTTGCGGCATGTGGAGTTTCCATGGCGCACCACACGGCACTCACGGTGCTCGCTGGCGGACGACGTCTACGGAATGTAGAGTTGCCACGGCCCCCACGGCGCTTTTGATGGCACCCACGAAATTTACGGCGCTAGCTGGAGGGACCATTTCCACGGCGTGCAGAGTTTTATGGCGTCCATGACACTAACGGCACTTGCCGTAGGACGATTTACGCGGCATGTAGTCTCCACGTCACTCACGGCGCGCTACATGGCACTAACGCTATTCACGGCGCTCGCTGGCCGACAATATCCATGACATGTAGAGTTTCCACGGCACCCACGGCGCGTCTCGCGGCACTCACAACATTCACGGCGGTCGCTCGGGGACGATTTTCACGGCGCTCCGTAAAGAAGCGTGGACGGAGGCTAGAAATGTGTATGACGGTTACCCATTTCTATTCCATGAACAACAGTTTATCTAGAGACGGATTTTTTTTTGTGTTTTTCACATGTTTCCTAGGAATATTTGTGGTCTGAGCTCCGCTTTAGCGCGAAATCTTAAAATGGAGAATTTGGTCCGGACCGTGCCTGTAGTAATAGTATCTGTTATCCACAAGGCTAGTTGAGGAAGAGTGTCACTGGCCGACGTTTTCTACGGAATATAGTTTCACGGCGCTCGCAGTGCTCTTGACGGCCCTCACGACATTCACGGCGCTAGCTGGAGGGACCGTTTCCGTTGCACCCGAGGCGCTGCACTCAGTACACATGGCATTCACGGCACTTGCTGGCCGACGACCTCTACGGAATGTAGAGTTTATTTGTCACCCACGGCGGCCACACTGCACTGAAGCCATTCACGGCGCTAGCTGGAGGAACGATTTCCGCGGAATCCACGACGCTCCTCACGGCACTCGCCGCAGTCGCTGTGGGACGATTTTGGCGGCATGCTGCGCTATTCACGACGCTCGCTGGCCGACAATCTTTGCGGCATGTAGAGTTTCCACGGCACCCACGGCGCGTCTCGCGGCACTCACAACATTCACGGCGCTAGCTGAAGGGACGATTTCTACGGCGCTCCGTAAAAAAGCGTGGACGGAAGATAGAAATGTGTATGACGGTTACCCATTTCTATTTCATGAACAGCAGTTTATATAGAGACGGAATTTTTTATGTTTTTCACACGTTTCCTAGGAATATTTGTGGTCTGGGCCCCGCTTTAGCGCGAAATCTTTAAATGGAGAATTTGGTCCGGATCGTGCCTTTAGTAATAGTATCTTTTATCCACAAGGCTAGTTGAGGAAGTGTGTCACTGACCGACGTTTTCTACGGAATGTAGTTTTACGGCGCTCGCAGTGCTCTTGAAGGCCCTCACGACATTCACGGTGCTAGCTGGAGGAGCCGTTTCCTTTGCACCCAAGGCGCTGCACTCAGCACACATGGCATTCACGGCACTTGCTGGCCGACGATCTTTACGGAATGTAGAGTTTATTTGGCACCCACGGCGTCCTTCACGGCAGTGAAGGCATTCACGGCGCTAGCTGGAAGGACGAGTTCCGCGGCATCCACGGCGCTCCTCACGGCACTCACGGCACTCGCTGTGGACGATTTCTGCGGCATGTAGAGTTCCCACGGCACCTACGGCGCCCTTCATGGCACTGACGGTGTTCACGGCGCACGATGGCCCTGCGGCATGAGGAGTTTCCACGGCATCCACTGCGCTTCTGCCGGCACTCACTGCATTCACGGCGCTCCCTAGAGACGATTTTGGCGACGCGCCGTGAAAAAGCGTCGATGGAAGCTAAAAACGTGGATGACGGTTTCCTATTTCTATTCCATGAACCGCAGTTTATCTTGACACTAAATATTTTTCTGCGGTTTTCACCCATTTCCTGGCAATATTTGTGGTCTGCGCTCCGATTCAGCGCGATATCTTCAAATTAAAAGTTTGGCCCTGACCGTGCCTTCAGTAATAGTATCTCTGTTCCATAAAGCTAACTGAGGAGGTGCATCATCGGAGTCGCCACATTTTCGCAGTTAAAGAAGGCAATTGAAGACTCCGATCAAGTTGTGATGCATGGTTGGTCACAACAATATTACTCGATAGCAATCTCCCCGGCATTAGTTCCACTCGCACCGCTAGCGCACTTCCGCATGCATACATATTTCCGCTGAAGAATCTTTTCTGATTCTATTTTTGTAACCATTTTCGTGAAAAAACCTTTGTGAACACATGCTCATAGCTATTTGCAGGTGAGATTTCTAGGAAATCGGGGAAAAAGGTTCCAAATTGTCTATATTTGCTTGAAATAATGAACCTTTGTGATACTCCTATCGGTGGCTTCTTTAAAAGGCCTGAAAGCTGCCCATGCAGTTCTCGTTCTCCTACCGAAATCTTCCTCTAAGTCGTTAACCATGTTCATTGAGCGTCCCAGGCACACGTAGGACTTGGTTTCGGTGATCGATGAACCATCAACCTCAATCTGAGTTCCTTTGCACCAGGCGTTTTTCACGAACTTGTTGAGTTTGCATTGTTGAACATTCAAAAACTGATATCGTCATAAGTTGATTTTTCAACTTTTTGAAAGAATGGAGAAAACTTGCTTTTTTTGGTTTATTCTGCGGGTATCTTTCGCCTAATGTTTTATTTTATTTGGCTTGAAGTTCACAAAAAAACTTGCGCTAAAGTCTCACGTGACTTGTTTCGCGAGTATAGCCCGAGCTGAGTTTGTTTTCGATTTTATGGGCAAATACCCTTCTATGAACCTGAGGATCATTTTGCTGCTGCTCCGGCCATTTTCTTTTTCGAGCTAAAGCGATGTATGTCTCTGAAGTTCAGTTCTATAGAGCCTCCCAACAATCTGAGGTGCCCATTTTTGCTTGTCTGCCTTATTTCTCACGCACTCGGTGTTGTCGGATAATTTTGTCCCACACGCATAGCATTATCATCAAGTTTCGAGCATTGTTGACGTTCAGAGATCTTGCAGGAAAAGGAAGAGAAAATCCATACAGATGCCGTGGAAATAACTTCAGGTTGCAGCTGTATCTATTGACTTCCTTAAAATATTGTATAAGATTCTATATCTTCTCTATTTTATTCAATTTTACATACACATATTTAATCATGCATTCGCCGACCAAAAACTTGAAGAAGAACAAAAACTTGCACTTTACCTCAGCAATCCGGAAAATTTCTCAAGACATGCTCATCCGTCTAGTTAATATGGGAGAAAAATCTCTATCTACTGTATTTCTGCCGCTCGTTAGTAATGCGTCTTTCTGAAAATTTATATGGATTTTGACCATTTCATCAAAATCCTATTAAGCTGCAGAGGCACGACAGTCATGCGCGGCCAGTACACCTTTGTGCTGTCTGAATTCCTGCGTTATTGGTTCTTATGAACAACGATGTACGTACCATATATCCTCTGTTTCCGAGTGTGATTTATTACCGTTCGTCGCGTGCGTTTGCGTACGTACGCTGCGTATTCTTCTCCCCACAATTTCTCGCTGTCTCTATCCTCGCTGCGCACAAGCGCGCGAGGGAACAGACTAAATCTGGCTCGGAACCACCTTTGGAAACCAATGAGGCACGCAGTGGAGTGCATTTTATAGTTATAGTGTCTGCCTATTCCCTAAAGGTGACCAATCTCTTCGGCCTTTCTCCTCTACTTCTATGGAATTGTTCCCTTCTGTGTATATATGCAATATGTACACAGCACTTCCATCGCGTCTTGAACAGTAGTTTTTCACGCCATGGTGCCGGAAACAATAGTATTTCGTCAGCGCTTCCACGGCGCCTCAAACAGTAGTGCCTTCACGGCACTTCCGCGGCCTCTGAAACAGTATTATTCCACGGCACCTCCACGTCGGCTGAAGGAGCAGTATTATCACGGCCCTAGCAAGGCACCTTAGGCAGTAGTTTTTCACGACACTTACGTGGTGCCTGAAGCAGTAGTATTTCCATGGCACCTCACGTCGGCTGAAACAGCAAAAAACCTCCACATTCCCACGGCTCCTGAAAGAGTAGTCTTTCCACAGCATTTCCACTGAACCTAAGGCAATAGTATTACCACGGCTTCCAAAACAGTAGTGCCTTCATGGCACTTTCGCGGCACCTGCAACAAAGGTAGTTCCACCGCACCTGCTCGTCGACTGAAGAATTAGTATTTCCACGGCACTTCCTCGCTCACTAAGCAGTAGTTTTTCTCGGCACTTCCACTGGGCCTGGAACAGTAGTATTTCCTCAGCGCTTGCACGGCGTCTCTAACAGTAG
Organism: Aplectana chamaeleonis; assembly: GCA_029168955.1. Classification (NCBI taxonomy): domain Eukaryota; kingdom Metazoa; phylum Nematoda; class Chromadorea; order Rhabditida; family Cosmocercidae; genus Aplectana; species Aplectana chamaeleonis. The sequence continues at coordinate 6,289,443 of JAPDOI010000002.1, read as the reverse complement.
TGCCTTCATGGCACTTCCGCGGCCCTTGAAGCAGAAGTATTACCACGGCACTTACAAGCCGCCTGAAGTAGTAGATCTCCTGGGTATTTACACGGCTCCTAAAGCAGTAGTGTTTTCACGGCATTTCCACGGCGCATAACGCAGTACAGGCCATAAAACGGCCAATGTCTCACCGTCGACTGCGTACCACGCGCTGCGCGACCGCACGTGCGTCGGAAGCAGACGAGTTTTGGCTGCCGGGCGACGAGTTTCGGCCTCCGCGCGGCGGCCGCAACGTCGCACGGCGGCCAAAACTCGTCGCGCGGCGGCCAAAACCCGTCTGCTTCCGACGCGCGTGCGGTCGCGCAGCCCGTGGTACGCAGTCGACGGTGAGACATTGGCCGTTTTATGGCCTGTAGATATCCACGGCACTCCCACGGCGCCTGAAGCAGTAGTGTTTCCAAGGTATTTCCACTCTGCCCGGAGCAGAAGGGTTTCGACGGCACCTGAAGCGGTAGAGTTTCTACAGTACTTTCACTTTGCTTAAGGGAGTAGTATTTTCACACTTTTTCCACTGCGCCCGAAGTACCAGGTTGTTCATTAAGTTTTGTCGTTCGATAAGAAAAACACAGTTTTATGGGCAAAAATACACTTTATTATTTAGTTTAATCTCCCTGAACATTAATACACTTGCTCCAACGAACCTCCAATCTGTGGATCCCATCTTCGGAGTGAGAATCCGGAAGGTCTGCAAACACGCTTCAACAGCCGTTATGACCTCTTTATTTGATGAAAAACGCTTGCCACGCATAATTTTTTTTTTGAGTTCTGGAAACAAATGGAAGTCGCTGGGGGCCAATTCTGGTGAATACGGTGGGTTCTCCAAGAATTCGAAGTTTAATTCATGGATTTTAGCCATTGTCAAAATGCTCTTGTGACACGGTGCATTGTCCTGATGAAAACGGATGTTTTTCTTCTGCAAACCGGGTCTTTTTTTCACGATTTTTTTTTACTTCAACCGGTCCAAAAGGTTGCAATAATATTCAGAATTAATTGTTTTACCAGTTTGCAAGTAATCCACGAACAAAATTCCTTTCGCATCCCAAATAACTGATGCCATAACCTTCTTGGCCGATTTCCGGACACGAACTCGTTTCGAAGCCGAACAACCAGGTTCACACCACTCTTTAGCCTCTTGTTTTGATTCAGGATCATTGTGATAGACCCAAGTCTCATCCATAGTGATGAATCGACGCACAAAATCCACTTTATCCTTTTTACAACGCTATAAAAATTTGCTGAGAAAGTCGCATTCGAATGTATTTTTGTTCCATTGTTAGCGAATGCGGCACCCATTGTGCACACAGTTTTCTAAAATCCGAAATTTCACTTAAAATATGGCTCACACTGCCTAATGAGATGTGTAGAGCCTTTACTAAATTTCTCTCAGTCAATCGACGATCTTCCAAAACCATATACTGTATTTTGGCTATGATTTCTGGTGTTGATGCGCTTTTTGGACGTTCTTAACGTGGATCGTCTTCAAGGCTTGTACGACCACGTTTAAGTTCAGCAACCCCACTTTCTACTGTTCTAATTGTAGGTGAACAATCATTATACACTTTTAACTTTCGCTGGTGAATTTCTCTTGGTGCTACACCTTCCAAAATAAGAATTTCATCACTGCGCGATACTCAAATTTTTCCATTGCTGTGACACGTTGACACTAAATGGCTTGTAAACAAAGAATGAATTGACAGATTGAAATGAAACTTCCTATACGTTCATATGAAGAGTGTACCAACAGAATAAAAAATTTTTGGGCCAGTGGCAATACCCTCCCTTATCGAACTATAAAACTTATTGAACCACCTGATACTACTCTTTTAGAGCACTTCACGGCGCCTAGGGCAGTAGTATTTCCAAGTTTCTCTAGCATGTATTCTTTTGTCATCTGCAAGTTTCTGCTCACCAACGAACCCAGTTTTCTTGTTCCGGCTAAAACACCTACATTTTTTTCACTAGCAATAAGACAACCACAAGTCTCACTTTTCTCTGAAGTCGATTAGCTCAGAGAATGACGTAAGCAATGCACCACCTATTTATCTGTCAACAGTACTTTGATATGGTTTTTTCAGGTCTTTCCCAGCCCTCTGCCCAATTTCTGCGCATCTCGTGTTTTGAAAGACTGCGTGCCTTCTTGAAGATCTCTGATATTGATACCTTTTTTTCTGCTACTTTTAATTTACTTTTTTCCTGCGGAAAACGCTCGTTATATTTTTCTATTGAAAGTTTTCCGAATGATTCAACCTTGCGGAAAATAATTCTCCTATTTTTCTCTAACAGAACTCCAAATTTTTTTGTAGCCCGTAGGGGATGAGCTAAGAAATATGTGTTTTTTCAAAGTAAGAATGAGTGCCGTATTAAAGATTTCCCAAATGATGACCTAATTGGAGAGAGAAACTTTCTCTCTCTCTCAGGATTAGCTGAGAGCTCAGTGTTCGGTTGTCGATTTTCCCATTTTCTTGTGATGTGAATGAGGTCATATGAGGTGGAATGTTGTTGAGGAGAAGTTCGCCTCAATTAAGGTATATTATACGCGGTCCTTGGGTTTCCTTTCTTCTGTCAACAGCTCAATCTATTAGCATTAAGCACTTTTGCAGGCTTCATTCAAGTTCTTTTTTACGGCTAAATACGCACTCGAGAAACAGAGAGCGATCCAGGGTAGCACCTTAATCTTTGGCGTCTCACCGAGTTAATACTTCCCAAGAGGTTTTTGTGTTTTCTGTATTGATGCAGCTGAGTGCCGTATTGCTGAGCTTAAGGTGTTCGAGACAAAAAGGGTAGCAAAATGCGAGTTTTTTCCGGTCTTGTTCACCAACAGCCGAGAGGTTTCTGTGTTTTTCTGTCTTGATGCAGTTTGGTGGGTCATCAGTCATCACAAAAAAGTTAGCATCTCTTTGATATGCAGTGCGTTTCATGACCAGGAGATCATAACACCTGAAACCAGCATTCCCGGGGAAACCAAAACCCTTATCGGAGCGTGGTTATGAGTGTACGTTTGTGCTTTGATAACTCGTTTTGGTGTTTTGCAACAACAGTTTATCGGTTAACACGCCGTTTCATAATCATTAGATCACCCTTTGTAAATGACTCTAACTGTCCTCGATTTTCATCTCCAGAATGCAAGAAAACTGATTACTACCACCACGAACTTTCCTTTCAGCAATATCAGGAAGGGTTCTCACAGGGTAGAGGGGAGGGCTGCGATTTGCCCATGTCGAGAAAGCAGCTTCACACGACTCCATCGACTCTCTTGTTGGTCGGTTAGCGTGGTTAGAAACGTTGCATTGCTAAACGACGCTGCCTTCTCGCCCTAGACCTGCGAAATTAGGTCTCGAATGGGCCGGTAGCATTGTTTATTAGTCAGCTGAGTTCATCGGTTTTAATAAGATCTTCAACAAGGGTCTACTTTGCTAGATGTAACTTAGCCAGGAGTCTACAAAATTCAGACATTACCACCCTATAGGAGGAAGGGTTCGCAGGTGGTAAAAATAGGCTTCACTGTCGCGCCAATGTGGACGATTGCGCGCCCGTGAATTTCAAATGTCATTATTCGCGCCGAAACGCCGCTTCCGTTTCAAAATATGCGTTTCGCGCCGGTCGCATGGTGATACCGTACTCGGCAACGACGAGAAAATTGAGCCTAAAATGTTGGCGGCATATATCGTTTCTTCATCATCTCATGGTTCATCTCATGTTATTGAATCTCTTGTTCTCTTGATTTTTATAACAAACCACGGAGCACCATGGTGCATGGGCCGGGAATCAAACCCGGGCCGCACGCGTGGCAGGCGAGCATTCTACCACTGAGATACGGGGTGTTCCCTAGTTTCGAAGCCTTCCGAGACAAGGAAAAATTAGGGCCTCCCAGTGCTGTTCCAAAACCAGAGACCTTCTTTGTTGAAGAAAGGTTGACGGCTACGGTAGTTTATTATATATCTGCAGAAGTACGCCAGTGTACATCTAGAGTCTTCTAAGATTTAATTCCAAAATTAGAATCCTTGTAACATGAGATCCCGCGTGAGGTCGAGTTGCAGACCTCCTCTGCAGAACTTATTACATTGCAAAGGAACGTTTTTCGCTCTGAAACTAAATTGAGTTTCCTGCCTTGCTGCTAATCTTATTTTGTGTTCAGCCTGAGCAGCTGAGGTATGCAGAGCTGAGCTAAAAACCGAATTAACCGAATTAGACAAATTGCTACACTTTGGTCGCTCTTTTTCCTATATTGGGTGATATTTGTGTGTTTGAGGCGGTCCTAATACCTTTGTGCGGGAATAAGATCGCCTCCGGATTTTCCTCAACGCTCGTTCCGAAGCAGCTTCCTTATGAGATTTCGTCGGAATTGTTTAAAACAAAGGCGCGTTGTTTTTGCTTGAACGATTTCGTGTTCACCTCTTTCAAACGGATGCCTTGGGCTACTGCTTTTATTGTCAATTTTTTCATTCGTTACCGTTCACCAGGGTTCGCGGAAAACGATTGTGCAATGCTCCCTATTAGAATGCAGGTCCGGCCATCATAAGAATGAAATTATGTGAAAGATTGCATAATCGCACAAAAACAACTTGGAATTGCTGGTTGCTGGGTGTACGGCCGTCCCCAACTAGCGAGATTTCCTTAGATGCTTGTTTTTCCGTCTTTTATTTCACTGTTAAAGTAGTGAGTAGTCTATTAAGGTGTTCAGCAGGTACTTTAAGAGCGAAACGAAGTACGAGAAAACGTATTTTAGAAATCTCGTCAAGTGGGGAGCGAGCGGACACCCCGCAATGACTTGTTCTCGAGGGTTATTCTTCGATTTTTCATGCATCCTCATTTTTGTGGTGGCCGAATCTACCTTCTCATAAGATTATCGCATAAACGGTTTTCATCGCAAACTCTGGCTCTAAAAATCACGATTTCCGGCACCATCGTCGCGGAAAGCTGTGGAAAGGTCAGCGTCACTGAAAGACTGAAAGTTTCTGGAAATTAAATACTATTGGTCCTAATGTGCCGTGGTAACGCTACAAGAATGGAGTAGCGGGGAAGCATTACAGGCATGACGCCTCGGTGTCCTGGAAACATTTCAAAAATGGGGTGCCGTGGTAACACTTTTTTGCATGGGGTGTCATGTTTACCCTACAGGTAAGGGGCGCCGTGAAAGCACTGCATGCCTGGAGCGCCGTGGAAACACTGGCGTCCCTAGGTACCGTGTAAACAGCACAGCTATTGAGTGCCGTGGAAACACCACAGGCGACGAGCGCCGTCTATAGTCATGGAGCGCCGTGGAACCACTACAGGTAAAGGGCGCCGTGGAAACACTGCAGGCAATGGGCGCCGTGGAATCACTACATGCTGGGATCGCCGTGGTAACACTGGCGTCCCGAGGTACCGTGTAAACAGCACAGCTGTTGAGTGCCGTGGAAACACTACAGGCAAAGGGGGCCGTGGAAAAAATGAAGGCGATGGGCGCCGTGGAAACACTGGCGTCTCGAGGTACCGTGTAAATAGCGCAGCTTTTGAGTGCCATGGAGCCACTACTGGTAAAGGACGCCGCGGAAACACTACAGACAATGGGAGCCGTGGAAAGACTACACAAGTGTTGGGGCGGCGTCAGGGTAAGAGACCTAGGCGTCGCCTAACTCATGTTGCCTGCCTTTTTAATGATCTGGAGCCACTAATTCAGGAGATTGCTAATGGCTTTAGAGGCACAGTACACCCTCAGATGTGAATTTTCAGATTTTCATGTGATTGTGTAGAAGACCCCTCCTGTATAACACGTGCCAAAATCCAGATCTTATTTCCTCCAATTAAGCGAGACATAAGCAACAACCACAGGCCCGAACCCCTTCGCTCACCACCGCAGGCCCGACCCCCTTCGCTCACCACCACAGGCCCGACCCCCTAACAGAATTTCGAACTCGATAGCGGCTCGATGGATGGATGAATCCAACAAGTCATCGTTCTTCAGTCCACTATCGGACTGTCTTTTCATCTTGGCTTTCTCTCACGCCACGATTGCAAATAAAGAGAAATACAGGTCTGAGACAACTCGTCCACCAATTTTTCAACCGCAAAATCTAGACATCTTTGAAAAGCCATAACTCTGTTCAAAGGGGGTCTTGAGCGATTTCAGAGATACCACTGTGATCAGCGTGAGAGTCTCTCCTAGATAAGCATGACATCTGAAAAATTATTTTTTGGGTGTAATGTGCCTTTAAGGGAGTAATGCATGAATCCCGATCCTCACACGAAGTGCTGTGTGAATACTATAACATTTTATAGAGAAATATGCTCCTGGGTGACTTTTCGGCCCTGCACAATCCTGCCCCTCAATTCAGTAGAAAGGGAAGCATCTGTAGTTATAGCAGACTGATCCATGGGATCGTAGTCTATGAGATTCAGTTTGTCGCATCCCAATCCCGTGTCTAGTACCCTCAAAGTAACTGATAGCTCTCCGTTTTTTTTGAAGGGAGTTTTCCTGCGCTATAAAGTACAGGCATTCTGCTCGACAACTGCCATATTTTCTGATGCTCACCACTCATCCCCTGCCAAATAAACCCTGATTTCGAAATTCTTTTTCTCTTCACGTGGTGTTTTCCTAAACGGCTGATCTGATAAGTAAATGCAATTATAGGTTCTACTTTTCAGAGTACATGTGATTTTCACCCGGAAAAGGGCTTTACACTCCTGAAAAGTGCATCCGGTAAATCAACGAAGTGGAAATTCAGGACTTCCTGCTATTCACCAAGAAGTGCACTCGATTCTTGTTGTCTTGCAAGTGTGGTTCTATTATCGCATTGCCGCATCACACAGAGAATATATTTCCTGGATTTCTGGCTACTTGATATTTTCCGGAGTCCGTTAGCATCCCTTGAGTTTCCAACGCTAAGATATTGTTTACGCAATGCCGGCGGCGTGAATTTGGAAATGAGAATCTTATCGGGTAATTTGCCAGGGTTTTCGTCTGTCCAAACAATAAATAATAAACAACCATCGCGCAAACAAAACACATAATAAATGACTAAACGAAGGCTACAATATTCATGATTTCCGCCCAACTTTCCCCGCTAAGTGATAACTTTTCTCTGAAATTTATAAGAGGTGTCTTAGGCCAATATCCTTGTGCAAATTACCCTTTGTAACATTGTGATCGATTCAGACATTTTAGGCTATCCCTAATTCATCAAGGTGGTTGTTTTTGTTGCTACAGTTGTCGCTAACTGGATTTCAGACTGTTTTGGCCATAGGTAATAAAGTTTGTTAGTTGCCTTGTCTCCTCCCAGAGGACATCATGGGTGGCCAGAGTGGGTGTCTTCTCGACTGGCTCGAATCTTTGCCTCATTCTTCAGAGCTCAGCTATTGTCGTCTGCTGGTGAGTCAGGAATGTTAGCGTCTGCTTTGAAGGCTGTGTACTTCCTCATGTTCAAGAAGCGTAGTGCATATTGTTGCTAAATATGTACTTCAGCTATCCCAGTGCGGTGAGGTGACGGCAAATTATAGAGTAACTCCAGGGTTCTGGACCTTTATAGTCGAGCTTTTGATTAAGACTTCGGGAATTGAGCCTTACACAGACCTCAGGGTCGGAATGTATAAAAATCTCCAATAGGGCCTCTCCTGTGGCTTACTGTTCTTGGGAACCCTGCAACAGCCAGGCCAAGTGTTTTTCCCGGAGTGCAGAGTATTTACTAGCCTAGACATGATGTCAGTGTCATCGGTACCGCTACTACAGATATGTAGTCGTACTCGGTCGCAGCAGTCGCTGCAGCAATGGTAGAAAAGGGTCACGAGCAGCAGTTGATGACGAAATAGTAGACAATGGTTGAATGCAGCCGTCGCCGGAGTCGTCCCAGTCGTAGAACGAAGAAATCGCTTTTGTCTGGCCCAAAATTCTTTAGATTCGCAGGTATCGGACCCGCAACGTATGGTCGGTCGATCGATTTGACTGGCATTTGCTCGTTGATTTCTTCATTGCGTGTCTCATTTCGTTCTTTTCTCCAGTTTTCACCTCGATGTTGGCGCTGTTTATTATTCTTATTTGTACATGTAGATAATAGTTGTAGATAGGATTTGGTGGGTAAAATGGGTAACGAACTCGAAACTAACACTAGCAAAACATTTGATCTGCTCAAATAATTCAGTGCTTGAGCATACATATACTCTGTTTATCTTGAATTGCACACAACACGGTCCGCCGATAGTCCTTTAATTGGCCCGCTAGTACCGTAGTGTACGTCCACGACGCGTTCTCGGCAGACCCGGGTGGGCACCCGGTGTGCAGAGCGATCGATTCGTCAATGCCGTCACTCGGCGACCCACCCTGCCACTGTGCCGTCGTGTCTGCCGAGATCGCGTCGTGGACGTACACTACGGTACTGGCGGGCCAATTAGAGGACTATTGGCGGACCGTGTTTTGTGCAATTCAAGATATACAGAGTATACCAGATAACTCGACAATAGCCATGGGAATACTAAAAGCATGGGGTGCCGTGGAGACACCACCATATGTTTCATAAATATAGCAACACCAGTCGAAACACTGATATCGAGTTCCGCACAAACTTTCACCTGATGGCATCATCACCATTCAACTTTTCGCATCTGAAAACCCTTCTTCACAAGATATAATGTCTGCCCTTCTGACAATTCTCCTGTTGTTAGTGAGATGGAATCGTTCCCATGGTTTGATGATTTTAAAATTTTTGAACTGATTAGCAAATGGCCAGATTCGTACTCAATTACTCCGGATCACATCCCTTTGCGTTTTGTGAAGGAAGTATATCATGTAATTTCCAAGCCTCTTGCGTACATATTCAATCAATCTCTCATGCTAACTGAAGTCCCTATGCGTTGGAAACATTCAGATGTTATACCTCTTCTAAAAAAGGAGCCCGCCAGTGACCCTTCTAACTATAGGCCAGTAAGCATAATTTCGTTATTTTGCCGGATTTTTGAAAAAATTCTTAAAGAGCATATAGTTGACCACATAACGCGTAACAATATAATCCCATCAAGTCAACATGGTTTTGTGGAGAGTAAGTCAGTTGAGACAAATTTATTGGAGTGTATAAATGATTGGTCCAATCTTCTTGACCGAAAGATGAGTGGTGATGTGATTTCTATTCGATTTCTCGAAAGCGTTCGATCGTGTTTGTCATTCTAAATTGATTTTCAAAATGGAGAAGTTTGGTTTTCACCCAAAAGTAACTACATGGATTGAGCGTTTCATTAGAGATCGTACGTTTCAGGTGAGAATAAATTCGTCATTATCCGAAATTTACTGTACCACTAGCGGTGTTCCCCAAGGAGGCGTCTTGTCCCCTGTGCTTTTTCAATCTTCTTCACGTCGGAGTTAGCCCATATAGTACGAGAGACTGGGGTGAAATGTATGCAATATGCTGACGATTTCCAAAATCTATGTAAATCCGGATGACTCCTCATCAGGTGACTTACAATCCGCTATCAATGTTGTGGGAATCTTGGAGTAAGGACTGGGCATTACCACTTGCACCTGAGAAAACCATGCACATGCGAATCGGGTCGGCAGATAGTCGCATGAATTTCGTCTTGCAAGATAAGGTAATTCCTCTGGTGGACAGAGTTGTTGATCTAGGATTTTCTTATAATAGCAAGTTAGACTTCTCAGAACATTACAGAAATATTTGCAGGAAGGCGTATGGTCGGACCTATCAAATTTTCAAGGGACTAGCAACAAAAAACATCAATATTCTCGTAAAAGCATACAAAACGTATGTCAGGCCTATCTTAGAGTGTGAGCCCACAGTTTTTTCACTGCACAAAAAGAAAGACATTGTATCCCTCGAGAAAATTCAGAACAATTATACACGAAAATTGATAATCAGATACGGAGCTTTCCTCTACGATCGTATCCCTAAGTCGTGTATCCGAAACAAATTTCTCGGGTTGCATTCACTGGAGTCTAGGAGAAAACTAAGGGACGTATGTATGGTGTTTAAAATAATTTCTCGTATTGTTAAGGTAGATTTTTTGCATTTCTACAAACTCAGTGCATCTAGAACTAGAGGAGGTAGTATGAAAATCTCATACCCTACTGCTAAAACTGGAATCCGTGCCCACACATTTACGGTTCGTGCTGGCGCTGCTTATGTTTCGTTAAAGAGTACCATAGATCCCCTGCCCTCGCGAGTTCAGTCATTCAAACGAATGGCCTCTAAAGTCATCCTCGCGTATTAGGCATATGAATTCCAGGCTGCCTTTATTGATATTAATAGTTTCACTTCTACTGTGTAATTCGAGTGTGATTTCGCAGCCTTTAGTTTATATTGTTTTTATTCTCGAACGTCTGTTTTATACAGCGTAATGAATTATTATAGATACTGGCATCACTGAGAGCCGTGGAAACACTGGCATCACATAATGCCGTGGAAATACTGGCAGCATTGAGTACCGTGGAAATACTGGCACCACTGAATGCAGTGGAATATGGCATCACTAAATGTCGTGGAAATACTGGCATCACTGAATGCCGTGGAAATACTGGCATCACTGAATGCCGTGGAAATACTGGCATCACTAAATGCCGTGGAAATACTGGCATCACTGAGAGCCGTGGAAACACTGGCATCACATAATGCCGTGGAAATACTGGCAGCATTGAGTACCGTGGAAATACTGGCACCACTGAATGCAGTGGAATATGGCATCACTAAATGTCGTGGAAATACTGGCATCACTGAATGCCGCGGAAATACTGGCATCACTGAATGCCGTGGAAATACTGGCATCACTAAATGCCGTGGAAATACTGGCATCACTGAGAGCCGTGGAAACACTGCCATCACATAATGCCGTGGAAATACTGGCATCACTGAGAGCCGTGGAAACACTTGCACCACTGAATGTTGTGGAAATACTGGCACCACTGAATGCCGTGGAAATACTGGCATCGATGAGAGCCGTGGAATTACTGGCACCACATAATGCCGCGGAAATACTGGCAGCATTAAGTGCCATGGAATATGGCACCATTGAATGCCGTGGAAATACTGGCAGCACTGAGTGCCGTGGGATACGGCACCACTGAATGCCGTGGGAATACTTTAAAGGCAGTGGTCGCGCTCAAATATGCTGGTCTTCTTTTCCCCTTTAAACCCTTTTCTGGGTATAGAGTTGTAGAACCTACAAGAAAAAATCGCGAAAAAAACGCTGTTCTGTGCCGAATTCGAAGCCTGAATTTTCTTGTCTTCTGATGGTGGACGAGTCCACCCCACATCATCGGTATCGATGATCTCTAATATCAAGAACATCAGCTGGCTTGAACTTGAATTTCAATCAATGAACTTTCGGATTTATGTACACATCTAGTCAAAAACATTGGTTGAAGTGCTTGTTCTCTTTGTTCAACTGTTTTATTAGGTAAATTTGCATTTCTTTCTTCCTCTGAGTGTCGATGATTCTTGAATGCTTGGCATGAGACTGTGATCTTTCTGTGCACGTGTGCACGAACTGGAAATTTAGGGTCTTAATAACTCTAATTCTAGCCCATTTTTCACTGCGCTACCTTCATAGTTTTTGGGCTGTTTTATATCTAAGCTGAATTTTGTAGTTTTTTCGATGACGTTTTTCATCGTGACCACTGCCTTTAATCACTGAATGCCGTGGAAATACTGGCATCACTGACTGCCGTGGAAACACTGCCCACCACTGAATGTCGTGGAAATACTGGCATCACTGAATGCCGTGGAAATACTGGCAGCACTGAGTGCCGTGGGATACGGCACCACTGAATGCCGTAGAAATACTTTAATCACTGAATGCCGTGGAAATACTGGCATCACTGAGTGCCGTGGAAATACTGGCATCACTGAGAGCCGTGGAAACACTTGCACCACTGAATGTTGTGGGAATACTGGCATCACTGAATGCCGTGGAAATACTGGCACAACCGAATGCCGTGGAAATACTGGCATCAATGAGAGCCGTGGAATTACTGGCACCACATAATGCCGTGGAAATACTGGCAGCATGAAATGCCGTGGAAATACTAGCAGCACTGAGTGCCGTGGCATACGGCACCACTGAATGCCGTGGGAATACTTTAATCACTGGATGTTTTCGAAATACTGGCATCACTGAGTGCCGTGGAAACACTGCCCACCACTGAATGTCGTGGAAATACTGGCATCACTGAATGCCGTGGAAACACTGGCAGCACAAAATGCCGTGGAAACACTGGCATCATTGAGTGCCGTGGAAATACTGGCATCACTGAGAGCCGTGGAAACACTTGCACCACTGAATGTTGTGGAAATACTGGCATCACTGAATGCCGTGGAAATACTGGCACAACCGAATGCCGTGGAAATACTGGCAGCAGGCACTGAGTGCCGTGGGATACGGCACCACTGAATGCCGTAGAAATACTTTAATCACTGAATGCCGTGGAAATACTGGCATCACTGAGTGCCGTGGAAATACTGGCATCACTGAGAGCCGTGGAAACACTTGCACCACTGAATGTTGTGGGAATACTGGCATCACTGAATGCCGTGGAATTACTGGCACAACCGAATGCCGTGGAAATACTGGCATCAATGAGAGCCGTGGAATTACTGGCACCACATAATGCCGTGGAAATACTGGCAGCATGAAATGCCGTGGAAATACTAGCAGCACTGAGTGCCGTGGCATACGGCACCACTGAATGCCGTGGGAATACTTTAATCACTGGATGTTTTCGAAATACTGGCATCACTGAGTGCCGTGGAAACACTGCCCACCACTGAATGTCGTGGAAATACTGGCATCACTGAATGCCGTGGAAACACTGGCAGCACAAAATGCCGTGGAAACACTGGCATCATTGAGTGCCGTGGAAATACTGGCATCACTGAGAGCCGTGGAAACACTTGCACCACTGAATGTTGTGGGAATACTGGCATCACTGAATGCCGTGGAAATACTGGCACAACCGAATACCGTGGAAATACTGGCATCAATGAGAGCCGTGGAATTACTGGCACCACATAATGCCGTGGAAATACTGGCAGCATGAAATGCCGTGGAAATACTAGCAGCACTGAGTGCCGTGGCATACGGCACCACTGAATGCCGTGGGAATACTTTAATCACTGGATGTTTTCGAAATACTGGCATCACTGAGTGCCGTGGAAACACTGCCCACCACTGAATGTCGTGGAAATACTGGCATCACTGAATGCCGTGGAAACACTGGCAGCACAAAATGCCGTGGAAACACTGGCATCATTGAGTGCCGTGGAAATACTGGCATCACTGAGAGCCGTGGAAACACTTGCACCACTGAATGTTGTGGAAATACTGGCATCACTGAATGCCGTGGAAATACTGGCATCACTGAATGCCGTGGAAACACTGGCAGCACCACTGAATGTCGTGGAAATACTGGCATCACTGGAATGCCGTGGAAACACTGCCCACCACTGAATGCCGTGGAAATACTGGCATCACTGAGTGCCGTGGAAATACTGGCATCACAAAATGCCGTGGAAACACTGCCCACCACTGAATGCCGTGGAAATACTGGCATCACTGAATGCCGTGGAAATACTGGCATCACTGAATGCCGTGGAAATACTGGCATCACTGAGAGCCGTGGAAATACTGGCATCACTGAGAGCCGTGGAAACACCGGCACCACATAATGCCGTAGAAATACTGGCAGCATTTGGTGCCGTGGAAATACTGGTAGCATAAAATGCCGTGGAAATACTAGCATCATTGACTGCCGTGGCATACGGCACCACTGAATGCCGTGGGAATACTTTAATCACTGGATGTTTTCGAAATACTGGCATCACTGAGTGCCGTGGAAACACTGCCCACCACTGAATGTCGTGGAAATACTGGCATCACTGAATGCCGTGGAAACACTGGCAGCACAAAATGCCGTGGAAACACTGGCATCATTGAGTGCCGTGGAAATACTGGCATCACTGAGAGCCGTGGAAACACTTGCACCACTGAATGTTGTGGAAATACTGGCATCACTGAATGCCGTGGAAATACTGGCACAACCGAATGCCGTGGAAATACTGGCATCAATGAGAGCCGTGGAATTACTGGCACCACATAATGCCGTGGAAATACTGGCAGCATTAAATGCCGTGGAAATACTAGCAGCACTGAGTGCCGTGGCATACGGCACCACTGAATGCCGTGGGAATACTTTAATCACTGGATGTTTTCGAAATACTGGCATCACTGAGAGCCGTGGAAACACTGCCCACCACTGAAGGTCGTGGAAATACTGGCATCACTGAAGGCCGTGGAAACACTGCCCACCACTGGAATGTCGTGGAAATACTGGCATCACTGAATGCCGTGGAAACACTGCCCACCACTGAATGTCGTGGAAATACTGGCATCACTGAGTGCCGTGGAAATACTGGCATCACTGAGAGCCGTGGAAACACTGCCCACCACTGAATGTCGTGGAAATACTGGCATCACTGAATGCCGTGGAAACACTGCCCACCACTGAATGTCGTGGAAATACTGGCATCACTGAGTGCCGTGGAAATACTTGCATCACTGAGAGCCGTGGAAACACTGCCCACCACTGAATGTCGTGGAAATACTGGCACCACTGAATGCCGTGGAAATACTGGCATCACTGAATGCCGTGGAAATACTGGCATCACTGAGAGCCGTGGAAATACTGGCATCACTGAGAGCCGTGGAAACACCGGCACCACATAATGCCGTAGAAATACTGGCAGCATTGAGTGCCGTGGAAATACTGGTAGCATAAAATGCCGTGGAAATACTAGCATCATTGACTGCCGTGGAATATGGCACCACCGAATGCCGTGGAAATACTGGCAGCATTAAGTGCCATGGAATATGTCACCATTGAATGCCGTGGAAATACTGGCAGCACTGAGTGCCGTGGGATACGGCACCACTGAATGCCGTGGAAATACTGGCACCACTGAATGCCGTGGAAATACTGGCATCACTGAATGCCGTGGAAATACTGGCATCACTGAGAGCCGTGGAAATACTGGCATCACTGAGAGCCGTGGAAACACTGGCACCACATAATGCCGTAGAAATACTGGCATCACTGAGAGCCGTGGAAACACTGGCATCACTGAGAGCCGTGGAAACACTGGCACCACATAATGCCGTAGAAATACTGGCAGCATTGAGTGCCATGGAAATACTGGCACCACTGAATGCCGTGGAAATACTGGCATCACTGAATGCCGTGGAAACACTGGCATCACTGAGAGCCGTGGAAACACTGGCACCACATAATGCCGTGGAAATACTAGCAGCACTGAGTGCCGTGGCATACGGCACCACTGAACGCCGTGGGAATACTTTAATCACTGGATGTTTTCGAAATACTGGCATCACTGAGTGCCGTGGAAACACTGCCCACCACTGAATGTCGTGGAAATACTGGCATCACTGAATGCCGTGGAAACACTGGCAGCACAAAATGCCGTGGAAACACTGGCATCATTGAGTGCCGTGGAAATACTGGCATCACTGAGAGCCGTGGAAACACTTGCACCACTGAATGTTGTGGAAATACTGGCATCACTGAATGCCGTGGAAATACTGGCACAACCGAATGCCGTGGAAATACTGGCATCAATGAGAGCCGTGGAATTACTGGCACCACATAATGCCGTGGAAATACTGGCAGCATTAAATGCCGTGGAAATACTAGCAGCACTGAGTGCCGTGGCATACGGCACCACTGAATGCCGTGGGAATACTTTAATCACTGGATGTTTTCGAAATACTGGCATCACTGAGAGCCGTGGAAACACTGCCCACCACTGAATGTCGTGGAAATACTGGCATCACTGAATGCCGTGGAAACACTGCCCACCACTGAATGTCGTGGAAATACTGGCATCACTGAATGCCGTGGAAACACTGCCCACCACTGAATGTCGTGGAAATACTGGCATCACTGAGTGCCGTGGAAATACTGGCATCACTGAGAGCCGTGGAAACACTGCCCACCACTGAATGTCGTGGAAATACTGGCATCACTGAATGCCGTGGAAACACTGCCCACCACTGAATGTCGTGGAAATACTGGCATCACTGAGTGCCGTGGAAATACTTGCATCACTGAGAGCCGTGGAAACACTGCCCACCACTGAATGTCGTGGAAATACTGGCACCACTGAATGCCGTGGAAATACTGGCATCACTGAATGCCGTGGAAATACTGGCATCACTGAGAGCCGTGGAAATACTGGCATCACTGAGAGCCGTGGAAATACTGGCATCACTGAGAGCCGTGGAAACACCGGCACCACTGAATGCCGTGGAAATACTGGCATCACTGAATGCCGTGGAAATACTGGCATTACTGAGAGCCGTGGAAATACTGGCATCACAGAGCCGTGGAAACACTGGCACCACATAATGCCGTAGAAATACTAGCAGCATTGAGTGCCGTGGAAATACTGGCACCACTGAATGCCGTGGGATACGGCACCACTGAATGCCGTGGAAATACTGGCACCACTGAATGCCGTGGAAATACTGGCATCACTGAATGCCGTGGAAATACTGGCATCACTGAATGCCGTGGAAATACTGGCATCACTGAGAGCCGTGGAAATACTGGCATCACTGAGAGCCGTGGAAACACTGGCACCACATAATGCCGTAGAAATACTGGCAGCATTGAGTGCCGTGGAAATACTGGCATCACTGAGAGCCGTGGAAACACTGGCATCACTGAGAGCCGTGGAAACACTTGCACCACATAATGCCGTAGAAATACTGGCAGCATTGAGTGCCGTGGAAATACTGGCACCACTGAATGCCGTGGAAATACTGGCATCACTGAATGCCGTGGAAATACTGGCATCACTGAGAGCCGTGGAAATACTGGCATTACTGAGAGCCGTGGAAACACTGGCATCACTGAGAGCCGTGGAAACACTGGCACCACATAATGCCGTAGAAATACTGGCAGCATTGAGTGCCGTGGAAATACTGGCACCACTGAATGCCGTGGAAATACTGGCATCACTGAATGCCGTGGAAATACTGGCAGCACTGAATGCCGTGGAAATACTGGCATCACTGAATGCCGTGGAAATACTTGCATCACTGAGAGCCGTGGAAATACTGGCATCACAGAGCCGTGGAAACACTGGCACCACATAATGCCGTAGAAATACTGGCAGCATTGAGTGCCGTGGAAATACTGGCACCACTGAATGCCGTGGAAATACTGGCATCACTGAATGCCGTGGAAATACTGGCATCACTGAGAGCCGTGGAAATACTGGCATCACAGAGCTGTGGAAACACTGGCACCACATAATGCCGTAGAAATACTAGCAGCATTGAGTGCCGTGGAAATACTGGCACCACTGAATGCCGTGGAAATACTGGCATCACTGAATGCCGTGGAAATACTGGCAGCACTGAATGCCGTGGAAATACTGGCATCACTGAATGCCGTGGAAATACTGGCATCACTGAGAGCCGTGGAAATACTGGCATCACAGAGCCGTGGAAACACTGGCACCACATAATGCCGTAGAAATACTGGCAGCATTGAGTGCCGTGGAAATACTGGCACCACTGAATGCCGTGGAAATACTGGCATCACTGAATGCCGTGGAAATACTGGCATCACTGAGAGCCGTGGAAATACTGGCATCACAGAGCCGTGGAAACACTGGCACCACATAATGCCGTAGAAATACTGGCAGCATTGAGTGCCGTGGAAATACTGGCACCACTGAATGCCGTGGAAATACTGGCATCACTGAATGCCGTGGAAACACTGGCAGCACTGAATGCCGTGGAAATACTGGCATCACTGAATGCCGTGGAAATACTGGCATCACTGAGAGCCGTGGAAATACTGGCATCACAGAGCCGTGGAAACACTGGCACCACATAATGCCGTAGAAATACTGGCAGCATTGGGTGCCGTGGAAATACTGGCACCACTGAATGCCGTGGAAATACTGGCATCACTGAATGCCGTGGAAATACTGGCATCACTAAGAGCCGTGGAAATACTGGCACCACATAATGCCGTAGAAATACTGGCAGCATTGAGTGCCGTGGAAATACTGGTAGCATAAAATGCCGTGGAAATACTAGCATCATTGACTGCCGTGGAAATATGGCACCACTGAATGCCGTGGAAATACTGGCAGCACTGAATGCCGTGGAAATACTGGCATCACTGAATGCCGTGGAAATACTGGCATCACTGAGAGCCGTGGAAATACTGGCATCACAGAGCCGTGGAAACACTGGCACCACATAATGCCGTAGAAATACTGGCAGCATTGAGTGCCGTGGAAATACTGGCACCACTGAATGCCGTGGAAATACTGGCATCACTGAATGCCGTGGAAATACTGGCATCACTGAGAGCCGTGGAAACACTGGCACCACATAATGCCGTAGAAATACTGGCAGCATTGAGTGCCGTGGAAATACTGGTAGCATTGAGTGCCGTGGAAATACTGGCATCACTGAATGCCGTGGAAATACTGGCATCACTGAATGCCGTGGAAATACTGGCATCACTGAGAGCCGTGGAAATACTGGCATCACAGAGCCGTGGAAACACTGGCACCACATAATGCCGTAGAAATACTAGCAGCATTGAGTGCCGTGGAAATACTGGCACCACTGAATGCCGTGGAAATACTGGCATCACTGAATGCCGTGGAAATACTGGCAGCACTGAATGCCGTGGAAATACTGGCAGCACTGAATGCCGTGGAAATACTGGCATCACTGAATGCCGTGGAAATACTTGCATCACTGAGAGCCGTGGAAATACTGGCATCACAGAGCCGTGGAAACACTGGCACCACATAATGCCGTAGAAATACTGGCAGCATTGAGTGCCGTGGAAATACTGGCACCACTGAATGCCGTGGAAATACTGGCATCACTGAATGCCGTGGAAATACTGGCATCACTGAGAGCCGTGGAAATACTGGCATCACAGAGCCGTGGAAACACTGGCACCACATAATGCCGTAGAAATACTAGCAGCATTGAGTGCCGTGGAAATACTGGCACCACTGAATGCCGTGGAAATACTGGCATCACTGAATGCCGTGGAAATACTGGCAGCACTGAATGCCGTGGAAATACTGGCATCACTGAATGCCGTGGAAATACTGGCATCACTGAGAGCCGTGGAAATACTGGCATCACAGAGCCGTGGAAACACTGGCACCACATAATGCCGTAGAAATACTGGCAGCATTGGAGTGCCGTGGAAATACTGGCACCACTGAATGCCGTGGAAATACTGGCATCACTGAATGCCGTGGAAATACTGGCATCACTGAGAGCCGTGGAAATACTGGCATCACAGAGCCGTGGAAACACTGGCACCACATAATGCCGTAGAAATACTGGCAGCATTGAGTGCCGTGGAAATACTGGCACCACTGAATGCCGTGGAAATACTGGCATCACTGAATGCCGTGGAAACACTGGCAGCACTGAATGCCGTGGAAATACTGGCATCACTGAATGCCGTGGAAATACTGGCATCACTGAGAGCCGTGGAAATACTGGCATCACAGAGCCGTGGAAACACTGGCACCACATAATGCCGTAGAAATACTGGCAGCATTGGGTGCCGTGGAAATACTGGCACCACTGAATGCCGTGGAAATACTGGCATCACTGAATGCCGTGGAAATACTGGCATCACTAAGAGCCGTGGAAATACTGGCACCACATAATGTCGTAGAAATACTGGCAGCATTGAGTGCCGTGGAAATACTGGTAGCATAAAATGCCGTGGAAATACTAGCATCATTGACTGCCGTGGAATATGGCACCACTGAATGCCGTGGAAATACTGGCAGCACTGAATGCCGTGGAAATACTGGCATCACTGAATGCCGTGGAAATACTGGCATCACTGAGAGCCGTGGAAATACTGGCATCACAGAGCCGTGGAAACACTGGCACCACATAATGCCGTAGAAATACTGGCAGCATTGAGTGCCGTGGAAATACTGGCACCACTGAATGCCGTGGAAATACTGGCATCACTGAATGCCGTGGAAATACTGGCATCACTGAGAGCCGTGGAAACACTGGCACCACATAATGCCGTAGAAATACTGGCAGCATTGAGTGCCGTGGAAATACTGGTAGCATTGAGTGCCGTGGAAATACTGGCACCACTGAATGCCGTGGAAATACTGGCATCACTGAATGCCGTGGAAATACTGGCATTACTGAGAGCCGTGGAAATACTGGCATCACAGAGCCGTGGAAACACTGGCACCACATAATGCCGTAGAAATACTAGCAGCATTGGAGTGCCGTGGAAATACTGGCACCACTGAATGCCGTGGAAATACTGGCATCACTGAATGCCGTGGAAATACTGGCAGCACTGAATGCCGTGGAAATACTGGCATCACTGAATGCCGTGGAAATACTGGCATCACTGAGAGCCGTGGAAATACTGGCATCACAGAGCCGTGGAAACACTGGCACCACATAATGCCGTAGAAATACTGGCAGCATTGAGTGCCGTGGAAATACTGGCACCACTGAATGCCGTGGAAATACTGGCATCACTGAATGCCGTGGAAATACTGGCATCACTGAGAGCCGTGGAAATACTGGCATCACAGAGCCGTGGAAACACTGGCACCACATAATGCCGTAGAAATACTGGCAGCATTGAGTGCCGTGGAAATACTGGCACCACTGAATGCCGTGGAAATACTGGCATCACTGAATGCCGTGGAAATACTGGCATCACTGAGAGCCGTGGAAACACTGGCACCACATAATGCCGTAGAAATACTGGCACCATTGAGTGCCGTGGAAATACTGGTAGCATTGAGTGCCGTGGAAATACTGGCACCACTGAATGCCGTGGAAATACTGGCATCACTGAATGCCGTGGAAATACTGGCATCACTGAGAGCCGTGGAAATACTGGCATCACAGAGCCGTGGAAACACTGGCACCACATAATGCCGTAGAAATACTAGCAGCATTGAGTGCCGTGGAAATACTGGCACCACTGAATGCCGTGGAAATACTGGCATCACTGAATGCCGTGGAAATACTGGCAGCACTGAATGCCGTGGAAATACTGGCATCACTGAATGCCGTGGAAATACTGGCATCACTGAGAGCCGTGGAAATACTGGCATCACAGAGCCGTGGAAACACTGGCACCACA
Organism: Aplectana chamaeleonis; assembly: GCA_029168955.1. Classification (NCBI taxonomy): domain Eukaryota; kingdom Metazoa; phylum Nematoda; class Chromadorea; order Rhabditida; family Cosmocercidae; genus Aplectana; species Aplectana chamaeleonis. Next base: position 6,268,220 of record JAPDOI010000002.1, on the reverse strand, counting down.
TAATGCCGTAGAAATACTGGCAGCATTGAGTGCCGTGGAAATACTGGCACCACTGAATGCCGTGGAAATACTGGCATCACTGAATGCCGTGGAAATACTGGCATCACTGAGAGCCGTTGGAAATACTGGCATCACAGAGCCGTGGAAACACTGGCACCACATAATGCCGTAGAAATACTGGCAGCATTGAGTGCCGTGGAAATACTGGCACCACTGAATGCCGTGGAAATACTGGCATCACTGAATGCCGTGGAAATACTGGCAGCACTGAATGCCGTGGAAATACTGGCATCACTGAATGCCGTGGAAATACTGGCATCACTGAGAGCCGTGGAAATACTGGCATCACAGAGCCGTGGAAACACTGGCACCACATAATGCCGTAGAAATACTGGCAGCATTGAGTGCCGTGGAAATACTGGCACCACTGAATGCCGTGGAAATACTGGCATCACTGAATGCCGTGGAAATACTGGCATCACTGAGAGCCGTGGAAATACTGGCACCACATAATGCCGTAGAAATACTGGCAGCATTGAGTGCCGTGGAAATACTGGTAGCATAAAATGCCGTGGAAATACTAGCATCATTGACTGCCGTGGAATATGGCACCACTGAATGCCGTGGAAATACTGGCAGCACTGAATGCCGTGGAAATACTGGCATCACTGAATGCCGTGGAAATACTGGCATCACTGAGAGCCGTGGAAATACTGGCATCACAGAGCCGTGGAAACACTGGCACCACATAATGCCGTAGAAATACTGGCAGCATTGAGTGCCGTGGAAATACTGGCACCACTGAATGCCGTGGAAATACTGGCATCACTGAATGCCGTGGAAATACTGGCATCACTGAGAGCCGTGGAAATACTGGCACCACATAATGCCGTAGAAATACTGGCAGCATTGAGTGCCGTGGAAATACTGGTAGCATAAAATGCCGTGGAAATACTAGCATCATTGACTGCCGTGGAATATGGCACCACTGAATGCCGTGGAAATACTGGCAGCACTGAATGCCGTGGAAATACTGGCATCACTGAATGCCGTGGAAATACTGGCATTACCGTGAGCCGTGGAAATACTGGCATCACAGAGCCGTGGAAACACTGTCACCCCATAATGCAGTAGAAATACTGGCAGCATTGAGTGCCGTGGAAATACTGGCTCCACTGAATGCCGTGGAAATACTGGCATCACTGAATGCCGTGGAAATACTGGCATCACTGAGAGCCGTGGAAACACTGGCACCACATAATGACGTAGAAATACTGGCAGCATTGAGTGCCGTGGAAATACTGGTAGCATAAAATGCCGTGGAAATACTAGCATCATTAACTGCCGTGGAATATGGCACCACTGACTGCCGTGGAAATACTGGCAGCATTAAGTGCCATGGAATATGTCACCATTGAATGCCGTGGAAATACTGGCAGCACTGAGTGCCGTGGGATACGGCACCACTGAATGCCGTGGAAATACTTTAATCACTGAATGCCGTGGAAACACTGGCATCACTGAGTGCCGTGGAAACACTGACACCACTGAGTGCCATGTAAACACTGGCATCACCGAGTGCCGTGGAAGCACTGGCACCACTGAATGAAGTGTAAATACTAGCATCATTGAGTGCCGTGGAAACACTGACACCCTATGTGCCGTGGGAATACTGGCATCACTGAGTGCCGTGGAAACACTGGCATCACTGAATGAAGTGGAAATACCGGCATCATTGAGTGCCGCGGAAACACCAGCGTCACCAAGTGCCGTGTAAACAACAGTCTTGCCCTCCCCCTTCCACAGTGAGGTAGGTCTATAATACTTCAACTTATTCATTACATCTCCAGAATTTATTTTTCAGATTCAGAATAGAATCAGATTTTTGGAGGCTTGGCAGAGAACTTTGCCCTGATTCACCTGATTATCAGAAGTTCAAACGTTAAAAATCTTGGCTAAGTCCTTGAACAGACTTCCAGCGAAACGGAAAAAGCTGGGTGTGAATACTGCTAATCGTTCCGTATTGATCTTTCTGTGATCTTCCAGTCATGATCCTTTGATCCGAAGACAATCCTCCTCAGCTATTTTCTAAGGGAATCGCCTTCGATTTCCTCGTTCTCAGCTCCTCTCAGCGATTCACGTGAAAACAACAGCGATAATTGGTTGTTTGCTCCCTGGTGTTTCATTTTTGGCCACTAATCTGACTTGGGAGTAGACGATTTCTTTGTTGGTGAGTCCAGCAAATGGAGACAAAGGAGAAGATTTGTCTCTGCTTGAGTCAGGTTCTTCCAAAATTTGCTGAGTCTAGAGAAATTATGTGTTATTAAAGGTGTTTCCAGTTGAGATTGCGTGACCAGTGACTTAACGAAGTTGTTTAGATGGGTATTATTAGAGAATAAATTTCCTGGAAGTCACGCTATAAACACATGGTAATGACCTGGCAAAGCCGTAGGTAATGTGTGGAAATAGCCAAAAATATGTCTTCTTAGAGTTATTTGAACCTTACCCAGGAAGGATTTGCCTGGAATTCACAGAGGATTAACTTCGAACCTGGATCTTACCCAGAATTCGAGGCGAAACTACCGCGAGCCGCGAAAATACCGCGAAAATTATGCGAATTCACTGATATTTGCCTACCGCGAGTTCGCCGCGAAAATGCCGCAATAACAGAGCCATTATTGCAATGAGAGCGCCCTAAGGCAGCAGCGGAAACGGTTCAGTCTATAACGCGGCGGACTGTAAAGCGATGAGTTGGCGAGGGTTGATGGTCTGAATCTTGGGATGCAGTGGCAGGAACCCCGGTAGAGATTCACGTGACCAGAAGTTCGCAACCATCGCCCAGGTTTTAGCCGCGGCCCACGCTTTTATCACGGCGCACTCCGTCTCTGAAATCCGTCTCCAATCTAGCGCCATGAGTCCCGAGGGTGCCGTGGGTGCCGTTAAAGCAATATATTTCGTGGAAATAACCATATTTTTTTGGGCTGATCGTGCTCAGAAAACCGCAATCTTTAACTTAGGCTATTTTCCTTTTAAGTAAAGGTTGAAACTTTGTCTGCTATACTTGCCTATGGAGTTCATCTAGTCTGACCCGATGTACATATCTCTCTCGGATTTTGAATCTGTCAAACTGTGACTGGACCATACCTTTTTAGGGAGTTCACACGATAAGAACAGTCTTTGAGTTTGTGCCTGAGGTTGAATGGATCATGATAGATCCGGCGAATGTGTTGAGCCCAAAATAGCTCCAATCGGCCGCGGCGTCGTTACCCTTGCCCCGAATTCCGTAATTTCGCTTCGCCACGCCCCCATTAGCTTTGGACCGACTGAGCGTAGGTTGCCTCTGCTGCTCTTTTTTTCGTTCTCGGAGGTTCCTCTAGTTCTAGTTCTCTTGCGGTTTTTCTTCTAACACTTATTCGATTTATGTTACTTTAAAAATAGTTTTTACTGTCTTGTTAACGAAAAATGCCAAAAGGACCTCATGAAAACATTATTTTCTGAAGAAAAACTACAAGTATCGCTGATCTGTTCCTCTATCAGAATTTGCGTTGTAGCCGTTCTCGAGCTTTGTCAAGTTTCAAAGAGTTGTCTAATCCTTTGAGCTGGATAACAGACCCAGGACTCTGTCATCCCTGACCTTGCCCTACCTTTTTGTGCCGCACTTGGAATGACAGGGCTCAGTTCAGTTTAAGGACACCAGACGTTGTGAATGTGCTCAGCTGATCCCTTTCGTTGGTCGGATTCCTTCCCTTCGAGAAAAACTGGATGTGGTTTGTTTATCGTTGAAGTTCAAGTACGTGCATAGTTGTTGAACTCAGCAGATCTTATTAAAGCAATTGCTTCAAGAACATGTCCTGACGTTATCTCCGGCGAGCACACCTGCCGAAAGCAGAGATGTTTATGAGGAACTATTTTATGCGCGGATCTTTGAAGAATCTTCCGGCTAGGTTCCATAAGATATATCTACCTACAAGGAATCTATTATAATTGGTTACGATTTGCCAATTTCCTTGTTCGGTACTTGGAAAGTCAGTAATATAAGAAATAATATGACCAACCCTCCCAAACACCCAAGTTGCAGAAAAAAGAACGAAAAACTATAAGATATCTACCGAACAAAACAAAAAACGGTCACGCAATGCTCAACTAGTCCGTTGCAGTTTGTGACTGCCGTACAAGAATCCTGAAGGTCATCGCAAACCTCATGCTCTCTGTCGCGAAAGCGCGATGCTATCGCTCCTCAAGGAGGCCTGGGCGCGATAGGTACCGCAACGAATGCTGAATCACGGTAGAGACGCCGTCGGACTGGATCGGGCCAGTCTTCGCCCCTGCCGCGACCAAGCGTGGTCCTTCTTCCTACATGCTCTGAACTGCTCTCTGTTCCTCACCGTGCTGTGCTCCGTTTCGGGGCCTCTGACTTTTAGAACACTACTATTCAACCTGTAATGCAGCTGGCTCACGAAGAGCACATTCAATGAACTGGTCAGTGGTCATGGCCTGTATTATCGATCGTGATCAATATTTCAGTGGTGCCTTTTCGTCCTGTAATAATTGTTCCTTATTTCTATCATTCTTCCCTCCTCCAAGTTCTCTCCACATATCCTTTGTAGTATAAACTGATCTAGATTGACTTGTGTCCTGTCGCTTATGCAAGAGGGTCGTATATTTCGCATTGTCCATAACACAGTCGGGATATGTGTGGATTACTCCGGGGAAGTTCAAGTTGGTGGCATCAGGTGTAAATACGCGTTATATGGTGTTTTAGTGGTTATTGTCCTTATTACAGTATACAGCTAGCCGGGGTAATTAGTACAGTCGGTTAAGTTATCTGCAGAGAGTCGGTCGGTGGGTTAGATTTCTCGGGACTGTCACTTCAGTCGGTACTAGTGTCGGACCCGGAGGAGAAAACCACCGATTCGCAACACTCTCATCATATAATCTCCGCTTGGCTACCGGAGGTATGACCAGGTTGGATTTCCTCAGACCAACGATATGCTCCTTTCCGCGTGTGCTGGAAGTACGACCAGTTTCCCCTATATTTTGGTCTTGGTAGAGGCCACACATGAAGTAGACCACCCCTGACGTCGTACAGTCCCCTTCTTGGCTGAACGGGCATACCACGCTGTCGCGGATGGCACAAAAGAGATCGTACGGCTGGCTGCGGAATAGCTGTAACTTTAGATTAGAGGGAGGAATTTCGACTACCCTGACAGTGTCTACAAGACTACGTTTCCGTAAAGGGCGCCGAGCGTCAGCCTTGACGCGGCGACAAAATTGTTTCAAAACATTATCGTCGCGGCGTCGGTTGCCGCTCGCTGGCAGTGACGTAGGGCCGTCGCGGCGTCAATACACTCTGCGGTGCCCCCTCGTCGCCCTTCGCGCGCGTCGGTCGCCATCGTCGCCGAATGTAATCGATATTACATCACCCAGTGTTGCTCGTCGCTGCGTGCAACGCCGCGACTTGAACTCGGCGGACTCCTTAAAGCCGCGTGAAACTGAGAGCTGAAAGCGTCAGAAACAAGATTTTCTGGAGGGATAGGGGCGCTGTACCCACTGTTGGGGAGTTGTCCTGTTTTTGCAGTTCGAAACGTCACGATACTAAACGAGAGCGAAGTGATCCCGACTGGAATTAGAGCCGCAAAAGGCGCGACAACTCCTACCTGGGTGTGTAGAGAGCCCCTATACCATCTTCTAGATGCATGGTCGGACATGTGTTTGGATGTGTGTGGACATTGCGCATCCTAGGGTGTCTTTGGGTTTGCTCCTACCCATGGGAAATAGCGATTTGGTGTGGTAATCCTAATGAGTTTGTTTTTCTCTCTCAATCAGATGAAATCATATTAGCGATGCAGAGTAGGTCTTTGACCACTGCCCGTTTTGTTTTGAGTGGATGCGCAGAGAACGAATGAAACGTAATATTTTTTTTGCTGATTTTCCGATACCATCTAGTTCGATAAAATCCTCATTCCTGGTGAACTTCTACGCTTGTAAACGTAAGCCAGCTTCCTTTTGGTGGTTCTCGTGTGAAGTTTATGTTTATAGATAAGGCTATATATATGAGACATACAAAATCGGAACATGTTTACAGGACCCTGGTGGTCGTTTAGAAGCTCAAAAACTGCTGAAATGACCTGTTCGCTAGGTTCCCGTCATAGTCGGCCGATCAGCTGTAGCCGATCGATACGCATAGAATACATGCTCACTCTTGTGAGAAAATCTCGTCGATGCGTCCGAATCAGGGGTGTGCGGACTTTTCTTTTTTTCTGTTTTCTGCCCAGTTTTGGGCAATCGTCTCAGGAAAAGGGAGTTTGGAGGGACATTTTGAGTTATAATCTGCTTCTCTCGGAAGTCTACACTTCTTCCTCTGGCCAACTATTGGCTTTCAGGTATTGTGCAAAAGAACCATTCATCTTAGGAAAATGTGTAAAAAGTTTAATGCTGTAAGAAATGTCAAATACCGTACGCTGAACGCTATTTATTGATTTTTCAAAAATTTTCTGTTTTCTGTCCATGTCTGGAGATTTTTTCCTGTTTTCCCGTTTCTTTCGAACTTAATTTTCTGTTCTCTGCCCATTTTTTCAAAGATATTTATTTCTGTTTTTTTGTCAAACTGGATTTTCTGTTTTCTGTTTCCAAAATTTTTCCGCACATCCTTGGTCCGGACTGCGCCCGCCTTGTCCGTGCTGTTCCGATCGATACGCATGGAATACATTGCGCATTGAGACGGAAAATTCCCCAGTTGTGGCCGGACTGCTCCGTCCACATTGGGCTCGAATGCGCCCGCCTATTCGATTGGCATTCAGCCGCTATCACTAGGGACGGGAGGGGACGGTTCAGTCCAGCCATCGGCCGACTAGGACGGGGGCTTAACTACTAACAGCCAACCATGCCAAGATTCGGTTACAGTTGTACTTGGTCTATCATAAATGGGTCGTGCAAAAGTCGCGTAGAAATGCGTAGGCAATTACGTAACTACACCGCATGCGTTCAAAACGACGACCAATAGACTGTGTTGTGTCTGAGAAAGAAAGGCTTGTCAGTAAAGTGGTTTATTCGAGGAAATGTGGATTATGGAACCATCTGTGGACGAAGAATCTGAAAATACGCCATCTAGAGCTGTATAAGTTCACTCTGAAACAAGCTATTGACGTTTTTTCCTTATAAGGGCTCTTTAGTGAGCTGAAGTAAGGCTTAAAATTGCTAACGAGGGTTATCTAACGAGCTATACACGATTATAGAGCTAGTTTGTTGGTGTTTGAAAAACCACATTAGGTTGATGCCTTGCCAGCTCTGGGAAGCTGGAGCAGGGATGAGCCGGAAAAAAATTGCACTCGAAAACTGTTTGGATTTGGATAAGTTCTACTCAGAAACGAAAAAAACATCTGATACTCCAGCGCTTTGTCGCCACATTGTTTTTTCCCAATTTCAATAGTATTGTAGTTATTCTAGAAAATTCGTGAAATGCCAAACGGAAAACGGATATGCAAGAAAAGGCTGAGAGGCGAGAAGCGGAGATTGGATATTTCCGCACATCCCTGCCATGGAAGCCTGCCTTTACAGTATCATTCAGGTGGCTTAGGAAGCGTTTGCGAGAAACTTCTCTTGAACTAGTATTACAAGATGGAAATTTGTGTCATGAATTCGGAATCCATGTGTTTATTCTCGGAATTTTCCAACACATTCGGTTCAAGGCTTCCGAACAGGGAAAAAATTCGAGGAAAAAACCGACTCTTGACGATTTTCGAAGTGCTAGGACAGATTTGGTACTAAACCAATTTTTGAAATATTGATTTAGGTGAAATAAAAATTTTTTTTCAAATGCTCACTTTTTCGTCTGTGCGCTATTGGCCTTTGCTTTTGGGGAAAACTGCATTCGAGTCATGGATTACGATATTCACCAACTGATGGGCTTGGCAAAGCATAGCTATTTCCATCGCATGTGGTGTGCCCGCTGCACCCTCGGGGCACCTCATGGCACTCACGGCATTCAAGAACCTCGCCAGGAGACGGTTTACGCATCATATAGTGTTTACACGGCATTCGCGGCGCTCCTCGCGGTATTCAGGGCAATCACAGCGCTGGCTGGAAGAATTCGCCCACGGCATGTACAGTTTCCATGGCACCCAAGGCGCACCCCCAAGGTACTCACTGCACTCACGGCACTCCTTGGGGGATGGTTTACACGGGATGTCGAATTTCTAGGGTGTCCACGGCGCTCCTCACGGCGTCCAAGACATTCACGCCATAAACGGCGCTCGTAGGGGAACGATCTTCACGGCATCCACGGCGCTCCTTACTGCGTTCACCTTATTGACGGTTCTCTTCGCGGCATTCAGACTATTCGCAGCACTCATAAAGCTCGCTGGAGGGCGATGCCCACGGCATGTACAGTCTCCGCGGCACCCAAGGCGCACCCCAAGGTACTCACTGCACTCACGGAACTCGCTGATAGATCTTCTCTTCGGCATGTACTGTTTCCACGTCGCACCGGTACTCACAGCATTCAAGGCGCACGCTGGCGACGATCTCCACGGCATCTTCGGCGCTGCTTACGGCGTTCACCGCCTCCACGGCGCTTGTGGGGGGGGGACAATTTCTATAGAGTGTAGTGTTTCCACGGCACCCACAGCTCTCCTGAAGGCGTTCACCGCCTTCAAGGCGCTTGCGGAGGGAACTATTTTCATGGCTTGTAGTGCTTCCATGGCACCCACGGCGCTCCTTACAGCGTTTACCGCACTCATGGCGCTCGCGGTGGGGGAACGATTACTACATATAGCCTGTAGTGTTTACACGGCACCCACGGCACTCTTCAAGGCGTTCACCGCCTTCAAGGCGCTTGCGGAGGGAACTATTTCCATAGTGTGTAGTGCTTGCACGGCACCTACGGCGTCTAGCGCCTTCACGGCGCTCGCCGAGGGAACTATTTCCGCGGAGTGTAGTGTTTCCACGGCCAACGCCTTAACGCCGCTTCCGGGGAGTACTATTTTTATAGCTTGTAGTGTTTCCACGGCACCAACGGCGCTCCTCACAGCGTTTACGGCACTCACGGCGCTCGCGGTGGGGGGAAGATTACTACATATAGCCTGTAGTGTTTACACGGCACCCACGGCGCTCTTCAAGGCGTTCATCGCCTTCAAGGCGCTTGCGGATGGAACTATTTCCATAGTGTGTAGTGCTTGCACGGCACCTACGGCGTCTAGCGTCTTCACGGCGCTTCCGGGGAGTACTATTTTCATAGCTTGTAGTGCTTGCACGGCACCTACGGCGCTCCTCATGGCGTTCACCGCCTTCACGGCGCTCGCCGAGGGAACCATTTCCGCGGAGTGTAGGGTTTCCACGGCACCCACGGCGCTCTCCACGGCGTTCACCGCCTTCACGCCGCTTCCGGGGAGTACTATTTTCATAGCCTGTAGTGTTTCCACGGCACCAACGGCGCTCCTCGTAGCATTTACGGCACTCACGGCGCTCGCGGCGGGGGACGATTACTACATATAGCCTGTAGTGTTTACACGGCACTCACGGCGCTCCTCAAGGCGTTCACCGCTTTCAAGGCGTTCGCGGAGAGAACTATTTCCATAGTGTGTAGTGCTTGCACGGCACCTACGGCGCTCCTCACGGCGTTCACCGCCTTCACGGCGCTCGCCGAGGGAACTATTTCCGCGGAGTGTAGTGTTTCCACGGCACCCACGGCGCTCCCCACGGCGTTCACCGCCTTCACGCCGCTTTCGGGGAGTACTATTTTCATAGCTTGTAGTGTTTCCACGGCACCAACGGCGCTCCGTACAGCGTTTACCGCACTCACGGCGCTCGCGGTGGGGGGACGATTACTACATATAGCCTGTAGTGTTTACAAGGCACTCACGGCGCTCCTCAAGGCGTTCACCGCTTTCAAGGCGTTCGCGGAGAGAACTATTTCCGCGGAGTGTAGGGTTTCCACGGCACCCACGGCGCTCCCCACGGCGTCCACCGCCTTCACGGCGCTCGCCGAGGGAACTATTTCCGCGGAGTGTAGTGTTTCCACGGCACCCACGGCGCTCCCCACGGCGTTCACCGCCTTTACGCCGCTTCCGGGGAGTACTATTTTCATAGCTTGTAGTGTTTCCACGGCACCAACGGCGCTCCTCACAACGTTTACGGCACTCACGGCGCTCGCGGCGGGGGACGATTACTACATATAGCCTGTAGTGTTTACACGGCACCCACGGCGCTCCTCAAGGCGTTCACCGCCTTCAAGGCGCTTGCGAAGGGAACTATTTTCATAGTGTGTAGTGCTTGCACGGCACCTACGGCGTCTAGCGCCTTCACGGCGCTCGCCGAGGGAACTATTTCCGCGGAGTGTAGTGTTTCCACGGCACCCACGGCGCTCCCCACGGCGTTCACCGCCTTCACGCCGCTTCCGGGGAGTACTATTTTCATAGCTTGTAGTGTTTCCACGGCACCAACGGCGCTCCTCACAGCGTTTACGGCACTCACGGCGCTCGCGGCGGGGGACGATTACTACATATAGCCTGTAGTGTTTACACGGCACTCAAGGCGCTCCTCAAGGCGTTCACCGCTTTCAAGGCGTTCGCGGAGAGAACTATTTCCATAGTGTGTAGTGCTTGCACGGCACCTACGGCGCTCCTCACGGCGTTCACCACCTTCACGGCGCTCGCCGAGGGAACTATTTTCGCGGAGTGTAGTGTTTCCACGGCACCCACGGCGCTCCCCACGGCGTTCACCGCCTTTACGCCGCTTCCGGGGAGTACTATTTTCATAGCTTGTAGTGTTTCCACGGCACCAACGGCGCTCCTCACAACGTTTACGGCACTCACGGCGCTCGCGGCGGGGGACGATTACTACATATAGCCTGTAGTGTTTACACGGCACCCACGGCGCTCCTCAAGGCGTTCACCGCCTTCAAGGCGCTTGCGAAGGGAACTATTTTCATAGTGTGTAGTGCTTGCACGGCACCTACGGCGTCTAGCGCCTTCGTGGCGCTCGCCGAGGGAACTATTTCCGCGGAGTGTAGTGTTTCCACGGCACCCACGGCGCTCCCCACGGCGTTCACCGCCTTCACGCTGCTTCCGGGGAGTACTATTTTCATAGCTTGTAGTGTTTCCATGGCACCCACGGCGCTCCTTACAGCGTTTACCGCACTCACGGCGCTCGCGGTGGGGGGACGATCACTACATATAGCCTGTAGTGTTTACACGGCACCTACGGCGCTCCTCAAGGCGTTCACCGCATTTAAGGCGCTTACGGAGGGAACTATTTTCATAGCTTGTAGTGTTTCCATGGCACCCACGGCTCTCCTTACAGCGTTTACGGCATTCGAGACGATTTCCGCGGCGCACCTTGAAAAAAGCGTGGATCGCGGACAATAACGTGGACCACTTTCACCGATTTCTGGCTCCACGGTTCCGTGAAGTCCGGCTCATTTCGGGAAAGGAATAATTCAAGGAAGACAGTTTTTCTGCGGTTTTCGCATGTTTCCCTGAGCTGCCTGTGGCCCGTGCACCGATTTCGCGGAGAATCTCGAAATTGAAACTCAAACCAATCAGACTTTTTTTGAGCGCGTCTGTGTATGATGTATTCAGTCCTTGTAAGGCTTATAGGAGGGAAAGGCTGAAAATCCCTGGATAGCGGGTGAGCCCCTTCTGGCTGGATGTCAATGAGCCTGCCCTTTGAATTGAATCTTGTTATGTTTTCATCATCTCATTATGACTTCGTACATATTTCATAGCGTTAGCGCTTGAAGGTTCAGAGATCTTTTCCGCTTTCATCATTGTTAATGATTTGAAAGTTTTGAATGATCATAATTCCTGTTTTCGAATGGACTGAACTTTTTTGTGGAAAATGCTTGACACTGTACTCGAAAAAAATCCACGAAAACGCAATAGATTTAATCTGATAGAGAGTGCAGCGCGAACACAAATTTTCTGATCAGCTTCATCATAACGGACTGAAAAATTAGATTCTCGAAATCAGCTGTGGTTTGACGGGGAAGGGAGGATATTCGCCTATCGGCAACTCCCAGTGCGACATCATGGTCGTTTACTGGACAACTCCCTCTAGCTAGGAGATTAGCATTTGCTGGAATCGCAAATTCATTTTTTTAGAAAGTTCGGTTGCCCTGTTTTGCTCTTTTTCCACTAACTTTAATTGGAAATTCAAGGCCGAAACTCATCTCTCATGAGAATTTTTAAGTGAATGCGCCATTTTGAGGAAAAAAACGCCGCAATTAGCAAAGAGGACATCGTTATTCTAGCCTAATGAAGTTTTTTGGTTTCCAATCTATTCAGCAGTGCATTTTGGATGAGAAGGAAATCATCAGTAGACATTAGCCTCTGAAGAATATGGTATGCTTACAGTTAGTCATGAGCATTACCCACTCATGGCGATCCCGATATATCATTTCGAACCGTGAAGAAAACTCTGCTGGCTCCGGAATATTTGATGTCACGTTACGTTATCTTTTGTTGTCTTGTTACGTCTTGTGCTATGTCGCATTACATTACCCTATGTTATGTCATGTTAGGATTTTATATGATATGTTGTGCCACGTTATGTTATGTCGTGTATGTAACATGTTATGTTATGATACGTAACGTCATGTTTTGTCGACAATACGTCATGAAATGTCATTTTATGCCATGTACTGCCATGCTATGTCGAGCTACGTCAGTATCGTATCTCCATCATGTCATGCTATGCTATGCAATATTAACGGAATTATGTTATGTTGTGTTATGTTATGTTATGTTATGTTATGTGTTGTCCCGACAAATGCGAGCAGATGTGGGTCTCTCAGAGGCCTTCAATGGGAGTTTGTGTAGACGGATAACGTATCGAACTGGTGGATGATTTCTGTTATTTGGGCTGTTTGCTGAAGAACTATGATAGTTATGCAGCGGACATTCGACAACGATGTGCGAAAGCTACGTCTGCATTCAATTCTCTAACCAAGTGTTTGTAGTCTACCCCCAGCGAGAAGGAAGTCAAGTTGCGCGTCTACCTATCCTCTATTCGCCCTATCATGATGTACGGATTGGAGGCATGGGCAGCACCGAAGACACAGATGGAAATGTTGGATTGCAAGGAGAGGAAGCTTTTTAGGCATTTGCTTGGATATGTCTGGCCGCGTGTACGCCATAACGAAGATCTTAACAGGGAAATCGACGCAGTACATCAACGCTTGACACGAGGGAGGCGCCAGCATCTCCCAACGCCATCTCAAGCAGCAATGGAAAGTCGACTTCAACTGCTCGGGCATATACTGAGAAGAATGCCGGATCGTCTCGTACAACAAGCTTTAAGAATGCTTCCAAATCCTTTCGGGAAACGGCCACCTGGACGTAGGCGAAAGTTCTGGACGGATGTTGTTAAAGAGGATTTGAAGTCACTCGGCATCGAAAGACAGTTCAGGCCCGATGTTGTTATGTTATGTTATGTTATGTTATGCTATGTTATGTTATGTTATGTTGTGTTATGTTATGTTATGTTATGTTATGTTATGTTATGTTTATGTTATGTTATGTTATGTTATGTTATGTTATGTTATGTTATGTTATGTTTTGTTGTGTTGTGTTGTTATTTTGTGTTGTGTTGTGTTGTGTCGTGTTATGTTATGTTATGTTCTTGTTCATAAGGTAATTTTCCTCTGTGATGACCGCCCATTTCATGGAAAGTGATTCTAATCCTACTTTGATGGCCAGGACAGATCCTTAGGAGAAGAGGCGTGTTCTCTCCTAGCTACGCCCCTAGTCAACCACCGAACACTCTTTCATGATGGAATGAACTTAACGAAACGAAACTGTTACAGTTTTTGTCTATCATCATTTTTTATTCTATCTATTCTACTACATATTTTTAAGCTTCCGCTCGATCATCCAGAAATCACAAAGCTTTCCCTTAGGGCTCTTTTATACGAGTTGGATATTAAACTGGAAGTAGTCCTCTAAACAATAGGTCTTCGTTAATCCTCGTGCTTGATGAATCCAATATACTTAACCTAGGCCTTAAAAGGGAAGGAAACTCCAACATGTGGCAAGCTATGACTATGATGTGAAACCACCGCGGAGACGAGATGTCCGGAAACCGATATACATACAAAGATTTTCATAAATTCCCGCTTCCTTTTGAGAATGAGATTTATGCGGCCACCGGGTGGGCCATAAATCCATTTTTTCGCCCTTTTGAATATAAGGCGCGCACATGGGATATTCGGAACAGATTCTGCTGCTATTTTTCGATTCCGCTGCATAACAAAGCTGGTTAGAGGAACTGAAGAAAGAGAAGCTAAAAAGTCCAGCAGAAACACACCTTTTGTCCACATTCATGGAGAAAGAGTCTGCTTGAAAATTAGTTCCTAGCGGTTTGTTCTAGAGTTTGTGCCGGAGTTCCTTTCAAAGGTAGCGTTAAGAAAAGTCTTATATATTGAGTGGAAGGATATGAATTGCCTCTTCAGCTCGTGGACTTTATCAGCCTGGTGGCGACAGCTGTGGTTGCTTTCATAATGCTGTATGATTCGGTCAGCGTGAAAGGCCTAAGTATAGCCTAGAACTCAATTGACTATGCATACACCTTTGCTTGCACAAAGACCATTGAAAGGAGTTGGTGGGGAGCATAAGAGAAAAGCTCATTCGAAGACGGCAATCGGATTGGCACTCTTATAAGAGCGCTGAAATGGGATTAGGTCTGTGGCACCTGGTTTACTAGTATCCGTATCTGGAACTTTGTCCACAGGTAAAGAGAGCCTTCTCCCGTCAGTCTGCACCGTTTCTATAGTTCTGAACAGTAATCCCAGATGTCCGTGGAGATATTCCATGCATGAGAAAGACAGTCTGACTGAACAGACTCCGCAAAATCTTTTTTGAGAACTGACGTCACCATGTGGCTCTGCAAAAGAGCAGAGGCAAACGTATGCATGGAATGGCAGCTTATTTTGCATGTTCTCTGTTCAAGTCTTGCATTGAAATGAATGCAAAGAGTGATCAGCGTTTTTAATGGGGTTAGGCATGATCAAATAACCTTTATATATGTCAAGACACATGACTGAAGACAAAGGACCCTAGTTTTTCTGAATATTTATGTTATCCTTACTCTATATGGAGCACGCGCTTTCACGAGCACCTGTAGCGCTTTTTGTGAAGAGAACGAATGTTGCTCCAGAGAATGGTCGTCTCCATAGAGTCAGCGCAGAGCATCCACATGTGACAGAAGGCATTTTGTCATTTTGTCGCTTGAGAAGATGTGCTGTTCTTGTTCTCTGCCGCCACGAAGCAGGTTTTGTCATTGGCTCAGAAAATGGGCGACCGGCATTCGTTCATAGGTCAATTGTAGTTAAGGCTGTGAGTCTCTTTAAGCAGTTGAGTAAGTGCGCGGTATCGTGTTCGGAACTATCGCTGGCGCGAAAGCGTGATGCTAAAGGAGGCTTGAAGCGGTCGGTCCCGTAGCGAAAGCCAGAATCACTCTCGAACCACTCGCGTCGTCGGGCGGCGCAATCTGAGTCATCAGTCTTCGCCCCTTCCGCGACCAAGCGTTGTCGTCCACCCTGTGGCTCAGTGTCACTCCTTTCTCTCGACGTGCCGTGCTTCGTTTTCGTGCCTCTGGCCTTTTGAACATTACTACATCACCTATAGTACAGTTGGCTCGCGCTCAACACTCGATGAACAGGTCACCCGTATCCCTGCGGCAAAGCGTGCCCAAGGATCAGGATTAAAGGGGTCCAATTCCCAATTAAGAATCCGGGTAGAGTCTTTATCTGACTTGTCGCCCTCTATAGTGTGTGAGTGGTGTACATATGTGTCGTTTGTAGTAATGGCAATCACGATCCCATCGTCACCGTCACGCAACATTGTTCACTCAATGACAGGTGACTGCTCGTATGCAGTGTCTGGGACTTTTTTCGGTCGGTTTGTAACATTCTCATACGAGGTACTCTTTTTGTGGGAGCGAGGAACGAATGCGTTCGTTATCTGTCAGTCTGGTGCTCACCACGAAGTGCAGTTTTCTCACGGATCCTGCGCCAGACGCGTTCTTTCTTCAGTGCATTATATGTAAGAAGAACACGGCGAAACATTCTCAGATTACTGTGGTGTAGTCTTACATCCGCTGTAGTCTCTAGTCTTCAGAGGGCAAGTTTCAACGTCTACTACCCATAGGTTATGGCTGTTGCGCAGTATTTGCGAAAAAAAAACAGTTTTTGGCACCAGACTAACAGGGAACTAATGTATTCTGAGATGTTTTCTTTTGGGAATGACTCAAAAATGTCGAGCAATTAAGGAAAAGCTTTTAGGTTCTTTGTGAAGAAAGTCTCCCGACATTCAAATAGGGACGGCATGTGTTGGTGTCGAGCTGAATGTGCACATTATTCCAAAAAGCGGCACTTACACCTCTAGTAAAAGTAGCGGCAACAAGCCTGGTGTGGCGATTCGGCGCTTATTTCTGCCGGGTCCGACACCTGTTCCGCTTATAATTTCAGTCCCGGGGGATCCAACAGACAGACTCCCTACATACAACATTACCGGACTGTACTAATTACCCGCAACAAGCTGTATGCTGTAATAAAGACAATTAGGATAATGCCACGACCGCGGATTAACAATCCGGTGCCACCAACATGGGCTTCCCTGAACTTATCAAAACACATCCCGACTGTAGTATAGATGTTGCGAAATACATAGAAACTTCCTGTATACACGATAGAGATTGGTTCATACTACAGACATTATGTGGAGAGAATCTGGAATAATTTAGAGGGGAAGATGAGGACCAGTGTTATAGAAGAAGGAACCGCCACTCAATTACAGTTCACTTCCGCACTGCCGTTCAGTCCGCAAAGTGCGCGCTGATTGCGAAATCGTGCCGCGGCGCGGTTGCGAGTATCCTAGACAGGGATGTGGGATCACCCGGGCGGTGGGCCCCCCCGGGCACCAAGTGCAAAACGGGCCCGGGTGATCCCACATCCTTGTCTGAGGATACTCGCAACCGCGCCGGAGCATGATTTCGGAATCAGGGTGCACTTCGCGGACTGAACGGCAGTGCGAAGGTGAACTGTACATACCACGATCAATAATCAGGGAATATGGCGCCAGACCTGCTCATCACTAGCCCAAAACAAATCGCGGAACGTCTTTAGGAAATGAGTGTCACGGAGCCACAGAATGAGCGACCCCACTTGATCGCGGCAGGAGCGACGACTGATGAATCAGCTTGCACCGCACGGACCAATCCGACGCGAGCGGTTCGAGCTTGCTTTCGGCTTTTGCCGAAGGACCGACCGCTCCCAGCCTTCCTTGAAGAGCGATGGCATTGCGCTTTTGCGACACCCGGTGCAAGCTTTAACCACGTCCTTGACTGCGAGTTGAGTCTCGCTGGCCTCAATACTTGTGCAGGCTTTGCCAGAAGACGACCTGCCTCGACATAGAGTGCCAACGAGCTTACTATAGCCGCTGAAACGAGCTTCCTTGTGATGCTGTAATAATGCCAAGCGTTGAAGTCCTTTGAAGGCAGTGTCAATGATGAAACAGTCTTCGACTTTTCACCGGGATTCAGGGATCCGAGCCCCATCGCATGAACAATGTTGAGAAAACGGCTTAAATCTAGTCGGAAAAAAACCCGGGTGTTAGCTGTTTTTTTTTCGAAATGGCTGATGCAATGGACCCCGGTCCTTTTGATTTCCGGTGGAAGTGTGGAGATTGTCTTCATTGTGGGCACTGCCTCCACATCAAACTACTCCAGTGTATAAACATGTCTGTGGAACTGCAATTTTGCTTTTACCCCTCTGCAATCCGCTGCAAAATTTTCGCAAGGTCTGTACGGAAACTAAACCCGCACCGGTCTTGTCTGGTTAACTTGCCCTCCTGCGACATAATGGCATGTTGCCCTTGTGTCGCATGTTCGTACTCTGCGCTAACCTTATAGAGATGGTATTCTTTTTGAACAAAAGATTATCTATGCAGAAATATTTACCAATCTTTGTGTTAATATTAGGTGAAGGTTTGAGGGGAGATCATGTCACATAAACTGCCAATCCATGCACAATTTTCTGTTAGTGTTTGTCTATCCAGCTGAGAGTATACCAACGCAAAGGTTGGAGATGATTGCTGATCAAGCAAGCCTGTGTCTGTTGGTCCACAACATAGACTCCAGCGAGTTCTCCAGTTTTTGTCTTCTGCTGCTGCGAAATTGGTGTGAGCGTTGTAGGAGTCCCACTGGGTTCAATACTCTGGACTTTACAATTATGTTTGCTTATCTTCAAACTGAGTACCTTCTTCCGAGCAGCCCTTCCAGATTTGGTTCTCGATAGTTCGGTTTCAGTGGAGTAGCCAATATTAGGGAGAGCCACTACTTGTCCAAAGACTGTATCACCTGTAAGTTGTTGTATTTGAACATGTCCAATAGCTTGGTAGTCGACGTTTGTTGGTTGACGCGTTTCGGCGAAGTCTTCCTCTGAGCCTGAAAGGATCGAATCAAAATGTGCCCAGTAGGTCAAACGTCGACGAAAAATTTATTGAATTTTGAAAACCTTGCAAAATTATGGCCAAAAGTGGAAAAAACCAGGAAGATACCGTACCTGGCTAGGAAACTCTGCAGAGTCCAACACCATGAAGCAGTATTTGAATAGTAATCATGGCCGGTACATTCCGACGTCAGAATGCAAGTCTGAGGTAGGGCTTCGGTTCTCCGGCTATATGTATAGGCGTTCACCTTTCTAGTTAATCTTTGGATCGCTCTTCTGGATGCAAAAGGTCTCAGGGTTTTCCGGGCGGGGGTGTCAGCTCCTGGTTCTAAAATCGCCAACATGGAGGTTAATGCGGTGACACCCAGAACTGATGTAGCCCGCAGCCTTTCTTTTCCGTCTATGGGCTCTTCAACTCTAACATGAGCGGCCTTGATGTCTCCCCGATATATTGTTCGCCGCACAGCTGGCCCAAGATCCTGCAGACCACACCGTGTGCAGTGCAGTCTCCCTCTCTACCAGTAGGACAAGCCACGCATCTGACCGTTGTACAAATGCGGTCGTATGGACGGTTCCGTATTTCGTACCAACCTCGAGGACAAGTTCGAATACAACAACTTAAAACTGCAGTACACGATTAGTTAAGGAAGTTCAAGTTGGACAGTACGAGGTCGAAGACAAGGAGCGATCAGGAAAGTCAATCAAACTCAACAACGACGAGCTGCGCAAGCAGGTGGAAGGCGATCCGAGCCAGACCACACGAGATGAGCAGCAGACAGACTTGGCTGCGCTCAATCAACTGCCACTGCAAGTGGAAAGGATTCCAAGCTCAACGTTTGGGTTCCCCACTCATTGAGCGTGAGCGACAAACTTCGCCGTGTGGAGACATGCGCTGAGCTGCTCTTCAGAAAGCGCACTTTTGCTTTGCCCGACGACATTGTCATAGGAGACGAAAAGTGGTGTCTGTACGTCAACATATCGCGTAATAAGACGACAGAAATAGTGGGGAAACAGTGCGGACCACGCCGAAGCCGGAAAATCACCACCGGAAGCTGATGCTCTGTGTTTGGTGGGACATTCGGAGACCAGTTCACTGGGAGCTGCTTCCAAAAAACACAACGACCGCCGAAGTCTACTGCTCACAGCTGGTACGTTTGGTTGAGGCGGTACGCATTAATCGCCTGTTTGCCTTTTTCACGACAATACTCGGCCACACATATCTTGGATAACTGGGGAGAAACTGCTGGACTAGGCTGGCAAGTTCTGCCTCAACGTCCATATAGGCCAGGTATTGCCCCTTCCGACTTGCATCTGTTCCGCTCGATGCAGCGCTTCCAGGACGGAAAACAGTTCACTATCGACGACGAAGTCCAAATGGCCTTAGAAGAATACTTCGACTCGAAACAGCCAGAGTTCTCCGCGTCGGGAATTCTTTATCTGCCCAATAGGTGGCGAAGGATCCTTGAATGTGATGGAAATTATTTTGTTGGGGGAGCCTTGTATGTTTTTAAAGTTAATGTTTGCTATTTAAAGTCGTGAAAAGTCCGGGAACTTTTGCATCAACCTTATAGATTATCTGGTTTCATCCGACACTCTCAATGGATTTTCCTCTACATCGATCTACAAAGCTAACCTGCGAACCGATCCGTATATAGAATTTCGGAATAATGTAATGTTTTCGAGCTGTTTTGTGAAATTTTTAGCAATGCGGCTCCTCCAGCGACGTCTTCGCCTCTGATCTCAGCTAGCCATATTAAATTTTTAAAGGAACCATTGTTTTTAAGCTGCTAAAGAGTTTACCAAGCAATTTTTCACAGCGACACATTTTTCGAAACACGCCTCCCCTACCGACCTTCTAATATCCAAATTTCGCCCAGTTACCCTTACACGCATATTGTATACATACACAGAAACCTTCAGTTGTAGCGAGTGTTTTTCAACTGTTTAATGATTTTTCAGTAAAGTGTTCACACCAACGAATTTTTTGATATACGACACCTCAAGCAATCTCCTCACCTATAGACTAAGCCGAAAACCCGTGCAGCGATTCCGCGCTTACCCAAAGAAATTCATACGAGATACGTGCACTCGAGCCGTGCTACGGAAGTTCTACCATAATGACCCTCTCATCGACCTCTCACCTCCAATGTCCGCCCCCAATCCGCATGCTCACGGAGCTCCGCCGCGGGACCAAGTCGATCAATCTGACTGAGGGCGTACACTGTTTGGGATCAGTTTTTTACGAAGATTTGGATTATACCTTCCAATTTAAATTAATCGTTCCTCTGCTTCAGATTTTACAAGAAAAAACAGACCGAGTCACGCTCTTGGAAGGGGGGTCTAAGAAAGTCGCCAGAAATTCTTCTAAGTCACGTTCCTGGGGGCCTGAGTAACACTAACCTTCTCCGCACATCGTGCATGTAGCCTGCGCTCAACCAACCCCGCTCACATCCCTGTTTCCCAGCGATCCCCTCACCTCCAATCTCCGTCCTCAGCCGGCTCCTTTTCTACCCTCACCTAAGAAACCCCATTACTCCTCATGCCCAGTCTGTACCTAAACAAGAAACCTAAAATGAGAGCATGGCTTTCAGCTGCTTCATGATTTTCCGGTCAGACATATTCTCTCAAACGAACAAGATGACGAACGTGACGAAACTATAATTTTCGCAATCATCAACCATTAAAAGTCCGCTATTTTGGTCCGATCGAGTCATTTGGTGCGTTCTCGTTAATATTATCGTTCTTTTCTAAGTAGTACACTGTTTAAGAGTCAAAATTTTCATTCTTTATCTTATTTTGAAATGTGCCACTAGCATATATATATACTTCAAAAAGACGGTGTACTTCTAATAGAGAAAATGCGGTATTCGTGCTAACTGCCTTATTGTTTTTTCTTTGGTCCTCGGAGCTGGCGAAAGCCTGTCGCCACCATGCTATTGTCAATATTTGTTTTTATACATGTGCCAATTATTGAGAGAGGCAGAATTCCGAGAACCACACAGATTGTCATGTTAACGAAAAGTGCATCAGAATGTGGCAGACCATTGACGAAACTGAAATGTCAGGCTACAATTTAACCACATCGCCCTTTTCAAGTAACCTACCTTGACTATGGGGTTGTTTTTAGTTTGGTTCATAAAGAAGTGCATATTTTGAGAAAAGTGCCCTTAATTCAATATGCCAGAACTGCAGTAGGTGAAGACATAAGGGATTGCACTGGCCTCCCAACATTATGCTTGTATACTTCTTATTTTTCATATGAATATGGTAATGTACCCTATATGCCTTTTTGCCCTTTCTTTCCTTTGACAAACACGCATATGCTAATATATCTGTTCAGACATTCGCCACATCCGTTGACATTAAAGAGTTTTTGTAGCTACTGTAGTTTATCTTCCAGTCTCATTGATATGAAATACTATTCACTGTTCTGATTTGCTCAACTTGCACTAATCAAAACGATAGTACACTCATCTTCCTTTTCCGGTTATAGGAAAAAGCTAATGATTTGATGTTGCGAGATATCCAGTTCGGGTGTTCTTTTACTAGACCTCGTCCGTGATCGCTCTATGGATGAGCCATGGATGCGAAGAGCACATAGTCGTGTGAGAGTGTGATCCGAATCTCTTTGACTGCGTTCGCTACCGAAACATGACGTGTGCGGAATTTTCAGTTTACACAGTTCTTTAGCAGATAAGGTAAGTATCTCATCGTGTAGCCTTCTTTACTTACAGTGTCTTCCTATTGCCGTGGGCTACTGTCGACGGCGTCATCCGTTCATCATAAAATTTATGTACGACAGGACTCCCCACCGTCGCTGAATCAGGCTATTCATAATGTGTAGTAGGATAATACATCCTGAGGCGAAACTCTTTGTGGGTCAACCAATCTTTTTCTATATGTTAGCCCAGATTCATTTGCAAATCGAAATATTAGAGTGCATGAGGAGGGAGTTGTTCAGACGTTTGCTTGGATATTTCTGGTTGCACATGCGCCAAAACAAAGATCTCTATAACGAAATCGACGCGCTACATCAACGCTTGTCATAAGGGAGGTGCCAATGTCACCCAACGCCATCTCAAGCGGTTACGAAAAGTTGGCTCCAATCGTTTGCGAATATCATAAGCAGACCTTGTTGTTCAACGCGCTTCAAGAATGCTTTCTAGTCCTGTCTAGAAATGGTCGCCTAGACGCTGGTGAAAGTTTTGGACGGGTGTGATGAAGGCGGTTCCGAAATCACTTGACATTAAATGGCGATTCAGGCACGTTGATTTACTTTGTAGGAAGTGGAATAGCGACCAAAGGATGGATTGTGTTCGGCTGACTGATAGGTATCATCCTTCTAGCGGTCAATTCCTCCACGCTCAAAAATCAATGGTTAACAAGAGAGGGCCTATTGTGGCTCGAAAACGCGTCTTTTGTGTCCTTTTTTTTGTCCATGCCTTGCTATATAAGGTACCAGACCTTTCATATGCCGTGGAGATATCGGAAGTGAAATTTGTCGTGAACACTGCCTTTAAGGAAATTGAAAAATGATAATCAAATTATATGTCCATGTAAACGTGCTCTATATCAGCACAGTGAAGTTCGGAAACGAAAATATTAAGATTGGGAGCCGGGTTCAAGACTTGACATAGCTATTGCTATACTATAGTGGGCGACTTTGTGCAACAAGCTCCTCACTATAAGGAGGTCAGCTTGCTCAGGCTGTCGCTTTTCGAGAGCTTTAATTAGAAATCACGATTCCTTTGTTGGATTACGAAACGTTCAATAAAGCCGAGATCAGCGCACTCGAACAATGAATCGCTCACAGAGGGCGGTTTCCGACCTTCTCGAGTTCTCTCTGTTAAAAACCGCATATTGGAAACACAGGAACCGTGGTAATAAGGCTGAAAGACGCAAATAGTGTCTTAGGTAAACAAGTCCGTCATAGTCTAGGGAAGCTTAGTTCAGCAACAGCTTCTATGGAAACTACTCAAAGGGAAATGGAAGGGAACTTTATGTGATTGTTTGAAGAAGGATCGCGCACCTGTAGAATTTATCACCCTTCTTTACAGAGTTCGAGTACTGCTTGAAGGGCTTTGTAGGCCCGGAAAGTTTTCTCTTCATGTTGAAACAGTTCGACAGGACAGTCGTCTCTCAGAGCCGTGAAATCCGATGTGACGATTCGGCGGTTATTGATTCCGGGTCCGGCATCATAATGACGTTAGTTCCGGGGAAGCTAGTCTAAAAACTTCCCATCTAGATTACGTGTTTAAGGATATAACTGCAATAATATCTCAAATGAGAAACCTGATGCCACCAACTTGTCCGTCTCTGTACTATTTGATACGCATGTAGTACATGGATATTACGAAATACGTGGAAACTTCCTGCATACACTAAAGAAAACACATAATATAGATTAGCTTACACAACAAATATAAGAGAAAAGGGAAATAATTAGTATAGAGGAAGGAAACACCGCTGAATTATATATCACCATCGATAATCAGGGAATATGGCACCAGGCCCGTTCATAGAAGGTTCTCATCATGAGCGAACTGTATCACAGATGATGCTGCCACGCGGGATTAGTGTTGAGCCTTGAGCTACTGGGTCTGAACCATGCAATCCGACCTCACACAAAATAGAACAGGAGTACCACAGTTGCAATATATAGCGACGGTTTGCCTCGCTTCTCCACCTAAAATTTTGGTAATTAATTTTTATATAAAACTATCGGCAATAAAAACGACGAAGGACAATAACAATTTCACAAACTCATTCAAATTAAGATCAAAATTCACATCTAGGGAATCATCTTAGCAAAATGAAGATCATGGTCTAAAATTTAGGAGCACAAATGATGAACACGATTTTTTCCTAGGATGAGCAAGATGCGAACACAATTTTATTATGACCTATATATCAAATGCCATATGGAGTAGACTGCTTCAGACGAGAATTGCACGAGATTCCCGTTGAACACCCAGAAATCAGTCGAACCTGGATCAACACCCACTGGCCGTAGAGCCGGATAACATGAACGAAGTAGGACAACCCAGCGGCGCATAAAATGACTGGCCATCAAAACCCGGCTATCAAGGAAAGCAACGGCAAATGGATAATAAGTGATCAGGTAATTGATGAGACGATCGGTCGCTAGTAGACCAGACATGGGCAAGACGAGCAAGTGGTGGGGCACTGGCATGATGATGATGAGCAATCAATGACAACCTGGTTGCTAATCGACCAGACAAAACAATGGAGAGAGCCTATAGAAAAGGGCCATTGTCGGCAAAGAGGAAAGAAAGTAATGACTGGGCCAGTGCATGGGGTGCAAGATGGGAGAAGTTTTGGCGTCTTGTGCCAGACGCGGGCGGCTGCGACAGCGGCGGCGATGGAAAGTGGGCGATGTTTCACCCGGAATTGACCCGCCGCGCGCCGCTTGGCTTCAGGGCGCCACAACCCCTTCCCCGATCACTTCAAGGGTGCTGAAGCTACTTCAGCACATGGGCTGTCCTTATCGAGATGAAATGCCGCTCCACGGTTGCGGATGACCGCTGTTGCAACTTGCAATGCGATAATATATGGTGCTGGGACGAAGGGTACGAGAAGACATGACTTAGACGACGCCGCCCAAGCCAGTCCAACGCGAGCCGCACGAGCATTTTTGTGGCTTTCGTTGTGGGACCGACCGCCCCCAGTCTTCCTTGAGCAGCGATAGCATTGCGCTTCCGCGACACCTCCACTCCGTTCGTCGAGGGCAGCCTGATCGCCACTCGATGCGTGGCCAAGCTTGTTGAACACGGTAGAGGTTACCGCTCTGAACAAAGTCATACCAGAATATTCGAGCTCTTTTAGTGTGTTAAAAAAAACTTCCCGAACCTCCAAGTGCATAGGTGGGGGGAAGATGTGCCTTCAAGTTATAATTCTTGCTTGTTCATCTTTGCAAAGAGTCCTCAAACTTTGTGAATGCGGATGCTGATTTTCGCGGGCGAGTTATCCTACAGTAAACAATTACATTAATTACCCATCCATTTCCCTTCAGCGATTCCTGTGAAAGCTGTTGTTGCAGTAGCTTTTCATCGAGTAGAACGAACTGTTGTTTACCTGAAGCGATACTTAAGTCCTCGCAGCTTTATTACCATAGTTCCTGTCCTTTTTCACAATTGTATTTTCGCAGAGGTAGGCCTCGAGGGAGTCAGAAACCCGCCCCTGTAGGCGCTTCATTGTCCAATTGTGCTGATTAGGGCTTTACAGGATCTTTTTGCACCCCAGCAACGAAGGAGAAATGGTGTCCCTTAATTGAAGTTCTTTAGAAACTACAGCTCTCTTCTCTCCACCCCTTCTTTTCGCTAGCCCTCAAATGGTAGCTTATTGCTTGCGCTGTATGGGTGAGTATGTCATATGCATTTAATTGAAGTTTTTCGGCTTCCTGAGGTTCTTACATCAAGATTCGCTGGCCTATGATGTTCAGATGAAGAATATCGGAAGGTTCTGCATCATCCATTCCATGCACTTTCAGTTCGCTGTAAGGTTCCTCCCATGCTCCTACCTTGGTGCGTCTATGGTCTTGATAGAGCCGCTCAATCTGTGTGAGCGGGTTGACACTCAGTTCTGTCGATAGGTTTTTGAACAGAGCTTGTGCTCTGTTGGTGAGACATGCAAGTTTCAATTCAATATGTCCAAAATGACTCGCAGCCTCTTGACAGCTGCGGATGACAGAAGCTGGTTATCTCCAATGTTGAAAGTGTTCGAAGAGGTGCGTTCACGTCATGCTGTCTCCACATTGCCTGAGCTGCTCTACCGTCAAATGAGGATCATGTTATTTGAAGTGGGTATACACTGTGATCCTCCCTTTGGCATTGTCATATCTAATACATTGAAAGACGGTTTGTCGTGTACATTCATCATCAAACACGCAAGACATGCTGAATATTCTAGATATTGTATCTATCTAGATTCTAAATAGATACATTCTAGATATTTAGACGTTTCTAGCTTAAATGTAGACCTTCAGCCACTCGGTGAACGTCTCCTGTGTGGGTCGCGGATGGTCACCGAGAAACTTCTGCTATTCCCGCTGGGGAACTGCTTTCGAATCATCTGAACTGAGACGAGGAGTCTTTCAAACATTCTGCAGTCAAAAGCCCCAGACAGGAAGGTTCAAAGGCTCGAGGATCACACTTTCTTGATCCAGAATCCGGAACTATGTAGCTGGTAGAGGACTGTTGTAGTAGTTGATCCTAGCGCTAGTGACCAGAACGGTTTTGTTCTAAATTAATTAACTCGTCTCGCTGGGTGATATTCATGTTTATTTGCGGATCCATTTAGTTTCTGGTCGGGTAAAAATGGCGTCTTGCCCTCGGAAGCTACTTCGGTTTGAACTGTTAGCGACTCCGGGATCTGGGTGCTGTAGAGCACATGTCGCGTCCTGGACTTTTTCTCAGAGGGTGATAGTAGTTGTCATAGGTTTTGAGCATTTGGAACAGCTTTAGCAATCGAATCTCTCTTTTGAGTTTGAACTATATGAGGGAGGCAATAGGATTTTATTATGACGACACACTTTTTGAAATGTATATATTTGTGTAGAATACATCCTCATTTGCAGGTGTGACCCTATGATGCAGAGGGTAAAGCATAAAAAAAGCGAAAGAATATGAAGCGTCTCAGGCTTGACCCACCAGGCACACAACTGTATAAGTCTTCGGATTAAAATCATGAGTGAACATGGTGTTATTGATACCAGTGGTGGCTCCAACCGCCAGCAAGGACCGCAACTCATGTAAAACTTCGCCGCAGCATTACCAAACCACTTCTTCGGTTATGGCTTTGTAACCATAAAGGGATACTATAGAATTGCTTCGATGCTTTTTTTTATTCTCGAAGAATTAGGCTGGACGTACACGTAGTACGTATACGTCGTATCCTGCCTGGAGTGGCGATTAGAGCAGGAATGTGACAGCCGAGTTTCTAGGGCTCCGCAATCTCCCTCTATTCGGCCTGAAAACTCTATACTCCGAAAATCTTAGCCTCCACTCAAGCCTCCAAATCTTATTCAAAAGCACTGAGTCTGGAGCAGAACGCCTTTCCTTCGAGCGTTCCAGCTTGAAAACCTTCATTTGATTATTGTAAGCTGGCAAATTTGCAGATCTAACTCGGAAGCAGTGTATGTAGGCTATTTTGGTGAATGAACACTGCACCTTCTCCAGAGCATCAATTTCTCTCGTTCTGTGAGGACTCTAAACGACTACATTGTTTCCTATGAGAGAAGGTCGCACATAAGTCCTGAACATTCGTGGTGGAATGAGCGGATCACCCAGGCGGAAACTACTCAACAATCGAAACCTTGCAATTTTTGTAGTCTCCGTAGCGATCCGGTCTAAACTGACTTTGTCCTCGCCCTGGACTCTCACCATGATCAGCTCTCGTATACCTCCGCACTTTAGTTTGGGGTCGACACATCTCCGGTAAAGAGAGTAGATAATCGACTTCCTGCTACTGCGCCACGATTAACCTCAGTGGGAAATCACTATTGGTCAAAAGCGCCTTCCAACAAAATTCATACCATTTAATGTACCTCCAATCGCATTTCCTAGTATCATGTGTTGGATGGAGGTTTCGAATATTGGGGAGAGTTCCTATGTTTTCTGCTACGACGAAAACGAAGGGTAAGGTGGTATGACCAGAATTTGCCCATTTCGCCCTTAGTTATAGAAAAAAATCTGTATTTCGCGCGACGCATAAGTATATCAACACTCGAGCGAAATGGAAATGTTCCACGATGATCGCCAGAATGAGCCGTTCTCACTTGTATTTTTATGGAACTTGTTCAATATGATGCTACTCGTCCACTTTACCGGTGGACTTCACCTGTCTTCTAACGGAAAAACTCAAGTTCACTCCTTCCATGATTCTGAACTTGGAATTCGATGGGTTTCTAGAGAGTTAGGACGACTAGCTGGATGTAGTTCCAAGTTCCTGCTGTTTCCTGAATGGCTCAACGTATGTGGCTGCCAAGACGTCTCATGGAGCTTGGTAAGCGAAGCATCACACGACGAGTTTCCAACGATATGGCGACGGCACCGCCGACTCACTACGAGTTGTCGCTGTGTTTCTCGGCAAATAACATTCCCTATCAAATCAACTACTACGACAGCGTTGTGGGCTTTGGAATGAAACAATCTCACCGCCCAGAGCATTTTCACAAGGTCGCTAGACTCGAGCCCGCGCGATCAAAAATGAGCACGAACCTTGAATTTTTTGAGTGCTCCAATCAAGAAAGTCGCGGTTTGCCAAATCGTGCATGAGGCCATTCCCTTCGACTATAACAAGTTTTCTGAAAAAGCTCCAAACTTGCTATAGCTGAAGAAGATGACCTTATGCACAATTTTACTAGCAGCGCCTTCGTTGCGTTGAGCACTCAAAATTTCAAAGTTTGTGCTCATTTTTGATCGCGCGGGCTTGAGTCTAGCGACCTTGTGAAAATGCTCTGGGCGGTGAGATTGTTTCATTTCAGAGCCCACAATGCTGTCGTAGTAGTTGATCCGATAGGGAATGTTATTTGCCGAGAAACACAGCGACAACTCGTAGTGAGTCGGCCGTGCCGTCGCCATCTCGTTGGAAACTCGTCGTGTGATGCTTCGCTTACCAAGCTCCATGAGACGTCAGGGCAACCACAGACGTTGAGCGATTCAGGAACCAGCAGAAACTTAGAACTACATCAAGCTGGTCTTCCTACCTGGCTAGAAACCCATCGAAACACAAGTTCAGCATCATGGAAGGAGTGAACTTGAGTTTTCTCGTTCAGAAGGCAGTTGAAGTCTATTGGGAAAATGAACGAATAGCTTCGCCTTGAACCAGTTTTATAAAAATACACGTGGAAACGGCTCATTCTGGCGATCACCATGAGATATTTCCATGTTGCTAAAGCGTTGCTATACTTAAAGGCAGTGTTCACGATAAAAATTCTTTTTCTGTTTTTCCGCCTGTTTTGAAAACGGTGCCATGGTGATTCCAATGATGTCTCTGGAATCGTACAAGACCCTCTGGAAACGGAGGTATGGACCCTCAAAAATTGATCTAGGGAAGCATTGTGGACGAGTTGTCCGACGTCTGTAACTTCCGTCTTTTGCAGCCGATGTGTGCAAGCTGACCTGAGTAAAGCGAGAAGTTGAGAATGAAGGGAAGAACGGGGTTTTCGCTTGGAAAGCATAGCTTATCTCACGATCTCGAGTGTTCATTTGTTCACGAGGGGGCGGACCTGGAGCACGGGGCGGTTCTGCAACACCAGAGCGCTTGTTTTCAACCGCTATTTTGCCACTCCAGGTCCCGTTTCTACCATTCCTTCGACACCGTGAGCCCAGGAACCTTCTCGCCTATCATTTCACTGTGGAAGGTTGCTGCGGATGATTATTGTGAACGCTGCCTTTAATGCGTCGCGCGAAATACACACTTTTCTATAACTGAGGGCGAAATGGACAACTTCTGGCCATGCCACTTATTCCATCATTTTCGTCGTAGCAGAAAACATAGAAACTCTTCCCAATATCCAAAACCTCGATCCAACACATGATACGTCTATTTCGGAGGTGTTGCTATACTTATGCGTCGCAGTGTATGTTTGTAGTTGCTGGAGTCCTCTCCAAAATGAGTAGTAAGTCTCCTCAGTTGGGCGAAGAGGTGATGGTACCCATCAGGCACTTTTTAGTATGATCAGAGAAACTTGTTTAAAATTTTACTCGAAACCTCTACAGGAAAAACAAATCTTCAAAAACCTTTGAAAACCTTCCCTGTTCAGAACCCAAACCTATTTGGGTTCTGAACGGGGATCTGGGGTCCGTTTTTTTGTCTGTAGGTTAAGGTGGGTATGATGCTATTTAGCGGACATAACCTACCTTAGTACTCTGAAAACCCACAAGTGGACCTCAATTTCGTGTTCAGCATCTCAAATAATCCCCACAGAGAGATTTTAAATCAGATGTGAGAGTCTGACGAAACTGTAGTATACCCACCGTGGCCGCTTAGCTCTTAATCCGCAGAAGGTGATTCTCAGCCAGATGTGCTTATTTCATTTTACTTTCAAAAGTGTTATAGATCCCTATTAGGAGCCTATCTAATGAAGAGAGTCGGATACGAAAATTGAAATTTGCTAGGAAATCGGCCTGTAGGAAGACGTGAATAACAGGGCGAAGGCTACGAGTTGATTGAAATCGAATGAGTAATTTCTCATGAGCAAAGTGTCGAAACGGGCAGTCTAGCGTGAGCATGTTCAAACGCCTGTTGTTTATCGTGGTGTAACTCTGTTATACATTTGGAAGTTATAATCGAGTCTACTGTGGTGTGTTCAGCTCACAATTCCTCTTCCAACAGAACTTCCAAGAAGGGAAACTCTAGACAGCTTATAGGTTCTGAGACTATCATGAGCTTCTGGCCGGTTACTTCGCTACTTTCTTCCATGAACCATGCGAGATCTCATAGAAACTGAAAGAGCTTCTGTGTAGAAATCAACTATTCTGAGCTTCAACATTTGGGAATTCCTGCCTTCTAATGCATTTTTGATCCGCTACATCCCGTGCTGTATAGACTTTTGCAGTTTCGTGACAGTTGATAATTTCTCACAAGATATTGCACCATAATATGTAGCATCCGCTTGCAGAGCTCGAACATCTGGAGGAGTTTCGTCTTGTCAAATTTGGTGCGATGGTGTGCTCTGAAGAGCGAAATCTTTATTGGAAGTGAGTGTTTAATTTTTAAATCTCTCCCAGAAATGTTCTGGGGTTTTCATGGCAGTTGACCGTGGCCGATGTTTGGTGAGGATTCTTCATTAAGGATGTTTGGTTGACCGAAGGTGTGATAAAATTGAAGCTACCCGCTGGAGAAAAAGCGACCCGAAGTCTGATATTTTCTTTTCTTCTGTGTAGATGTTTCCTTAGGCTAGCGGCTGCCGCAGGCTAACCACAGACACTCAATAAGAGGCCAAAATGAATGGGGAAAAACATCTCCCGTCTCAGCAGATTCTCTATTTAGATTAAGTACTAGTGGAGATTCACACCCAACAACAAGTCCGACCATCCAATGAATGCCTCGGATATTTGCGGCTGAGGGTTTTTTTTTTTCATAGTTCCTACCGATTGTCCAACTCAGCCGGGCTAGAAAGTAGCCATTCCCAGTTCAGTTTCAGTAAAGTAAGTACTGCACCTCAGACGATTATAAATGACAATCACTACAAAATTCTCACGGTAAACAAAATTGATGATACCCAATTGATAAAGGGTAGGGATTAAAAGAGATGAAGAGCGGCGTGTCTTCATTCACACCGTTCTTCTCCAGGTGTCAGCGGCTGAAGCTCTGAACAAACTTGGAAGTAGGACTAACTAGGTCTTGCATGTACCGACCGTCTGACAAGACTTTGCGAATCTCTGTTTTAAGAGTTTTAAGCTTTCAACAAAAATAGGTTATCAGTGTCTAGAGTTTCCTAAGTGTCTGGAATTGCAAAGAAGACACTACTATAGCTTTGCGAAAAGTTCATTCATTCATGCTTATTGCCAATAACTGCATTGAGTACTGATTAGCAATGCATCGATTAAAACTATCGGCAGCTAAAAGAAACAACTAAAAATTAACAAATCTACTTCCCATTCGGTGCAACAATTGTTCGAAAGCGGCTCAAGTCAGCAGTGGCAAAGTTTCTCACTTGTTGGGCTTTGTAGACTTCACCATTACAGCAGGCTTATTTTACTGCCTTAACGTGCTACTACCTATCAGGCACGCGACTGGCGGACCATTCCGGGGCGGGTTCTGTTTTTCAAGAACCTTTTTAAACTGGTACGCACCCCTGGTGATTGCCTGATAAGGAGACGAGCAGAGAAGCGAGTCGCAGCGAAATTGCCCTCTGTTACTAGAACCTTGATATCACTCTAATGGACTACTTAGGCCTCGCTGTTGCTGCACGCAATCTGGTCAGTAAGGTGAAATCAAACGAGGAAGTCATCAAAAGCAAGATAGAGTTGAAAATGGTGGAATATCGAGATGAGTGCAGATCATATACGGAAAGTCTTGCTGATGTACTGCTGAAACCCAGATGAGTGTCTGTATTTGAAAGCATCAGCATCGAACTTATTCCATAGCGTCGCTATTCTAGAAAGAAAAGAATGTTGATACGATCAAGTTTTTGGAATATCAGGTGAGATTCTGAAAGCATGACCTCTAGTCAGGTGAACGAACGGGGAGGGACTGAATAAGTCACAGAGCGACAGGTCTAAATCCGGCGTGGTCAATTTATACATAAGAACCAAATCGGCCACCTTTCTCCGATTGCAAAGTGCCAGTGCCCCCAGTTTCTTCAGCCTGGATTCGTAAGAAAGTCTTAGCATTCCCTGACGAGCAAAACACCTGTACGTGAACGACTTTTAAACATCCTCAATTCCTTCAATTTGTGAAACTTTATGAGGCGACCACATAGGAGGGCAATATTCTACTAGTGGCCTGACATAGGCAACGAAAAGCTTGAAGAGCAGGTGGGTTAAGTGAAGTTTGAAGTTAAGGTCGGCCATCGCTCAAACATTGTGTCGGACATTGTCTTTGACTCGAAACTCAGCTTAGAGTTACCGTAGGTTGCGCCAGGCATAATGCCACTTGGAATGCTTTACCTTCCCTAAAATTTCGAATCGAATTGGAAGTCGGCGTTACGATCAATCTCCAAGAAAAAAGTTTTAGACTAAATCTGAGACCTAGACCGAACTACCCTATACCCACCGTAACCTACCGTGGTCTATAGGAAATTGATAAAATGACTTAAGAATTGTATTAAGCACTCAAAACAACCCTGATTGTTAGGATAAAGCTTTGAGCCAAACACGATGCAATTTTCCTGAACAACCTGAATTAGCCTTTTGGGTACCTTTATCTCTAGCGAAGCTAAAGCAAGTCTTTTTCTGGATTACTCGAGGCATCAACCAACTTCGGGGCACGAATTATTCATACTTGGTTTCACACTCACAACTCTGAGGGCACAATTTTCAACGGAGATAGGTGAATAATTACCAGTTCTAATTGAAGACATTGGTGCGGAAGTTTACCGATCAGTTACCTGTAAATAGGAATAAGTTAAAGGCAGTGTGTACGATAAGCATTGATTTTTTTACTGCACACGGTAAAGGCACTATTAAAAATATCCACGAAAATTGTTTTTCAAGCCGCCAAGTAAGCCGATAAATTCTGGAGCAGGATCGATCAACGTAATCTGCGGCCTGCTCCACCAACCCACGGTAACTACGTGTCAACCCATAGTACATCCCTGGTCGTCAGGGGGTAGTCACGATCACATACGATCGTGGGTTGGTTTAGTGTGCTTCGCAAATTGCAAACGATTGATGATCAACAAGTGTGATCGTTGTCGTTTCTTTATTTCTTTCCGGCCATTAGAATTTTCGATGTTTCAAACATTAGGTTTTCAGATATGATTGCGACGAAAACCATATTCAATGTCCTTAAGAACGATAAGACGCCCCTGTTAGCTCACAAGGGAAGGATCATTGCATTCCGTGGCCATTTCAAATGAAATATACGTTATTAGGATCAATTTTCGACGTATAATTCGAATTTTTACCAGGTTGTCCAATAATTCTTGTCCGAAAACTTCACCATTTTTGATTTTTTCAACTTTATTGAAAAACAAGTCCAATCAACAATATAATCACCACAGTTATCCACAACAGTGGCCCAACGACTGGGCAGGTCGCCGATGCCCTTCGCCTAGAACTCCGGGGGCTGCGATTCGAAGAAGTCCGCGATGTCGAATTTGAGGTTGTCGTAGTTGGTGAATTTTCTTCCGGCCAAATGGTGCTTCAGCGGGCGGAACAAGTGGTAGTCGGAGGGGGCGAGGTCCGGGGAATACGGCGGATGGGCAACCGTCTCCCAGCCAAGCGTCGCCAACTTCTGCTGGGTCTCCTTCGCCACGTGGGGGCGCGCGTTGTCGTGCAGCAGGTGGACCGAGGCCCGTCGGGGACGCTTTTCTCGGATGGCGGCGGCTAGTTTCTCGAGCTGATCGGTGTAGATGGAGGCGGTGACCGTCCTGCCTTGCGGGAGCAGCTCGAAGTACAGCATGCCCTTGGTGTCCCACCAGCAGCAGAGCACGATCCTCAGCGGGTGCAGGTCGGCTTTCGGCGTCGTCGGCGGCTCTTCTCCGCGCGGGATCCAGACGACACGGCGGGCGACGTTGTCGTAGAGGACCCAGCTCTCATCCCCAGTGACCAGGTCCTCGAAAAACCCCTTGCGATGCGGTCGAAAGAAGAGGGACTGGCAGACGGCCACGCGGCTCTGCTTGTTGGCGTCCGTCAGACGGTGGGGGATCCAACGGGCCAGAACTTTGTGGTACCCGAGTAAGTTGAGTCGATTGTGGATGGTGGACTTGTTGCAGCCGAGCGTCGTCGCCAGTTCACGGGTGGTGGCTTCCCGCTTCTCCTTGATACAGCGACGGACTTCGTCATCATCCACCGTAGAAGGCCTCCCGCTGTGCTCCCTGTCCTCGAGGCTCGTGTCGCCGCTCTCGAAACGATTGAACCAGCGGCTGACTGTGCGTTGGGACACTGCATCCTCCTTGCACGCTCTGCAGATGTTGGCGACCGCGGTGCCCGTGTCGTTGCCCAGCAGCCACTCGTAGTACACGAACCTACCAATTCGACCTTGGTCCATTTTAGCTTGTACTGGTAGCTAGACGCGGCGACTGCGCCTTATATACCCCTAGCGTAGAACTTTGGAGAACCTTCTAGAAGGTTCTTACACTTGCCTGATACTATAACACTTCTAAGGAAAATTATAGAATTTTGAAAATTTTCGGACAGGAATTATTGGACGGCCTGTTACATTGCAGCTGCGACTCGTCTCTCTGAAAGGACTTATAGGCGTTTTCAGCGCTTCACTCTGTTTAGACGCATCATAGCGTATAATCAATGCATTAGTCTTCGTCGCATCCTAAGATACACCGATGTGACTTCTACACCAGGAATCATCTCGTAGTGTGTTATAATGCCGAAATATGTTGCTACGATAAACGAGGCTGCGCGCCGTCATATATGAAGTCAGCGCCTGTCGGCGCAGTGGGAGTGCCGGCTGCAGTGAGTAATCATGTCGCGGGTTCGAATCCATGCCGCGCTCATGGGTTTCGCACTCTTGTATAATACCCGTTTTCATCACGTAAAGCGCAAAGGATTGGTAGTTTTATCGCGCGAGAGCTTTTTTTTTGTAAGAAAATGAAGCGTTTCAGTCGTGAAAGTCTGATCCCGTGGCTGGTGTTTGACTGTGAAAATAATTGGACTTGCAACAAATTTATAGCTAGGAGCACATGTGGTTATTGTGAACAAAATGTTCAAAACGAAGGATTTTCTCACAATGAGAAAAACGATTGAAGTGAACTTTTGAACAACCATCAAAATCACACAGCCCTACCAACTGAGGAGAGAAACAGTACTGAACCGGGGTTTTGAACTGTCCTGGATGGTTTTCACTTGAATGGCGAATTGAATCTTTTGAGGAAATAGGTTGGAGTGAACGCGGGTGGACAAAGATCAATATTGATTGGGAGATCACGTCATCAGAAAAATAGGCTAATCTGGCGCAAACGCCACAAACAAATAGTTTCTCAAAAAAAAGCTCTTTGTCTGACGTGAGAACTACTGTGAGAACTACTGTAGGTCGTAGAAGCCAAAATACCATACTTCTGTCGTAACCTACCAGGCCGTCCAATAATTCCTGTCCGAAAATTTTCGAAATTCCATAATTTTCCTTAGAAGTGTTATAATATCAGGCAAGTGTAAGAATATTCTAGAAGGTTCTCCAAAGTTCTACGCTAGGGGTATATAAGGAGCAGTCGCCGCGTCTAGCTACCAGTACAAGCTAATATGGACCAAGGTCGAATTCGCACGTTCGTGTACTACGAGTGGCTGCTGCGCAACGACACGGGCACCGCGGTCGCCAACATCTGCAGAGCGTGCAAGGAGGATGCAGTGTCCCAACGCACAGTCAGACGCTGGTTCAATCGTTCCGAGAGCGGCGACAAGAGCCTCGAGGACAGGGAGCACAGCGGGAGGCCTTCTATGGTGGATGATGACGAAGTCCGTCGCTGTATCCAGGAGAAGCCGGAAGCCACCACCCGTGAACTGGCGACGACGCTCGGCTGCAGCAAGTCCACCATCCACAATCGACTCAACTTACTCGGCTACCACAAAGTTCTGGTCCGTTGGATCCCCCACCGTCTGACGGACGCCAACAAGCAGAGCCGCGTGGCCGTCTGCCAGTCCCTCCTACTTCGTCCGCATCGCAAGGAGTTCCTCGAAGACCTGGTCACTGGGTATGAGAGCTGGGTTCTCTACGACAACGTCGCCCGCCGTGCCGTCTGGATCCCGCACGGAGAAGAGCCGCCGACGACGCCGAAAGCCGACCTGCACCCGCTGAGGATCGTGCTCTGCTGCTGGTGGGACACCAAGGGCATGCTGTACTTCGAGCTGCTCCCGAAAGGCAGGACGGTCACCGCCTCCATCTACACCGATCAGCTCGAGAAACTAGCCGCCGCCATCCGAGAAAAACGTCCCCGACGGGCCTCGGTCCACCTGCTGCACGACAACGTGCGCCCCCACGTGGCGAAGGAGACCCAGCAGAAGTTGGCGACGCTCGGCTGGAAGACGGTTGCTCATCCGCCGTATTCCCCGAACCTCGCCCCCTCCGACTTCCACTTGTTCCGCCCGCTGAAGCACCATTTGGCCGGAAGAAAATTCACCAACTACGACAACCTCAAATTCGACATCGCGGACTTCTTCGAATCGCAGCCCCCGGAGTTCTGGGCGAAGGGCACCGGCGACCTGCCCAATCGATGGGCCACTGTTGTGGATAACTGTGCTGATTATATTGTTGATTAGACTTGTTTTTCAATAAAGTTAAAAAAAAATTAAAAATGGTGAAATTTTCGGACAAGAATTATTGGACAACCTGGTACAATAATCGATTTGAGAATCGAAAAAGAAGGTCATATCCGTGTTCAGCGCTTCGAATAACCACCCTATACGAAGTTTGGGCGGAAAAAATTTCACCTCCGTAACCCCACACAGGTGGTAGGTAAATTAAATCCCACTTTTGGGAGTCCAAAAGTCAAAAAAAAATTTGCTCTGAATTTGTACAGGGAGGTCATTAGGGGTGCTGATCACGAATATGGTATCCGTTTCCGGTTTTTCGAAAGATTTCTGTTGGTTACGGCAGGTACAATGCCATTTTTCTATAGAAATCTATATAGAAATGCTCATAACTCCTTTCAGAGAAACGATTCGCAGCTGCAATCGACAAATTCCAATTCTACGTCGAAAATGCTCCTAGAAACGCCATATTTCATTAGGATTGGCCACGGCATGTAATGATTTTTCACTTGTCAGAAACAATCAAAGTGCTGTTGAGCTTCACTAGTAAATTTGAGTTTCCGCATGCTTCTTTTGTGCATTTTCATCCTTTCGGTTTTTGTAACCTATTGGCTCTAGCTTCTAGGTTACACAGCCATAGGCCAGTTTTCATAGATAGAATTTTTTCAATTGAAAATCACAATAACACTATTGGGCGAAGAACAGAGAAAACCGGAAAACACGAAATCCTTCCGACTTTGGAGAAATTCTGATCTGGAGACAAAAACCCTTGCAACTTTCAAGGAGTGTGAATCATGATTTTTTTGGAGGACCTTTGTAGTGGTACAAGTAGACAATGGAGGTGATCCGCCCGTCGGAGAGTTTTCGGGCATTTGGCCCCGAAATTCTCTCTGAAACTGTGGTGCACGAAATTGAAAAAAAGTGTTGAATAAAAACAGAGGAAGTGATGCAGTTTTACTGTGCTTCTCTGGGCCGAATTCCGGTCCGCAATCGCGTCTCGACACGCTTTGCGGCCGCGCGCTTTTGAGTTGGAAGAGTTTCCAGCGCCGCAGCTGCCGATCTGGTAACTCTAAGTGGGCTTTAGGAACTGGAAACTAAACAAAATTGAAGAAAACTGTATTAAAAAGTCATATCGGATCAGCTTTGCGCTGGAAACTCGACTGACTCGAGCGCGTGCGGCCGCAAAGCGTGTTGAGACGCAATTGCGGACAGGAATTTGGTCCAGAGAAGCATAGCACCTGTGTGTTCGCGAAAAAAAATAAGTCGTCGTAAAAGCTTATAACTATAATCCTTATACTTAAAGCAGTTATGTCCCGATGTGTGTGTGTGTGTGTGTGTGTGTGTATGTGTGTGCATGTGTCCCCGATATCTTTGGAATGGCCGATCAAAACTTGTATGAAATGGTACCAACATTTAGGTGGGTGCGACATTTATCGATTACCAAAAAATCAGCCCGACTCACCTCTTACGTGCCTCGGGCCAACCGAGTTTGTCCGTGGAGCGCACTTTTGGCCGTGGGTCATGATAACTTCTGCGAGTCGTCTAGCGATGCAAAAAATGCAGGGCGTCATAAAAGGTGTGCAGGACCCCAGTGAGGGTGTGCAAGACGTCAGAGTAAGTGTGCAGGACCCTAATCGGAGTGTGCAGGACGTCATAAAAAGTGCGCAGGTCCTAAGTAGGAATGTGCAGGACCCCAGCGGAAGTGTGCAGGACGTCATAGAAAGTGTGCAGGACCCCAGTGGGAGTGTGCAGGGCGTCATAGAAAGTGTGCAGGACCCTAATCGGAGTGTGCAGGACGTCATAGAAAGTGCACAGGTCCTAAGTAGGAATGTGCAGGACCCCAGCGGAAGTGTGCAGGACGTCATAGAAAGTGTGCAGGACCTCAGTGGGAGTGTGCAGGGCGTCATAGAAAGTGTACAGGACCATAATCGGAGTGTGCAGGACGTCATAGAAAGTGCGCAGGTCCTACGTAGGAATGTGCAGGACCCCAGTGGGAGTGTGCAGGGCGTCATAGAAAGTGTGCAGGACCTCAGTGGGAGTGTTCAGGGCGTCATAGAAAGTGAGCAGGACCCTAATCGAAGTGTGCAGGACGTCATAGAAAGTGCGCAGGTCCTAAGTACGAATGTGCAGGACCCCAGTGGGAGTGTTCAGGGCGTCATAGAAAGTGTGCAGGACCCTAATCGGAGTGTGCAGGACGTCATAGAAAGTGCGCAGGTCCTAAGTAGGAATGTGCAGGACCCCAGCGGAAGTGTGCAGGACGTCATAGAAAGTGTGCAGGACCTCAGTGGGAGTGTGCAGGGCGTCATAGAAAGTGTACAGGACCATAATCGGAGTGTGCAGGACGTCATAGAAAGTGCGCAGGTCCTACGTAGGAATGTGCAGGACCCCAGTGGGAGTGTGCAGGGCGTCATAGAAAGTGTGCAGGACCTCAGTGGGAGTGTTCAGGGCGTCATAGAAAGTGAGCAGGACCCTAATCGAAGTGTGCAGGACGTCATAGAAAGTGCGCAGGTCCTAAGTACGAATGTGCAGGACCCCAGTGGGAGTGTTCAGGGCGTCATAGAAAGTGTGCAGGACCCTAATCGAAGTGTGCAGGACGTCATAGAAAGTGCGCAGGTCCTAAGTAGGAATGTGCAGGACCCCAGTGGGAGTGCGCAGGACGTCATAGAAAGTGTTGCAGGACCTCAGTGGGAGCGTGCAGGGCGTCATAGAAAGTGTGCAGGACCCTAATCGGAGTGTGCAGGACGTCATTGAAAGTGCGCAGGTCCTAAGTAGGAATGTGCAGGACCCCAGCGGAAGTGTTCAGGGCGTCATAGAAAGTGTGCAGGACCTCAGTGGGAGTGTGCAGGGCGTCATAGAAAGTGTGCAGGACCCTGGTGGGTGTGCAGGACGTCATAGAAAGTGCGCAGGTCCTAAGTAGGAATGTGCAGGACCCCAGTGGGAGTGTGCAGGACGTCATAGAAAGTGTGCAGGACCTCAGCGGGAGTGTGCAGGGCGTCATAGAAAGTGTGCAGGACCTCAGTGGGAGTGTGCAGGACGTCATAGAAAGTGCGAAGGTCCTAAGTAGGAATGTGCAGGACCCCAACGGAAGTGTGCAGCACGTCATAGAAAGGGTGCAGGAGCCAAATGGGAGCGTGGAGGGCGTCATAGAAAATGTGAAGAACACAAAGGGAGTGTGCAGGACGTCATAGAGAGTGCGCAGGTCCCCAGTTGGAGTGTGCAGGGCGTCGTAGAAAATACACAGGTCCCGAGTGGGAGTGTGCAGGTCATCGAAAGTTAGCAGGACCGCAGTGGGAGTGTGCAGGACGTCACCAAGAGTGTAGAATTTGAAAAAAGGTTTTTCAATTTTTAATGCTAAATCTTAACCTTTTGTGGAGAGGAAATAGATAGGAAAATATGAATCTTGAGAAGCGTGGGACGCGTTCTGAGATTGGCGTAGAACTCCTGCGACATTTTTTTCCAGTTTTAGGATACAAGCAGCAGCTTCACTTCCGCACCTTCTCTGTTCGCCACTCATTGCAACCGCTCAGTCATTTCGAATCCCTAACTTCCAAAAACCAGTTTTATATATGTTGCAAGTCTGAGCTTATCAAAATCTGCACCACAAAAACATAAACAACCACCTACTAATTTCATTCATTGAGAACAAGGGCATGATGTTGGTCAACTAGGGAAACATCATATAATATGAGAATGCGTTTTTCCTTATCATGATAGAGACGGTAAAGCGAGAATAATCGCTTGTGAACTTTACAAATTGGAAGAAAGGGCAGTGGGTAGCGACGTAAGCGAAGGAAGTACAGAAGGGGTTCTGAATTTTGTGCCGGTAGCAACCGACGATTTACCGCTGGCTTCTTATGTTTTGCTTTATGATCCCACATTTTGATATACCCACGGCCTGCTGTAAATGTACGGCACCTTGCTCTGCTCAGGAGAGTACTTTCGGGTAGGCGGAAGTCAGTCACCACCGTTCTAACAAACTAATCCGTCTCAGGTAGTTGGCTCATGCAAAAGTTTCTGTGAGCGAAAACTTCGCTAGGTCTCGCTAGTAACAACTATAATCACTATTAATGAGAAGAACAAATACAGACGAACAAAGCAAAAAAAGGATCAGGGCGAAAAATTTCGCCTATAACGGTCATTTGGCGTTTTGTGATGGAGCAGAGCGGGAAATTCGCAATAGAGCGCTTTTTACTGTGGGTTGGGTTGGCCCTAACCGCGCCTCGGTGTGCTGGGGTTGGATTCATCAATGCGGGAGTGCTGGGTAGGGGTAAAGGCGTCGGAACGTTTGATGGTTACCTCTTGATCAACAAGCCACGCCTTCACCCAGACCACACGGCACGCATTGATGAATCTGGCCCCTGTTGTCGGATTCCAGATTCATCAATGCGTGCCGTGTGGTCGGGGTAAAGGCGTGGCTTGTTGATCAAACGGTACTCAGGAAATGGGGCGGACTTATCGCGTACAAAAATTGTCGAATAGTACTTACCGCGCTCAGGGACCGTTTCTACCGCAAGCAAAAATCCAAGTAGAACTGATCGCGGAAAAGTTGCGGTTGCTCGATATCATCGCGCTTTGTGTCCGACAGAAGTGCGGGCGCAGCTACTAGTAAGTAGAACTTACCGCGATCATAAATCATTTCTATCGCGTACAACAATGTCATTAGGACTGATCGCGAACGGCGTACATCGTATTCCGGCTGATCGCGAGCAACGGCACATATCGGACTGACGGCGATGGACCCCGCCTTGACTACGATGCACTGTTCAGTGTGGTAAAACGAGATCGTCGTCGGTTCAATTACCCAAGTTTGAGGTACATTTACAAGGGAAGTATTTAGAGTGGTAAACGCATCTGCGAAAACGACCAGTGTCGTTAGTATCTCTTCTGGTTCAATAGTAAAAATGCGCAGTATCCCGCCCCGAGCTGCTGGTTCGAACTAGTTATGTACATTTTTTAAGCCTTGCGAAAAGGCAAGGGTACCCATCAGGCATTTTTTTGGAGTTTCAAAACATTTTCTCGGATTTAGCTCAAAAGTTGTATGAAGGGGTAATCTAGAGTGCTGAACACGAATCTGGAGCCCATTTGTCGAAATTTCGAGGCTTACTGTAGGTTACGGTAGGTAACATATCATTTAGGGGACAAAAGCCACCTTAGTATTTTAAAGATCGACAAACGGACGTTAAATTCGTATTCTCCACCCCGAATAACCTCCGTATACAATTTTTTAGTAAAATCTGAGATTTTGACTAAACTACCGTATACCCACCGTAATCTGCAAAAATTGATAAACGGACCCCAGATTCGTGTTCAGCACTCCAAGTAACCCTCAGCAAATGATTTTGAGACATATCTATCGTAGAAAACCGGAAATCTCGAAAGTGGCGTTTTCCCTCGAAAGCTTTGAACGAAATTAGCCGAAAACTTTGGAACAACGACTAATAAACTAGAGATTCGTAATCATCGCCCCAAAAAACCCCCCTGGCACAATTTCAAGTCAAATCTGGAACATTTTTCTTGAACGCTTCCAGAGCCTTCCAATCAGTATAAATATTCGCCCAACCGAAAATTCGTACAAGTCCAAAACGCTGTCAGTCTGGACAAAGTATGGGAAATGCGCCTCCACCCAAATTTTGCTTAGGGGGGGGGTAGTTTTGAGCGCTGAACACTTTTATGGGGTCCGTTTCCGAATTTTCGAAAGATTAGTGCCCTTTTTGAAGGGTACAAAAAGCACAAAAAAAAGGACCTTTTTAAGCTTGTTACTTCTTGGAATCTGCAGCTCGGGGCTGGATACTGCGCAGTTTTACTATTGAGCCACTAGAGATACTAACCATACTAGTCGTTTTGGCAGATGCGTTTA
The DNA here is from genome assembly GCA_029168955.1 of Aplectana chamaeleonis. NCBI lineage: Eukaryota > Metazoa > Nematoda > Chromadorea > Rhabditida > Cosmocercidae > Aplectana > Aplectana chamaeleonis. The sequence goes on along the minus strand of JAPDOI010000002.1, from coordinate 6,225,031 downwards.
CCACTCTAAACACTTCCCTTCTTAGTGTCTTTTTGGCTGCTCTAGCGGAAGTACACTCTGTCCCTACGAGATAGAGAACTTAACGCCCGAAGGTGCTTAACTTTGGTCCTAGGCTCCGCCTAGTTGTATTATAATTAATATTTGAATTATACAGATTTTTTGCGGTCGGTTCTTTTTTCAAATAGGCGTACTGATCGCGAGCCCATTTAAAGCTGATCGCGAACCCATTTAGAGCTGACCGCGCGCAAAATCAGCGGACTGATCGCCGTTGACCACGCGTTCGTTCCTATTCGGTGTCGCGATAAGTCCGCCCCACTGTCTGAGTAGATCCAAAAATCAATAGGTTGAGTTTATGATGAATCCTAGGTAAGTGCACCTTCAACCTAGAGTGTACAGCGAACCCATGGGTCTGGCGTTGATGAATCCGGCGCTTCGCTTTTCTTAGAAGTCGACTTTTCGGTTATTTGCTTTGATCAGTGGCCGTTTGAGGAGGTGGGCGGGTAGTGCGCCCTACATTTAGAGGCAGCATACACGCTCGCAAACATGGTCGAGATATCATCGTAAATAGGCCTGCACTGGCCCTAACATGTCGTGAACGACGTTTGAAGCGCTGAAAATCATCCAGGATGACAATATTTTAGCAATCATGTCTCTCACGCCCGCATTTTCACACCCCTTCGAGCAACATAATGAAAAGTTAAACTTGAGGAAACATGTGATAATTGAGAGTGATAGCTCTATCAAAAGGGAGTGCAAGTGAGAAACAGCTCGATTTACCTGGAGATTACATGTTTGCGCACCGATGAAATCCTCCATTTTTAGAAGTCAGCCGGATCAAAGCGGCATTCTCGAAAGTGGACGAGAGTTAATCGGTATGCAGACGTGTTATACTCAAGTAAATTGAGCTGTTTCTCTCGTGCACTCCCTTTTGATAGTGCTATCACTCTCAATTACCACATGTTTTCACAAGATTAACTTTTCATTCTGTTACTCAAAGGGGTGTGAAAATACGGGCGTGCGAAACATGATTGCTCAAATATTGTCATCCTGGATCGTTTTCAGCGCTTCAGACGTCGTTCACGACATGGTAGGGACCGTGCAGGCCTATCCATGCTAATATTTCGACCATGTTTGCGAGCGTGTATGCTGCCTTTAAGTAGAATGCCGTACACGGGTATTTGAGGCTCTTTCAACACTTAAGAGACCTCGCGTCCCACGGTTAGTCCTCTGAGAGAACTGGCGCGCTTCACGGCCGATCAATTCAGTGAGTTTTAAACTGAATTTTGTTGTAAATGACTATGTCAAAAGGAGATATATGGCGCTTTATATCTGCATACCAATTATGCAGTTATGGATATTCCAGCATGCGATCCGCGGCAGGAACATCAAGGCCTTTTCGAATCACTGTTAGAGTTCATCAGGGCTCCGCCCTCTCCCCTCTGCTCTTCATCATTGTCATGGATGCCAGCACCTTGGACACTGTTGTCTGCTGACGACGTGATGCTCACTTCAGACAGCAAAGGAAATCTCCAAGCACAAGTTCAAACTTGGCACGACAGACTGGCAGAATTCGGCTTACGACTCAATAAGAAGAAAACCGAATACATGACAAATGCGAGTTGTGGCGATTCATCCAAGTCGACCACACAGTCCTGGCAAAAGCGCATACATTTCGATATCTTGGATCAACGCTTAGCGATTATGGGACGCTGACTGCTGAAGTCGACGCGCTGACTGCTGAAGTCGACGCACGCACCAGTGCTGCTTGGTTGAAGTGGCGTACCGCGAGTGGAGTGCTCTGTGATAAAAAGGTTTGCGACAGGCTCAAGTCAAAGATTTATCGTTCGGTTGTGAGGCCCGTCGCACTGTATGGCACAGAGTGTTATCCAATGACCACAGAAGCAGAAAGACGACTCGACGTGATGGAAACGAAGATGCTCAGGTGGAGTGGTGGATTGACCCGCTTGGACCGAGTTCGGGACGAAGATGTACGTGAAAGATTCGGTGTCGCGCCCATTTCGGACAAACTTCGCGAAAATCGCCTAAGATGGTATGGGCACGTTCTGCGAGCTGGAGAACACCCGATAGCGAAAGCGGCTATGCAGCTCCGAGTGACGCGGGCCAGCGACCAAGAGGACGTCCTAAGCAGAGATGGCTGGATGTCTTGCACAACGATATGAAAATTGCAGGCCTGCATCCTGACAACGCGAATGACAAGGTCAAATGGCGGCAACGTTCGAGAAAAGCGGACCCTGCTACAATGCGGGACACACGCTGAAGAAGAAGAAGAAGAAGAAGAAGAAGAAGAAGAAGAAGAAGAAGAAGAAGAAGAAGAAGAAGAAGAAGAAGAAGAGGAGGAGAGAGAAGAAGAAGAAGAAGAAGAAGAAGAAGAAGAAGAAGAAGAAGAAGAGGAAGAAGAGGAAGAAGAGGAAGAAGAGGAAGAAGAGGAAGAAGAGGAGGAAGAGGAAGAAGAGGAAAGAGAGAAAGAGGAAGAAGAAGAAGAAGAAGAAGATATTCCAGCAATAATCAGTAAGAATCTGTTTTTCTTGAAAAAGGTAAAAAAAAAGTAAAGCGAAAAAATCGAGTACATGGCGTGGGTGCGCAGTGTGGAGACTCGGTCTATCAAGTGTTGAAGCCATTTTTCGACACTGTTCTTGCCATGGGAACCGCAGCTTTCAACTTTCAGTGAAAATTCGGAAATTATTTGAGTCGTGGACACTGCTTTTGAGTGAACCATCGGTGCTAAGGTCTTAAGGTAGGATAACCATATTTCTGACAGCGCTGAAGATCCCTGAATTCCTGATTTATTCATGCGACTTCTTTCACCCCACGATGGTTAAATGGATAGCCGGTTTTGTTCAGAAATCGGAGAAAGCTTCCCAACGGACACCTACTTACCCGTCAATACACCTTTGTTCAGAGTGCTAATTTGCATTGCAAAATGAGATATTGTTTATCTAGGGGGATGGAGGGTGTTTGATTACACAAAAAGAATAACTAGACCCTCGCAGTTTAGTCCGCCTTCTTTGAGCTTTTTCTCAGAACCGTCTTGCCCCCTGGCCCTGTACTTATGTTTTTCCAGTCTTCTTAGAATTCGCCCGCCGTTGTTGACTCCATCGATGAATAAACGACGATTATTATCTCACCAATCATGTGTTTACACTACCTACATAGTTGATGGTTTGGAAGGGACAAAAAAGGAATTCCCTCACATATATACACACAGACATATTGCCCTCCATCGTCTTCGCAGGTCGTCTAGCTCATTCAATTATGCGTTTATTTCTCCGCCTTAATAGGCAGCATTTCTCTATGAACGTATCTGCATCTAATTATCCTGTAGCTGGCAGCTCTGAAAATTTGCTGGTGTCATTTCAAATGATGTCTGGTGCACCCTTGGGGTTTTCTATTGTTTGAGTGTGGATGCCTCGTGGTGCCATTCCAATTCGAATGAAGTCTTTTTATCTCTGCTATATGATTTCCCTTATGCTTGACAAGGAGACGTTTTCAAGAAAGGTTTCATTTTCTATGAGAACGTGATGGAATACATAAGTGATTAACCTTCAATTGTCAACTACCATATGGGTACAATCGATTTCTCCTTTGTGTGCTGTTGGTTGTTGACCATTTCGTCTTCTTTCTGGGTTGCTGCCTGTATGTAGACATTCCTTTGGGGCTGAATACAGGAACGGTCACGAGCAGGGCAGGGAGCCGCTTTGTGTCGAGCCAGGGGCGATTTGAAGCAACGACTCACCCCACTAGTATACATAAACGTCAAGAGAAAGCGATTAGAGTAGGTAAATCCCTCTGTGAGATTAGGGAAAACGTTATGGATGTACTCCCATGACACCAAGTATGCATTTCTCATTTGACAAGGAGTGCAACTTTTTACTTAGAAGATCTCTTGGGTATATTTCATGGATGAAATATGTGTGGCTAAGCTGAGAATTTGTTACTGGCGTTGCAGCACATTCATCATATAGCGCCCATACCGGGTTCTTTTCAAGTAATTCAGCCTCAAATGAGAACGTGAGAAGGGGCCATTGGCTTCTGATGGTTAGATTTACGCACCCAGCAGAATTTGATGGCTGAGCCGGAGAACACTCACTCCTTTGCCTCGATCATATGACATTTCTCAACTGAATCAACGTTGACATGTGTGTCATTTGCACGTCGTCGTTGGGGTTGCTACATGTTACGACTTTCTCAAATCTATTATATGCCCTCGCGATGGCCTGAGCTTAGCGGTTAGCACAATCTACCCCTCCTACAATTTAGAGGCTACAAACCGAGCGGATTATGCGAGCAGTTGCAGATTGAATAACCTATAAGAGAGAACATCAGGACAGTGTTAACGATTAAAGGCATCGTCCGTCCCCCTTTTTTCGGTGAAAATAGAGAGTTGTGGGCCTTTTCTTGCAAGCACTCGGGGAAAAGTGACTAAAACTCTCAAAAGCCGCCAGAATACAGGCTTCAATCTTTGTATTCATAAAGTGGACGAGTTGAGGAACAAGCAGTTAGAGTTAGATGAATTTCCCGGCGTGTGGATCAGACGTTGGTTTCTAGGCCAGGTTCCTGCAGCTCGTTGGCAAGGGCCGCGAAATACGACCAGTTCCTTGTTGGTAAGTCCGCTTCCAAAAATATCGGGATTTGTGACAATAGGCTTTACCACCAGCTGTTGACAAGAAATCCAGCGGGGATATGCAAACATTAACACTTAAGAGACCGCCTGCTCCACGGCGACTTCCCACAGCCGACCAGTACGCTCCACGTCTAATGATTTCCGTGGGTGACATGTGTGGACACACGGTCCGCTGGAAACCGCTTCGATTGGAGCAGTCTTTCTTACATGTTATACAAGCATTAATCCATTTCAACTACACCTGAGAGTATATCTCTACGCTGAGTACGCTGAGAATCGGAGAAGGGCCATGATCATTAACTTTCTTACCGACCTAATGTGTCTCGAATTCGGAAGGTTTTTCAACTTTGCACGCTTAGGGTGCTTTGAAACACGACTTTTCGCAATCTCTCGGGCGTGCTGATCACGGATCAAGCGTTTGTTTCTCGACTTGTAGAATTTCTGTAGGTTTCATCAAATGTTCAGTACTGTACCGAAAAATGCCAATCTAAAATATTGGAAATTGAAAAAAATGGACGACCTTTATGTCTGTAATGCACTAATGACCCCTCATCAAAAACTTTCGGTGGGCTCTAAGACTTTGACCCACAAACTTGTCTGTTGCAACCGATGAAAATCTCATCAGAAATCCAAAATTGGGAATCGGATTCCTGATAAGCACCCTCCCCCCTCCGTCCTCGAATTGTTGTTCGTTTACCGTTTGTAAGCTTTTCAGGTTCTGGTGCGACCTCGTCCACCTGGGCGAGGTCGCACCAAAACCTGAAAAGCTTACAAACGGTAAACGAACAGCACACGACAATAATTTTATTTAAAAGTGCGTAATAAGTACTACTCAATCGCTCACCACCACCGAAGATCCCCGAAGTTTCAGTTAATTCTTGAGAACAACCACAGGCTTTCAGCTCCTTCCCCCCCCCCTAAGTCACCCTCCGCTGGAAATTTAGCGAAATCTGAAACAATGTTGACTAACTTACCGCAGTCGACTGAAATTAAATTGGAAATTGAAAAGTAAGCACCAGACCTCTGTACAGCAACTTGAATAGCCCTCGGGGTCAAGGCAGCCGAATTTTAAATGCTGACCTACATACTACAGTTATCTTAGTTAGTTGGCGCTGCTATTTTGAGAATCAACTAGTGGACATGAGGTTTGTGATCGTTTATAAACCTCCATCGTTTACAACTCCCTTTAGCGAAGTTCGGGACAATTTCTTTCCGACCACAGAAGCCTGAAAAATCGAAAAAATGTCATTTCCGAAAATGCTTGTAAAATAGCTAAGAACGCTCAAAATGCTGGACCACTGTTAATGTAAATAGGTTACAATATGAAGCACCTATTCATATTCAAGATGTACCTTACGCCTCAAAAATTCAAAAAATATCGGATGTTTTATGGCGTGGGTGCGCAGTGTGGACACGTGGTCCGAGGGGCAAAAGAGCTGTGGGTGCTCAGTGTGGATACGAGGTCCGTTAAGTGTTAAAAGGAAAAGCAAAAAAAAATAGCCCGCCCGTGGCTCGACCAAAAGTCAAATATAAAAGATTGGCTCAAGGAACACATTTTCGTCAGGAACGAAGGCTCTACGGGTCAACAAAGTCGCAAGTTTGCGCCAGTTTTTTTTCGAATTCAGGCCCGTTTTCGCCGCTTTCTTTGACACTGCCTCATACAGCATCTGCCAACGCAAAGTTTCACACTGTTAGGGGGGGGGTCCATGCTGTGGTTTCAGATTTTTTTTGTGTAAGTTTAGTTTTTCGGTCCATCATACTTCGTTTGCAAATACGGCTGTTCTCGGGAAAAATTCACAGTTTATCCGCCAGTCGTTATTTTAAACATGATCCGCAAATCCCTTTTTCCGCAAATCTCAAATCCCATAAAATGTTTGCCATCTATCAGACATCTGTGTGTACTTCTTCCTTCAATCTTCTTCCGCTACTCGCACACTGCTTGATTGTTCTTTCGTCAGCTTATCCCGAAAAGAGGTTTTCTTGCTAGTTTCCATCATTACGCCATTTGGTGCCACAACGTGCCCTTTTCTGGCTTTTATGGATCAGACACTTCTCGATTTAGCCCGTGTTTATCTAACCTTAGTCAGCACTTCCTCTGCAGCTGCAGATGGGCAATATTTTGCAGCGCCGTCTTTTTAAGAAGAAACTGGCTTCTCAGACATGTCGACCGCAAACAGGTGCTACTGCAGATATAAATGACCCAAAATGAGTTCTAAGGCAACAAGGCAAGCTCATAAAATTTAAAAAATGTCTAAAAATTTGCAACTGTGTGAACAATATCTAATATGTGGATCAAAAATAGAGTTCAATCGATTTAATGACGACAACACTCAGGTACCGCAATGCCAGAAGTAACCCACATATTCAACTACAATTGGCTGAAAGGCCAATCCAACGCTGGTTGCCCAGTTCCTGAACCTATGACAAAACCCTCTTCGTGATTGCAAAGCAGGAGAAGAAATGCTACCGTAATTGGAAACACTTGAAACACGTCATTTGATGCGCTTTTTGCCATGCAGCGGCAATCGAGTTGCAGTCTTCGCTCTTACCCTTTTGACCAAACGTTTTCTTCATTGCTTTCTAGCAGCACGTCCCGTTCGTTGTCGTTTCAAGCAAACTATTAGGTTGATGCTAAAGTTCCCGGACTTCTCACGACTTTGAATGAAAACATTTATTTTAAAAACAAACAAGGCTCACCCAGCGAAATAATTTCCATCATTTCGAAGGGTCCCTGGGCAGATCATGAATTCCCGACGCGTAGAGCTCTAGCTGTTTCGAGTCGAAGTATTCTTCGAAAGCCACTTTGAATTCGTCATCATTAAAGGCAGTGTTCACGATGATTCTCGTTTCCAAGTTTTCCACTCAAAACAATCCGTTGGCAACCAAGTGTTACCAAAATCACGATGAAACGGCGAGAAACGCACTAAAACGTCGTATTTCAGTGACATTAATATCTGGCCTGGACTAGTTGTCCAGTTGTATGAACATGTGCACGGTGGTTGTCACTGGATAAAAATGGGACTAATCGAAAATTGAAGAATATCTTGGGCAAAACAGTATTAGTTAGGGCCCGAAGGAAGGAACGGAGCAACACAGAATGGAGAATTGCAAAAGACGGGTCCACAATAGATTTCATTGTCACAACGAACAGGTCCATTGATACTTAAGAGGCGGGCTGATACTTGAAGATTTCGTGACCTTCTGGTGCGTTTTTCTCGGTTTGTTCGTCATTTCAGTTCTACTAGGGGGCCAAACAATCTATTTAGCGATTAATCTCGAAATCGAAGATTATCGTGAACACTGCCTTTAATGAACTGTTTTCCATCCAGAAAGTGCTGCATCGAGCGGAACAGATGGTAGTCGGAAGGGGCAAGATCTTGGCTATATAGAGATTGAGAAGAACTTAACAGCCCAGGTCCAGCAGTTTCTGTTCGCCTTCTTCACGACAATGCTCGGCCACACGTATCTCGTATAACACGACAGAACCTGCTGGACCTGGGCTGGAAAGTTCTTCCTCAACCTCCATGTAGCCCAGATCTTGCCCTTCCGACTACCATCTGTTCCGCTCGGTGCAGCACTTCTTGGATGGAAAGCAGTTCACTAACGATGACGAAGTCAAAATGGTTTTAGAAGAATACTTCGACTCGAAACAGCCAGAGTTCTACGCATCGGGAGTTCATATTCTGCCCAATCGGTGGCAAAGGATCCTTGATTGTGATGGGAATTATTTTGTAGGGTGAGCCTTGTTTGTTTTTGAGATAAATGTTTTTCATTCAAAGTCGTGAAAAGTTCGAAAATTTTTGCATCAACCTAATATTCCATTGCCGAATCGCGAGAAATCTCTTCCAACCTTGTGTTAGAAAACGCTCTTCCAAACCGAAAATCCGATTCCTTTTGCACGGCTGGAGCGGGAATTTCCTTTCCTTTGTCCAGGACCGCGAGTGGCCTTGCCTAATGTTGCGAAGTTGTCGCTCGTTGGGGACACGAGGTAGTCGATGGAGACCTTTTCCTACACAAATAGCCTAAGAGATATTTACAGAAGGGTGTGCTCTTTGGTCGTTCCCCCGCGGATTTGATATGAAAATTGTTTCGCCGAGAGCGTTTTTCTGCAATTAGCAACCATTTGTTCTAATGTTATTGTCACCATCAACATTGGGCTAGTATTTGTTCAACTGCTCTGTTGATCCAAAACTGTCGCGAATTCACCATTCCGGTATGGCTGGATATGATACCATCTCACCTTTGAGTTTCCATTTTCAACACCTGACATACATTTATGTCCATTCAGCTTGTCACATCTCCTTCAACAAATGTAGTCCAGCTTCTGACGTCTTTTGTGTTTTGGTTTCTGATTTTCGCAACCAGCGCGTTCGTGGTTTTCCCTGCAGCCGTTTGTTTGTTGGTGTCCAATCCGTTACTACTACCATATTTGAGCACAGGATTCGTCTGTTCTCGCAGGTAGCCTTTTAGCATAAATCCACTTTCTGCTCAGCGCGGAGTGTATCCAACCCTTCAGGACGGTTTTCTGAATAATCTTCGCTTTGACTCTGTCCACAAGTCGAACTCTAAGCATTGCACGTTCTAGGCGACGTTGGCTTGATTGAACACTGCGGGCAACTAATTTTGTCCAGACCCGGGTTTCACATCCATGTGGCATTTCAATGCGATTGCGACGCTTTGTCACTGCAAGAACATACGATATTCAGAGAAGATTCTGACTCTCAGCTCAAACAAGTCGTACGAGATCCTTTTCGGAGTTCTTTCGTTACGATACTTACTGGCTGAGAAAGAGAGATTCAGGAACCTTATGTATTTTTTTTTCATTTAACTGTATTTCTTCATCTAGTTCGGTTTTGCTGCTGCCTACTCTCATCCTTTTGGTTTTCGAGAAATTTGTCTTGTGCCCAACTTCTCACGAGGCATCACTTGCCATGGTTTGCAATTTATTGGTTGATTTATTTATTTGTTTATTTATTAATATAAATACATCGTAAACGACGCGACAAATCGTCAATTGGACAGATCTGCTGTACCGAATCAAAATACGAAACGATAAGAAATCAGATAGAATGTACCCGAATTTCGCTCAGTGGGGGAGTTTGCGAGACTATTCGTAACGATGACCTTCACAACCGGGGAGGCGAATGGCGGAGACGCATAACGTATATATCCTTTATGAAATTGCATCAAAACAATGGATAGATAGCTTGTCCGGTGTTCGAATAAGGAAGGCGCATTGCTGCGCTAACCGTTACGGTTAAATAACTCTGCCAGCGCGTAGCTAGATGCCTCACACGGAAACCGGAGATGCCCAGGGTTTCGGAGGCATCTAGTCTAATTTTGACACGAGATTTTACGTAAATTACGGGAAGTTTAGCCTCAGTTGGTGAGATTTTAGCTACAGCGAACGCATATTCTACGTAAATTCTCGCTACGGCACCCGCATATTCTACGTAAATTCTCGTTACAGCACTCGGTCTATCGACCCACCCAGCCCTGATCCGTACTAGAAAGGCAATCCCAGCTGCGATCGACAGCATCGCCGTTTCTTCCCCACGACCTGCAGCATCCCAATGGTCAAATTTATCCTCACCGTGGCCTCCCATAGAGCGACACCGGGTCACCCTCCACGGCCAGTCACAGAGTGTCGAGTATTCACTCAGTGAGATGATTGGACCAACACTGATCGAACGGCATCCCAGCGTTCCGCGTAGCCAGCGCGGGTTTAAGATTGCACTTCAACACAGGCTGTCGCGAAATCCGTGAATTCTCGCTACAAAATTATAGCGAGAATATACGGGTTTAGCGACAGAGCGACCAACGTATCAAATTCAGCCTTGGTTTTTACGTAGAATAGGCGTAGAATTTGCACCCTTGTAGCGTCGACACAAGAATATGCGGGTTTAAGCTATCGTAGCTAAAACCCGTAAATTCTCGCTACATGGAATGGGGCGGCGTTACAGACCGCGCCCTCGGAGGCATCTAGCTACGCGTTGGCAGAGAAGGTGCCCTACCCGCATGTGTGTTCCTAGGAGACATTTCTGTACAGTTTTAAAGGCAGTGGTCGCGGTGGAATATGCTTGTCTACTTTCCTCCTCAAAACTCTTTTCTGGATCTAGAGTAGTAGGATCCAGAGGAAAACATCGCGAAGAAACCATATTTCGGGTGAAATTATCACCCTAAACTTTCAGTTCTTTTGATGGTGGATGAGCCCGCTCCACATCGCCAGCATCGATGATCTCTTGTATCAAGAACGTCAGCTGGCTCGAAATCGACATTTAATCGATCACCAACTGTCTTTTAACTTTCCTGCTCAAATATTTCTGTCTTCATGCAGTAGATCCTTGACTGAAGTGCGTAATAATTACTTCAGTTTGCATTCATTTCTTCCTCTGAATGTCTACGATTTTTGACTGCTCAGCATTAGACTGCGATCTTCTTGAGCGGTGCTGTGCACGTGTGCACGGATCAGCAACTTGAGAACCTATTAGCTCTAATTAGAGCCCGTTTTTCGCCCCGTAAGCTTCGTGGTTTTTCAGCAGTTATGGAATCAAGCTTATTCATATGGTTTTCTCAACAACTCTTTTTGAACGCGACTACTGCCTTTAAGCTATTAGGACGACGTCGTTGGCGTGTGGTCCATACCGCTAGAATGACTCTTAATCCCTCAACATCATCGACTCGAATACAGTAGTTACCTTATGACGCATTCGGTTTCCTTCCCTCATTCCTATTTCTACTATTGCAGACGCAAACTTATGGCGTCATACTGGCACAGGTGGGTAGCAGAGAGTGTTCTGTGTTGGCAGGCAGGTGTTTTGTCAAATGTAGCCGGCGCATAAATACTTTCAACATAGTCATAGTACAGGGTGAACGACCATCACAACGTCAAGAAGTGCTGATATTGCCCCACACTGCAGCATGAGCAGTGAATACATAAATTGCAGTCTAACAAATGTGAACGCTAATGAAGTCTGTAGATTTTCTGGAAAGACCCTTCACGCTCATGTCCTCATCCTTCAACGTCTACGTTGCGTGTTCTTTGCAGGAAGTCATGCGATGCGGTTAGGCGCGACACTGCATCAAGGAGTCTTGAGGAAATGGGAAGGTCATCTCCCGCTGATCATGAAACGGTTAACTGCCGAGACCTCCACATGGACTTCGTAGTTACCTCCACATACTATGTGGCTGCTAGATATGACTTAGTGGTCAATTCATTAAGAATAGCAGTAGCCTGGATAGTGAGCAGCAAGTCGGTCGCGCTTCAGTGAACCCATTCTTCTCGGCAAAGGCATCAATTAACCTCCTTCGGACGCCGGCCGTGGAGCACCCGAGCCTCTTCCTACTTTTTTTCCGTTTAGAATAGATTATGTGTATGCTTAGCAAGCATTTATGGACGGATCAATATGTCGTAGTATACAGGGTGGCCCATATGAAGTGTGACGCGTAAAACTGCTCACAACTTTGCACAAAACAATTCGAATACGGGACACTGACTTTTACACACAAACATTTTAGATAAGACGTTACAGATCACATTTGAAATGACCCCCTCTTGCTTTAATACAAGCCTCCTGCCTATTCCGGAGATTTTTGAGGATGCGCGCAACCATTTTCGGAGAAATCTCGACCAATGTTTTCACGAGAGCTCGTTTAAGCAAATCCAAAGAGTAGTGTTTGAAAGAGCAGGCGCTTTGCCCCATACTGGACGAGATAGCAAAATCCCAAGGGTTGAGGTCAGGCGAGTTTGACGGCCAGACATCTTTCGACAAGAAGCTCGGCCTCGCACCATGCCAGAGTCTTCCTAGCGACGTGAGCCGGCGCCCAATCTTTTTAAAAGCTTGTCTTTGATGGCCTTTCGAAGGGCAGGAGTCCTTGCAGTTCGTTCTCGTCCTCCTCTTGGACGGTTTTTAATTCCAACTGTCTCCTCAGAACGTTTATTACGCGACAAACGTGCTCCCTATGCGGTTTGAGAGTCCTCGAGATGTCGGAAGCCGACGACCCTCGATTGTGCAGAGTGACTATTGCTGAACATACCATCAATCTACAATCTATACCATCGTGTTCTGGTTACAGGGGATTGTAATGGTCTTTTTATAGCAAAAAAAAGAGTAGTAAACGAATAACATCATGAGAAAACACTAAAGAGGCAAAGAATTGATCGAAAATCGATTTTTGAAGCCCGTCACACTTCATGTGGACCACCCTGTAGATAGGAAAAGGGATAAGCAGCAATTCAAAATTCTTCCGTATTTGGGCGCGCTCACAAGGGAACCACAATAAGTCATAGTGACCATTCCAAATGAAATGTACTTTTCTAGAACCATTTTCGGACGAAAAGTCCGACCATGCCCATCGCAGCTGCCTAGACCCACTCTGAAAAAAGTTATAGGCATTTTTTCTCTAATTTTCGTACTTATTGTACCATCCAAAAAGCGCATTATTTTCTCGAAAATTCGGAAACGGACCTCATAATCGTGTTCAGGGCCCAAAACTACCTTCCTAGGCAAAGTTCGGATGAAGGAACATTTTCCAAACTTTGCGCAGACTAATAGCGTTTTGGACTTGTACGGATTTTCGGTTGGGCGTTTATTTATACCAATTAGAGGGCTCTGAAAGCGTTTCGAAAAAATATTCCAGATTTGATTAAAAATTTGCTCTGGGGTTTTTTTGGGGTGCTGATCACGAATCTGAGGTTCTTTTATCGATTTTCCGAAGTTTTCGACTGTATTCGTTCATCGATTCCCATCGGGGGAGAATTTGATGGCAAATCGCGACTATTGACGATTTCCGGAGTGCTACTATAGAATATGCTCAAATTATTTCACTGGAGGTTATTTGGAGTGCTGAACACGAATCTGATGTCGGTTTATCGATTTTTGGCAGCTTACGGTAGATTACGGTGGGTATACGGTAGTTTGATCAAAGTCTCAGATTTGTCTCAAAGTTCCTATGTGGGGGTTATTTGGGGTGGTAAGTACGAGTTTGATGTCCATTTGTCGATTATCGAAATACTGAGGTAGATTTTGTCTCCTAAGTGGCATGTCACCTACCGTAACCTACAGTAATTCTCAAAATTTTGACATGTGAACCCCAGATTCGTGTTCAGCACCCCAGATTACCCTTACATACATGTTTTTAGTTAAATCCGGAGAAAAATTTGAAAATACCCTAAAAATTCCATGGGGCCCTTACTTTGCCGCGAAGCCTTAAAAACGCTCATAACTTTTTTCCAGAGTGGGTCTAGGCAGCTGCGATGGGCATATTCGGACTTTTTGTCCGAAAATTGTTCTAGAAAAGTACATTTCATTTGAAGTGGTCACTATGATTTATTGTGGTTCCCTTGTTAGGCATTGACGTCGCAATGCAGGCACCGTCTGCATTTCGCAATCCTCATCCTTCGAACGTTCGCTTGGTGTCGTCTTTCATATATTACTTCGTATAGTGCTTCCGAATCCGTAGATAGTGTGGTTTTAGGAGTTATTCGTCTATCCGTGATTCGCCCATATTGGGTTTTCGAAAGAAGCATATCCTCTGATCCCTTTTGGCGAGGTAGTGAAGCGTGAAGATTCAATTTGATTTGTAGTGTCGGCAACTACTCGGTACCCGGCTGTTTTCTCCGCGTAATTTCAGGCTGCAGTTATTTTGACAAACAGGATTAGTTTTGCTTGCATTCCCATTCTGCCCCGTTCATTTATTAAATGCTTTCCACATATTATAGTGCGGACAAACGCTTTTTTTTCCAAGAATTCATTTGTTTTGAGAAAGTGGTGTTGTGCGGTGGTGATTGGTCATGGCGTAGTGTAAAAATGAGTTCTTAATAAATGCATATTGTAAATATGTCCGTGAGAAGAGCTGTATAATAATATCTGATTCGAGATTTTAGTATCGCTCTTTCTATAACGACTCTCAAAGCATCTTTGTCATCAAAAAGATGTCATTTCAAAGAAAAATACTTCAGATGTCCAACTACTGAATGTTCTGAAATTCTTATATCCGCCTCCTTAAAATCAATTATTTATGATCGAACATTTGACACCACGGAGCACTAGATGATAGAACCGAAACGGATACACGAATATCCTCCTATGAAGTGATATTCACATTTTTGGGAAATTTAAACTTCTGCAGTTTTCGCGTATGCTACGACTTAAAGGCATCCAACTCCATAGTTGAGCACTAAGAGGTGGTCAAAAACTAACGGTGCTCAATTCGTGCATCATCGGCATTTTCTAAAACCGATTCTTAATTTTTTTTCTCGATTTTCAAAAAATTGCCGATGATTCACGAAATAATGAGCCTATAGGTACGACTATCGATGAACCTGGGCATTGTAAATCAGTAGCAGTTGTATCGTTGAACTGGACCACGAGGTTGATAGATGCTTTATTGGCATACGCACGTTTCGGCGGGATCGCAGTCTCCAGAGCCTGATAGGGTCATATCAGAAATGTGCTTCTTCGGCCAAATGTCGACTGAACCTTACTGAAATTTGAGAGAAATTCCTTCAAAACGTGGCCACCTTTGATACCTTAGATACCTTTGATGGTCCATCCTCATCGGTGATCTTCTCGATGTGGACCACATTCGCTCCATTCCTCTCTAGAATCAGCAACAGTCATCTAGTGCAGTATATCTCTTTGTTTGAATGATTTGCTAATCGTATCAGCCCAAAGTGTCGCTGGTCGGCCTAGTGCTCTTTTGACATCTCGAGGGTACCAGTGAGTGAGCCTGGTACTCCATCTGTCATCCGTTCTGCGCGCGACATGTCCTGCCCATTTGTACTTGGCGGATTGGATTTGAATTACGGGTCGCGGAGTCTTGACATTTTGCGCGGATCCTCACCGCTCAGACGTTGCTGCCTTTGAATCCTCCGACTAGTTCTCAGGAGCCATCTTCCCAGCGCCCTGTGCGTAGTCCTCATAGCCACACAAACTCCTTTGTTGTGAGCTCAGGTCTCGCAGCCATAGCACAAAGCCGGAAGCACTGTGGAATCGAACAGGTGACCTCGCAGCTTGACATCGCGTATCTCACTAGCGACTTCTCGAATTGTATCCATAGCGGCCCATGCAGCCCTTCTTCGACGTCCAATTTTAGTTGTGAGCTCGTTCGTCATGTTCATCTCACGTCCTAGATAGACGCAGCTGTCCACTTTGGTCACGACGTTTCCATGAAGAAACACCTGTCAGTCGTCACACCACCGGTCGACCATCACCTGGGTCTTCCGCATGTTCATCTCGAGAGCAATAGAACTGCCCACTTCGTCCAGCTCATTCAGCATCAAATTCAGCTCCTCCGTACTCTTGCTTATAAGCACTATGTCGCAAAACGTGGCCAATAACAGAGAAACTAAGAAGTTACCGCGCCTTGTCTGGAAACTCGCTACAGGACCAGCAGCATAGAATAATGAACGTTGATTGCGAAACACCTCGCAACACTCAACAATGAAGCTTAGGCATCTTTCATAGTCCTCACCGCAAGCGCGGCACGCGCGTGACGCGCGGGAACGGTGGTGGACTATGAAAGTTCTCACCGCGCGGCACGCGCGGTAAGAACTTTCATAGTCCATCAGCACCGCCTTAGCGGCGCCGCCCAAACCGCCCTGGCGGTTTTACCGTTTCAATCAATAATTGCTTCTCGATTTGAGTCCACTCCAACATAAATAATTCTGGGACTATCCTGCGCCACCGCATACTCAAATGCGAGCCAGGAATTTCTTTACAAGTCCCAGTTGAGGCCCGACTTTTACCCGCACCGCCATGGAGGTGCCGCTGGAGATTTCATAGCGGCTTCCCGCTCGTCCCACGCGTGCCGCGCTTGCGGTGGTGAGGGCTATGAAAGATGCCTTAGTGCCCTGAAATCTTCGCATAAAAGATGAAGTGCAGAAAATTAAATTTCTCTCCATTGAAGGGTTTTTGCGAATCCGTTTTGGTGCTATCATCTGGTCCTCTGTTCAATTACACATAGCTGAGTCTGTGCTTTGATAGGACTCGGAGTGAGAATTTTCAAATAGTATGTGGATTACCCTTCTCCAAAAGGGCGCGGCTGAGTGAGTTATAGATTTTTCTCAACAAACGACACAAACTTACGCGCCAATCTGGCATAAATTGGTGATAGTGTGACGTTGTGTCATGTTGTAGACGATTTTGTAGTTGCGCTGAGTTTAATCTTTGCTCATGTAGGACTAGTCACGCGTACCGTGAAATTGAGATATCCTCCTAAGGCCATATTCATCAATTGCTAATCTATTCATCGCTGTGCCATTTCTTTATACATTACTCATTGGGTTGGCGGTGGGTTAGGGTGAAGCACTCCAAGGCGCGCATAACCTATTCAGCTTATACCCAAAAATATTTCGCTCACTGAGATTTTCTCGAATTCTTCCGAAGATAAGGAGAGGCACTATCTTTTCAACAAAGAAAACCACAAAAGGTCAGATTGCAAAGCTCAAGGGTGTTTCGGATTTTGTTTCATTTAGAAACACGTGCCAGAGATCTTTCTTTGTGCTTGTTATTTTCGAAAAAGCACTTGAAATTCTTGATTTAATCGGCTGGCTTCCGCCTGACGCGGTCAGTCCGCATCTTGAACGAAGTGTGCCGTCCTAGTTGTCAGTCGTTCTTATTTGTCACGGTCTTCAGGCACAATTTGAACTTACTATATCCATTGGACGCTAATCCACTCCCTGCCTAGTGAAACAACGCGCCTGAACTGCCTCTCAATGATGAGTGATTTCGGATCGTTCTTCATCAAATCCTTTCAAAACTTTCGCCTACGTCCAGGCGCCCGTTTTTAGAATAGACTTGGAAACATCCAGAGCCTGTTGTACAAGACGATCCCGCGTTCCTCCCAGTCTATGCCCTTAAGCTTTGGAAAGTCTAATGATTTCGCTACTTGAGAAAAAATTACGATGTGAGGACCTCCTCACCCCCCCCCGGTCGTCGTCATAATTTTTTCTCAGGGGGGTGGGCTGGGGGCAAAGTTGGGTTGTATGTATCACACCTCGCGCTGTAGCCTGCCTCCCTCTTGCCAAGCGTTGATGTACTGCGTCGGTTTCCTAGTAAAGATCTTTGTTATGGCATACTCGCGGCTGAAATATGCAAATGCCTAAAAAGCTTCCCCTCCATGTGATCTAGACTTTCCATCTGCGCCTTAGGTGCTGCCCACGTCTCCTATCCGTACACCGTGATAAGGTTACCTATAATGATGTACGGATGGGCTACGTGGGCAGCATCGAAGCACTAATTTATCTAATCCGCCATTATATCGGAATCTGAAAAAAGCATCAATCTGTCTAATCCGCCATTATATGAGAATGCTGATCGAAAAGGGCTATCAACACATATTTTGTATAGAAGGTTACTTGGCTGAGCGAAAAACCGAAACACGCTCGAAAGCCGTAGTCAATATAATTTTGCTCCACTAAGGTGTCTTCGCCAGAAACGCGTGTGCTTACCGTTGCGAAACTTTACTCACTTATTACCCATTGTGGTTAGCAAGTAATGTGTGGTGCACACCTCGAATGCGCCATGGTGTAGTTTTTGTTTTCGGGGTTTGTTCTACTGGACTTCCTCTCAGTCCTCGTCTTCCTCTTCTCTGGTTCTCTTAGCGCGGAAACGACACTACGCCATTTTTTTCCGGGATATTCGGGCAATCGCTTATCGGCCTACACCTATTCGGTTTGAGGTTTATCCTTGCCCCGAAGTGCGACAGTGGCAGTGCATGACAGCCATACTGATTTTCTATCGATACCATTGACAAACAAGCTAGTGAGTAGCTTAACAACAACAAGAATTCTCGTGGATGATGAACACTGTCGCGTCGTTCACCGCGAAAAGCATGCAGTGCACCTCACAGGTTCCCGTCGCTACGCAGCTTCACAACTTTGTTCGAATGGGAATCGGAGTGAAGTATACGATCGATCAAAGCTCGCACGTAGCAGTTAATCAATAATATAACTTCGCATAACAGAGCATAACATAACATAACACAACATAACAACATAACATAACATAATTTTCAAAAAGAGCCGATCACCGCTGCGATCGTATGACGAGGTGGCATTATGGATGCCGGGTAGCTCGCATCAGTCTATATTTGCTGGGCTTAACCTGTTAGTGGTTCTGGTGAATGGAAAATAGACGGGTTTTACCTAAATAAGCGAAGACTACAATGCCCAATGTGACGATGCTACGTTTAACCAATATGGGATTCAGTCCTTTCCTCTAATGAGTTTATTTGACCTGCCATTGAAAGCCCTGTGCTTACTCATAGTAGCAGTGATCACACGGATCCCTCAGTTAGAACCCCGCATTCTGGAAATGAAAATGCCTGAATGGTGAAATCTCATTGGGATATTGAGTGCAAGCCGGCAGGTGGAACATGAAGTGACACCGCGTCAAAGTATGACGCACGTTACTGGACTTTTCACCGTCTGCTGCTCATGTATGCCTTTCTTTTCTTCCCAGGGCAAGTCGGGCACGTGCGAATTTCCCATGGGATCGACAAGAGGCCACGTAGGCGCGTACTTAATTATGAAGAATTTCAAACTAGTCATAAGAAGAGTACGACATCGGCTACTCCAGAGCCGCGCAATGACCTTAACAGAGTCACCAAAGTTCGGATAGCGATGTGTCCAGAGCTGAGCAGTCTCGTTTGTAAACCTATTTCCATCTAGCCACATTCATCAGGACGGACTTTCTCATGTCGAGAAAATAAAATCGGACAAAGAATTCTGATCTCGAGACTCATTTTGTGGATCGAGCTCCCGTAATCTCTGGTCTAACCCGCTTATCTCGGGTGGTCGTCTTGTGGCGCCGAACAATGAGGAGGGTGAGCGCACCAGAGGAAAAGGCTATTCACTTCTAATGGCCGACGCCACTTCGGTAACTAATAATGCTGCTTAGTCCTTTTCTTCGATCCGCCCAATCTTTTCACTGTTAGGCCCCACAAGACCACCACTCGCTGATTTCAAGGTCACATATTTGCCAGGCTTTGAATGCAAGGGCTGATCAGCCCTGCGCGCGAAAATTCCCTCTACGAGCGAAGGATGTGGTATCAGCCTAGAGCTTTTGCTACGAAGGAATATTTAGTATGGATAAATATTTGCGGCACGGGTGGCATCATTTTCTCGTCCTCTCTGATTCACTAAGTGTAAACGCACCAGGAAGGGGAAAGGTCTGTGGTTAATTGTTCCGTTTGCATTCCTGCTTGAGGATCTCGATGGAATAATATTTTCCGCATTCTGTTCTATTCTTTAGTGGGTTCTGCTCAAATTTTAGCCTTTCGTTTTCTCATATGTCATATCGTTTGATGCTGATTGGGCTAGGTTGTGTAGCTAAAATTAATGTTTTAACCCACAACCCCATGTCTACTTAATAGTGGTATAGGTTTCAAATTCTGCAAAAATTTTAACATTAGTTGTATTTTTCTGTTTCTGCATTCGCATACTGTAGCGCTATATTGCTTTCATTACTACAAAGCGATTCAGCCACATTAAGCTTGACTTTGCACTTCTTCTTTTGCAAATCTCATTTCTCGAAAATCTCGGTACATCGTTTGTGCATCGGTTTTTGCGCAGCTCTGACGGAAATGAAAAGAGGCTCCCACCAAATACTGAACCTAAATTTACACTGGCAAATGTGTGCGATCTAGGCCGTAGAAAAAGCCCATGACTCACCTCCCTCGTCGTCTCTTTCTGTAGAGGACATGCACAGCCTAGTTACGGGGCGGTGTTCCCATTGGTCATTCGGGAAAAAGGCGGTTCGGCCCAATCACGTTCCTATAGCTTAGTTACGGAAGCGAAACCACCCTGGCCTTGCTCTTCCTATCCTCGACGGAATGTCAGATCCTATTTACGCTCGTCTGTGATTGGTTATTCTCTGCTCGGCCTAGTAACCGAGCAGAGACAACGCGTTCTACACTGCTCCAGGGCATTCATTTGGAATCACCCCTGTTTCACGTGGTTCCGCCTCACGGCGTGTCTCTCACCCTATCTCTATCTTCATTTCTCTTTCTTCTGAATTTCTCTACTCTCCCAGTTGTGCCATTCAAATAACCGACACTCATTCGAAGTTTTTCGATAATCGAACACAATTTCGAATAACCGATAGTTGCAGGTTTACGAAAGAGCGGAATCCCACTCCCTTATTAATTATATGAACATTCTCCTAAGGTAATGCTTGTCAACAAAGATAGTCCAGTTCTAATTTCTCTTCCTCCTTTCCTTATCAATGTTTTCATCACGGGAAAAAATTACGGTGTTTATCCGATCAATCAATTCTTATGATTGAAGTGTCTGTGTATTCCATAATTACTGGCTGGATGAGGGAAGTAGTCTGGCGTTTTCTTCCTTAGGACCCGTCACTGTTCCTAGTAGGAATTTCCTACTTACCGACTCCTGACGACTATGGCCTATCAAGGCGAAATTACGCGTGATTGGACACTGACCTAGCAAATCAAGATGTTGCGGTTGTCGATCCTGGCCTAGCAGGGAAAGTCTCTGGTCCGAAAACGAGCATTTTGCCGTACATAGGTCGTGACCCGAGCCTATGTACGGCGTTCTCGTTGCCTTGTCGGAACCCTATTGTCAGAGTAATCACTAAGGTTTAAACAACAGCAGCAGCAACAACAACAACAAGAACAGGAACAACACGAACGGTTTGTGTAGAGGAATGAGCGGGGTCGCTGAGATACCGACAAAGAGGAACGAGAGTGTATAGGTGGAGGCGTAGAGTGCAAGAGTGTTAAGCGTATTTTCCCACGGATCGAGACGGTCACCGCCTATCGATCGACCGAGAAACAGCTAACGGACATAGCACAGCAAATACAGTTGGAATGTAAAGCAGTGGGGCTTTGGGTACCTTACAGTGTGTTGTGGCAGACTCGGTCGGTGCACGTATGCTATAAAACACTGTCGTTATTGAAGCGAAAGTCTGGTCCGCACTTGCGGACAACCGCTGTTGCATCACGCAGCACGATTATAGTCGGGCTGGGACCGCGTGGATTAGCTTAACCTTTGTCCCAGCACGATTGTCATCGTGTTGCGTGATTCAACAGCAGTTGTCCGCAAACTCGTACTGGAATTTCGCTCCGATAATGACAGATTCTGCACTGAGTTTGCGCCAGCGCACAGTACGGAACTCAAAGTATCAGTGCGATCCATGCCGACTGTCTCAGGCGATCATCGGCCCCGAGCCGCCTGACAGTTCGGCTCGTTTTTCCAATCTGCGAGCCTTTTGCTGTCCGGGCCACTGCTGTTGCTGTCCGGGCTATTCCGGTTGGCCCGAACAGCAACAGCAGTAGCCCGGAGATTGGGAGAACGAGCCGAACTGTCAGGCGGCTCCGATTCCTAATCGGTGCGGCTCGGGGCCGAGAATCGCCTGAGCACGTACAAATACAATACCGCTGCTTTTTTAAGGAAAAAAGGGGCGAAAACGTCAAAAAAAGGGCAACTGATGCGTCTTTCTACCACAACTCGCTTCAAAGTGCTCCGTTTCGAATTTTGAAAACACCAAAATGAACAGAATGTCGCGATCCAGTCAATCATGTGAAAATATTCCGCGAATTTCGTGAGAAACACTATTTTCCAAGGTGAAATACATTTTCATTTTGACAATGCTAGAGATCGCCTACGTTTTTTTTTCACCGAACGGGCTAGATATCTTGTGATAACATTATCAAATTGATTTATTTTTTTATTTTTTTACGTTGTTTGGGACAATTGTAGGAAAGAAAGGAGAAAAAAAAGAAGAATACCTCGAATGATCACCACAAAACCAGCAAAATTGCTCAATGCTCAAGAATTTCTGGAGCTATTTGGCGCCTGAAAATTCTAAAGATGGTGATGCGGGTAGTCTCTTGCTCAATGTCAAGAACATTGACCATGCCCTGGCCGAGAAACAAGTGGCTCTGTATCGCGTTTTAGCCCCTCGGAAAGAAATCTTATATCGACCTCCTCTATTGATAGGCACCAGAGGAGACTTAATGACTTTCGATTGGGAAATTTCGAAATTATTCAATACGTTCGGATACATTGTGGCACGATGAACATATTGGTCTTCTCGAAATTGAAGATATAGCTCATTGAGGTGAGTTGTGGCCGGAAGACGCTTTGGTTGCCCACTTTGGCAACTTCGCCCATTTTTCCCCTTGGATGGCAGCGGTATTGTACAATGACACCGATTTCTGTTACTTTACCAGTCTAGTCAGTCCTCCGATAAGGCGTACTCTTGCTATTCGCTCGCTAGGCTAATGAAGGCCATAGAGGAAGGATAGTTCTCGTGAACGTCTCCACAAACGTCTGAGTTGGGCCGTCTGTTAGATGCTTCCATTAAGTACCATGTTTGGAGGATATTCTGGCGAGCCAATAGATAGACGAGATATGTGCTAATTAGTTGTGAGCAAATAATGCACGTTTCTAATGTATGCTATGAGACAGAATCACAATAAGCTTCACCCCAATGAATTCTCACACTTTAAATGTCTGCCTGCTAATCAACATCCCTCATAATTTTAAAGTCTTACCCAGTTTTCATGACGACGTACGCACTAATGCTGATCCTATGCTGACCTTTCCAGACATCCGATGCACCCTTTCTGAAGCTTCACACACATCAGTAGACGCCCGGTATACTCTTTTTGGAGCAGTGTGCCTGCGTTCCGCGATGTTACAGCCAATGTTGCTTTCGAAGAACCCTTCCATCCGAAGATTTCTGGACGATCCGGTGTGGTTATGAGACGGTCATCATGCGTGCAGCTATTGAAAAGCTTGCTTGCAACTTGTTCGACTTGAATATTTTACCGAATACTTCGACGAGTTGTAGGTGAAAACTGGCCTTCAGCAGTGCTGTTCTCTGATCGGCTGCTAACTGGCGTGGGATGTGCGCTTCCGTTCGCATCGCCTAGGGAAGAAACAAACACCTTGTCTATCCAGCATTCAGTGTACTCTGTCAGGATTTAGTCGGCGCTGTGAGCGATCTCGGCATGTCTTCTGTCCCACGCGCACTCACTGCCATGTTGCAAATACGTTTTCACACGTAGTTCGTCTGCCCTTTGAGTATGACGCTTTGTTTCCAATTAGTGATTTTCTATGCTCAGTCGCACTCGTGTCACACATTCGCAAAAAACATGTTTTATGAAAATTTGCATTTCAACGCTTCACAGAAAAAAGGTTTCCATCAGGTCCACTGCAATTTCTGATACCTAGAAGTGCAACTGGGTTCAACATCCCAACCAACATTTGCATCTGTTTTATAGACTGCTGACTGCTTCTTCTTTGTGAGGATGTGAAAAAGCAGCTTTTTGGTGGCGAAGATTGGTCCTGCAAAAGCTTATTGTTCGCTTATTGATGCCAGAGGTATTGAATCGAAGCATTGTCCGTCCAAGCCACAATGGCGTTGAAGTGCTGTCACGTTTTTCTCTGAGAATTGAAATATTTTGACTACACGACGGCTGTGACGTTAAACACATCTACGAATCTGCGGCGTGTAGGATTGGCTCTGTTGAATCATTAGCAGCTGCCAGAAGTGGTCTGGGAATCTGTGTAATTTTATCTTGCAAGCTTTTGTTCTAGGGCAGTGGCAAGCAACGCCACTGTCACGCACACGGTCCAGTCCTCGTTCGTCGCTCAAGGCCAACTAAGCCTACTATCTCTCTGGGGTTGGTAAAATGGCACCAGTCTTGTCTGGGAGGATAAGAACATTGAATTGAATATCGGCTGGCCCTTTCAAGTCACTGTGTGGGCCCATTACGCATTCAAAAAGCCTCTACGATTTTAAGTGGAAGTCGAATGTGTGGGGCATCCCCGGAGGGATTGATATGGGCCGAGAACTTTATACTTTCATCCTTTAGCTCTTACTCTGACAATTGGATGTTGATGGGTAAACCTCGCAACATTATGGAACACCGACCCTGCATCTCCTTCATTGTCGACAGCAGGTATGCCCTGTGTTGGAGACATTAGTGACTGTTCCTGATGCTAGAATATATCCAGTTGTGAGATAGTCAGACTGTTTTTGGATACAACAAAATCCACATCCATGGAGGATACTCTACTGGATGATTTAGCAACCGTGGACACGAAGAAGCTGACGACTCATTTGCATGTATGGAAGGATCATCAGCAAGACTTTGGGACACATTCCAACATCGCGATAACTGGCTACATGTTCATTCACCAACATCGACTGCATCGACTCAAATAGGTGGACAGCTACAGGTACGGACCTCGGCTCAGGGATCACGTCTACTGACAACATGGTAATAGATGTTATTAGGTTTTCAAACACCACGTTGTTGAAGTGCCAAAGGCATTGGTGTGATGGGGGGACAAAAAGGTCCCCATCCTTCTTATTGATTTTCCGAACTCTTTCGGATTGCTCAGACTCTGCGGGGGGGGGGGCAAGCGCCGGACAATAGAGCCCGTTTTCGACTTGGGGGAGCGACAGCGCAGGCCTCCCGAGGGGGCTTCAGGAGGCCCTGCCCTCCTCCGGCGCTTGCCCCCCCGGAGAGGAAGAGAGGGAAAAGATGGGAAGAAGTCGTAGAAGGTAGTTTACGACAATAGAGGCCAGAGAAGGCATCTATCACGTGCTCGAGCGGTATAAAAGGCGCCTCACCTCATGGAGAGCCGCATTCGGCCCAACAGGGCCGGCCCTGGACGGCGACTTCGAGTCACTGTCAGAAAGGGATATTTTTGGAGGGAAGCGGAGACGCTTTCCCGGGGAGGGTGACGTCACTGCTCCGGTGTCGTGACGTCACTGCTCCGGAGCCGTGACGTCATGGCTCCGGGGCAGTGATGGGGGGGGGCTTCAAGGCAGTGACAGGGGGCTTCAGGGCAGTCACAGGGGGGCTTCAGGGCAGTCACAGGGGGCTTCAGGGCAGTCACAGGGGGCTTCAGGGCAGTCACAGGGGGCTTCAGGGCAGTCACAGGGGGCTTCAGGGCAGTCACAGGCGGGCTTCAGGGCAGTCACAGGGGGCTTCAGGGCAGTCACAGGGGGCTTCAGGGCAGTCACAGGGGGCTTCAGGGCAGTGACGGGGGCTCCGATCAAGCCAAATTGTCACTCCGGCGGTAGCCCCCCCCCCGATTGGGGGGGCAAGCGCCGGTGCCCGGAGGGTTGCCCCCCTGAAGAGCTGCGCTAGCCCCCTCCAGTGTATGAGTGCTTCTGATGAAGGTGGTCTTCTAAATCTCTAGTTTATGGCTGGCAGCCAAGGCCGTTGAACGAGCTGCACTCCATGAAAAATGTAGGTGCTGACAACCATGCAAGTCTTCCTAACAAATGCGAGAGGAACGAACTAAAATTGGGCAGGGAAACAGTATATCGAGGGTCAGCCACTGGACCATAATAATGGCTTCACGGTCCTGAACTTGCATCCGTTATTGGAATCCAGAACTCGTCGGCGATAGTGCGGTGTGTCCTCCCGGATCATGTGCTCCGTAACAGTATATTTCATTCATTACTACATCGAAATTCGTGTCTTCGTGTGACCGCTAAATTTAGTGCCTGCTACAATTACGGCGAAGTTTGGTTTCTGCTGCATTAATTTTTTCTATCCTCTGACTTCACTGTACTAATTGTCAGGGTGAATGAAAAGAAAAAAGTGTTATAGAATAGCAGCTAGAAGCATTATGAAGTCACGGGGGAAGATGACTCTATTGATAGCGTATTGTGAAGGCAAAGGCAATTTGCTCAAATCTGTTAGTTCATTTTGGAATCGTTACTGCGCTCCACCATCTTGCGCTCATCAGGACGACTTCCTTCTCCGCTTATGCTTCAAGAGCGTAATAGAGGTTTTAGTGCCACTGAATTCAAAGGTGAATTAGCGGCTAGCAGTGTGGGAATTGGTTGCATTAGTGTCCCAATCTTCGTACGTAGTTTCTCTGTCCTTTCGATATAGCGTGACGTTCGCCGTGTCTGAAAGAAGATAATTTGAGCTTGAGGCTGAGCTATTCTCACGATGCAATTGAAAAGTTCGAAGGAGCAAAACGTTGTGGCAACGAAGCCGCTTCTTAATAGAGTTGTTGACGTCGCCGCCCATTTTTGTTCTCCGCGGACTCCTTGGGAACGCTAGCTCATTAGCTTTCCGTGCTCAAAATGGCTCAGGCTCTTCTGTATGAAGTGACGCCATTGACGTGATTCAAGAATGTCTCCACGCGAGAGCGGGTCAGTGATCATCTTTGCTACGATGGAGATGCTGTCTGGAGCACAATCGTATTAGTGATGATAGTCTGGGTTCCGGGATGTTTCGTGGGTGCGTACGGTGACCCAGTGCCAAACCAAATCTAGCGGTGATGCGCTGTTGACTTGTTGAGTTTTCCTACGCGCCAGGCTGGGACCCGCATTTCTTCATCATACCCATCCCATGTTATCTTTGATGGACATCTGAATAGTCACTTCACGCCAATATCAACGATGCACCGATGAATGCTTCAATTCAGACCAGTTGTTATCAGAAAGAGGGCTATCAAAAAGAGGCGTCACGTAGTCTAGCCGTATTTTATTTTAATTTGTATGGCTTCTAGACTTACTCTCTTACTTTCGCTGTCTTTCTTCATATCCTCCTTAACTTTATTTCAAGTCGATCGATAGGTTGGGAGCTTTCATCACGATTCGTGGGAGAACGCGCTACCTTCTTGGCGCCATCTACCTTTGCCTATGCTCTCTCGTCTTTCCTCGTTTCCTTCATCGAAATCGAATGAACTGCGACCTGTTGTTTATAAGGCAGCGTCCATAGCAGACGTTCTAGCGTCAAGTGACCGTGAAGTGACGCTGAGGGTTTGCGTCTTCAGCATTTGTTATTGATCTGACTTCCAACGACTCCCCACCGACCACTGCAGCCGGCCAGTCGCTGACGATGGAGGCATAGTGACCGTGACGGCTGTCACTAATATTATCGATACCATCGTTAACCACGTGTCGTCCTCGGACACGTTGAATACGCCAGCCATCGAGCGTCATGCGCCAGCGTTTGAGCGCTGGCGCATGATGCTCCGACGCGTTGACGCTTTGCCGCTGGTCGTCTGCTATGGACGGAGCCTAAGAGCCGGTCTAGTTGTTTTTGTCAGTTCAATCCACACACTCTCTGGTGAAGGGAGGTGATTCCCACTATGATAAACCTTATATAGCCGCGTGTGTTCTGACTCGTGATTTGTTCAAAGACTTGAAGACCCGCAATGACATACTTTGGAGAGCTTGCAGAGAGGCCACACGATTACTGTGCGTTAGATTAAGAGTTTTTTCTGACCAGGTAGGTTTCAATGCCTGTTGTAGGTTCCCTCTAGCTGCGTCAGAACAGCGTCGCACGTGTCATTTTTCTGTGAACCCTTTTTTTAGACTGAAATTGGGCTTCGCATTACCAAAATCTAATCCGAGCATCATTTCTAGGGTGGAAATTGATTTATGAGTCCGAGTAAAGTGGAACTGCTCTCTGTGTAGCTGTCGTAAGCATGCCCTTTGAAGAAAACGTAACTTCCTTATTATTGTTTATTTGCTCTGGAAGTACGCTGCCACATGATGGCAGCTGAAAAGACAGGAAGTTTATGTGTATGGCAGGACAAAAAGAACCTCTCGAAGTAGTTACTGAACAAGCCTAAAGGTCTCGTAAACTTCCTCATTTCTAAGTTCACTCAATATTCTCGGCGGGAGCCATACTCTCGTTTGCTAGCGGTCCCGCCAAATGTGGCCTCGATCTACGGTTGGCCAAAAGGCAACGAGATATGCTAAAAGTAAGTTTAACTGAGTTAGCTAGCCCTCGTTGTTTACTTCAGTAATATGATTTATCAATCCCATCGATTCCTTCCATACATATTGCCTCACAACGTTGAACATACTGTCCTCTTTTGTCCTGAGACTTTCTGTCTGCAACGTATGACTCAGTTAGTTTTTTTTGCACTAAGATTTCATCTTAACCTTTCATGAGCGTAATAAGCACTTGTCGGAAATGGCACATTCTTATGACTGGCATGCTACTCTGTACACTTTGTTACAGTTATACTATAGTTCTCAGGTTTCATACATATGGTTAAGTAATTACTCTTGTGCATTGCAGACACTGCTGCAGCCTTGAAACGAGGCTTTTCTTTACCCCTGGGTGTTCCCTTCAGATGAGGTCACACCATCGACGACAAAGCAGACCCTAGACGACAAAATGGCTATACCATGAGTATGGAGTTGTTATTCTTGTCCGAACGAAAATCCGACCCGCAGTTGCAGCATGCAGCATAAAGATGGGAAGAATGTCAATAATGCCGGGACTATACTTGGTGAGAAGACGGGGTGGACCTCGGTAACTTATAATCAGATGTCGCGCTCCAGTGCAGGTCGCCACATCGTTATCTGGATACTAAAGTCATTGTTGTATACTGGCGGAATGAAAACGTCCTGCGATGACATTACCGCAGTTTGCCGTGTGGTGTCTGCGGTCTTGCGTACAGGCTATGAAACGGCGAAATTCACATGGTTCGTACGCGTGCTGGTGCGTAGCGGAGGTTAGAGACAGTGAGAGAGCGTTGGGCAGACGGAGGGTGAGGCGTCGCGCGCGCCGCTCGCGCCTCGAATGATGTGAATTACGACGTTTCTTAGAGGGTATCCTCTGTTTCCGAGTGTGATTTATTTCCGTTCATCGCGTGCGTCTGCGCGCGTACGCTGCATCTCCTTCTCCCCACACTCTCTCGCTGTCTCTGCCCTCGCTCCGCACAAGCGCGCGGGGTAACAGAGTAAATCAGGCTCGGAACCAGAGGATACACGCCATATTGCGGATCGCGAAAATGGAGCGCTTTCGAGTTATTGTTCCATTGATGTTTTCCTCCTTCGTAGTAGAGTTATCGCAGAAAACTTCCATTATTATACTTCTTTTCTCATTGATAAGCTGCTTATTCTACTTTTTTTCGTGTTTCAACAAATTTTGTGTCAATGGATTGACCATAAACCACGGCTGAAACGTTGTTATCGTTTCGTGAATCTTGGTCCAGAAAAAAAAACTGGTGCTATTAATTTTTACATTCGCAACATTTCTTCCTCTTATATGCCAGCGGTTACTCTTGTTTATGCTCTTGTGTTGAACTTACATCATGACATTTCAAAACCTAACCTTGGCATTTGTATTTCAGTTGTAATTAAAGTGACGTTATTGTACTTGTACTCTGTTCGGCTGCTCTTAATACAATATTAGTCACGAAAATATATGTCTTGATTGTATACCTGACCTTATTAACGCCATACTAAATGATATAGTTCAAAACGCTGAACTAATAACATCGAAATGTGGTTGAAGAGAGCCTTAATAAGATCTTCAGACGCACACAGAATTTCTTCCGCAATCTGAGCGTCAAGTTGGCTGAAGTCACAGGAGGGCAAGTCTTAAGTGTTAAGTTAGTTGTATCGTCGTGGAAAGGCTCTGCTATGAGCTTTTTCGCTTCTCTCGAAGCGATGATCAGAATTGTGGTGTAGTCATCGTGAGATTTAAGACTGCGTCCGTAATCCCAGTTGAAAGTATTATATTTATTTATCTATTGCTGTGCTCAAACAGCATGCTCAAACATCCAAACTCATTCCCGGCACAATTCAATCTTAAAGTGCTAGCGACGGAAGATGTCACTAGGGCGGAAATTGTGTAGTCCCACTCAGTTGTCGAACACAGATTGTACACAGTAGCTTGATAGAAATAGAAAATAGTTTCCGTATACGCTCTTACTTCACGTAGGACTAGAATGTAGACACCAAAGCAGAGCCTGAGAGGATGACGAGTGTATATCCTAAACAAGCATATGAGTATATATCGTGCCGCAAATCTTTCAGTAAACCGTCTTGGCCGGACCGCCGTCACACGTTGCATTATTCACTCGAAATGAGCTGGACGCCTTACGTGAAAATGTTCTTTCCGAGTGTTTGATGGAGGATGATCACGATATGGACCATTGGAATACTCTGCAAAAAGGAGCGGTGGTGACTGCCGACATCTGCGTCACACTAGTAGAATGTAAGAAAAAGTGTCGACGAGGACCCTAATTGAGTCTCATACAACGTGGCCGATAAGAAACACCTAATTCCTAATAGCCTTTCTTGTTTTGAAAACAGACTGGCTGACTGACTTTTTTTGAATATGAGAGGTCGTTACGATTATGACGGGAAAGCTTCGAATACAACTCAATTCTGTTCACATGTTCCTCTCTCGTTACAGGGAGCTTCGCAAGTGCTGTGATGCAAAGACAAGGGTGGTAGATCCTCTCAACGCTAGGTTGAGGACCCCGTCATAGTCAGCCGAAGGCAGGGCAGAGGCGTCCGTGCTCCAGGTGTGTGGGCTGCATGCCAATCGATTATGCAGGCGTACTCGAGCGCACTGCGTCCGGCTCAGTTTAGCTCAGTAAGCAATGCGCTGTATGCGCATCGACAAGGACGGCCACAGCTGGATCGGGGCGGGCCTAGTCCGGCCACATTGGAGGGGGGTCCACCTGACTGAGTGGAGTGTTACACTCTACTCGACCAGGGACGGCCACGGACCGCATAGGTGTGCTCAACCTGACCATAGTGGATGGATACTTTACACTGGATTGGTATTATATAGATGCTTATCGATAGAGCTGGCTAGAGCCCTTGAGCCGACTATGGTAAGGACGTAGATGGAGACTGCGACGCTACCTAAAGCCTTGTGTCTGTAACCTCAGCCTGAGCTTGAACTTTACCGCTAATAATGTGTCTAGCCCGATCCGCGGCCAGCCGGTGATCAAGGACAGTCTAGGGTTCGAAAGCCGCAAACTGCTACATGCATACACCTTAGCTGTTGCGGCGAAGGACGAGCGAGTAAAGAATGTCAAAGAAGCTTAGAAAACTCTTCGGCTGCACCCCACCTATCATAAGTAAAAAATTTCGTAGTCAAGTGGATCAAAACGTTCCGAATTGCCGTCAAAACGTCCCTCCAGATCAAGGGA
Organism: Aplectana chamaeleonis; assembly: GCA_029168955.1. Lineage (NCBI taxonomy): Eukaryota > Metazoa > Nematoda > Chromadorea > Rhabditida > Cosmocercidae > Aplectana > Aplectana chamaeleonis. The sequence continues at coordinate 6,193,469 of JAPDOI010000002.1, read as the reverse complement.
ATATGGGAACCACGAAAGTGGCCACAAAGTTGCACCATCTCGAAGACTTCATTAGACAGGAGCAGCAGGACAAACTCCTCGTGGACACAATTTTTCTGTTATGGCTAACAAGAGTTCGATAGCAGAAAAGCCACTGTTAGCCCACTGTTAGGGTTTTGGGCCCGCACTTGAAGCTGCTGGCCTCCCCATGCAGGACTGTTCAGAGAAGAAGATGCGGATTCGGAAAACGCAACTACAGTCGGCTTGCAAGTTTCGCTCGAAGGGAACGGGGACGACTCGAACGTCATCTACCCACAACGCACTGAGGATTCCTTGATGAGATGATTTCAGTCATTGTGTGAGACAGAAGGAGGCGATTTGGACCAACTCTCTCAGTTCTCTAGCTCTCATCGATAGCCAATTACTAAAAGAGTAAAAACGAGAAAGGTGGAAGAAGAGCATGGTAAGGCAAATTTTCGCAAGCACCATTACTTTTCTACCACCCTGTAGGTCTTCTTCCCACACAATAGCAAGCGACTTCATGCAGAGGAATCAATAAACTAAACTTTTCATTGCAAACTGGTAGAGACAATTTGACAACTTTGGGAACCTCCTGGAACAATGTTTAGCCAACACAAAGGGAAGCCGTCAAGATTGCCACCAGTTGTGAAGGAAGTTCCTTAGTCGAGACTTAACGCGCAGATACTCGAATCCTATTTCTGAAGGAACACTGTCTATTCTACACGCAGCAGCTTCACATCAAAGAGCGTGAACATTCTAGTCGTTCGTAGGAGACTGCTGAGTTTAGTTGTCGAGTAGCTGGTCTTTTCGGAGACTCTGACGGAAGTAGGGAGTAGAGAAGGAGGAGGGGAACTGAGCTGCTAGTTGACGAGAAGGAAGGTTCAACAGGTTTGGCTCCGAGGGATGAAGGCAGAGAAGAGAGAAAATAGAGGAAGCAGGGTTCTGACAGGAATAAGGATGACAAGCAAGACGATGGGTGGAAGAGGTTGTCTTTTTAACCCGACGCCCCAATGCATTAGAATACTGATCTCACAAGGTAGAGATCGATCTGACCACATCAGGAAAGTCTTCGTTTTCTGCGCATGAAGCAGATGCGGTTAGTCAGCGTTTATCCAGAGAAGGCTTTCGTCAACTCCATTCTAGTCGCCGTGCTGCTCAAGTCAGCGAATCCAAGTCGTGGTACCGAACTGCACCTATTGCTCAACCCAAATGGCCAATCTAGTGCGACAAGCCCCCTTCGGAGAAGGGGAGGGTCAGCTCAATCTTTTCCACCTTTAAAGGTTCATGCCTTGAGCGTCCCAAAGTCGCACTGAACTGGCGCGTCGACGATTAAATTATGTACTTCGTCAATGGCTGCTGGCTACATAAATGGCTTCTCGTTCTCTGGAGTCCGGCGCCGTGGCTACTCATTTGAATTCTCAGTGCAGATGTCACTTGGGAGCAATTTCCTAGCCTTTCATCAACACAATTTATTCCAGGCAGATAACTGCTGCTGCGTGTTTGAGATCAAAATCGCTTCGAATAAAAACGACTTTTCCGCCCTTCAGAGAATAATTAACTGCGCCAAGCCTGACCCTTCTTCCTCCTGTGCTTGCTGTTCTTTTGAAGGTTATTCCCACTTGGACATTATGACATTGTGAAAGTTCTGACGAAGCATGATCCCACATTCCGTGAATATGTCGAAACGTCAGCGCGTCTCTTTCTCGGTGGAGCTAATTTCAGTGGTGATCATTTGTCGCAGTTATTGACCAAAAGTGCTGCCTGCCCCAGACAATCAAAAGTGCACTCTACTGACTGGATCGCTGTGTTTTCATCTTCTGGTGTCCCTTCATCAGTTGCTTTCTCTTCTTCATCTTCTTCTTCTATCATTGCTCAGCACTTCAAAATCCCGCGAATCAAAGGCAGTGTTCACAATAAGCTTCATTTCCTAGTTTTCAGTGTGAAACACTGCAAAGGTGGATGATGGAGGGGATAGTGTCGAAGAAAACAGCGGAAACGGGCCTGGATCGAGAAGAACGGCTGCAATGTTGCCATCGCTTTAGCCCAACAAGCCTGCTATGCTCGGCCCGCCCCCATTTCTAAAGAGAATTTGAACTCTTGGACGACTTCGATGGCACGCGGCGCGCAACGGAGAATTTTTTTAGTGTCAACTCGTCCCTATTTGCGCAAATTTTTCCAAATCCTGGTTCAGGGATTGAATGCAACAGAATGTATGTAATTGCGGCGTGCATAAGGATGCAATAACAAGCCTCTGAACCTTTGGAGTCCAAGGGAGTCTAACCTTTGCTAGGGATTGTTTTACCCGCACTCCGACGGTATGGAAAACCATGTTTTTTGTAGGTATATGACAGTACATAAAAGACCTTTGTTCAAAATCCTTTAAATGCCTACAGAGATTCCAAAAAAGGTGTTTGCATTGTTTTGCGAGAAGAAAAGGAAATTTTTGAGGTGCTCAGAAAAGTTTTTGGGATCGGCTCAAAAATTCCAACTGCTGGGGGTTGGTTATTTTGGTCGCCGAACCCGAATGGGAGTCTATTTGTTGTCAGACTTCGGCTTAGTGTAGGTTGCGGTGGGCATAAGCCCTTCTAACTTGCGTTACCTATCTTAGTAGTTCGGAATTCGACAAAGGGTTCTCAATTTCATGTTCGGCGTCCTAAATATGTACCTAGCGGTCAGAGAGAAATTTGGATCCAAATCTGAGAATTCGATAAAACTACAGTGTACCCACCGTTATATACTGTAATCGTTACATACTGTAAAAAATCGATAAACGGATCACAAATTTGTGTTAAGCAGTTAAAATAACCTCTATCGAGGAGTATTGGGGCGATTTTATCATAACATTTCGGAAATCGCTAAAAATCGCTTTTGGCTAGCAAAGTTTCCCCCCTTCGGGATGCTTTGAACTAAGCTTTGAATTAGCCAAAATTTCTGAAAAATCTACACATGGGAATTAGATTTGTGATCTGCATCCAAGACAACCCCTAGAAAAAAATTTTGAACTAAATCCGAAGTAACAATCGCCTGTTGGATATCACGCGTCTAAACTTCTTCCAAGGGGGTAATTTGAGGCGCTGAACACGAAACTGGGACACGTTTTCGATAATTTGAACGATAAAGACAGTTTACGGCAGATAATTTCTATTTTTTTCAAGGCTTGCAACTCCTACGCTGATAAATTTTTCTTCTACTATTACTCGGGCAGCTAGGATAAGGTTTTTATGAGTAGCCGGGAGGTAGTCATCCAGAAAAACCTGGTTTCGTGGGTAGTTCTGGCAACCAGGTTTGGTCAACAACTTTTGAGGTGTTTCCTTCTCTTCTCAGACTGTTTGAGTTCTGCTTTTTGCATGGTTTTCTATTTTGCTGCCTGAGGTGAATTTCTGTTGAGTTTCTTGAAAAAAAATTGGACATTCGGTGGTTTTCTTCTTCAGAACGTTAACTGAAACTGTTGGAACAAAATTTATATAATCATCTTTTTCAGGAATTACTGCTCCTTTCTCTCAGTTACTCTCGACCAGTATTTCAGTTCAAGAAAAGTTCACTTGTTTTTTAAATGCGGTATAAAGCGCTATCCGTTGATGCCGTCAGCTGATTCGAAAACTCGTCCAAATCCGAATCCTTGTCCCACCACTCGTCCACCTTTGAGTTCCCCTACAAAGAACGGAGCCTCCATATTGGCTGCTGCCTTTAACGTAGATATCGACTGGAGCTATTGTTCTGACCCTTTCATACGGCCTATCCGAACTAGTCTGTTTCCATCATCGACTGTCCTCCACCTTCTTGAATACTTACTTGCTTATCCGGCTTGTCGCCACTCTCTGTTTCCATATGAGGTTCAAGTCCACCTCCTAGGCCACTATTTCTCATTCTTGGCCAACTAAGCGTACAGTCTCGCACGTGGTCTTCCCAATGGTTTTTGCGATTTCGAGGGATCCGGCTGGTAACTCGAGATGTCCAATGGCTGTCTGTAAGACGAGATTCATCACCTGCCTATTTTCTGTTAGCGGTGTATGTTTCACCAACTACATCTTTCACCTATGTGCGCTGTCGCAGTCCTTTTTTACTCACTTTGTCCCTAAGTGGCGCTCCTTTCAGTAGCCTTTCCATGACTCTTTTGGAAACCGCAAACAGCTGTTCATCTCGCTTCGTAGTCGACCATGTCTGGATTCCTTATGTCATTGCCTGTTGTGTTTAAGCAGCTGCTGCGAAAAGCTTTCCACGCTCCTGTGCTTCTTCTTGCCTACTTCAGCTTCGTTGAGGACGACTAAGATACACGTATGCGGAAGCCTCTTCATTTCCAGAGCTGTCCATCATGAGAGCTGCGAATTTGCGTCTACCAGAGCGACCTGAAGGCACCTCTCGGAGAGATTTCATTTAGATCGTAGCAGTATCGCTGGTGGCTTCGACTTGAATGTTGAATTAGGCCATAGAGATGCTCGTAGTGTCAGTGATGTGTAGGAGCCAACGGATCCTCGAAAGCAGGACTTAGTGGGTAGAGCTGCTGTTTGCCAGCTGTGAGATCACAAGCTCTTTCGCCTCAACTTTTTGTGAGGTTGCTTCGAGAGTCTCATGTTCAGTGCTTAGCACGACTCTGAGATCTTCCTCACGTATTCTTCCGAAAACAGGCTCGTCTCCTACGTCTCGAGTAAAGAACAGCCCTGGCGTAATTTGTATACAAATTTCATTCATACTCAAAAAAGTGGTATTTCAGCTCTCAGAGAGTATCGTCCACCGTGGTCTGTCATGAAAAAAATTTAACAGCAGTCGTTCGAGTAGGTCAGGTGACCAGGCTAGACAGTCAGTCCTCTAGACTCCACTTGATGAGCCCTTACATCCACATCCGTCTTAAATACTTTTCGCAGACAACAACATACGTTGGCATTAGAACATAATTTTCGCGTCATAAAAAGAGGGGAGACTCTACGTGACTTCTCCTCATGTAGAGCACTTTAGAAAATCGGAGTTTCCGTCGTCTACACAACTCGATGAGTCGCTCTAATTTGTTAATTTGTTGTTCTTAGAGACGTTCTTTGCTGCCTTTCCCCTCTTCCATTTGCATCGCTGGCCTCCGATGTGCGGTATTCTTCTAGTTTTGGCTGAGGATAATTTTGTCGCTGAACACGGAGAATTTTGTATTCATTCATTTGTATAATTTACGTCGCATAAGGCAAGCGTTGTATAAAATGGAAGAGTCGAGTACCAGAAGTCAACGATCAGCGTACTAATAATACAAGAGCTTTTTCCCTGCTTGTCGCTTGAAAGCATAAAAATCAAGCAGGTGGGGTAGAGAGCCGACCTATAGGCGAACAAAGATAGCCCCCGCCCTACAAGTAAAGCTTGAAGATCGAATAGTCGTTTCCGGTGTGCTAAAAGAGAGTTTCACTGAGCTCACCCGTGCTCTAGAGAGCACAAGGGCGATAAAACCTGAAGACTTCCACCCTAATGGAACTAGCAATCATTTTGAAGACGTTGCAATCGTCGCCCGGCTGCCTGAGCGTTTCCCGAGTATACAGTTTGAGCATTCGATTCCTTGTTTTGGAGCAGGGTATCCTGTCATAATAATAAGAGTAGGCTCTAACAAACATTCTCCGAGAAAAATTTTCCTGAATTTTTCCAAGAAGATCAATGGCTTTTTTCCTATAAGTACAAAGACGGAGGCTTAATATTCAATGGTCTTATAGGCGCTAACGAATAGGTGGTCGTCGGGCAGCGTCAAACCTTAAACCGAATGATTCAATGTGCAGAAACTTCCTGTTAGACTGTTGTCGTAGTGAAAGCCGAGGTCTTTGAGGTATTATTGTGTAGGACGTTCACAGTGAAGGTTGTAAAGTCCTAAGAGGCCTCCTACAAGAACGTTTTCAGATGCAAAGGTTATTACTAAGTCGAGGAACACCCCTATGTAACTTACCTGAGTTAATCAGCTCGCTTTCGCCTAAATCAATCCTTCGGCACCTTCACAGAAGTGTGCCGCCCTAGTGGTCAGCCTTGTCCATTTGTAGCGGTCTTCAGCTATTGTTTGAACGCAACCCAACCATCTGTCCTTGATCCTCTTCTTGCTTGAAAGATATCACCATCTCAACGTAAAATTGCATGCTTCAACTTCGCGTTAGGCGGTCATAACCGGCTGCTGTTGCTCCAGAGTCCAACACGAATATATCTAGCCGTCTTTTCTTTGGTCGGCCTGCACATCTCATCCATTTTTTTGTTCTCCATCAGACGATTTTCGGTTGCACATGTATGAAGAAGGAAAATTTCTACGCCAAGAAAAATAGACGAGACTGATGATAACACGGAATCTGAGGAATATTTTGTTTGCATGTGTTCTGATGTCCAAAAAAAATTCCAGAAACTCTTCTCCGAAAGCGGTTATCCATCAGGCAGAGTTTATTCAGAGTTATCGAAGGCTCGACGAGCTCGACATAGGAAACTCGTTCGGAGATGGTACGTAAGCGAGAAGTACGCTGCAGCCTGGCGGCCGGGCCGCCACATCTTCGAGTCCTGGAAAGTTCGAAAATGTTGAAAAGTACCTCTGGTGCTGTGTCTTGCAATCTAGCTATCATCGAATCGTACAGAGAGTGTGACAGTAGGTCGTTCCTGTCCGGGTGGCGGGCGTGGTGGGCGAAGGTAGCCGCACCAGGTTGTCGAGGCGACTGGTGCGGATGGTAGAAGGAGGGATGGTGGAGAGTCTCGTGGAAGCCGTTCGCTCGTGGTGAGGACACCGACCAACACCGAACACTGGTGAAGGAAGTAACAAACTAAGTAAAACGAGAAATGAACAAAATATGCAAATAAACCTAGAGTTGTTCACATCCTAACAACATAACTGATTAATAGAATAATAAGTGAAACATAATAAAAATAATACACTTATAATCTATAAGGAATAATTAACCCAATTTCTCGGAAAAAAAGAAGCCGAAAAGCATCTAATTTATACGATTTCACAATTGAAGGACATTAGGCTTCAAGCAAGCCACTTTCTAATATAATCTAATGAATTTGGGAACGTTTTGAACAAACTGAAACTTGACAATCAACACTTTAAACTATCATATGACGCGATGCGGCGCGGCTCGGTCAGATCACGTCACCAATCAGCCCTGAAAGGCTGGGTGAGGGTTGCCTACTACTCAATGTCGCGCGTGTTTCACGATTGATGAAGATTGCTACCCACGGTAGCAACCTACCAAAGCCTACTCATCGCGAATCTCTGGTAGGGTCTTATACGCGGCGTCCTATCTTGTGAGATTTCGCTCTATGCTGCTAAATTTACGCGCTCGTCATTTGAACAGCCATTTTCAAACCCCTTGCATGATGGACTTCCAGCATTTCAACATTGTTTGGTTGACATGTTGTGTTTCCTTCCTCAGTTTCCGCCGCCCTCTACTCAATATTCATTGTTTATAAGTTCCACCTATAAAACTCGTTTGGCACTGCAGTAAGAAGCACATTGTGTATGGAATATACATTGGATCCGAGGCAAAAAATTTCGGATAATCGGATTTCGGGCTTATCCGAAAAACGGTTTTTTTCGGTGAATCGGATTTCGGTTCGATTCGGATTTGGCGTTTTTTCGGTGAATCGGATTTCGGTTCGATTCGGATTTGGTCTTTTTTCGGTGATTCGGATTTCGGTTCGATTCGGATTTTCCCCTTTTTCGGTGATTCGGATTTCGGTTCGATTCGGATTTGGCGTTTTTTCGGTGAATCGGATTTCGGTTCGGTTCGGATTTGGCGTTTTTTCGGTGAATCGGATTTCGGTTCGATTTGGATTTGGCGTTTTTCGATCACTCGGATTCGGATACTCGATTCGGATAATGAGCCGGATACAACAGGAAAAACTATTGGAGAAGGTCCATCCCACAATTTTGCAGCATACGGTCTGAACTGAAGATACTATTTCTGCTCGCGCTTGAAAAGCTGTTCATGTTTTCACACATACGTTAGAGGCTGAATTTTTTTCACAATCCATTTTATTCATAATATTTTCGATCACATCAAAAATTTTCAATTTCATCATCTGTATTTGTTGCACGACTTCTTCCTATAAATGCCTCATTCACTCCAGATATTCGCTTTCGCTCTCTTCTGAGCTGTCATCAGCATCCATAGTATCCCCATTGCATGCTGCGTACTCCTCAGTCCAGAAACGAGAGAGCCTGAAAATAAAGTGGAATTATCTAAACGTAACACCATGGGATTTTCACGTTCTACTCACCTTTTATTCACTTCACATGTGTGAGCCTTCATCATGAGGAGCGTCCTGGCATTCCCACCAAAGAGCCGGCCTCTGCGTTTGTTGCCGAAAATGAGTCCAGCAAAACTGAATATACAAATTATAAGAAGGAGACGTGAAACCAATCCAATTATTTGCTTACCTTTAAATTCTTTCGCAATCTACTGACCCGGCCGGTGCCACACAGTATTCAGGAACTGTTGAGCAATAAGTGGAAGATCTCTAGCGTGATAAGCTTCCATCATTTGATGGTGTTTTCGTCAAAGGAGAACCCCATCAAATGGTGGAAACATCACGCTAGAGACGCGAGAGAACGGGAACCTCATCAAATGGTGGAAACATCACCCCGTTTCGCTGTGTACAAGCCATTTCTTTGAACACAAAAATACAAGTAATTTTGTGTGAACCATGCCGCAACAAGCACGGCGGAGCAATGGATGGTTTGATTTTATACGAATCTCACTGACGATTGATGGTTCTAGTTATCTAGAAGATGGTTTGCGTGCTCACGGTCATGATGGGTTTCCTAAGCCTTCGTGGGTAATAGGAGACACTAGAAAAGTTAAGCATTCTGTCTATTCGTCCCAGCTCACTTCGCGTTGCGGCTGCGTCACGTGTGCACATATCTCACTGGATCTCACCCTCACAGGACACGAGTATTCAGATTGTGTTTCGAGTGTAAACTTGGGTTCTTTGACATTCTCCACAAACATTTCCAGCAGTCTACCTGGGGAAAACCAGGAACGATATGGCTCTTTTATGTCAGTCAGATTTTTTCATTCTACACAGCACCGGCTAAGGTCTCAGAAATACCTTTATAGTCCCTAAGCGTCGAAAAATAATCTCTGAAACTATTCTAGATGGCTCTCCGAGCTTTAGATCAAGAATCACTCGCTCTCATTCTCTAACCATTCCAAAGGATTTCGTGGTTTATGAGGCAAAGTTATAGTCGCATCCTAATCATCGTCTGCGATGGACGTTCTGAAACCTACGCGAATCTTGTTTAGGAACCTGAGAACGGAACTTTCAATTGGTGTTCAGCCTAGCAAACAGTCCATTACGTATGTTATCCAAAAATAATATTTTGACCAACAGAATCAAAAAAAGAGATGTTTAGAGTTTCTTGAAGGCCTAACTGGATAGAACTTTCCAACAATGACAGGTAGTTTCTTTTCGAAATCCTAGACTGATTTGCTTGACCATGGGTTGAGTGGTAGTTGCTCGTAATATTTAGAAATTCCTCATTATCGTCTTATCTAGCCCCAATTATGTGTACTATGCCATCTAATTGTGAGCTAAATACGGCAAATTGTACTTTATTACAGCATTTATTCTCTAATTCTTACCTTGCGAACGAATAACTTGATTTGGCTCAATTCCTTGCTGTTCGTGAGCGCGACCTAATGCGAAACGGCGCGCACGACGCCTTAACCGCCGCGTCGGGTACGCGACGCCGCGCGCGGCGGTTTTAAATGGGACAGGGGCTTTTTACACTCCGAGGGAGGAGCTGTCCCGTTTTTGCAGTTTGAAACGTCACGCCACTCAACGCGAGCGAAGTTGTCCCGAGTGGAATCAGACCCGCAAAAGGCGGGACAACTCCTACCTCGGTGTGTAAAGAGCCCCTGTCCTGTTTTCAACGCGCAGTTACCGGCGGCGGATAGGCAGGATCAAAGTGAAGTGGCATACAGGGTGTTAAAACAGAGCACCACATTTAAAGCATATTTTGAGAGCTTTTAGAACCCTTAGGCGGAAAGGTGGGGCGCCCCAGTGAGATGTATGTGAACGAATCGCAGTCGCAACCCGTCATGACCCGGGCAGATAGCGCCAGCGTTTCGAATTGACGAAATTATCGGTACCGTTCCCAATGTGCTGTTTCCGATTGTTTTGTGGTCTTCACCGTAAAATTGAATGCTTCGTCACTGCTGATTGCGGACCCAGCAACCCAATCGACAGCAAAAAATTTTTCTTTTCGTCGCTTTTACGCTCTAAGAGGATTCTCGCGCAAACCCTAACTTCCACATCTAATCCGTCAAGCCTTCTAGGCATTCAGTTCATCACCTTCTTTTAAGCGATACGAAGACCGTCAGGAATGAGACATTGTGTGTGACTCGCTGTAATTTCTCGGATATACAGAAGAAATCGCTTCAGATATGTGTGCTCTGAAGTGCGAGAGAAAAAGCTCAGAACACCTGCAATCATCTTCGAGACAATAATGGAATAATCAGTACTTCAGTTTTAGCACTAAACTAGTTGGAAAACGGCCCGTTCCGCTATCGAAGCAATGAAATGATGAAAAAAACCCTAAACATGAGTTGCCGCCAAATCAATTTCTCTGTCCGCAACCAGCAGCGACGAAGCTTCTAATTCTACGGCGGTAATTCAAGGAGACTAAAAAGAAGACGTACCGGAGCGATAGATGCGGATTATTGGGATTGCACTAGGAAGAAGAATATAGCCGCAAATATATGAAAATGTATATGACAGAATTTCGAAACATTGAAACGGCCACTAGCAAGCGCAAAGACAGGCTTTCAATACGAGAAACAATCACAGTCAGGAAAAGTACCGTAGACTGACAGCGAAGGAGAAGCAAAGACACAACCAGAAAATTCTGGAAGAAAATTCGGAATGTAGCCCGCGCTCGTGTCGCTATTGGAGCGCGTATATGGATCACTATTGAATCCTTCAAAGGCACAGTACACCCTCAGATATGAATTTTGTGATTTTCATTTAATTGTGTAGTAGACCCCTCCTGTATAATACGTGCCGAATGCGAGATCTCAATTTTTAAAAATAAGGGAGATATAAGCGACCACCACGGGCCCGACCTGCTCCAGCCAATACCACAGGCCCGCCCTCTTCCTGACTTTCTATCTCAATAGCGGCTACATTGATGGATGATTTTCAACCGAGTCATCGTTCTTCCCTCCTTTCCAATTTATCTCCTCATCCTGTTTTGCTCTCGTGCCGCAACTGCGAATCAAGAGAAATACAGGCCTAAGACAACTCGTCCACCAAATTTTTGCCCTGAAAAAACAGGCATTTTCTGGAGCCATATCTCCGTTCGTAGGGGTCTGGACGATTGCAGAAATACCATTGTGATCAGAGTGTGACTGTCTCCAAGATGTGGATGAAATCTAGAAAAACAATTCCTGGGTGTCCTTTACCTTTAAACTAGCATGATTGAATCGAATCGTGACGCATTTCGGATAATCGAAAACTCGATTCATGAATCGAATCCTTGTGTTATTCGGTGAATCGGATTTCGGTTCGATTCGGATTTGACGATTTTTCGGTGAATCGGATTTCCGGTTCGATTCGGATTTGGCGTTTTTTCGGTGAATCGGATTTCGGTTCGATTCGGATTTGGCGTTTTTCGGTGAATCGGATTTCGGTTCAGTTCGGATTTGGCGTTTTTCGGTGATTCGGATTTCGGTTCGGTTCGGTTTTGGGGTTTTTCGGTGATTCGGATTTCGGCTCGGTTCGATTTGGCGTTTTTTCGGTGATTCGGATACCGAATCGTCAAAATTTCGAATCATTCGGACGGATATCCGAAATTATCCGAATCGGATCCAATGTATAGTATGGAACTTTTCTGAGACGCCGCAACGAAGCCAGGAGAAGCGGAACCATTTGGACGTCACAAAACTGATTCGAATAGTATACACATGATCTCATTTTTAACATTCAAACTATGTGACAGATTACAGAACGTATTATTGAAATATACCGCACTGTCCGAGAGCCTTCACCACGCTCCACATAGTGCTGTTTTTTTTTGCATGGGCCTAAAACCTAAGTTTTCTTCAGTTCTCATTATTTTCATTATATAACTCTATTGAAATCCTAAAAGTTCGAGCGGACGGGAAGCAATTACGAGCGATGTGAAAGTGACGTCATTTGTGAGCCTTACCAGCACCGCCGCGTTCATAAGTCCGGTCTCAGGTGTCTTGCTCAGAACCCTGTTTTCGATTAACCCTGTATCGAATTGGATAAATGTAGCTGGATGTTCATGAGGCAACGCTTCATAGGCACTTAATACCATTCCTAGGACTGAAATGTATTATGTTAAGAGTAGTATTTTTAGAATTGGAATGTATGATGTTATAATTGGATTTGTACTTCATAGACAATGCATACCCAACGCTCCTTTCTCGTGTGTCGAACCACAGTCCAACTGTATGTTTCAGCATTGAGCTATGCTGGAGAATCGGTCGAACGTTAAAAACCAAGGTTTCTGGGTCGACAAGCTGACATTACCGAGCGTCACTGAAAAAGAAGCCAAGGAACTCTTGATCTTTAATGTGAGAGGGGTCTTTAGGTTTAGCCACCAGGAGTGCCCTTCACCCACAACAACAAAATGATGCTGAAAACCAGCTAAAACCAGTCAACTGTAAATTCAGGCAGTGAGGAGGATTCCTCATCAGTTAAACCTGCAGAGAAGGAGTTGATTCAAAAAAAAAGTTCTCGGACGCTCAGAGGGTTTTGAGCCTCACTCCAACCAGAAAGCGAGCACATCCATTTTTGACAAGGCTAACATTTCGAAGGATTACGCTAACCGGGGCAGTGCGCAAAGCCCTGTCAAGTGCGGATAGCTCTCTAACTGGTTGGAGTGAGACATGCCTGTTTGGCTGTCCGAGAAGATTTTCAAAACCAGGTTTACCTCTGGCAATGGCTCATGTTTTGGGCTATAAGTACATCGACGCACACTATGTAGATTCATTAAGGAAACCTAACACTTGTAGTCCTATGACACAGTTCGTTGTTACCAAGCCTCGCTTCCCTTTAAGGTCAACTGCGGGGCGTTTCCACTATTAGGAACATGCCCTTGCTCAATTGCATCCTAATTTTCTCCTAGGCACCAATCCCCCGATTATCGTAGTTATGAGAATGGCTGTGCAGAATTGGCTGTCTCTCCCGCATTGAGAGTGTCTCACGATTCTGTCGACTAATCACAGTTTTGGCGTTTTCACTAGAATGATGGACGAAGATGTGGATAATTATGGACTGCAGCTTTTCTTAGCATAGCGTTGTTTCAGTCCTGTCTTTTTCTAAACTTGAAAGTTCTCTGGAAGGGCTCTAGCTATCAGGTTCACATCATATGCTCATGCGATGTCAAAATAGTGTTGGCCTATTCTTGAGCTCAACGCCTTGCACTCGAAGCTCGCCTTCATGGGATTGTGACTTCATCAAGTCCCGTCTCTCACTTGGATGTCATCGCGTTTGATGGCAAGTATTGCTTGGTCCTCGGTTCCAGTTCCACGGTATGGCTTGCATCTTATCTCCAGGAAGACGCGTTGCAGCTTTTATCTCGCTATCTTGGGTGCGAAGCGGTTTTTCTCCACCTCTGCAATTATTTTTTCTTGGAAACGACCGCTCTACTTTCGTGATAAACCAATCATAGCAGCGTCGCAGCTGCCCCCCCCCATCCAGTGATCGACGATAGTTGAGCAGACTGACCGCTTAGAAGATCAGACTGTGCTGATGGTCAGTGGGTATTACTGTGAAGGATAGGGTTACAAATATGGATAGAGCCTCTCTACACTCAGAGAGATAAGTTGTCCCGTTTTGCAGTCCGAAACGTCACGCTACTGAATTCACGCGTAGGGGTCCCGAATTTAATCAGAGCCGCAAAAGGCAAGACTACTCCTATCTCGGTGTGTACAGAGCCCCTATTCCTTACAAATGAGTTTTTCGTACCTCTTTCGGGTGAGCACGAATACCTGGTAGGGTTGAAGGTGCTCCTCTCAGATGGTTCGGTTTTTCACGAAGAAGATACAGCGATTCAAAGACCAAGGCTGCACTCCATGCAAATGTTACTGGTGTCAGTCCACCGGCTGGACCCAGAACCGAAGCGTAGCTTTTTGTGAGAATCACAGGTTGAAGGATTGGATGGATGCTAAGGAGCCTACCCTGCAACTCAGTGGGGCAAGCGCTGGAAAGGAGAAGGGAAAGAGGAACCGAGAAGAAGCAGATGATATTGTTAAAGAGGGAGAAAATTGTTCTGTCAATTGTAGTGTTTAACGAAGGACCATGCGAATGTATTAGAGAAGGTAGTCATGAGTCCACTGCAGTTCGTATCGACAGCCAATTCTCCTGTACCGGAAGAGTAGATTTTCTTGATGTGAAGGTGAGCTTGACATCATATGGCACATCGAAGACGGTCTTTGTAAACATCTGCTGCGGATATCGAAAACGACTTCGCTATTGAGCAAGTTTACAGCTACTTGTGCTCGTTTCAAGGTTGCTGGAAGTACATACCGTTCCGATGCTTTACATTAAGTTCAACACAGCCAGCTACAGAGCTTTCGTCTTGTTCAGAGAATTCCCTTCCCAATCGGGGCTAAATCATGAAAGGTTTCCGTCTAATCACAGCTGAATGCATAGCTGTTTGAATGTAATTGTAGGCTAGTGAAGGAATTCTCCCTGCCCATCTCCGGTGTTTGATACCTAATCCCTTATCCTTTCACAGAAAAGCGTTTTTTAGCTTATGTAGAATCTGCAATGATTTGCAATGCATTTGGCATTCACGTGGATAATCCCAAGATTCTGAGAGAGTGTAGCCTTTCTGCTGCAGATGGCTTCCTAGTCCTCCCGAAAGACATACGAGTGCGGGTGCCTTCTGGAAATTCACTCTGCTAGCCCAGTAGTGTCATCCAGATACCTATGTCGTATCCAGGCCTTCTAGACTCCAGCGATTGCCAGAAAGATGCTGGCGAGGCATCTGTTTGTACAACCTGTCTTCATTACCTCCTTGACGTACTCAAGGACCAGGAAGAGTCTTATGGTTACTTAGAGTAATTTACCTTTAATTCATCAAGTAGTGGACCTGCTTAGGGCAACAACAGTACATTCATGTAAATACCATTGTATGTGAATCATGCCTGATTGCCTCCTGAGAACACGAGAAGGATTCAGTTTCCCCACAACTCTTCGTTCTGGGAGAGTTGTCATAGCGCGCTTCACTCTAATTACAGTTTCTCTCTACTGACACTGTTAGCCATCAATGTCTAAGAGGCGTTGCAGTAATTCTAAGAGGCGTTGCAGTAATTGTATGTACAGGAGAGGTTTTTTGTGAGCAAGTTTCTTGTGACTTACTTCCCTTCACCTGCTCATTTGCTCATCCTTTCCTCGAAAACTAGCAGTCATATCTAACTTCTTGCTATCGGAGAAACTTAAAGCCTACTCTAGGCTCTGCATGGCGTCCGTTTTCGTTTTTCTGTGTCGCTTAGCTTGTCAAGTTTGAACCTTCTATTTGGTCAATGTTCCGACAGGCTAGTCGTTTTCAAGGTGTCGTCCTAAATCCTCCGTCGCGAAGAGTAGAGTAGACTCCGTGTGAGAAATGGAGTTATTTAAGAAAGCCATTTGCTGATGTTCCCTCGACACAGAAACACCCTTCGTTTCTTGCGTGCGGAGCATACCCAAATCGTCAACGATCACTTGTGTAATGCTTATTCAGACTCCATTCTGGGAGTCGTTTCGCCTAAGGTCAGCGAAACCGGGATAGAACTCAGTGGGCGTTCCAGGCGCATACTTAGTCGTCACGCTGTCGACACTCTCCATGTTGATGTCATATTTGCATATTTCCATAAGATCGATAGCAGCAGACCTAACGAGTAACCGGAGCCGTATGCATGAACGCGATGCTTGGGGCAGGGACAGTACAGTTGGCACCTTTGAAGATCGCCGATGCTTACAAAACAGGATACGTTTATCGCAGTAGGTGACAAGTCAGACACGTATGTCAAGGTGCGCATTATACGTTGTCTAGACTGATAGGACCATCCAAGCCACCATATCCTATAGATTCCGATAGGTTGAGAGAGATCGAGGTGTTATCTGATCATGCGTGATGGGCAAAACATCCCATGACGTACCTAACCCTAACCTGCAGGTGTGTACATATAAATATATTTCCCATAGCAAAAGTCTTTAGAAGGCGGGGCTTGATGTGTCTGTCCGAGGTATCCATTACTGCTAATAATGATTAGCTGGTAATTCAAGGTCATTAGTGGAAATACTTAAAAAGTGGACCTGCCCTTTAAAAACTGTCTTTTTAACAAGATAATAATCACTGTAATCCATCTATACTTTCACATATGCAGAGCTAGGTTTGCTTCAGTTTCGCACCACTGCGGGCTCGCGCTGAGCCAAAGTTAGTGGTTCTGCACAGTCATGTAGTTGTGACACTACATCCTTCCCCCTTTGGGCAGGTTCCCCAGTTGGTGTCTTCACTTTGACTTCGTAAGAGTCGAGCCATTGAGTTGTCGACATGAACTCTAGTAATCTTTCTAGAAAAGGAAGGAAATCAAACATTACTGGCATTCATCCCACAATAATTGCCTCTGTGAGGATTGTCCTTCGATTCTCACACAACCGACATTGTAGCGCCAAGAACAGTTTGCGCTCAGACTTGCACTCATGGGTAGGATGTACTCGTGGGAAGTTCTCACGCGTCAACTGTCCAACTACACCTATTTTAGGGTACTCGACTAATTTGGAACACATGTTTTTCAATCCTGCCGTGAGAAAAGTTCAAAAACTCTGATCAGTGCTTATATAAATGAAGTCTAGTTCTGTTGAAACTCAGACATGTATGGGCGGCTTATCGGCTGTCAGCTATGTGTTTAGCCGTTATCCGAGAGTCCTTTCCGTTCTATTATTGGCCGTTCGGGCTTTCTGGAAACGATAGTCAGTTGTGTGCTTGCATCTTTTCGGCTCGTTCTACCGTATTTTGAAATTCTCGTTCTTTAAAGTTTTGTTTCGTTTCATCTTTCAAATCATTCCGTATCATATCAGATGTGGGACGGGTTCATCAACGATATACCTTAGAGTCAAGGGCACGTATCGTTTGGGTTCTTTGCGGTTCCTTAGGCTAAACCCGTCCATCGCGCCATCCTGGCTATCCTTGGCCCATAGGATTATCGTCGACCAATCCGACCCTCAGGATTGGCTTTTTATTGGCTTGTAGAACTGAACTCCTCCATCGAAGACTGAACCTTTCTGCACGTCTTTCTATTGTGTTCTGAACGATCACGCAACCAACCGATATACAAAGTGCCTCATCTCGTTAAGCGAACAATTGGCCTTCACAGGCAAGTCTCTAAGTTGCTCTCCTGAGGCTAATTTCGGGCCCTAGAGGGTCTATCCCAGGTCATCTGCGAGGTCTGCAGCACGTACTGACGTGGGCACTTGAGTGCTCGTTGAACTCAGGTCGGCCACCATATTTGTAAGGCGGTGGGCCAGTAGGCCAGTACATTGAATTTCTGCGCAGAACTGGTGGTTGTCTGGCTTCCAAAACAGTGTTCGATAGCTATTATCGCCATGAGAAATTGGCACGCCGTTTTGTATGAGGATCAAGGAACACATGGACGAGACAAAGGGTCCCCGGTGGTGGCGGTCACGATCTCGGCAGGTGACTGCGATATCTTAGCGTGTAGAAATTATGCAGCCCTCTGAATATTTGCGAAAATATGAAGAAAAGAAGAAGGCGATGTTGTGACTTGATTTATGTCCTCCTTCTCTGCTTTTTGTGAATTCTTATACATATCTTTGAGGGACTTAATGATTCTGGTGCGACAGGTCTCTCTAGAGGATCTTCTAAATATTTGGTAGCTGTTTCGTATTCGCACTTCTTCCTTGTGATGACTTCTTGAGGCTTAGTGCTACGAAAAGAGCCTCATGGGAATGTGTACCAGTGCTCTAGTACTCATTTGGACATGTGGATAAGCCAGCTTTTGGATGTCAGCTTTGTGTGCTAAATGCACTTCCTTTGTGTGCCCTCTAAATAGTGCAAACTAAGTAGAAGAGAACACGCTAGAAAACCACGTCAGTTACACACTTTGAAAAACGTTGTTGGGTAGGCGATGTTGATGGGCAGGCAGTGTAGTATCCATGTGTAGTATCCGCATGTGTAGTATCCTGTGAAGCCGATGAGGCATAGGGCAAGTGGACCATGACGAGGAGTACGGCGCGACGATGGCGTCGAAAACATATGATCGCACTAGTCAGCCATTTTAACCCAATAGTATCCACATGGCGTGTTGCAAGCTTGTGTGTGATTTCTGACGCCCTCCTTCGCATGTGTAAGTTCGCATTTTGATCCTTTGTCCTCTTCCTAATTCAGAGCGCCGGGGTTTGTGCGTGAAGCACGTCACTACATAGAAGGCAGAGCTCTCGTCTCCCATGGTGTTGGGGTAGAACTAGACACACTGCTTTTAAAGCTTCCCCGCGAATCCGGCCTGGCAGTCTGTTGTTCCTCATGATGACAACCTTCTCTTATGGGTACTTCCCTCAGTTAGTTCTGATTTGTTCGATTACAAATGTCGAAGGCGGCAGACGATTATGAGCTCTTCTCATGCCCTAAGCTAGTCTTGTTTTCACACTCGTGTGAACATTGACAACCCTTCCCTTCTCGTCCTTGCATTAATTTCAGTTTTGAACAGCGAGATACGTTTCCTGATCCCTTTGGTGCTCATTTTTGTTGTTCCTAATTCACAAGCATTAGGATGTAATTTGACATGTAGCTTTCTTGGAACTTTTTCCACCGTCTGACCTGAAGCTTTCCCGTTTGTGAAGATCTTTGGCGTTCTTTACTGCACTTTTACCATATGAAGAAGGGAAGAGATCATCCCGAAGTCAAGGTGTGATGAATTGAATTACGGTTTTCTTCCGATGATATCAGCATCCTCACAGACTCATCCCGCTTGCTGATGTCTGGTGGAACGGGATTGCCTCCTAACCAATACTATGTTTTAGGTGCCATAGGACCTTTTTGTGGCCCGAATGATACGCTTCCTCGAGTTTAAGTCTTCCGCAACAATAAGTTTAGCGTTAGGGTTCTTCATATCCTCCTCTATATGTTCGGGTCACGTCTGCCTGGATCATTTTGCTACCCTGGACGTCTTGTGAGTTAGTACTAACTAGGATCTCACCCCTCAAATTGCAGCATCGTTGTTGTTTCACGTAGAATTGGAGTCAATCAGCCGTCTCCAATTGGTGTTTCTCCTAATCTTTTTCCTAAACTGATGCCCGTAGCGCCATCTTTCCTCTTGCCTATGATGACCATTCGGGCAACGCGTGTCACGCGAGCACCTAATCGAATGTTTCCCATCTGAAAGACCAGCTGTCGATGGTAAAAAGAATCTCATTCATGCCCAAAAAACCTCCCGTCTCGTTCGGGAAGCATAATTAAGGGTGTATAACTGGATATTGAGCTCTAGTGACGGTGTCGACGTGCACAGTGGTGACGTGGTTTTGTGACGGCAGTAATATCTTCACGGTATTGCCATGTAAACGTGATGTTTCACTTGTTCAAAAAACAACCTCTTCTACACACTCATTTTGCTATGGAGAAGAAGGCAGTTCTTCTACTGTCGATGATCCTCACCTTATTCATCCCTGCAACATTTTCCGCTTCACAATTGCCTGAACATGACTCCAGTTCTCGGCATAAAGTCACATTAAATTCATAGGTTTTCTTCGGGGAAAAAATGCACCTGCATGCCAATTTAGGTAATTTTTCTAATTCAATGTACGAACAAGGTGGTTGTGTAAACAGTTGCCCATTTAATGAACAGCTGAACATTGCGGCAAATTACATTCACGGCAAGGTGAACTTTAGGAAATGTTCCTTGCAGATGCGAAAACAAACCGAGCAAATTGATAATCTGGGGTTATTTTCTGTAGGTCCATATATTGTCCGTGTCTCTCAAATAGGAAGCCGTGCTCACAAATCAAGTGCGAAAACATTCAACCGATAGCTATTTTCCCTTCTTTTTCCCGCGCGCAAATTTCCCCGTTAAGCAACATCGCTGCTTCCCTCTTGAAGTACAAAAGACCATTTGTAGTGACGTCAGAGACACGGGTACTGTCCACAATCCAGATTCACCTGTATTGATCTGTTTGCTAGGCTGCTCATTTTAATGATGGTATACTCTGTTTATCTTAAATCGCACAAAACACGGTCCGCCAATAGTCCTCTAATTGGCCCGCTAGTACCGTAGTGTACGTCCGCGACGCGTTCTCGGCAGACACGACGGCACAGTGGCAGGGTGGGTGGCCGAGTAACGGCATTGACGAATCGATCGCTCTGCAACCCGGGTGCACACCCGGGTCTGCCGAGAACGCGTCGTGGACGTACACTACGGTATTAGCGGGCCGATTAGAGGACTATTGGCGGACCGTGTCTTGTGCAATTCAAGATAAACAGAGTATACAATACGTCTGAATTTTTGTTGTGAATGACTATGTCAAAACGAATTATAGGAGGCTTGATATCTGCTTATCAGTTTATTTCGAAAGTTGTTTTCGGCGTGGATATTCCAACTTTAATCTAATGGAATCCGTTTCCAAAGTAAAACAAAAAAATTCAAGTCATGGCCTAGGTGTGCAGTGTGGAAACGCGGTCTCCACGTATCTGGGAAAGTCAGTATAACAAAACATCACGAAATGAGTCCCATCTCTCATACACCACATGAAATATTGGTGCTATCCTAACGGGGGGGGGGCACTATGGCGCGATGCACTTCGACAGGCCCTTTTTTTTTCACAGTGCCGGACTGAATTCGAACACCTTCCTGGGGTTTCCCTCCCCTGCCAAAATCAGGAGAGACATTGTGGCACGAAAAAGTGGACGTGTCGAAGTGCGATACAACAGTGCCCCCCCCGCTAAGATAGCACCGAAATAATTACATAGGTGAATGGGTTGTTAACACAAAACAGGGTAGAGAAAAGAGTTTGAGGAGAAGGAGCAAGGCATGACAGGAAATAGGCTCGACTGTAATACGTCATTATCGATCCTTGAGCGATACAACCGATGCTCTGGTTCTTGAGCAGGTCGTCTCAAACACCGCTCAGAGAGAAGGCTTCAGAAAGTCCGAGAACTCACAACGAGCACTGTATCGGCGTTATTGGCTTATCTGTTGGCTTTCACCTGACGCGGCCATTCCACAGCTTTGCGGAGGTGCGCCGTCCTAGTAATCAGCCGTGTCCAACTGTCACGGACCTCAGCCACAATTTGAACACAATCCATTCATTGGTTGCTATTCTTTTTCCTACGAAATAAAACAACGTGTCTGAATTACCTTTCAGTACATACGTCCAAAGCTTTCGACTACGTTCAGGTGACCATTTCCACGCAGGACTCGGAAGCATTCTCAGATTTTGTTGGACAAGACGCTCTGGCGGTCTTCTTAGAATATGCCTAAACAGTTGAAATCGATCTTCCGTCGATGCTTGAAATGGTATTGGGAGATTTTTCACGTTAAGCGGGGAGGTATTGCGTCGATTTCTTTGTAGAACTCTTCGTTATTGCACATCCACGACTAGAACTATCCAAGCAAACGTCTAAAAAGCTCCCTCTCCATCCAATTCAACCTGCCCATCTTCTACTAAGAAGCACTATGTAGTATGAAAAGAAACGCGGAATAACCACAAAAAGAAGATCAACCGCATTTGGTTGTGGCTGGAGAGACGAATGACCCCGCCGCTTGAACCAAGCGGCGGCTTGCGCATAAGCAGGCGATCGTGGTGGGACCGAGACTTGCTTAGGAGAGAAGCAATGTGTTTTTCTACACCTTTTGCGCGCAGTGCGACCATTTAGTCGCTCTTTTCGTATCTGATACATCAACTGCTGATGGGGAATGGAACTTCATTCCTGCTCAAAAGGTCTTACTTTATTTTCGGCAAGCATAAATAAAGACTTAAAAGTGGATACCGAACAAGTCCACACCTATTGTTGCTCACTCCTTCTGAGTGATGTCATGTGATGTTTTACCAGTTCAGAGAACAACCATTCCCGCATACACTAACGAGAGGGAAGCGATTCTTTCACTTTGATGTGCTACAACTTGATCCCTCCCTCCAACAATTTGCACTTCCTAAGAGCCCGAAAGGGTGTCCTGTTCTCGATATGATGTCACACTGAAATTATTATCCTTATTCAAGAAAAACTATACCGGCATGTGAATTAAACTAATCATCTCATTCTCTATAAGAACAGCCTGGTTATGTAAACAGTTGGTCATTTAATTATACCTGAACATCACGGCAAATGGCATTCGAAGCAGGGTGAAAATTAAAGTATGCTATGGGCAAATGAGCTCTCATTTTCTGTGTTCTTGTTGCACTGTTGTGTATCAAAAAGACCTGAGAAATCTAACTAGCGGAAATGATTGCCTTTCCCGCATTAGAGTCGAAACCGATTCACAGGCAGCGGAAGATTAGTGGAGAGAAGTGGGATACATCACGGGAATTTCTTGCTAGCAATTATCACATGGTGCCGAAGTGCATTGTCCTTAGCAGTTCATAGAAGGTCTAATGAAAGAATTGCTAGCAGGTTTTTTTCCGTCGATGCTCATTTCGAGTTCATTCTTTCAATTCAAGTCGCTTACACCAGCTGCTCATAGAGAGGTGTGTCATCAACAATCGTATGAAGAGTGCATAAAATCACCTGCTCGTAGTCCAAACTTTGAGGCACGTCTGTCCATCTGTCATTCAGCTGACTGGCGGAGACTTGACGAGTTTCTGCTGCTCTACTATCTGATTTTTCGGACATCAGTTGGGCGTTCCTTCGATACTGCTTGTCAAGATTCTACGTTTACCGTTGAACATTTGAAAGTAGGCTTACAGAACGTGTCTCTGTTTGCCTACTGCAGTCGACTTGTTGGATCAAAATCGGTGATGATTTCTATATCTTCGCTTGCATACCTAGCTGTTTTGATGTTCGCTTTTGTAATGATCAAACCTTTCGGTGCCAATTTTTGAGATCTATTCGGAATTTTTTTCTATGATTCTTGTTTTTAACAAAACCTTATGTTTTCGGCACTGTCATCACGTCATGCAGTATTTCCACTGCGCTCTCATCTTGGCATGTAGTATTTCCACGGCACTATGATCTAATCATGTAGTATTCCCACGGCGCTGTTATCTCGGCATGTAGTATTTCCACGGCGCTGTCATCACGGCACTCAGTATGTCCACGGCGCTATCGTCATGTCATGTAGTATTTCCACGGCGCTGTCATCACGGCCGGTAGTATGTCCACGGCGCTTTTTTCTCATCATGTTGTATTCCCACTGCGCTGTCATCACGGCACTCAGTATGTCCACGGCGCAATCATCTTACCATGTAGTATTTCCACGGCGCTGTCTTCACGGTATGTAGTATTCACACGGCGTTGAGTATGTCCACGGCGCAATCATCTTACCTTGTAGTATTTCCACGGCGCTGTCATCCCGGCACTCGATTTGTCCATTGCGCTATCAAGTATTTCGGCGCGTCATCACGGCATGTAGTATTTCCACGGCGCTATCTTCATGTCATGTAGTACTTCCACGGCGCTGTCATCACGGCCGGTAGTATGTCCTTGACGCTTTTTTCTCATCATGTAGTATTTCCATGGCGCTGTCATCACGGCATGTAGTATTTACACGGCGTTGTCATGGCGGTACTCAGTATGTCCACGGCGCTATCATCTTACCCAGTAGTATTTCCACGGCGCTGTCATCACGGCATGTAGTATTTCCACGGCGCTGCCATCATGGCTGGTGGTATTTCCACGGCGCTCTCATCTCACCATGTAGTATTTCCACAGCTCTGTCATCACGGCACTCAGTATGTACACGACGCTACCATCATACCATGTAGTATTTCCACTGCGCTGTTATCATGGCAGGTAGTATTTCGACTGCGCTCACCTTGGCATGTAGTATTTCCACTGCGCTGTTATCATGGCAGGTAGTATTTCGACTGCGCTCACCTTGGCATGTAGTATTTCCACGGCGCTGTCATCCCGGCTTTGAATAAGTCAAAGGCGTCATCACCATGCCATGTAAGATTCCCATGGCGCTTTATGTATTTCCACGGCCCTCTCATCACGGGAGGTAGTATTTTCGCAGCGCTGTTTTCTCGCCATGTAGTATTTCCACGCCGCTATCATCACGGCACTCAGTAAGTTTACGGCGCTATGATCTTACGATGTAGTATTTCCACGGCGCGTCATCGCGGCATGTGGTAATTCCACGGTGCCGACATCATTGTAGGTAGTGTTTCCACTGCGCTCTCATCCTGGCTTGTAGGCGTTCCCCGTCGCTGTCATCACGGCACTCAGTATGCCAAAGACGCTGTCATCACGTCATCTATATTTCCACGGCGTGTCATCACGGCATGTAGTATTTCCAGAGCGCTCTCATTATGGCGTGTAGTATTTCTACGGCGCTGTTATCTCGAAGTGTAGTATTCCCAAGGCGCTATCATCACGGCTTTCAGTTTGTCCACGGCGCCGTCATCACAGCATGTAGCATTTCCACGGCGTTGTCATCACGTCTCTCACTATAATCTTGGAGCTATCATCATGCCATGTAGTATTTCCACGGCGCGTCATCACGACATACAGGACTTCGACAGCGCTCTCATCTCGGCTGTAGTATTTCCACGGCGGGGTCATCACGGCTCTCACTATAACCTTGGAGCTATCATTATGCTATGTATTATTTTCAGGACGCGTCATCATGGCAGGTAGTATTCCTCTGGCATATGGATTTCATGGTCCACAAGCTCACTTAATGGGGACATTTTCCTTCCCTGAGTCTTCTATAGGGGCTTTCGGAGTGGTGTCACTGTGAAACTCGCGCCGCCGCTCCGCAGAGCGAGAAGGAGTGAGCATGGTTTTGGGATGCCTCAGAATATGCAGCACGCGACGCGAGCGTCAAAAATGGTCGAGGTCACTTCCTTTGCAAGATTTTCCGGTCGCCGCAACCAGCTCGAGGGGGCGCTCGCCCGCACACTCTGGAAGCCTCATCCTCGCTGCCGTCGCGCGGCACGGTTTTCGCTGTGTAGCACTCCCCATCGTTCCTACACACTCCGCAACAGCGAGTTTCGTAGCGGCGCTACTCTGAAAGCTCCTTATGATCCTAGGATATTCACTCGCGCCATTCCAGTATCTACTATCTGAATACCTTCTTAACGAAATACGTGATTCCCTTATTCAAGCTATGAATACTGTAATTCTTTTTCGAAAATGGAGAAACGAGGAAGCAGGAATGTACTTTATAGGTTTATTCTGGGAACACATGTCTCTGCCGGGAAAAGTACATCCTCTGATTAGGTTTATTGTTCAAACCTACAAATTATCCTCCAAGAGGCTAACTTTGGTCCTCCAAAGCGAGTGCGGGGCTGAATTTATTCTGCAGAATTCATCCATCAGAGCCAAGGCTTGTTCGGAAAACTATATGTATAACTGTCCCATGCAGGACCACATATTGTGTTGTTCATAGAATCGCGCGGGCGCTAACTATCTCATTTGGAGTTGTTCCATCTGTCTCAAACGACATATATTCGCTGTTTTTCTTTGCTCTAAGAGTGAAATCAACAGTGAAGCACTTTAGCCTGTTTTAATGTCTGAGTGGGCTCTGATTTTTGTCCATCTGGCAAAGTATAGTAAACAATCATTCATTGTCTGCACTAAAAGCTATTTCTTCAGCACTGAATCAGACACAAGATGCCAAACTTTGATGATGTCCTCATGTTTTTCCGATTGCTACCCGCCTCCAGAAACCTATTTGTTCAG
Organism: Aplectana chamaeleonis; assembly: GCA_029168955.1. NCBI lineage: Eukaryota > Metazoa > Nematoda > Chromadorea > Rhabditida > Cosmocercidae > Aplectana > Aplectana chamaeleonis. The sequence goes on along the minus strand of JAPDOI010000002.1, from coordinate 6,167,665 downwards.
CCAGGGTCTGTGACCTGGTTTTACCGGCAGCACACTTTTGCGCGTTGAAACATTTTTCCTTTCACTCACCTTAAAGGCAGGGTTCTCGATAAAATCGGTTGTAAAGCTATCCTCATGAAATTGTAGATCTGGCCATCACAAAAGCGAAAATGAGTAAAAAATTGGAGAAAAAACGCTCAGGAACAAGTTATGGCTTGGTGTCCTCCCGCCCCCAAATATCGAGATTTGTGTAAAACCCTGTTTTTTTAACTTTTATTTTGCTTCTAAACTAATTTCTAAACATTTCTGGGGACTACTGATTATTTTAACAGCAAAATAAATGGCGGATAAGCAAGCATTAATGAAAATCGCGTTAATTAGGGGGCCGGCCGACACCGGTAATTAGCCCTTATACTTTGTTTTTTAGCGTTTTTCCCTCGAATTTCCGGGTTTTTTCAATTATTTTCACTTTTGTGATGGCCAAATCTACATTCTCATGAAGAGAGCTCGGAAGTCGTTTTTATCGCGAACCCTGCCTTTAATAAGGGATGTTTTTTAAAGTTTCCGTTTTCTGCAGCTGACGTCACGAAATGTGACGTACCCCCATTTGACTATTTCTATGTCATTTCCCCAGTGATAATGAGATTCTGTGATGATCCGTCGTGGCGCAGATACAGCTCTAATAGTGGTTTATCCAACTCAGCCCACTGCGTCTGTCTGCCCGCTATGGCTCTTCAAGTGACGCGCAAAACCAACTTTTGCATCTGCAAGGCTTTCGTGGTTACCCTGAGAGCGTATAAACCGCCTGCCTTGACATCTCTCCACCCGTTGGGGCTCTGGAGAGAAGGGGCATTGTTTTCCTTCACAACAGCGCTGTCAATTCTATCGCCTAGAAATTCGCTTTGTCTAATTGCATTTGCACTTTTTCGCGCTCTTCCCTCTCTTATTGGTTTAAATTCTCTTTCTCGGAGTCGCCAATAATGTACTGGTAATTCCATTTGGCTGCAGGTCTCTCAATGATCTTTCTCTCATGTAGTTTCAAGCTCAGACCTCTATGATTTCCTATAAAAACCATTTAGTGTTTCCACGGCGCCGTCTTCACGGCGGGTAGTATTTTCACTGCGCTGCCCTCATGATGGGTAGGTAGTATTTCTAGTCCATTGTCATCACAGCATGTGGTATTTCCACAGCTTTTTTCTCATCGCTGTTAGTATTCCCGCGCCGCTGTTTTCACGGCGGGTAGTATTTCTACGGCGCTGTCTAAGTGGCGAGTAGTATCACGGCAAGTAGGATTTCTACATTGCTGTCTTCACGGCGGGTAGTATTTCTACGATGCTCTCTTCACGGCGGCTACTATTTTTACGGCGCTGTCTTCACGGCTGACAATATCTCGGCGGGTAGTGTTTCTACGGCGCTGTGTTTGCGGTGTGTAGTATTTCCACGGCACTGTCATCACAGCATGTGGTATTTTCACAGCGTTCTCGCCCATCGCCGGTAGTTTTTCCGAGCCGCTGTCTTCACGGCAGATACTGTTTCAACGGCTCTCTCATGACGGCGGGTAGTATTTCTACGACGCTGTCTCCACGGCCAGTAGTATTTCCACGGCCCTGTTTTCTTGGCGGGTAGTATACCCACGGCGCTGTCTTCACAGCTTATTGTATCACGGCGGGTAGTATTTCTACGACGCTGTCTCCTTGGTCGGTAGTATTTCCACGGCCCTGTTTTCGCGACTGCTAGTATTCCCGCGGCGCTGCCTTCACAGCTTATTGTACCACGGCGGGTAGTATTTCTACGGCGTTGTCTGAATGGCGGGTAGTATCACGGCAAGTAGGATTTCTACATTGCTGTCTTCACGGCGGGTAGTATTTCTACGATGCTTTCTTCACGGCGGCTACTATTTTTACGGCGCTGTCTTCACGGCTGACAATATCTCGGCGGGTAGTATTTCTACGGCGCTGTGTTTGCGGTGTGTAGTATTTTCACGGCACTGTCATCACAGCATGTGGTATTTCCACAGCGTTCTCGCCCATCGCCGGTAGTATTTCCGAGCCGCCGTCTTCAAGGCAGGTGCTATTTCAACGGCTCTCTCATGACGGCGAGTAGTATTTCCACGACGCTGTCTCCTCGGTCGGTAGTATTTCCGCGGCACTGTTTTCGCTGGTGGTAGTATTCCCGCGGCGCTGTCTTCACAGCTTAATGTACCACGGCGGGTAGTATTTCTACGGCGCTGTCTAAATGGCGGGTAGTATCACGGCAAGTAAGATTTCCACAACGCTGTCTTCACGGCGGGTAGTATTTCTACGGCACGTTTTTTCTACGGCGGCTAGTATTTCTACGGCGCCGTCTTCACGGCTGATAATATCTCGGCGTGTAGTATTTCTACGGCACTATCATCACAGCATGTGGTATTTCCACAGCGTTCTCGCCTATAGCCGGTAGTATTTTCGAGCCGCTGTCTTCACGGCAGATACTATTTCAACGGCTCTCTCATGACGGCGAGTAGTATTTCTACGACGCTGTCTCCACGACCAGTAGTATTTCCGCGGCCCTGTTTTCGCTGCTGGTAGTATTCCCGCGGCGCTGTCTTCACAGCTTGTAGTATCACGGCGAGTAGTATTTCTACGACGCTGTCTCCTCGGTCGGTAGTATTTCCACGGCCCTGTTTTCGCGGCTGGTAGTATTCCCGCGGCGATGTCTTCATAGCTTATTGTACCACGGCGGGTAGTATTTCTACGGCGTTGTCTGAATGGCGGGTAGTATCACGGAAAGTAGGATTTCGACATTGCTGTCTTCACGGCGGGTAGTATTTCTACGACGCTTTCTTCACGGCGGCTAGTATTTCTATGGCGCTGTCTTCACGGCTGATATCTCGGCGGGTAGTGTTTCTACGGCGCTGTGTTTGCGGTGTGTAGTATTTCCACGGCACTGTCATCGCAGCATGTGGTATTTTCACAGCTTTCTCGCCCATCGCCGGTAGTTTTTCCGAGCCGCTGTCTTCACGGCAGATACTGTTTCAACGGCTCTCTCATGACGGCGGGTAGTATTTCTACAACGCTGTCTCCATGGCTTATTGTACAAGCGGGTAGTATTTCTATGGCGTTGTCTGAATGGCGGGTAGTATCACGGCAAGTAGGATTTCTACAACGCTGTCTTCACGGCGGGTAGTATTTCTACGACGCTGTCTCCTCGCTCGGTAGTATTTCCACGGCCCTGTTTCCGCGGGTGGTAGTATTCCCGCGGCGCTGTCTTCACAGCTTATTGCACCACGGCGTGTAGTATTTCTACGGCGTTGTTTGAATGGCGGGTAGTATCACGGCAAGTAGGATTTCTACAACGCTGTCTTCACGGCGGGTAGTATTTCTACGACGCTGTCTCCTCGCTCGGTAGTATTTCCACGGCCCTATTTCCGCGGGTGGTAGTATTCCCGCGGCGCTGTCTTCACAGCTTATTGCACCACGGCGGGTGGTATTTCTACGGAGTTGCTTGAATGGCGGGTAGTATCACGGCAAGTAGGATTTCTACAACGCTGTCTTCACGGCGGGTAGTATTTCTGCGACACGTTTTTTCTACGGCGGCTAGTATTTCTACGGCACCGTCTTCACGGCTGATAATATCTCGGCGGGTAGTGTTTCTACGGCGCTGTGTTTGCGGCGTGTAGTATTTCTACGGCACTATCATCACAGCATGTGGTATTTCCACAGCGTTCTCGCCTATCGCCGGTAGTATTTTCGAGCCGCTGTCTTCACGGCAGATACTATTTCAACGGCTCTCTCATGACGGCGAGTAGTATTTCTACGATGCTGTCTCCACGGTGGGTAGTATTTCCACGGCGCTGTCTCTACGGTGTGTAGTATTTTCACCTGCGTTCTTCTCACCGCCGGTAGTATTTCCACGGCCCTGTTTTCTTGGCGGGTAGTATTCCCACGGCGCTGTCTTCACAGCTTATTGTATCACGGCGAATAGTATTTCTGCGACGCTGTATCCACGGCCAAAAGCATTTCCACGGCTCTGTTTTCACGGCTGGTAGTATTCCCACGGCGCTATCTTCACAGCTTATTGTACCACGGCGGGTAGTATTTCTACAGCGCTGTCTTTACGGTTTGTAGTTTCGCGGCAGTTTCTCTTTCTACGAAGCTGTCTTCACAGCGGGTAGTATTTCCGGGGCGAAGTCCTAACGGCGGATAATATTCCCACGGCGCTGTCTTCGCGGCTTGTAGTATCACGCCTGGTAGTATTTCTACGGCGCTGTCATCGCAGCATGTGGTATTTCCACAGCGTTCTCCCTCACCGTCGGTAGTATTTCCGCGCCGCTGTCTTCACGGTGGATAATATTGTTACGGCGCTCTCTTCATGGCGATTATATCCACGTCGATGTCCCATCGGCGGCTAGCATTTCTACGAAGCTGTCTTCACGGTGGGTAGTATTTTCACCTGCGTTCTTCTCACCGCCGGTAGTATTTCCGCGCCACTGGTGTCACGGCGGACAGTATTGCTACGGCGCTGTCTTCACGGCTTTGAGTATTAAGGCGGATAGTATTTCTACGCCGCTGTCTTCACGGCGGATAGTATTTCTTCGACGCTCTCTTGACGGCGGCTAGTATATCTACGACGCTGTCTTTAGGGCTAGTAGTATGTCCATGGTGCTGTCTTCACGGCGGATCGTATCACGGCAGGTAGTATTTTCGCGGCGCTGTTTTCACGGCGGGTAGTAATTCCACTGCGCTTTCTTCGCGGCTAGTAGTATTTCCACGGCGGGTAGTATTTCCACAGCGCTGTTTTCACGGCGGGTAGTATTTCCACAGCGCTGTTTTCACGGCGGGTAGTATTTCTACGGCGCTGTCTTCACAGCTTGTAGTATCACGGCGATTAGTTTTTCTATGACACTGTCTCCACGGCCAGTAGTATTTCCACGGCCCTGTTTTCTTGGCGGGTAGTATTCCCACGGCGCTGCTTTCGCAGCTTATTGTATCACGGCGGGTAGTATTTCTACGACGCTGTCTTCGCAGCTTGTAGTATCACGGCCAATAGTATTTCTACGACGCCGTCTCCTCGGCCAGTAGTATTTCCACGGCCCTGTTTTCTTGGCGGGTAGTATTTCCACGGCGCTGTCTTTACAGCTTATTGTATCAAGGCGGGTAGTATTTCTACGACGCTGTCTCCTCGGCCGGTAGCATTTACACGGCCCTGTTTCTACGGCTGGTAGTATTCCCACGGCGCTATCTTCACAGCTTATTATACCACGGCGGGTAGTATTTCTACAGCGCTGTCTTTACGGTGTGTAGTTTCGCGGCAGTTTCTCTTTCTATGACGCTGTCTTCACAGCGGGTAGTATTTCCGGGGCGAAGTCCTAACGGCGGATATTCCCACGGCGCTGTCTCCGCGGCTTGTAGTATCACGCCTGGTAGTATTTCTACGGCGCTGTCATCGCAGCATGTGGTATTTCCACAGCGTTCTCCCTCACCGTCGGTAGTATTTCCGCGCCGCTGTCTTCACGGCGGATAATATTGTTACGGCGCTCTCTTCATGGCGATTATATCCACGTCGATGTCCCATCGGCGGCTAGCATTTCTACGAAGCTGTCTTCACGGTGGGTAGTATTTTCACCTGCGTTCTTCTCACCGCCGGTAGTATTTCCGCGCCACTGGTGTCACGGCGGACAGTATTGCTACGGCGCTGTCTTCACGGCTTTGAGTATTAAGGCGGATAGTATTTCTACGCCGCTGTCTTCACGGCGGATAGTATTTCATCGACGCTCTCTTGACGGCGGCTAGTATATCTACGACGCTGTCTTCAGGGCTAGTAGTATGTCCATGGTGCTGTCTTCACGGCGGATCGTATCACGGCAGGTAGTATTTTCGCGGCGCTGTTTTCACGGCGGGTAGTAATTCCACTGCGCTTTCTTCGCGGCTAGTAGTATTTCCACGGCGGGTAGTATTTTCACAGCGCTGTTTTCACGGCGGGTAGTATTTCTACGGCGCTGTTTTCACGGCGGGTAGTATTTCTACGGCGCTGTCTTCACAGCTTGTAGTATCACGGCGAATAGTTTTTCTATGACACTGTCTCCACGGCCAGTAGTATTTCCACGGCCCTGTTTTCTTGGCGGGTAGTATTCCCACGGCGCTGCTTTCGCAGCTTATTGTATCACGGCGGGTAGTATTTCTACGACGCTGTCTTCGCAGCTTGTAGTATCACGGCCAATAGTATTTCTACGACGCCGTCTCCTCGGCCAGTAGTATTTCCACGGCCCTGTTTTCTTGGCGGGTAGTATTTCCACGGCGCTGTCTTTACAGCTTATTGTATCAAGGCGGGTAGTATTTCTACGACGCTGTCTCCTCGGCCGGTAGCATTTACACGGCCCTGTTTCTACGGCTGGTAGTATTCCCACGGCGCTATCTTCACAGCTTATTATACCACGGCGGGTAGTATTTCTACAGCGCTGTCTTTACGGTGTGTAGTTTCGCGGCAGTTTCTCTTTCTATGACGCTGTCTTCACAGCGGGTAGTATTTCCGGGGCGAAGTCCTAACGGCGGATATTCCCACGGCGCTGTCTCCGCGGCTTGTAGTATCACGCCTGGTAGTATTTCTACGGCGCTGTCATCGCAGCATGTGGTATTTCCACAACGTTCTTCTCACCGCCGGTACAATTTCCGCGCCGCTCTTTTCACGGCGGATAGTATTTCCACGTTGCTGTCTTCAGGACTAGTAGTATTTCCATGGCGCTCTCTTCACAGCGGGTCGTATCACGGCAGGTAGTGTTTCCGCGGCGTTGTTTTCACGGCGGGTAGTAAATCCACGGCGCTGTCTTCGCGCCTAGTAGTATTTCCACGGCACTGTTTTCACGGCGGGCAGTAATTCCACGGCGCTGTCATCACAGCATGTAGTATTTCCGCGGCGCCGTTATCACGACATGTAGTATTTCCACCTCGGTGTTATCATCACGGCATATGATATCCCACCGAATTTTCGGAAAACTCAAAATTTGAACGGACCATGTGCTCAACACATTTTTTTTTACAATTTTCTCACTGTTCTATCCCTCTGTCCTCTATTGTATCGTCGTCTACATAATCTCGTAGACACATACAGTTTCTGAAAAGAAATAACCTGGACATTTTGTAGTCACGGCACTTGTTTAGAGAACCTGCCGCAGTCAAAATTCTGAAAACGACATCTGTCTCAGTCTTTGAAGCTCGCTCGCAGTGTGCGTAAAATTACTTTCTCATCTGTATCCTCAAACAAATGAATTTCCAAGTGAATCAGCTCGGGAATTCGCTGAAAATTAAAAAAAAAACTGTTTGGAATCACTTATTCGCTGGACTTTTATCGCACAATTTCCGTTATGCGTCGTCGCCATTGAGAAAATCCTCTTTTTTTCGAAAAGGCGAGTTTTCCACTAATGTGTCGGTGTCGGTCAACTGCCATAAATGGAAACTATTGACTTGATTGCTGCTGAACCTGCACCTATTGTTCCTCCAGTATATGACCATGCCGTCAGCTGGTCCGAATGGCTCAGTACTGCAAGGTTTGTGTGTCCGCGCGTGTAAGCAGTGTTAATATACTACCGCCCGCAACGGCGGCAGCAGCGCCGGCTGCGGCATACGCGGCGTGCAGAAAGTGATAATTGTCCTGATTTCAGCTGTGTGCTTGTGGTCTATGTGGAGCCGTTGTTGTGCTCGATCGGGTTCCTACTCAACTGTGCGTGTATTGCTGTTTTTCTAAGGTTTGTGACAGTTGTCTTTTTTTTGAAAAAACTAAGTTTGTGATAGTTGTCCATGTCTATTTAGAAAAAAATGTTCCCTTTTTAGTGTCTCAAGCCATGGGTATTTCCGAAAGACGAGTTTATTGTTCTACCTCGTCGCGCTTTCCATTTGTAATGCTTTACAGTTGATTTTATCAATTTTCGTCATTGTATTGCCGGCCATGGAACAGGTCAGTTGTTCAGAATTAATTACATGGTTTCACTTATAGATTTCACGAAACCTACCGCGTTGATCTTTTGTATGCAACAAGTTCCGTCCCTTACTTTAAGTGGCATGCTAGCTTAAAAGTCTTGTTCAACATGTAACCTTGCGAAAACAACTTACTTCCAACATGAGGGCGCTGAAAGTTGCGTAAAGCCTTCAGGTAACTTGCGATAAAGTTGCACGTAACTTGCTGAAGGGTTCCTGAGCTTTAGAGAAGGTCTGAACGCCACCGCTTTTGCAAACCATTCACGATTATCATCAAGTTTCTTTTTGTAGTCATTCAGAATTTTCGACGAGGCTCTATTATCAGTGCACAATTTTTTTTGCACAAAGTCCGAGTTTTCGTCTACCAAAGCATTTTTTGTTTTTTTTTGCGAGCCGTGCGCGATTTCCGCACGTTTTTCTAACAGTGCTCACATTTTTGTGCATTTTTACCGCAAGCCGTGCACATTTTTGCACGGTTTTACATATCACGCACAATTTTCACACTCTTTTTAGGGGCGCTCACGCTTTTTGCACTCTTTTCGCAAGGCGCAGAGGAACTCTGCACGGGTTTCGCAAGCCGTGCACGTTTTTCTGCGCGTTTTAACAAATTCTCAAAAAACGCTGCGCTAAAAATGAATTTGAACCGCTTTGAACATCCATAGGTTTCGTCTGACCCTTTGATAAACTATTTGCTGCAAGCAGGCTGGGCGCCTGTGTGGATCGATCGCTATCGCCCATGCACGGCTGACCACCACGCGCCACGGTGCATCAAATTTTTTTTGTCGACGGTTCTCTATCGAACAACACACTGCATGATCCTGTAAATGTTGAAATTTGGCGCAACTTCCGCTTGAAAAACTCAATCTTTAACCCATGTCATGCACTTTAGTATGCGTTGTCTGCCTTTGTTATTGAAATCCACTTGTGACTGAGCTCATTTCAAGCTGATCAGACATCAACAACATCAATTCTTACATCAGGGCTGTTTTTGTCATCTCACTAGGGAATGCTCCCTAATCGATAAGAATAATGAAAAAAAACGCTTTTGTGATAGTATAAATCTGCTTCTAAAAGTAGGGTCCGGCCTAACCTTCGGTCTCAGGTTTCCCGCTGAATCATAGCGCAGGCCAGAGGTAGTCTCAGAAATCGTGCGAAAACTGCAGAAAAACGCTATTTGTTGAGTTGTTTTTCTCTCAATAGCATCTTATATTCACGGAATCACGGAACCAGAAATGGGCAACCGTCGTCCACGTTCTCATCAGCCGTACACGTTTATTCGCGAGCCGCCGTTCAAATCATCTCTCGACGAGCGCTGTGAGTGCCGTGAAGAGCGCCGTGGGTGAAGCGCCGTGATTGCCATGAGCAGCGCCGTGGTTGCCGTGATGAGCTCCATGATTGCCGTGAAGAGCGTCGTGACTGCAGTGAGGAGCGCCGTGGATGCCTTGAGGAGCGCCGTGGTTGCCGTGAGGAGCGCCGTGGGTGCCGCGGAAACTCTGCATGCTGCGGAAATACAGATATTTCGGTTTAAAGGCAGACAGGCCCAAGAATGACATCTTCCCAAGACCAAAATCAAAGGTTCGGGTTTGGTAGTAGGAAAATTAACGAAAAAACCGACGAAAATTGTATGCGAAAAGAGGATTAACGGTTGTTTTTGTGATTGGGTGAAAGTGGACGAGTTTCACCGCGCGCGGTTGAAATAGGGAACATTAGCGACAAAACGGGTGAGATAGCTATCCGATAGACTTTTACAGCCTGTCTAGAACGCTTGGAAGCATCAAAAACCAGCCAAAGTGGCCGCATTCGAATGATCAATCCATACGAGTTTGTACTTGGGGCGGGGTTGTCGAAGCTCGTGGGCCGGGTTGACGAAACTTATCGGCATGCTTCGCTCAAATTTAGTGGTTTGACTCGTTTTTGACGCTTCTAACGACACGAACCTTCTACATGGGGTCATACGAAACCAATGACGTAGTTATCTCAACAACTTTTTCGAACGTGTCTACTGCCTTTAACTGACAAGAGAACCACTATAAGTCATAGTGACCATTCCAAATGAAATGTGAGTCTTGCTCAGTCTATCTAACTAAGTTTGAGACTATCCTAATTTCCGATGAAGCCTTGTCCTTGAATGTGCTCATGTCGCGTGCGGGACCTCTCGGAATTGTACTGGGGTGGGCATAGGTCACTTTACTGCTAGTCTCAGTTCACCTGTGGAGGCCAATTCCTGGCAACTCTTGGTAGTATTTCACATATAAACGCACTGTTTACAGTTTATTGGCGGCGAGTTCCCGCGGGAGGCGGCAAATCTGCATCGTGTGAATGCGATCACTGTTCGACTTGGATATCCGCTGATGCTTGCCGCCAACTACGCCGCGATCTGGCTGCTCACCCTCATATGTGCTCAGAGGTTTCAGGTTCGTTATTCTACATACAAATGTACTCTATAGTCGCAGTGTTATTGTATTCAAGGCACTTTGTTTCAGGCCATTTGTCATCCGTCAAATCCATGGAAACTTCGTCTTATGTGTATACGCCGAAGTAAAGGAGCTGTGACAGTTGTAGTTGGAGCGGCTCTAGGTTAGTAACCGTGTGTATGTACAGGAGGTTCATTCGTCTGCTACCCGTTCAGTGTAAAGGCACTGAAAGTCCAGTTGAGCTACAATCTAGTAACATGGGTGGATGAGGGGTCAGGGTCTCGATGCTGCGCCTACACTTGTTAGTGTATTGCAGGAAGACCTAAGTACGCGTCTTCTAGCTCGCCTTAGTCCCCCACCCGACCAAGAACGACGAGTGTAGCCTAGACGGGTATAAGGTAACCTGCGATGCGATGGCCATACAATCTCTACCAACAACTGATGGTATGACACTTTACCCGCCTACGAGATAAAACCCGTCACAGTTTCGATGGACTCTTCCTATGTACCTCCGCCTCTGGCGTTTGATCTCGGCAGCTAGCTCTTTGATGTGAGAAAAACTGATTTTGCATCAAATTTATGGCTATAATAATTGTATACGTGCAGATGTGGTAAATTACATTATTATAAATAGCATATTCTATCATATCTGCACATAGAGCAAATATTATAGCCATAAGTTTGCTGCAGAACCAGTTTCTTAACATCAAAGAGCCAAATGCGGTGGTCATACGCCAGCGACCTAAACACGTCGTTGACTTCAGCTACAATTTAAATACAATCCATCCATTGGTCGCTATTCCTCTTCCTGCGAGGTAAAACATCGCGCCTGAATTGCCTTTTAGTGCCGAGGGATTTTGAATCCTGCTTCACCACATCCGTCCAAACCTTTCGCCTACGTCCAGGGCCGGCATGCATGAAGGTCTATGACGAGGGCAGGGAGCCGCTCCTCGTTCTACGTGCGAAGCGCCGAGCCAGAGGTTACCCGATAAACTTGCCGTCTCCTTGATGTTGGGACGCAATCTCACTGTGCTCAGCGAATCCCCCGCCTCTCAGCTGTTTTCCGATGTTATCCTTATCTGAAACGGCTTGATTTCCACGAAATACCGAAGCCAAACTGGAAAGTTATTCAGGGATTAATTAACTATCGCGGAGGAATTTTAAAAAATGTTAGAAGTTAAGTACGATTGAAACAAAAACAGTTAGGCGGGGAGTTTACCGTGCGTCGTAAGGTTGGTAGTCAGTGGGGACGGCATGTTCTTTGGATCACCGCTGGTTCGACGCTCAGCTTGTAGAACGCTTAGCGGCTCCCTGCCCTCCTTATGAGCATTCATGCAGGTGAACATTTCCAGACAGGATTTGGAAGCATTCTTAGAGTGTGTTGCACAAGACGATTCGGCGTTCTTCTCACAAGGGAAGTATACAAAGCGTAGGTCTGATCTGCCAAAACGACTAGTGTCGTTAGTATCTCTTGTGGCTCTATAGTTAAACTGCGCAGTATCCCGCCGCGAGCCGCAGGTTCCGAGAAGTTACAAGCTTAAAAAGCTCATTTTTTGTGCTTTTTGTACCTTCCAAAAAGCACGTTATTCTTCGGAAAATCCGGAAACGGACCTTATGCTTGTGTTCAGCGCCCAAAACTATCCGAGTGAGCAAATTTTGGACGAACGCACAGTTTCCGTACTTTGTCCAGACTGACAGCGTTTTGGACTTGTACGGATTTTCGGTTGGGCGCTTATTTCTACTAATTGAGGGCTGTGGAAGCGTTTTAGAAAAATGTTCCAGATTTGACTTAAAGGCATTGGACGCGATCAAATATGCTTGTCGTCTTTTTCTCTCTAAACCCTTTTCTGGGTCTCGAGTAGTAGGACCTATAAGAAAAAATCGCGAAAAAACACTGTTTTGGGCCGAAATTGAAGCCTGAGATTTCTTGTCTTTTGATGGTGGACGAGCCCACTCCACAACATCGGCACCGATGACCTCTTATATCAAGAACATCAGCTGGCTTGAAATTGAATTTCAATCGTTGAACCTTCGGATTCATTTACACAACTAGTCAAGAACATTGACTGGAACGCTTTCTTTCATTGCTCAACTGGTTTTATTAGGTAAATTTACATTTATTTCTTCCTCTGAATGTCGATGATTTTTGACTGCTCGGCATGAGACGGCGATCTTTTTCGTCATCGCTGTGCACGTGTGCACGAAGTGGCGATTTTGGGCCTTAAAATCTCTATTTCTAGCCCGTTTTTCACCGCTCTACCTTCATAGTTTTTCAGCTGTTTTTGATCTAAGCTGATTTTTGTAACTTTTTCGATAACGTTTTTCATCGTGACCACTGCCTTTAAAATTCTCCCAGGAGGGTTTTTGGGGCGCTGATCACGATTCTGTGATTTATTAGTCGATTTTTAAAAGTTTTCGGCTCATTTCGTTTGAAGCTTCCCAACCGGGGAAAATTTCGAGGGAAAACGCCACTTTCGAGATTTCCGGTTTTCTACGATAAATATGTCTCAAAATCATTTGCTGAGGGTTATTTGGAGTGCTAAACACGAATCTGGAGTCCGTTTATCGATTTTTTGCAGATTACGGTAGATTACGGTGGGTATACAGTAGTTTATTCAAAATCTCAGATTTTACTCAAAATTTGTATACGGAGGTTATTCGAGGTGGAGAATAAGAACTTAACGTCCGTTTCTCGATTTTCATAATACTAAGGTGGGTTTTGACCCCTAAATGACATGTTACCTACCGTAACCTACAGTAAACTTCAAAATTTTGACAAATGGACTCCAGATTCGTGTTCTCCACCCTAGATTACCGCTGCATACAACTTTTGAGCTAAATCCGTGAAAATTTTTTGAAACTCCAGAAAAAATGCCATGGGTACCCTTGCCTTTTCGCCAGGCTTGAAAAATGCTCATAACTTTTTTGAACCTGCGGCTCGCGGCGGGATACTGCGCATTTTTACTATTGAGCCAGAAGAGATACCAACCATACTAGTCGTTTTGGCAGATCCGACCTACGCTTTTTATACTTCCCTTGTCAGTATATGCCCGAACAGTCGAAGTCCGCTTTCCATTGCTGCTTGAGATGGCGTTAGGAGACGCTGGCACCTCCCGCATACCCACATTCATAAAGGATTTATCCCCGGAGTAAGGGTGACTGTTACTTGTAACTGCATTCCCTCTGCTCTCTACCTCCATCTCGCTTCTCCGCGGAGAAACGGAATGAAGGTATGAAGCTTGGGATTCGCGCAGTGATTCTGACAACTCCGTGGGTGCATCGTTTATGACTGAGGGCTCTGGGTCTGGTGAAGGATCAATGCCGAGGCGATTGTCCGTGATGGCGACAGACACAGACACAAACACGATGAGTGCAGGAGAGCGGGGAACGCCGAATCGATCTGTGCTGCGTTCTGGAACGTTCGGCTGACTGTAGCTTACTGCGCTTCGGGACCATTGGCGCCTCAGTTGACAAGCGTATTTTGGAAAGGAGTCGTGTGACACTACGCGTATTTGAAGTTTTTACAGGCTTGAATGTAATCCGTTTCTGGGAGATGGAATGGCATGCCGATCACGGCGGCATTGTCAGCTCAGGTCTCAGGTATGTCACTCAGCGGTACTCCATACTTGACTTTTGCCAGGGACACATACTTTTTTTTGAAATATCGTTCTGTCCCCCTGCTTATGAAAAACCTCTATTCACAGTTCATTTAGTGGTGCTAGACATTTTTCTATTCAAAAAAATTGTAGGCCTAAATGTCCTGTCATTTCATATTCGATTAGCAATTCTGTCACTAAGTCTTTGAACTATGAAAAACCATTTTCTTATGTGTGTGTACTCTGACCAAAGCACTTTCGTTTCTAAGAATGTAGTCGTTTGACTCAACTAGAAGATTCAGTGAAGCAATATCCGTACTGGTTTCCTGAAGTTGCCTAATGTACTTTTAATATTGCCTATGCAGTACCCAGAGTTCATTTGATGAATGGCAATGTTCGGAAACAGCTGAGTAAGGTCCTAGTTTCAGGGATGATCTTCTGTATAAAGTCATACAGGAGGGAATCGTCTACGGATTGATTGTCTACGGTCTGCCGATATGCCTTCTTCTCTGGTTGAATTTGAACATTATTCGATTAATACGTGGTGAACAGGTTCGTCACAATGTTTCATTGAAAAACCTTACATGAGCTGCCCACAAATCAGACAATGGACCTTGCCCAGGGAGTTATTGGCACATGTTTGACTTCAGGCCTAACGAAATTCACCTGCAACTCTGTAGGTAGGCCCCACCGCGCAGGTTCGACGCGGATTGTAAGAGAAAATCGTAAAGGGACCTGCAGAGTTTAGGTCGCGACTTTGTTCGCTGCGACGAACAGCGCTGGATGATGCGGATATATTCGGCCACGGGGCGACCGACATGGCGATAAGGGTGACGAAAGGGGGGGGGGGAGGACTGAAGAGCGTTTTGACGCCGCGACGGCCTTGCGTCGCTGCCGGCGAGTGGCAATCGACGCCGCGACAATAATGTTTGCATTTTTTGTCGCCACTTGAAGCTTGACGCTCGGCATCCACTTCCCGGTAACTGTAACTCTGCATACCCCTTAAAGGCCATTGGTATAATTTGTCGCTGTTATGAGCGACAAGCATGCCATATAGCTTAAATCGCGGCGGAGCCAGCATCGGAGCAACGACATTGGCCTTCGTAGGAACACTTGCCAAACGCCCGTCGCAGCGACTTGTCGCAGAAGGCTGAAGGTGACTGCACAGTTGACGTCGCGGCCTTGCTCGCAGCAAAGAACAGCTCTCAGTGACGCAATAGTGATCACAGTTGGCGACGGGGCGATCGACGCGGCGTGAAGGGCAGCGAGGGGTCTTAGCGGAGTCTTTTGACGCCGCGACGTCCCTGTTTCACTGCCAGCGAGCGGCCGGCGACGCCGCGACGACAATGTTCGAAAACGTTTTCGTCGCCGCGTCAAAGCTGACGCCCGCGGACTTTTTGTCGGTCGCAGCAACTTTGCGTACCCCTTGACATACTGCAAATGTGCCGGAGACTGTCGATACACTCTTGCTCGTCCCTGTGTCCACCGAAAGCAATCCGGTGTCACAGAAGTATACCATAGGGCAATGCGGTACTTCTCCAACATTGGGTCGCGGTCGCTGAAGACAGCGACAAATTTTTAGAAGACCGGTCGCTGTCGCACCTTCCGCTAGTTCGCATATGATAGCGTGTAGGCACGAAAATGCAGAACAAACTCCTGTTTTTCATTATCCTTGCATTTATTCGCTGTGATTTCCATGTCAAATTTCCGAAAAAATTAAGCATTCAAAGGCGACCGAATCGCATTTGAAAGCTCCACTGCCGACGAAAATACTGCGACTGTAGAAAACCCAAAAAATATGGCTTGTCTACCAAAAGTAACTAATTGCAAAGGTCCACTTATGCACAGAAAATCAGAAATTCGGTTTTTGTTTTGTGACAGTTTCCAGAGCATATGGTGTAAACTCGGCATGGATCCTGAAGAGACTTTGCGTTCCCTATTGGAAGTTGGCGCGAACTCGGTGCACTTATGCTATAGCATATGGCACCGAGTTTGCGCCAATCTTCAACAGTGCACGCGAAGTCTTCCGGATCCATGCTGACGTTACATAATCATGTAAAGATGCGAAAGCAATGCAAAACAATAAAAAATCCCAATACGAAAAGAAAAAGCAATGAGAATGTTGAAGAATCCCGAGTGTAGCGACGCAGAATCAGGAAAATAGCTTAACACAACAAACGGGATGAAAGTCGAAACTGAAATCTCGTTATTGCCGCTTGGGGCAGTGCGCCACGCAGCGACCTGGAGCAACACCAGCGACAAAGTATGACTCAGTCTGGAGCACTCGAGGTACGAGATAGGAAGTCCACAGCTTATTCCTACTCTTGGCGAGACCATTATGGATTCGTGGCGCAATGCGACCATGAATTTATAGTCCATGTTGGTCCCGCCGAGGGCAAGGTTGCTGTTTATGGGGGCGGGCTGTGAGACTTCGGCCGTTGCTGGCTTGTGCTAGTAAAACCCTGAGCGAGAGCCGTCCTTTCAACGTTGGGTTGATTGTTGGTATGGCGCATTCTAATACTCTAAATCATTAGAACTCGCCCGGAAAGCGTGCAATGCAGGTTCGAGTCCTGCCTGACATCTGAGTTTCGCGTTCAACTCAGCTACCTTGTGACATCTTGTGATCATTTATCTTACCATAAAAAGGTGTCAAAACATTCCAAAAACTCCAAATGAGTCCTTGGGAGTATTCTTGAGTAGAATATACCGTTTTTCAGCTGCATGTGCAGGCGTCAAGACGCTCAGCTGAATATCGAACCGCACTGATGACAGTATGTGTTTTCGTGTTCTTCTTCCTTTGCACCACACTATCAGCTTCAATAAGGCTGTTCATGTGAGTCCATCTGATAGCCCTTATGTTAAGTTTGACTTGACCTTATATCGCTTCTTAAGTCCTATTATACTAATGGTGTTAAAATTTAAGGATAACAGCCGGTGGTCTTGTGGACCCGTTAGAGCTTGTGTGGCTTGTGGATTTGTCCAACCTGCTGATGAACATCAATGCGCTGGTCACACCAATTATTTGCTTTATATTTACGAGAGGATTTAAGGTGAGCCACCAGAGTTGTGGTTGAGTGAGTCAGACGAAACAGTGCAATTGAAGTACAAAACATTTCGAGATTCGTCACAAAGGTGTAGGAGCTCAGTATTTGAAATGGTGTTGTTATTCATGAGGCTAGGATGTTAGTCGGCGAAATCCAATCAAGCGTTTTTGATGAACCCAGAGCCTTGTTTGACTACTAGGGTGAACCGCAGTACCACAGAAGTCTTCTAGAACAAGAAAACAGTAGTGCATACTTTGGTTTACCCTCATAAACTCGAGCTGTGGTCACAACACGTGAGGTAGTGGTCGTAATGTTTCCCAACCGCAAATGAGGCGGAGAAACGTTGTACAGCGAAAGGCGTGGACGAGACACTGTGCTAGCCATGCTCCGTCCATTCACGCACTTGGCTCCTCCCCCGTTTCCACCGCCTCTTATGCGGTTGGAAAACATTACGACTACCACCCCAACACTCTTAACAAGCGGAGCTGCGGACCAGTTAGCTGTCCACGTGTGACGCGCGCAGCGGAAACCCGCTTTGTTCACATCGTTGCTACAACGTTTTACCCTCTTCAGAAGCCGATCCCTATGGTCCAGCGAAGACGCGAACGGAGAACGATCCCGCTGCGCGCGTAGCGTTTAGGCGACCATCTCGTTGGTGGCTCCTTTGTCTTTTACTAGGACCATAACCCTAAGACCTCACATGGTTCAAAGGATCCTCGGCTCTGGAGTTAGCAGGGTGGTCAAAACTGTGATAGCAAAAACTTCTGCCAAGGGTACGATCTGGTGGTGCCGTTAAAGGTGGGGTTCACGTTCCTTGACTCGCTTTAAGCCAGGTTCATACTCCCCCCGACCACGACAGCACCCTTCATGCTGGTCGATTCTCGCTCGAGGTGGAGGATGAGCTCTGTATTGCGTCGCCGGTCGCGGTAAGAATGGGCCTGGCCTTAGACTGCCACACGGTGGAGAATACTGTGCTTGAATTAAAACGATATCTGGTAACCCACGATGCGGTAGTTCTACAGTCTCCACCAACTCAGAATTTCGCCGCATTCATTGCGTGTCGGATATGCGTTCAACTCGGGTGACCACACTCATCGAAAGGCTCTATCGCATGGGCACGTTCTGCAAGTTTTCATCGCAGGAGCACGTGCCGCAAAAAATAATAGCAGTGGCACGTGCTGCAAGGTACTCCAGCACAATCGCAGCTGCACACCAACAGGCGACGCGGCCGGCACACCCACGTGCAACTCGCCGAGCACCATCTGGGGCCGCCAGCGATTGGACGAGCCCTCTAGCGGTGGGCCAAGCACCGCAAACTTGGGTAATTAAATCTGCGACGCTGCCGGCCTTTTAGCCCGTCTCCAGAGTGCGTCGTATGTTTTCGTTTTTCGGAAAATCGTTTTGTCATCGAGTTGTTTGTGTACCATGCACGCACTGAATGTCTTATTTGTTGGGGCACGTGCTGTAATTCGGAAGACAATAGCAGCACGTTCCCTGACTGTGCTCGAAACCGCATTGTCTTCGGCTTGAATGCGTATTCGACACGCATTGAATGCGGCGATTATCTGAGAACAACTATGGTGATATGACATCTCAACCATTTCCAAAGTGAAACATTGCCGCAGTTTGATTACACAAACCATCCGACTCCGCTTCTCACTGATTCAAGGCATACACAGACCCATCGATAATCGATATGCATTATGCCAAAAGCATTCAATACCTCATAAACACCATAGGCGTTATGGGTATGACCCAGAACAACAACCCCCAGAGCATATTCGAGCCCAGTCAGAGCCAGTTGGCAGACGACCACTCGTCACGCCTGCGAGAGGTGATATTGGGCGGGGACTCCAAATCGATTCGCGGTGCGCGGCGTTCTTGAGTGTTCGGCAGACCGTCATTGCGCTGCGGGACCCAGCGCTCCGTCGTTGACGAACACCTTTAGAACATTCATAATATTCCAAAGTTTTGTCTGAGTACAACGTACTTCTTTGCAGGACCTCTTCTTTGTGATACGATTTGCTCCACCAAAGGGTTCAATTGATGAGAAGGATTTCAATCGACATCTAACACCGATGCTGCACGGAGAGTATCACAATTTCTAGTGCTCATCTCCTTGTCTATATGTATCAATCAATAACGCGCTTCTACTCAATCAAATTGTGGTTTATCGTTGTGATCTCATTTTTTCATTTTGTTTTTACTTTTTGTCCCTTTTTGTATGCATAAATTTGATTGAAACAGTATTCCGTGCGTGATGGGATATTTATGGATTCCGAAAGAAGTCCATATTATATTTATTCTTTATCCGGCGACCAAAGCAAGACTGTGGTTACGCTGGGCGATATTAGGCGATATTAAGTGGCACCTATCAACGCTGAGTATCGTAAGCTCTCAAGGCGAGTCGAGTATACTCTGGATGGTGGGCGACCGCAACTCACGCGTCAGCCTCTATAAGGTGAAAGTACATGCGTTTTGAGAGTCAACTTCCCAAACCTAAACAGTGCATCCAAGCCTTGAGTAAGAGTGCATGGCGACAGCAAACGACGTTAGGCGGCAATTAACGACAGAGTCTGATGCCGGAGATGAAAACGGAAATCGCCTCGTTTCTACTAGGATCCAATAAATCAAGAGTGGAATCATATGGAAAGCAGTGATACGAGTTAACAGTGAGGAGCACAAAAGAAAAAGAAGCGTCCGTGGGCGACGACGCGTTGAAGTATATATGCAGCATCTGAGGGAAATTTTTACGAGAATGGAAATGAATATAGAAACTTTTCGTGATCCAATTCCATAGTAGGTGCAAATGTAGCAGCAGTCACAACGAGATTATAAAGGACAAGCATGATCCGGTAAAGACTCCGCTAGTTTCGAGAAACCATAAAAACTCAAAAGCCTCGATTTTCTCAAGATACATATGGTTCTGTTGAATCCGAGACGGACTTCGTGCAGATTGTGAGTTTCGTGGCTGGATCGATGCGACTTTGTCCTCTATTCCGGGGTGAAATTCACTGCCAGTGATCGCGTGCGTGTGCACGCGGCTGCGCCTCCCTCTCCCCACACTTTCTCGCTGTCTCTACCATCGCTCCGCACAAGCACGCGAAGGAACAAACTAAAATTTTCTCCGAAACATAAGATTTACGTCTAGACGCGTATTTTTTTTTGCTAGAAAAGGGTCTTAATACGAGTTGAAAATATGTTTATAAACACATGAATGCCATGGTCGGCGACCTAATTTGCTTTTTTTAAGAGTCATTTTTTTTACAGATTGGAGCTTTTTGACAGGGATTTTTGCAAATTTGGGCTACCACATTTTGGGCTACTTTTGCGATGTTGAACTCAAATCTGTGATCCGTTTTTGCTTTTCCGGAAGATGACGCTAGGTGTAGGGTGATTCGTGGGAGCTTCAGATTTCTTTCGAGACGCTGGCCCAGGTTTCACGCGTTGGAGGATACGTTAGGTCAGCAACGACAGACATTTTTAAAGAAATTTTATTACCGTAATATACAGTAATCTTCGGGACTGTGCCGCGATTACCCTAAACCTCCTCTTGTGAATGTCCCTGATCTCCGCCGCGATTGTCCGCATCTCGACCGTGAATTCTCCGCATCTTCTCCGCCACTACTCCGCGCTTCCTCCGCCTTGTCGTCGTACCCTACCATAAGCCTCAGGTTGGTTGTATATCAACAGGAAAAGAATGAATGTGAACCTACTACGCAAATTTTTGAAAAAAAAAACCATTCTTGAGCTATTCAAATAACAAACATTGAAGTTTCTGAATAAAGGATTTTTTCGACACCAACGTTTTCGGAAAATCCTAACTGATTCTTTGTTTACTGAATAAACAATTGATATTAGAGTAAAAAAATGAGTGATTTTTTTCTGCGAATAAATTGATGATTATAAGGAATGAATAATAAAATTTTCTGAATAAAGCGATCGAGAATTGAAATAATATTTTTCCGAATAAATCACTTATTAGAAAAAAAAACGAAAAATTTACTTTCCTGAATTGATCCGATATTAGGGAAAACGTATAGTTCGAGGTATCCATCGGATCGGATAAGGGGGGGGGGGTTCTTCATTGAATTGGATATACGAAAATACAGATAGTTCCTAATATCGAATAATTTGATTTTTATATAAAGTGGAAATGCAATTTTTGAGCATCGCAATTATTCCGAAACCAAAATAGTTTGAATTCAAAAATGAATAGATTATTTCAACAGCGAGCATTTTGAATTAATAACGATTGATTCAAATATTCACAAAAAAACGAATATTCGAAAATGCAAATAATTCTAGGTGCCGAATGAACAGAATTTTCAAATGAAAGTGAAGAAATGATTTTTTTCTGAATATTTAGGAGGACCCTTCTTGAAGAACCCGAGTGGAAGATTTCTTCGAATATATACTTTTTTAGGTGAGCGATTCTACGAATCAATTCGGATAAGGCGCTATTAGCTTTCAAATGAATGAAATGTTCGAATATTAAATTCTAAAAACTTCCAATTGATGTATCTATATATTCGAAAACTTGTCCCCAAATGAATGAATGTTCGGAAAATATATCGGAATAATTTCCAATATATTTCCGAAGAATTCGAAAATTTTGAATGTTTTCATTAGCTTAGTATTCGAATATCGTGACCTGAAGGTGGCCGAATATTCGGAAAATCGAATATTGCGACTTTTCGAAAAACCGAATAATTCAAATTCCCAAATGCTCCAATATTCTGAAAGCCAAATAATTCAAATTTCCGGAAGAAATCAAGAGAATTCAAGTGAACCGAAAATCGGAATTCCCGAATGAATCAAATACTGGGAAGAAATAGAACTTTGAATAACCGAATAAAAATAGTATTCGAATACTTGAATATTCAAATTATTTGGATTATATTCGAATAATCATTCCATTCGGTTCCAAGTCTTGGGAAAACTATGTAGGCTTGAGCCAACTACTAAAATCACCCAAATATTCTGGTATTCGGTTCATTCAGGTATTGGAATCAATCAGTTTTTGAATATATGGCTAAAAATATGTGGAGAGGCTCATTTCTTTTATCACATTTGTATTATGCTTGGGCAAGTTGAATTTTTTTAACGATCGACTCTTTAAATATATCGAAAATCTGACTTTTTCGAATCATCGACTTTTTATTTAGCCAGAGCTTCCACTCTTCGAATAGTAGACTGAGTCGATTTGATCGAGGTTGACTTTTTTCATTTGGGTGATGATTCGATCATTCGATTCTGCCCTGAATATTCTATATATGCCTGGAAATACGGAAAATTTGATGGTAATGCGTAAAATTTCCTTTGATGCGTGCCGAAAATACGATACTCGTCATTCATTCACCTAAAAACTGCTATGAATTGCCTATATCCTATTTAGGCATCAAAATTAAAGCCAGAATGCAGAGAGAAAGGATAATCCCACATTTTCCATAAGCTTTCAAGGAACCACACCCTCGCCATCGCAGGGTAACTAGGTGTTCCGCGCTCCAATGTCACCGCGACGCGGCCGTGCCGCGTTCGACGGAGGATTGAGCACCTTATCGGTTTTCAAATATTTTCGGATTTTTTTGCAGAATATTCCTTTCTTCCTTTTATTGTTGGTTCTGTCGAGGCTTGAATGGTGAACTGTCAGCACGCAAGAGGTAAGCAGCTTATGATGTCTTGTTTTATGGTGATTTTTTGGGTTTGGAGCATTTTTCATTAGCGCATCGACATTTTTCTTCCAAATTAAAATTATTTTGAATTAAAAAAACGGAAAAGTTCATTTTGTGTACTATATCGTGGAATCTTAAGAATCTGTAAAATAATTCAATTTTTGCAGGTAAACGCCGCCGGTCGGGACCGTCCGAAGATTCTAGGGACAAGCCAACCGCACCGAAAAAGTCTCGCTACGATGGAATAGAGCCATGCAGCCTGAATTCTGCTTCAGACCCTGAACACAAAGAAGGACACAAGGGAAAACGGGCTCGGAAACGCACCAAAGGAGTTCGCTACCTCGTTAAAGACAAGGTTTGTTGAAAAAGTCAATAGTTCAACTGTGTCGCTACATCTCTTATGACTTACACGCCTGTTCAAAAATTTTCAATACTAAACAAAAGATGAGTAATATAGATACATATTGATGCGAATCAGCTATTTGATTATTTTTTTCGAATTTTTAATTTTTTTCTTTTTTTCAAATTAAGTTACATAAGTACTCATTTTGGGAAATCTAAATTTTTTGGGCGCCTTAAAAATAGAAAAATGAATAAAAATTCGCCGCGAGATATGTAAATATTCTAGTTATCGATCCCTTTTATTCGGAGATATGGGACCTGTTTTGCTCCCTACTAACGATTTTTCCCAATTTTCAGTTAGGTAGCCTAAGGCCATAACATGCTTTCAATACAGATCGACACGCGACGCGATATCAGGCGATACCTAGACGTCGTTTATACTCCCGCCACCGAGCGTCGCGATGCAGTGTATTTCTGTAATGTTGATCACGCGGTGAGGCGCGATCGATTCTATGGGATTGCACATCGCCGCCCCGCTCGGCGGCGGTAGTATAAACGAAGCATTATTAATGTAAAGTTATCGCAGCACGCCGTGATGGGAGTGTGAATCCGACTTGAAGGAGTTTTTTTGGGTGCTGATCACAAATTCGTCGTCCGCTTCGTGAATCCCGCAAGATTGCGGTAGGTTACGGTGGATGAAGGGCAATAAACCTATCGTAATACTTTCAAAATCCACTCATCTATACTTAGACGTCATTTATAGTACCGCCGCCGGACGGCGCGGCGAAGTGCAATTATATAATATTGATCGCGAGGCGTGTCACCATCAATATTATAGGATTGCCTTTTCCCGCGCTGTTCGGTGGCAGGAGTATAAACGATCTCTTATAGGAGGCTAGACGACCTGCGAAAAGCTCCTTCTCGAAGTTGTGTTGAATCCAGTCTTGCGTAAAACCCTAGACTGTCTCCATATTCCTGCTCGGCAGCTCAAATTACCCTTCGTTACTAAGTTTCGGCGAAATTTTTCACTACTTCTGAAGTTTGAGAAGTGAAAAAGTGTCTATACTTCTTATTGTAGATAGAGGTAGCCCTTCGGACTGTGTCTGCCCCATTGGCCAATCTGTTCACATCAGTGGATGATTCTGGAACTCCTCGTTAGTCAAGATTTTTTTTCATTTCGTGTGCGGAATGCGTTTAATTTATGGCTAATTTCAGAGGCTCCTTACATTGATGTCATCAAATCAATTGGTCTTGGTCAAGAAGACTGGCTAAAGGTAGTTTTTCGATAGTTTTTTCTAGACTTTCAAGCTTTTTTAGTACTAGCAAAGCAGCTCAATATTCAGTTATTCAATCAGCTAGCAATTTTCAAAACCGGGAGCTGAGAATTCGAACTAGTCAGCCGCTTCTCTTTTGCTTTCCTTTAGATGTGGCCAAATTTCTGAAAGCGGGACGGACTCCCGGCTAAATCTGAGCGCAGGCTGCGGGTAGTCCCAGGAAAAGTGCAGAAACCACATAAAAATGGTCTCCGTTGAGTTATTTAGCTGCGAGAAAAGTTTCAGTCTACGGAACCAGAAACGGGCAACCGTCATCCACGTTTTTAACCGTTGTCCACGCTTTCTTCCTGCTCGCCGTGGAAATAGTTTTCCCACCGTGAGTGCCGCGAGGAGCGCCGTGAGTGCCGAGAAGCTCCGTGGGTATCATAAGGGGCGTCGTGAGTGCCGTAAGGAGCGCAGTGAGTGCCGTGAGGTGCGCCATAAGTGTCGTAAGAAGCGTTGTGAGGTGCGCCATAAGTGCCGTGAGGAGCGCCGTGAGTGCCGTGAGGTGCGCCATGAGTGTCGTAAGAAGCGCTGTGAGTTCCGTGAGGTGCGCCGTGAGAGCCGTGAGGTGCGCCATAAGTGCCGTGAGGAGCACCGTGGGTATCATAAGGGCGTCGTGAGTGCCGTAAGGAGCGCAGTGAGTGCTGTGAGGTGCGCCATAAGTGCTGTGAGGAGCACCGTGGGTATCATAAGGGGCGTCGTGAGTGACGTCAGGAGCGCCGTGGGTACCGTGAGTGTCATTAAGAGCGCCGCGAGTACCGTGAACAGCGCGGTGAGTGCCATGAGGATTGTCGTGGGGATGTGAATACCGTAATCCTTGAGTTGTTAGCAGTTTTCTTCAAAAATAAAGGCTCAGTGCTTGAAAGATGGCAGCCTGTGTTGACCTGCTCGGTGTGTTTAACCCATTTTAACGAACCTTGCCTTCGAGCCGTACTTTTGAGTACAGGTTCATATAGACTTACTTCATCGATTGATTCTGACAAGACCTAGATTTTCCGCATTTTTTCTTCGACCAAAATCCACCGTGCCGATTATATCCCTCGTCCTCATGCAATAAAATAGTTAATTTTTTCAGGCTGCATCACTGTCTCCGAGAGCTGTTGAGAGCATTTCGAATATCACGGATATGTTTTGTATTGAGAGAAGTTCAGAAAATAAACTTATGTTGAAATATCGATGTGCAGATTGGAGCGTCGAGGACTGCACTGTGTATCTGGTAGGTGTACTTGTTTGCAATTTTAGTCATGTCAGCGCAGTCCGAAGTGAGCAAAAGGACGTATTTTGCGAAGATCCTACTGCTATTAGTAGTAGAAACTGTGCCGTTTCCTTAAGCCTAGACCTCACAAAGTCGAATCCTCGAAACGGTAGGTTTCAGTAGTGAAGTGGTGAGGTATATTCCTGTTTTGGTCAACAGTGCAAATTTTGAGAACCCGACAACCTAATATTCGTGTCTAGCGCCCCGAAAAACTCCCCCCTATATGAAATTTGGACGAAGGAAAAATTGTGGACCTCTGAGATCCCAAAAAATTGGTTTGACCTGTAATACCGTCCGAGGGGCTCTATAGGTTAAAAAAGTTTTTGAAGAAAAGCTCGTCGCATGGGGGCAATAAGGGGCGCTGAACACACATACAAGGTCCGTTTTCAGTTTTTAGACGATTGGGGTAGGCTGCGGTAGGTATGATGCTATGCTGCTTCTTCAACCTACCGTTTCGAGCTCACAACTTTGCGGGATCTGGGTTTGGGGAGAATCACTCCCGATTCTAATTGCTAGCAGCAGTAGAACCCTAGCAAGGTGCTTAGATTTTGCTCACTTGGCACTGCGCGATGGGCTGTCCTCGCTAGTATCTGTGTAGTCATGTCTCTTTCAAGATAAGTTCTTTAGGACAATCTGCCCGCTGGATGCACGGCTGAGAAAATCCGTCGAGTCGCTCGCAAGTTTGGCTCCGTGGTTGACGTAAGTGATCTTTAGCTACCGAATCTAGGTATTCCCTGGTATCATCATCTGGTGGCTTGAAAATTCGTTCACTAGAATAGCATCTGTACATTCCAGGTCCGACTGCCAAGAACTCACTCCAGACTTGTGCCATCCCCCTCGAATGGAATGGTTGAAGTGGGGAAACATCCACGATCCTTTGCCTTTCTTCAGTTTACTGAGCCAGAAGCCTGTAGGAGCATGTGTGATGTGAGTTTTCGGTTTATTTATGTGCGCTAAACTTGCTTTTGTGTGGTACTAGGAGTTCCAAAAGAGTTTGGTTTTCATGTCTCGGATGCGTTATATGTGTCTTAAACTCTCTCATTGCGATAACTATGGCTAATCCCCAATAATGTGCTTTAAATTTACAGGCGTTCGCTCATAATTCCCCCATGGTTGCCAAGAAGGAACAATGCCAGTCGTTAGTGCCACTACTTCAGAGTCTTTTGCTGCAAATAAAAACGTGGGTCTCCTTACATATGGTTTTTCTGCAGAAATCACCCCTATTATTTTACAGCTTGTCAAAGCTGCGACGTCGGCGGACCTATACACAGAATGTGCTGCTTATGAGGCTGCGAAGGCATCAAGCAGCTATCATAAAGAAGGAACGAACGGCCCATAAGAGAACATCCAAGGCTGCTCGAGTGGGAGAAAGTGGAAAAGCCAACTCGGTGGATCAGCAAAGAAATGGTATGCTCCTTTGGTTCGGGCTGAGCTGATGACTTTGAGTTGCTGCCCGTGAGAGAGCCTAACATACCTTTTACTTACTTAACACCGGCATAGATATTGAGGAGACTTTGCGTTCCCCGTCGGAGGTTTGCGCAAATTCGGCGCACCTATGTTATAGCATATGGACTGAACCCTTAAACAGTGAACGCGAAGTCTCTTCAGGATCCATGCCGACTATACTTGTTCCGAATCGAATAATCGGATGAGTATCCGACTGTTTCAGTCGGATAAAAAAGTCGACTTTTTATTCGACAAGTCGGTTATTCGAAAAAGTGCGATATCCGACTACAGTCGAAAAGTCGAATATTCGAAAAAGTGCGATATCCGACTACAGTCGAAAAGTCGAATATTCGAAAAAGGGCGATATCCGACTACAGTCGAAAAGTCGAATATTCGAAAAAGGGTGATATCCGACTACAGTCGAAAAGTCGAATATTCGAAAAGGTGTGATATCCGACTACAGTCGAAAAGTCGAATATTCGAAAATGTGCAATATCCGACTATAGTCGAAAAGTCGGATATTCGAAATAAATTCCATCTGGAAACAAGTATACCGTATAGTTTACATGTTCCGAATCGAGTAATCGGACGAATATCCGACTGTTTCAGTCGGATAAAAAAGTCGCTTTTCTATTCGAAAAGTCGAATATTCGGAAACGTGCGATATCCGACTACAGTCGAAAAGTCGAATATTCGAAAAAGTGCGATATCCGACTACAGTCGAAAAGTCGAATATTCGAAAAAGGGCGATATCCGACTACAGTCGAAAAGTCGAATATTCGAAAAAGGGCGATATCCGACTACAGTCGAAAATTCGAATATTCGAAAAGGTGTGATATCCGACTACAGTCGAAAAGTCGAATATTCGAAAATGTGCAATATCCGACTATAGTCGAAAAGTCGGATATTCGAAATAAATTCCATCTGGAACAAGTATAATGCCGACGTCACCTACCTACTTACTGATCTACTAACTTATTCCGCTAGCTGGCGGCTTACGGAGGGGGATGACCTGTCATCAATCCGTCCACCATTCGCCCTATCATGATGTGCGGATCGGAGACGGGCAGCACATAAGACGCAGATGAAAAGGTTGGACTGCACGGAGAGGAAGCTTGTTGGGCGTTTGGTGGGATAATTCTTTTCGCGTGTATGCCATAACGAAGACCTTTACAAGGAAATCGAAGCAGTACATCAACGCTTGACGGCAAGGAGGTGCCAGCATCTCCCAACGCCATCTCAAGCAGCAATGGAAAGCCTACGTCCAGGCGGCCGTTTCAAGGCAGGATTTGGAAGTATCTTAGAGCGTGTTGTACGAGACGATCCAGCGTTCTTAATAGTATATGCCCGATCAGTCGAAGTCGACGTTTCGTTGCCGCTTAAGATGGCGTTGGGAGATGCTGTGGCATCCCTCGTGTCAAGCGTTGCTGTACTGCGTCGATTTCCTTGTACATAAAGATCGTCGGTATGGCATACTCAGAAAACCGCCGCATTCTATGCGTGTCGAATCTGCATCCAACTCGGGTGACCACACCCATCGAAAGGCTTGATCACAGGGTCACGTGCTCCAAACAGCAGCACGTGCTGCAAAATTTCATAGCAGGAGCATATGCCGCGAAATTCAATCGCAGGAGTACGTGCTGCAAGGTAGTCCAGCGCTATCGTAGCAGCACACAGACGCGACGCGGCTGGCACACCGACGTGCGACGCGGCCAGCTCGCCGAGCACCATCTGGGGCCGACAGCGATTGGGCGAGGCTTCCAGCGGCCGGGGGGTAAAGCACCGCAAACTTGGGTAATTGAACCGGCGAAGCTGCCGACCTCTCAGTTCCGTCTCAGGAGTGCATCGTATACTTTCCCTTTTTGGATAATCGTTGTCATCGAGTTGAATGTGTATCATGCACGCGCTCGGCTTATTTGTTGGGGCACGTTGAAACACAATAGGAGCACGTGCTCACCTAGCAGCACGTTCCCTGACTGTGCTCGAAACCACCTTGTCTTCAAGTTGAATGCATATTCTACACGCATAGAATGCGACGACTGCCAGAATTATTCAAGCAAACGCCTAAAAAGCTTTCTGTTCAATCAAACCCATCTGCGTCTTCGATGCTGCTCACTTCACAGATTCGTAATTAGGGCGAATAGCGGATAGGTAGTCGCGCAACTTGACTTCCTTCGCGATGGTGGTAGATCACAAACACTTGGTTAGAGAATTGATTGCAGATGTAGAGTTCGCGTAATAATTTTAGTCTGAGGAATGGACGGGGCTGCGACGGTAGATCACCCTACGCTAATCGAAACTCCATACTTCAGTGAGGCCGCCAACCCCTCACGGCCAGCCGCCTGGTCCATGCGTCAGACTAAATCGAAATCGAAAACCATAGCTTTCGCTCATCGTTGTTGAATATCCGCTGCATAACCAACATCGTTCTTCAACAAACAGCCTAAATAACAGAAATCATCCACAAGTTCGACAAGTTCGATACCCTTATGTCCTACGTCAACAAGATCGACAGCGGCAGACCCGGTGCATGCTCGGACTGCGGTAGTCCTGGACACGACACAGCGCATTTATTCATGAGCCCGAAGAAACCCAACCCTCTAACCACAAAAAAAGGACCATTGGGCGAATCCTGTAATGGTCGCCCGGTTCTTCAACATATGACAAAACAATTCGTGGCTGCAGAAGAAGAAGAGGAATTGCTAGCCAGTTGACCTTACAACTTCCAATCAGTCCATGAGTGTGGGCGGGTTTCGCACAAGCGCATGTCGCTACCTCGACCAAAAACTTTTCAGGAGAGTCTTCTGTGTTTCTCTTTTGTTTGAGATTGTAGACTCCTCAACGATTAGGAACTTTATGATCACTCTAAGCGTCTGATTGTGCCCTTATAGGTCACGTGGTGGTGGCAGATAATGGTCAGGCCAACGATGAACTGAACACCTCAAACACAGAGGGTGGCGAGGGTCGACGCCTGAGCGTTGGGAAGAGGAAGAAGTCGAAAGCGCATCGTTTCAATTCTGAGAGGAAAATCAGCAAGGCTAAGAAGCGGTAAGAGTTTTTGATTCGTTAGGTCGTTTCCCAGTCGCAGTTGCTATTTCTTCCAGGAGGCGCCGAAGAAAGCGAAGAACTGAAGTTGGCCCTCATACTATCGTTGGATCCATAAATGACTATTTTGGAAAGATGCAAGTGTTCTCATAGTAAGTGGTTTCTAATTTTCAGTTTCCCAAAGGTTTATTTTAATAAAAAGAAAGTTTAAGTGCTCGTTATATGGAACTGAGAAAAGAGTATGTGGCACTTCGTCGCAAGTCGATCTCTCAGGCGAATAAGATGGGCAGGCAGGATAGCCGTTTCCTGGAATTTGCTCCTGGCTTCTCTGATGGGAAGGTGAGTTGGTGAATTTCCGATTGATTTCCCGAATTTTGGGATGTAAAGTCATTCACTGCCAAATGTTAACTTCGAATTTCACTAAATAAGCGGAATGTAGGGAAACCCTAAGCCACGCCTTTTTTGGACGAGTTTTCGCACTGGTTTGAGCAGTAGCGATTACAATCTGAACAGTGAGAAATCATGAGGAAACCACAGACTCCGCCCAAGGACATTTTGGCGATGTAGTCGTTGTGCGATGCCAACTCGACTGTGTGTGGGGTTAGCTGCTTCTGTGTTGAGTTCTTATGACGTATGGCCGTAGCCCGTGATATGGCCGTAGCCCGTGATCTTCTCTATGGGGTATGTTGGTGGAGCCCGTGGTTTCCTTGTGAACGCTGTTTGTTTTAACTGTGACGGATGTGGAATTTCAATTATAGAAAGTGAATGAAAAAGGCGAGGAAATCACTGGCTCCGCCTGTAGACAAGTCGGCGCTGCTTGAAGATTTTGGGGCGGAGCTCGCAGCTTCCAGTGTTTTGTCTGCAATTTTCTGTAAAGTCGTTTTTTTTAGCTGATGCGCAAACTGGAATCGTACCGAGATCGCTTCTGGAAAGCCGATAGTATGGAGGAAGAGTGATTAGAAGAACGTTGAAACTTGCCATCAGGGCCATGCGGTGCTACGTCGCGACCAGGGATGAGCGAAATTCCGATTTCCAATGGTTTTGGGACTTCCGATTCTCGAAAAAAGCCTGGAAATGCGGAAGAAATCGTAAATATCCACGAGATTAGAATTTTTCACAGTTTTTCTTGCCAAGGCTCTTGGAGGTTATCTCGGGCGCAAAATTCGAATTCGAGGTTGTCCTAACCTTTCAAAAAGCCAGTGGTGGTAGTGAATGGTTTTTCAACGCGAGTTACCCGCCACCTTTGAACACTACATTGCCGCCAACCTTACGCGAGCAAACCGCCAGGTTTATAAGAGCATTCTTTTCGGTCAAGTGACGTTCAGTACGCCGTAAAAGGCGCGCAGGACCCCAGTGAGAATGTGCAGGATTTGTGCGGAATTCATTCGGAGTGTATAGGATGTGTGCAGAACCCCTGTGAGATTATCCAGGACGTGTGCAGGACCCCAGTGGGAGTGTGCAGGACGTGTGCAGGATGTTTGCAGTACCCAGTGGGAGTGTGCAGGATGTGTGGAGGACCCAGTAGGAGTGTGCAGGACGTAAGCAGAATGTTTGCAGGATCCAGTAGGAGTGTGCGGGATCCATTGTGAGTGTAAAAGATGTGTGCAGGACCCCAGTGAGAGTGTGCAGGAACCCAGTGGGAGTGTGCAGGATGTTTTCAGGACCCAGTAGGAGTGTGCAGGATGTGTGGAGGATCCACTGGGAGTGTGCAGGATGTGTGCAGGACCCCAGTGGGAGCGTGCAGGACGAGCGCAGGACCCCACTGGGAGTGTGCAGGATGTGTGCAGGACCCCAGTGGGAGTGTGCAGGACGAGCGCAGGACCCACCAAGGAGTGTGCAGGATGTGTGCAGGACCCCAGTGGGAGTGTGCAGGACGAGCGCAGGATGTGTGCAGGAAACCCGATGGGAGTGTGCAGGATGTGTGCAGGACCCCAGTGGGAGTGTGCAGGATGTGTGCGGGATCCATTGTGAGTGTACAAGATGTGTGCAGGACGTGTGCAGGACCCCACTAGGAGTGTGCAGGATGTCTGCAGGACCCAGTAGGAGTGTGCGGGATGTGTGTAGGACCCAGTGGGAGTGTGCAGGATGTGTGCAGGACCCCAGTGGGAGTGTGCAGGATGTTTGCAGGACTCAATGGGAAAGCTCTGGGGAATCTTCTCTCACTATGCTTATCTAGTGGCTCATAACGTGGCATGCGAGTTCGTGCTCGCGTTAAGCTGCAGTTTACCGCAAACCTACCGCGAGTTTACTCTAGCTCTCAAAACCATTGACTACCGATCCAGGGTTGATTGTGCTTACATGAAAATTATTCAGTAAAGAAGGATAAGCCTAAGTTTTTCGTTAGGCACAGTGACCAGGAAAGGGTTGAGAATTTCGCTGAACGTATTTCCGATTTCCGATGGTTTTCGCCGTTCCGATTTCCGAAATTGAGAAAAAAGTTTCCGTTTATCACTGGTCGCGACACGAGTGTGGGGATCGTGTGAGTTTCGGACCAGAAGTGAAAGTTTGAGTGGAGAATCGTGAATTTAAAAAAAAAATCTGGTAACAAAGGGAAAGGTTCGTAGCTGCACTACTGTCCGACACAATGGCCCGCTGGATCGTGTTTGTCTTCCTGGTGATCAATGTGCAGTAGGTGCCGTTTATGGTCTTGCGAGCGATCTCAAAACTACATATGCGTCCTTTGAAGTGTCAAATCGTCAGTTGTCGATTGCCTATTTTCCTTCAGCGTACGGGTTACACTAAGATCGTTTGCGAGTTTGTTAAGTTCTCATCGCTTCAAAAGGTTGACTATGATATCATTGGCTGGTAGCACTGTGGCGAAGCGAATTGTAGGTCAAGTTAGAGGCTTGCATGTGTTCATGTTCTTCTGCGGATACGCATCGAGTCTGCATGTTATTGTTCTTGCTATAATTATCGTTTGGAGATGAATAAATATGATTTTTTTTACGTTTTGGCGCAGTTTGCAGTCTGGTCTGCGTACTGTTGGTGGAGTTTCTGGAAGGATTTTACCTGATCCTTGCCCTGATTTTTAAGAAAACGACATTTCTTTTCCGTCCCCCTAGTACAACCATTATCAGAGTCGGAGCTTGGAATGCGAAAGGCTTATAAGGATTTGGCTGAAGAAGCGCTATTTAACAGCAAAAGGAGAAAGTTTTCAAGGAAAATGGGCGAAAAACAACGTCGTGAGGCATTTTAGGATACTAAACTTTAGAAAACAGACCAAGGCTTGCCAGAAACACTCAGTTGAACTCAGATGGCGGGTGAATGAGCGGGACCACAGCAGACCACCCACCTCGTTAGCCTTTAGAAGGCCGATCAAGCCCATAGGCAGATCAAAACCCTTAAAGGTCAACAAAAGGGGCTAGTTCTTAGGTGATCGCCACACATTCGTCCTTTCTGTTGATTCGTGGGTTTCTGGAGTTTATCCAGAACGCGTCCAGAGTTCTGCGAGCAGTGATATCTGGTTCCCGTGCAAGGATCGTGACACCTACATCGAAACGGCTGTTTTAATGCATGCGCGCCCGGTGTTCCCCCAATGGAGTGGATACCTTGGAGTTCCTAAGGCTATTCAAGTGCTCTTTAATTCTTACACAACGACACCCGCTGGTTTCTTCCACATACTCCTCCCTACACATCTGACAACTTATCAGATAGACCACCCCTGAGATCATACAATCGCCTTCCTTTCCATACGGGCAAATCATGCAAGATGCCGTAGTGCAAGCGCGGTCATATAATTGTCTCCTAAGGTTCTGGGGCGAAATCCGCGCTTGCACTACGGCATCTTTCGTAATTTGCCCATATGGAAAGGAAGGCGATTGAATGAGCACAGGGTGGTCTATCTGATAACCTGTCAAATGTTCAGGGAGGAGTATGTGGAAGAAACCAGCCGGCATCTCTGTGTAAGGATTAAAGAGCACTTGAATAGCCTTCGGAACTTTGAGGTATCCACTCCATTGGGGGAACACCAGGTGTGCGTGCATGAAGACAACCGTTTCGATGTACGTGTCACGATCCCTGCACGGGAACCAGCTATCACTGCTCGCAGAACTCTGGAGGCGTTCTGGATAAACTCCAGAAACCCACGAATTAACAGAAATAACGAAGGTGTGGCGATCACCCAAGAACGAGCCCCTTTTGTTGACCTTTATGGGTTTTGATCTGCCTATGGACTTGATCAGCCTTCTGAAGGCTAACGAGGTGTGGGTGGTCTGCTGTGGTCCCGCTCATTCACCTGCCATCTGAGTTCAACTGAGGGTGTCTAGCAGGCCTTGGTCTGTTTTCTGAAGGTTATTACCCTCTAAATGCCTTACGACGTTGTTTTTTTGCCTATTTTTCTTGAAAACTTTCCCCTTTTTTCTGTGAAATAGTGCTTGGTCGGCTAAATCCTTATGTGCCCTTCCGCATGCCAGGCTCTAACGAAGGCAAAAACGCCGAAACGTTAGCCGAATAGAACTGTATCTTCTCGGACAATTGCTCAATCAAGTGCTACAACATAATCATATGAACTTCATGACGTCTAAATATATATTTATTTTCAATATCGTTCCACCCTAGAAACCTGACTTGGAATGAAAGGCAGTAGTCGAAGAGGTGGCACTGTGTCCAAAATCCTGTAAAAAAGAATCATTTCGTTTGCGACTAAAATCAGCAGATCTTTTTCTACCGCACCTATTTATCCACTGAGGTAACGCGTAAACGTCTTCTTCATCATTGATTTGCTTTTCTTTGTCATCATCATCTAACCGAAGTCCTCTCTGGATCAAAGTCGCTCCTAAAAATTATTTCAAATGGATATATCTATTCAAACCATGAAAAGTGGCAGGATGGAGGAAGTTTGGCCAGATTTTGGAGTTTCTCTGGAAGGGTCAGAAAAGTTCAAAACAATAATTTGTGCAAAGGTCCACCTGGCACGGTGTTGTCCAGAATCACAGCCACCACTCCTCCAACGAGCATTTTTATGCTCAACAACATGTTGACGATTTGATTCAGTTCGTGGCTGCCTATAATTTAGGTAGATAAAATGAGCCACAAGTGCCCCGTCGAAGTCGGGACTCTGGAAGGTCGTAACGCGCCCCAATGAGAAAGTGGGGCGCGGGGCAGTCGCGCGGCGTTTCGCGCGCCAGTGACTCGAATTTTTAGGCCACGAGGCCGGTTACTCAGACAGTAGGTGCGGGCGGATCGACATCCCCCCGCCATCCGCCCGCCAGTAGCCAGCGATCCGCCCGCCAGGGGCTAGCGATCCGCCCGCCAGTAGCCAGCGATCCGCCCGCCAGTAGCCAGCGATCCGCCCGCCAGGGGCTAGCGATCCGCACGCCAGTAGCAAGCGATTCGCCCGCCGGTAGCCAGCGATCCGCCCTCGATGCCACATGTTGGTTTCCGGTGGTTCCCACCACGGTCTCCGTGTGCGGGACCACCCCCCCCCCCACCTAGCCGTGGGGACCATCCTCTCGGCTGCCAAAAATTATTCTTCGGCTTCTGAGTGATCCTTCGAAGGTGACTTGAAGTCACCTTCCAAGATCGGCCTCGAAATGCCGAGTGAGCATTCAGTGAGATGGAGCGCTTTTTATACCCTTGGGTTTGTTTACCCTGAGCATGATGATGATACCAGAAAATAACTCGTCAATAATTCGCAAGTTTCACCGTGTAAAATTTGAGCGGGCGGATCGCTGGCTATCAAAGCAGTGGCGGGCGGATCGCTGGCAGGTTGCGGGCGGATCGCCGCTTTAGAGCTTGCATGCGATCCGCCCGCTAGCGTGATCGACTTTCCCAGGTGCCGCTATCCGCCCGCCAAAACGCAGCGATCCGCCCGCTGAGACGACGAGAGGCTGCGATCCGCCCGCTGAGACCACGATGAGCTGCGATCCGCCCGTAACTTGCCGGCGTACCGCCCGGAGAGGCCTTGATTGCCAGCAGTCAGTCCGCACCTACTATCTGAGTATTCTTTTGTTTTTAGGGAACTATTTTTATTCAGCCAGGTCATTCTAGATGAAATGTTTCTAGCTAGAACCGTTTTCGGCGTAGAATCTGATTATGGTCTTCGCAGCTGCCTAAAAGCGCTCTGAAAAATAGTTATACGCGTTCTTCGCCAGATTCACGCACCCATTGTATTATCTAAAATGCGCATTAGTCTTTGGAAAATCCGGTAACGGACCTCATAATTGTGTTGAGCGCCCAAAACTACCCCCCTAGGCAAAGTTTGGGTGAAGGCACATTTACCAAACTTTGCACAGACTGATAGCGTTTTGGACTTGTACGGACTTTCGGTTGGGCCTTTATTTACACCCATCATAGGGCTTTTAGAGCGTGTTGAAAAATGTTCCAGAGTCGACTTGGAATCCTCCCAGGGGCGGCATCAATGAACGCTGCTAAGAAGGTCAGGGAACCGCTCCGCGTCCTCCGTGCGAAGTGTCGAGCCACAGGTGACCCGAAAAACATGCCGTCGGCTTGACTACACACAGCAAACCCCACGCATAGCAGCTGTTTTTTTTTGATTTGGTCCTTATCTAGAACGGCTCTATCTCTGAGAAACTTTAGAACCAAACGGGAAAATTATTAAAAAAAATTAACTATGAAGAAGAAATAAAAAAAAACCGAAGTTAAGCACGATTAAAATTTAAAACAAAAACAGTTAGGCGGGGAGTTCACCGTTCGTGGTGAGGTTGCGCCCTTACACAAAGGGGACGGCATGTTTCCCGACTCAACTCTGACTCGACGCTTCGCGGGGAGGACGCGGAGTGGCTTCCTGACCGCCTTCGGAGCGTTCATGCATGCCGCCCCAGGGGCGGCATGCATGAACACGCAAACACGGGGTTTGAAAACCCATTGCGTGGAACCCTCCGTGCTGGACGTTCTCTCTCGCTCTTCCCTCCGCGCATGGGTCTCAGCGCTCGACGTTCACTCTCGCGCGCGGTGCGACGCGACGCGATTCCCCTCACCCTTCTATTGCGTTCATGCATGCTCAGAAAACCACCGCATTCAATGGGTGTCGAATATGAATTCAACTCGAGTGACCACACCCATCGAAAGGCTTCATCACAGGGGCACGTGCTGCAAAATTTCATAGCAGGAGCATGTGCCGCGAAATTCAATCGCAGGAGTACGTGCTGCAAGGTAGTCCAGCGCTATCGTAGCAGCACACAGACGCGACGCGACTGGCACACCGACCTGCGATGCGGCCAGCTCGCCGAGCACCACCTAGGGCCGTCAGCGATTGGACGAGGCTTCCAGCGGCGGGTGGGTAAAGTACCACAAACTTGGGTAATTGAACCGGCGAAGCTACCGACCTCTCAGTTCCGTCTCAGTAGTGCATCGCATACTTTCCTTTTTTGGATAATCGTTCTGTCATCGAGTTTAATGTGTATCATGCACGCATAGGACGGCTTATTTATTGGGGCACGTGCTGTAATTTGAAACACAATAGGAGCACGTGCTCCCCTAGAAGCACGTTCCCTGACTGTGCTCGAAACCACCTTGTCCTCGAGTTGAATGCATATTCGACACGCATTGAATGCAGCGATTGCCTGAGTGCCGGTTCAGACGGCTTATTTGGGGTGCCGATCACGAATCTGGGGGTTATTTGTCGATTTGCCGAAGTTTTCGACTTCTATCGTTCGACGCTTCCCATCGGAGGAAATTTGACCGCAAATCGCGACTTTTGACGATTTTCGGAGTGCTGTGATAGAATTCGCTCAAATTGCTTATCTGGAGGTTATTTGGGGTGCTGAGCACGAATCTGAGGTCCTTTCATAGATTTTCGACAGATTACCTTGGGTATACGGTAGTTGAGCCAAACTCTAAGATTTATTTATTCATTTATTCGGGTTGCGGAACAAGCCCACGTCACGCAAAAACTAATTAAAGCTGGAACCGGAATACAAAAGAAACCAAAACATAGAACAGCCTCGAAAAGTAGAGTCAAAAACAAAGAAAAACACAAAAAGGAGCTCATTCAAACACGCATTAGGTACAGAAATCTAGACTCTAAGAGTCAAGCACAGCACATCAAGCCAGCTAGGACAGTCGGATAACTTTCAGGAAGGTCTTAAAAGCATTCGAAGAAGACATACTCAACAGGCTCGGATTCTCACCCAGAAGCTGGTTGAAGTCACTTATGCTTCGTTAAGTGAAGAAGCTTGACCTTCTACCAGACCGTCCAATAATTCCTGTCCGAAAATTTTCAAAATTCTATAATTTTCCTTAGAAGTGTTATAATATCAGGCAAGTGTATATAAGGCGCAGTCGCCGCGTCTAGCTACCAGTACAAGCTAAAATGGACCAAGGTCGAATTCGTACTTTCGTGTACTAAGAGTGGCTGCTGGGCAACGACACGGGCACCGCGATCGCCAACATCTGCAGAGCGGGCAAGGAGGATGCAGTGTCCCAACGCACAGTCAGCCTCTGGTTCAATCGCTTCGAGAGCGGCGACACGAGCCTCGAGGACAGGGAGCACAGCGGGAGGCCTTCTACGGTGGATGATGACTAAGTCCGTCGCTGTTTCAAGGAGAAGCCGGAAGCCACCACCCGTGAACTGGCGACGACGCACGGCTGCAGCAAGTCCACCATCCACAATCGACTCAACTTACTCGGCTACCACAAAGTTCTGGCCCGTTGGATCCCCCACCGTCTGAAGGACGCCAACAAGCAGAGCCGCGTGGCCGTCTGCTAGTTCCTCCTCCTTCGTCCGCATCGCAAGGAGTTTCTCCAGGACGTGGTCACTGGGAATGAGAGCTGGGTCCTCTACGACAACGTCGCCCGCCGTGCCGTCTGGATCCCGCGCGGAGAAGAGCCGCCGACGACGCCGAAAGCCGACCTGCACCCGCTGAAGATCCTGCTTTGCTGCTGGTTGGACACCAGAGGCATGCTATACTTCGAGCTGCTCCCGCAAGGCAGGACGGTCACAGCCTCCATCTACACCGATCAGCTCGAGAAACTAGCCGCCGCCATCCGAGAAAAGCGTCCCCGACGGTACTCGGTCCACCTGCTGCACGACAACGCGTGCCTTCACGTGGCGAACGAGGCCCAGCAGAAGTTGGTGGCGCTCGGCTGGGAGACGGTTGCCCATCAGCCGCATTCCCCGGACCTCGCTCCCTCCGACTACCACTTGTTCCGCCCGCTGAAGCACCATTTGGCCGGAAGAAAATTCACTAACTACGACAACCTCAAATCCGACATCGCGGACTTCTTCAAGTCGCAGCCCCCGGAGTTCTGGGCGAAGGGCATTGGCGACCTGGCCAATCGATGGGCCACTGTTGTGGATAACTGTGGTGACTATATTGTTGATTAGACTTGTTTTTCAATAAAGTTGAAAAAAATTAAAAATGGCGAAATTTTCGGACAAGAATTATTGGACAACCTGGCATGTCACCTCGCCACGGGGGGATAAAGTAAGTCTAAGCTTCCCTCTTTTACTTTTTGTAACCTGGATTCCGGAAAACTTCACTGGTTCTATAGACGATTTCCCAGTGAGAATTTTGAACATCATCATAATAGCAGCTCCTTCTCGCCGTCTATAGAGTGTAGGCGATCTTACAAGGAAATGACCAGACCTGGTCGCCAGAACTATCCATGAGACCAGCTTTTTCTGATCGACTACTTCCCGGGTAGTCATAAAAACCCTAGCCTAGCTGCCCGAGTAATAGCAAAAGAAAAAGTAATGGGCGTAGAAGTTGCGAGCTCTGTAGGTAAAATAAAATTTATCTGCCGTAAAATGTTTGTATCGTTCGAATTATCGAAAACGTGGCTCATATTCGTGTTCAGCGCCTCAAATATCCCCTTGAGAGAAGTTTAAGCGAAATTTTTTTTTGTTTTTTTTTTAAATGAAAAAAATGTTGAATATTTTATCATTGCTCCAGCAGCTAAAATAGGGTTTTTGCAAGTACCCAGAGGGTGGTAGATCAGAAAACCATGGCTACTGCGTAGTTGGGTCAATCCCTAGTTAGAATCATGGCCCTCTCGGCACCATTAAGCACTTGGGTATAAGCAAGACCTAAGAAGATCTCACTCGAAGTATGTATGCTGGTGTTATTCAGGGTGGTTAATACGAATTCAACGTCCATTTGTCGATTTTCGAAATGCTAAGGTAGGTTTTGCTCCCCAAATGACATGTGTCGTGACTTTCGTCCGACTTATTCCTTGCTGACGTCATCTCCAACGCAGGGGCGGCAGAGTGCATAGACACCGGGGCATGGCGGCGTGCCAGTACGGTTAGGAACATTCTAGAGCAGGCAGAGACGCAGAGGGCGCAGGCGACCAGAGCCCCGCCCATCGATTACCATCACTCTTCTCGTCGTGGTGCGCGTCCGCCGGCTGCTCCGTCAAAATCAACGCAGTCGAGTCCGAGCTCTCCTGCCTCCAATGGATCGTCATCAGCCCAGCGAGCCGTAGCTCGCTGGCCAAGCAGTACGGCCGCAGACAGCATCCGGCAGAAGCCCGAAGTCATCAGGTGGGCTATTTTCCGTACTGCCTAAGAAGCAGACGCCCGAAGGAAGGGCAATGGCGCAGGGGGCCGTTGCCTCTGCCCCGCAGTCCCGGTGCCGTGACACACGTCTCACCGAAGTGACGCGGAGGAAACGCAGCGGTCCGGAGGCACCACTTAGGTCCGACCCCTAGTTACCGGGAGGAGTCCGCACTTGACCCGTAGGAACGTTGTATCTAAAAGAGGTTGAACGCATCATACGTATCTGGTGTTCTGTTGTGTAGCAAAAGTACAGACAGTGTTGCGGTAATATCCGCAGGCTACGGCCTTATTCAGTGCAGTCGACAGCCCATGTGTATTTTGTGTTATGTTCGCTTTGGAGTCGCGAACCAGGGCGCCGAGGTCGACAAGATGTATTTGTGACCTAAACACTGATGAGTATTGGGTGGTTATTATATGTGTCA
This sequence comes from Aplectana chamaeleonis, assembly GCA_029168955.1. Taxonomy (NCBI): domain Eukaryota; kingdom Metazoa; phylum Nematoda; class Chromadorea; order Rhabditida; family Cosmocercidae; genus Aplectana; species Aplectana chamaeleonis. The sequence continues at coordinate 6,126,723 of JAPDOI010000002.1, read as the reverse complement.
GCTCGAACAGGGCTTGGGCCTTTATGTGTACGTCCCTTACCCACAGTGGCAGTGTCGGTAATGAGCGAGCATAGCGTGCAGAGTCCTGTCGCAGATGTCCCCAATACGTGACGGGCGGGTCTGTCACCCACACCGCCGATGCAAGGAGCTTGGCGGACCCGCACGTCGCGACAACATGGTACCTACCGTAACATATAGTAAACCTCAGAATTTCGACAAACGGACCACAGTTTCGTTTTCAGCACTCTGGATCACTCCTACTCACAAGTTTTGAGCCAAATCCGAGAACTCATCCCAAAACACTGTGAAAATTTCGTGGGGGGCCCCTACCTTGCGTCCTGATTTTGAAAACGCGTGTAGCTTTTCTTCAGAGTGTAAGGCAGCTGCGAAGGCCGTAATCGGATTCTAGGCTTAAAACGGTTCTAGAAAAGTAAGTGCATTACATCCGGAGTGGCCAGGCTGAATAAAAGTAATTCCCTTGTTAGCATTTTTCACACTCCTGTTCTCAGCCGGCGACATACGACGGCTCAGGTGGTTTTGTTCTGTTCTAAGGCTGACGAACACAGCCTGCCCGGTATTTGTCTAATCCATCCTCAACACCCATATCGCAAGAATCTCTTTTTTTTGGTTGGTGTATTTTACTCACTGGTGTGTGGGTCGTTAATAGACCCTTTTCTGCTGTCGCGTGATTACTGGTTTTGCTGGCGCACCCGTAGAAGGAGCAACACACTCGAGAGGTATTTCATCCACCTTATTCCAAGATTTTCCTTCCTCTCTTATCATCAAAAATTCGAATCCAAACACCGAAATCATCACCAGACCAAACCCTTTTTGAAGCTCAGGATAATATGTGTGAATATCACCCGGTACTTGATAGCGGCGAAGGTAGCGCTGCAGGAAATACGCCTTCAGAGGAGCCTCGAATTTTTCCCAGAGCGATTCATGGAATCATACCTGACTGAAAAGGCGAGCGTTCGAGGTGAAGTGGTAGAATCAGGCCAATCATGAGGGAGAGGCCGAGAATGGAGAGATTCCGAGTGAGCTTCAAGTCGATCATCTGAATTGAATGGGAACTGATAACTCCACCACCTTGTACAGCAAAGAACCCAACTTGCATTACCTGTAGATTGCTCATTGCTACACCAGCTATCATTGAGATGCCAACGGTGAGAATTCCTCCTACTAAAGCATCTGGTATGGAGGCTAGGAGAGCGGCCATTTTCGTGAACAGACCTAACAAAACTAGCAGCAGGCCGGCGGTTTGCATCGTAGTTCGACTAGCCACCTGGAAAGTTCGCGATAGAAGAAGGAAGAAGGATCGCTGGCTACTAAATTATTTATGCCCTACGAACTTGCCCTAGTGACATGAATCAAAGCGATATTCTCCGCATAAGTGGTGACACCAGTACCGACACCCATAATAGCTGCTAACATACTGCCAAGTCCTGAGGAGCACTGGAGAAATTTCATAGGTACTGGGTCGAACACAGATGTTCTTACCCTCGGTCATTATGGCACGATTGACGGCGCTCTTTGGAGGGGCACGTTGTTGTGAGACTCGAGCTAACAGATCATAGGATCCAATATTCTCGATCACACTGGACAGGCACGAGGCCACATACCCCAGGCACAGTCCCATGCTCCATTTTGGCCAACCGAATTGGGCTGAATCATGGATTGAAAGCAATATATATCCTCACAATCTCCATGGACATAAAAGGAGGTATGAACTCACCAGGAAAAGGCACCTGAAACCACGGTGACTCCCTCAGAACTGTTGTAGTGGCGTTCTTATCGGTTCGAGCTTGTCCACCGGCAGGCTCGAAGTCGGTCAAGGTCATTAGGTAACAGATGAACCACACTAATATGATGCTGAGTAGATACTGAAAATGATGAAAGGAAAATTATTCAGGAAGAAGAATCCTAAGGGTTCTATTCATGCGTCCTCGCACGTCGTCACCATTTGCCGCGACGTGTGTCGTCTTCCTTCAGATACGAGTGGAGGCGTGGCAATTATTAACAGAACTTCTCACGCCACCCTTAGATACCACACATACTTTTGCGGTATCTGTGAGTAGCGTGAAGTTCCCCAAGCATGAAAGACAGTCAATGTGATACTGCTGCCAAAGCCAGGCGAATCCTTAAGGTTATGGCCCTTTCACAAGTGGAACCATTCAGCGTTGGGCGAGCTGAGCGAAATGGTGTGTACTCTGTTTACAAATTAGTCTTAAAACTCATGGTCCGCCTCTATGCCTATACTGACTCCTTTCTACGGCAATCGACGGGTTTCGGGCCGACCCCGGTATGTAATACCGTAGACGATTGAAACATCGCTGGCGTTACTCAAGACTCTTCAGCTGGAGAGCGGAGTTGTGAGGAGGGTACGGGCGTTGCCAAGCGGAAGGGTACGCAAGCTATTTGCCCTGTCGTGACTTTTGTCTGACTCTCTCAATCAATTCCTTAAAGGTCCGACAGGAACACCGGCATCGGGTCCTGTCGGTGCGTTAGTGCGGTAGATTATTCGAGAGCGCGGTAGACACGCCTACCCATATCGATGAAATAGAATGTCAGTCACAGGGCGGACAGTGTCGCACGAACCGTCTCGACTAACCCCCAGCAATGGAGCTGGCCTCCGATCGCAGTCTAGTCGATGGCCGCATTTTTCACTGATGATCGATAGCTTACAGTCGCAATGGTCAATGCAGCAACCAGCCAACCCCTTCTTACTGACTTGCCTCTTGTCCAGCGGTCTACGTGGTCGATGAGGAGTTCGTCGTTGGTGGAACTGGTGTGGGTCTTCGAAAAAGACGATTTGCTCGAAACGTCAGGCCAATAAACCAGTACCACCAAATATCAAACCTGTACGGCAAAAGATCTCAAGTACTTTTAAATCATGCCCAGGTTTCAAGACAGCCAGACATGGAACTCAACCTCTTTTCTTGCTCACTTGCAAGTTCAGCGCAGTTGAGCAGTGCTGCATGCCCAAGCAGCATGGAAGGCCGCATGTTTCTACGCAGAAGTTCACGCCGTACTGCACAAAACACAGACGTTCAAAGTCAGACAGTGGAGCAGGGGGCCAGGTGCTCTATCCCGTGGCCTGGTGGTGACACACGTCCTACCGAAGCCCAAGTCGTTAGACTCTGGTCAGGTCAGCCACCTAGGATTGACGTGCAGTCCCTGATCTTCCCTAATTGCCAGGCATGTGGACCTGGGCTGGATGGTCCGCTCACGCCGCCGATGCATGAGGAGGAGGATCTTTTGCTCCAGAATCGCGACATCCCAGTTACTGGACGAGGCACTTCATTAAGCTCTACTAGTTTTATTTGTAGTTGACTAACTCGGCTAAATCACTAGTCCTTAAATCAGGTGTTCTGTTGTGTAGCAAGAACACATACTGTTCACCTCCGCACTGCCGTTCAGTCCGCAAAGTGCACGCTGATTGCGAAATCCTGCTGCGGCGCGGTTGCGAGTATCCTCAGACAGGGATGTGGGATCACCCGGGCGGTTTTTGCCTTTGGTGCCCGGGTGCTCCCACCGTCCGGGTGATCTCACATCTCTGTCTGAGGATACTTGCAACCGCGCCGCACCCCGATTTCTCCATCAGCGTGCACTTTGCGGACTGAACGGCAGTGCGGAGGTGAACTGTACATTCGAGCGGTCGATGACCTTGGCCAATGTGCCCTTATATTGGTTGATGATACATTTCAGTGTGATTATTGAATGCTCATTGCAGTAGCTAACCAGTGAGCTAGGGTGTAGTCGCATGATCGAGGGGTAAGTATGTGATGGGTCATTGTTGTAGCAGAGGTCGTAGTCCATCGGAGCATTAGGGCTTAGTAGTATTGATTCCCGCAGTGGCAGTGAAGGAAACGAGCAGGGTGGGCAGTCCCCGATCGTTCTGGATTGCCACTGACTCGGAACTATAAGAGTCACGGCGAAGTACATAAAACATGTATATTTGACCGCGATGGAGATGCGATAGTCTAGCGACGTATAATGATGACATGGGGTATCAACTAGACAAATGGTCCTGTTCAAAAAGCAACTTGCCGGAAATAGCCCAAACAGCCGGACTTTGGTCTGTGTTGCGCTCTTCTTTCTGAAGGAGTAGTATGGAATTGGTACTCTGACGTTCTCCAGATAGACTGTCATTGCCACCGCACTGGCGAGCATCCTATATCAAAACTTCGTCCGAAACACAATACTTTCTGTGACCGATCAGTTAAGAGTGATCTCACACTAAGGAAATCCAGTGGAGTGACAGCTTGGCTTCTATGGTTGGCACCATGCTTGCGCACAGTAGTATCATCACTGGAACTATTGTCATTGGTCCAATACACTTAGCCAGAACTCCAGCCAGTCCTGTGCCTCCAACTACGAGAAAAGAAGCACAGGCGATGAATAAGCTGCCGGAAATCTGAATATCTCCGGTAATTCTCATACATTCTACACTACACCTCATTCACCTCTTGAAGCCTTCCATGCCAAATATCGGTCGCAACCACGTCGCTTTCGTTGAATGGGCATTCGCTGGCCCGAAGCGCCTTGTACGCCAAGAGAGGGGGAACGAATGACATTGCAGGACCGTGTAGGACGCATAGTCTGCAATAGTGGCGGATAAGCATCCAAAAATGTTCATGCCTTTTTCGAATGAGAATGATACTGCCTCTAGTGTGCAGGTTTTATAGCAGAGAGTATGTCGGTAAGAAGAAACGAAACCAATTACCGCAATCCAAAAGTCGTCTGGATTATGGTGGCAATACCGCAGCTGACAAAAGTCGCCGCAATCAACTGGACTCGCAGCTGCACCGTTGCATCTCCTGCGCACGCTACCTCAGAGACCAGGAATGGAAAAATGAGAAGGCTGGAGAGGCAAAGCATTGCCTGCTGAAATTCGCTGAGATTGCTCATAATGGCATAGTATCTGCCGAAAAAAAGAAATTCTACGGTGATGGCCTGAATCTTCGCAAACCTGAAATCCGAAGACAAAGGAGGCTGACCATGGTGGCATGTCGTTAACCCGAAGATGCAGAGGCTCATGGTTGCCCATTGTGGCACTTATCTGTATGAAAGAGGTATAAATTTTATAGTCATATTCAACTGACTATGAGAGGATATGAGCAAACTGTTCTGATTGGAAAACACTAGTATGTCTTGCCGAAACAAACCATTGTTCGGTATAGCATTGCTCTCTAATCCTATTCGAGCCATCAGAAGGATTAAGCATCTATTCAGGTTTTTATGCGGCCTACAGTACAATATCGCGCATCAGACGCAATACATGACCCCTGTGATGGTTCCATCCTGTGAATAAATGGCTGGATTGCTATCAAGCTCCCTTCGTTGTGATGCAGTGATTATAGTAACAACACTTCTGTTAATAGTTAGCAGAAACTCTTCAGTTGAACGTTTAATGACAACGTTTCGGGCCTAAGCCTTTCTTCAGGTCAACTGAAATACAAATAAAAATAAAAAGCATCGAAAAACTTTAGTATCAACAGAGGCTGCTGACCAACCAGTTGTGGTGAAGGGTGGACTGTGTCAACTACAGCCAAGGAGCTCAATGCTTTCTAAATAGGTAGGGTGAGACGGAGGAGATGGCGGGGTGTTGTTACATCCCACCTACCTCTATTCAGACATGGGTAGTAAATGGAGGGACGGGGTCTCACATGATAACTGTGGTATTGGTGGAAGGGTTTGGATGAATCAACTAGCTCGCCACTGTTATAAAGTGATTAGCCTTATCGCGGCTTTCATTTCCTCTTTGTTGTTGACCGGTGGTTTCAACCTCCTCATTTCCATTGACTCTTTTATCTTCCTCTCTACCGTATCCGCGATATTTCTGTGAAGGATTGTATTTTCAAAAGCAGTGTTCACGATAGAAATCACATTTCTGTTTTAACGCCTATCTTGAAAACGGTCCTATTCTGATTTCAATGATGTCTCTGGAATCGTACAAGACCTTTTGGGAGCGGAGTTATGGTCCCTCAAAAATTGAGCTAGGAAAGCATGGTGGACGAGTTGTCCGAGGCTTGTAACTTCCGTCTTTTGCAGCTAATGTATGCGAGCTGACCTGAGTAAAGAGAGAAGTTGAGAGTGAAGGGAAGAACGGGGCTTTTGATAGGAAACCATACCTCATCTCACGATCTCGAGTGTTCCATTCTTCACGTCGAGGGGCGGAAAGGGGCCGGACATGCCCAAAGCGGCGGGGTTTGCCCTTTTTTCTAAGCCTTTTTGCGGCTCCTGAGCAGCTTTTCGTCCCGCTTCTTCGACGCTGTTCTGCTTCTGAGAGCCACGAGAAACGTTTATCATGGAAAAGTCGAGGATGAAGTTTATCTTTAACAGTGCCTTTAACTGAGGTGGTTGTTCCAGCGTGTGCCTTGAAGTGCGATGCTTTGAGAACGGACTTTCTGAGTAGCTTTGTGGGGCTCTCAGTGCTCTTCTGTGTTCGTCCATCCGCAAAAAGAGTGGTCTAGCTGTCTCGCCGATGTAAAACTCCTGGCAGACCAGACAATCGACTCTTTACACCACGCTTCTCATCTGGCACACATTCGCTCCTCCACTGCAATCTGGACAATTGTTGCGTTCGCACTGATTTTCGTATAGACGCGACGACTTAAGGAGACGTCTTAAGCTAAGCGCTGGCACACGCTGCAGCAACCACCTCTGCTTGAAGTTACAATCCTTCACAGAATTATCGCGGATCTAGTAGAGAGGAAGATAAGGGAGGCAATGGAGATAAGGAGGCTGAAACCGCCGATCAACAACAAAGAGGAAATGAAAGCCGTGATTTATAAAAGTGGTGAGCTATTGGATAATCAACGATTCATTCAAACCCTTCCACCAATACCACAGTTATCATGTGAGACCCCGTCCCTTCATTTACTGCCCATGTCCATATAGAGGTAGGTGGGATGCCACAACACCACACTATCTACTCCCTTTCACCCTACCTATTTAGAAAGCATTGGGCTCCTTGGTTGTGCTTGACACAGTCCACCTTCCACCACAACAGGTCGGTCAGCAGCCTTTGTTGATGTGAAAGGTTTTCACTGCTTTTTTTGTATCTGTATCTCAGTTGACCTGAAGAAGGGCTTAGGCTCGGAATGTTGTCATAAAACGTTCAACTGAAGAGTTTCTGCTAACAGAAGTCGTCAAATTATGAAACGCAGGGAACCTTCAATACTTTCAGTAACAACACTGTTGAATACTGTTCTCTACGCAATGATCATATTGTTGTATGAACATCACCAGTTCGCTAATCCAGCCTTAAGCGATCATGACCAAAGATTAAGACTCTTTTCCGTATAGTAATCTCTGGATAACCATAAAAAGTGGAACAATCGAGCCAGAAAGAGAAAAAAGCAGGGTGCGTGGACATACAATCGACTCAACTGTTTTGTATGAACAGCGATCGCGATCGTATCTCGAGACCAAAAACTGGTTGGTATCTCATCGATGGAGCCGCTTATGGGGCAGTGGTATAGAAACATATACGCATGAACTAATAGTTCCCATAGACCTTCCATGTAGTGGTTCCGGAGAGTGTATTAGTGATGCTACATCATCTATTTGTTCATTAATCAATACTCCGTAAAGGATGCGTTCAAATCATTTGTTTCACAGATCTATGGTACAGAGACAACACGATATAACGAAAAAATCGGAAATAACAGAATGCCTTTATCTTGAACCAGTGGAGGAGATTAAGAAATTGTTGTTAGCTAAAAGCGCTCTAACTGTAGAAGCAGATGGCGAAGACGTACTGAAAGATATATCCGTTATGGAAATGGTATCACGAGAAATGGAAATGGAAATGAATTTTTCTTGCTCTAAACCGATGCTGTTAGATAGACAACCACATGTGTCCCTAGGGAAAACTTCAATCCTGTCACAATTGACAGGTATCTGAGATGAATCCATTATAGTAGAAACAGTTGAAAAAGGTAGACATGACGCCCCACTAGCATGGGTTTATAGGTGATACTTTATCCTCCCACCATGAAATGGTATCTGGGCTGTTCTGTCAGGAGCTAGTAAACGACGAAAATCAGTTGCTTGTATCACCTCTGAGTTAGCCCCATTATTGCTCTCAAGTTGAAAAAGGCTCGCTTCATGTGCAAATGAGTGGGGAAATCATACAAAAACTAGGTCAAAAGCAGAAGCGATTATGAAGAATATAGACAGTGCCCATGATTAAGACCAATCTCGGGTTTCCATCGGAAATCGAAGGGACTGCGGCCCAATGCAGGAACAACAACGTCGAAAAAAACAGCTTTTAGCAAGTCCACATTGTCTCCCCTATACGGCTCAGAATATGACTGCACGAACGCACGAGGCCCAGTTTACACCACAGCCATCCATCGAGGTAAGCATGTTAGAAGGAAGGATAAGATAGCCAAAGGCTACATTCGGGTGAAGCCAGCGTGCTTACTACGCTGATGGCTGTTGTGTAAACTGGGCCACGTGTGATCTCACCGTCAGCTTTAGGCTTTTGATTCCATGTGGAAAATCAAAAAGTAGTTTTCATTGTGGGCACTGCCTTTAAGATGTAGTATCACTGCTGTAAGTCTTCATAAAACAGGCAAGCACGAATATACATACATCTGAAGCCGACTACCATGCGAGCTAAGACCAGATCTGAACAGCAATCTAATTACTCTGCCAATTAGAGACTTGATGCCTCAGCAAAAGAGACTTGATGCTCATGTACAAGTCGGCATGAAGTCTTAATATGCCGCGTTAAATTCACTGTATGGGTGAATTTGCCGCTAGGATAGGTGAGAATGAGGTGGATATCCCGGGAAAATGGTGCGAACTGGCAGCGAGAGACGGTCCAATTTACCCCCAAAATGAGGTGAGATTACCACGAAAAATGGGTGAGTTTACCTCGGAAATTTCACGAATTTGAAGGTCCACAGCGGAGGAAGCCCCGCCTTGTCCGCAACATGTGCGTAATCTTCACCGGGGTCTGCGGTGAGGAGCCACCCTCTGCGGACCGCGGCGTATAACTCGCCCCCCCCCCCCCCCGGGGGGATACCCACTGTATCCTCCCAGCAGCCAAAATTATGCTGGCCTCCGGAGGGTGACCCGAAGTCACCATGAGGCGGCTTTTATACCGGCTGTGCTCATGGTAAACACATGGAGACGTGATCAATCGTTTTATCATGTTTTCGCTGAGATGTTTTCACTTGTTTAGAAATTTCTGAGATGTCAGCAACGGCGGTAATTTCACCCTTTGCGCTGATTGATATCGAGCCGCTCAACAACTGATATGCATTAGCATGTTAGCGCTGGCGGTATTTTCACTCTTTGCGCTGACTGATATCCAACCGCTCAGCAAATTCACCCTTTGCGCGGAGAAGCTTTGATGACGGCGCTAAAGGTGAATTTGATGCCTAATGATAACAGAGCGTGATGAAGGCCACTTTCCCCCAAGTCTCGAATGAGATAAGCCAACTGGCACATAGGCTAATGCAGACTATGTGCATGAGAGAACATTTTGGCTTAGTGGACACTGAATATCCCAGAGCGCGTGCTTGTTGATCAAATTATCCAGTATTTGCTAGCATTGAGTTTGATTTTCATTCGAAGAATACTAAAGCAGAATAGTCAGAGACTTTGCGCCCAAGCTGAAGAGACTTAAATGAGGAGCACACTTCACAATTTACATTACAGTACATTCACTGATTTTGAGTGGAATCTCCCATTTTGATGCCCGTACGTGCAATAAACAAAAGCTGGAAATTCATGAAATTATATGTATAAATTTTTTGAACTCATGGTGCACAATCGACATAGGAAAGGGATCAAACCGACTGTTGAGTACCGACACAACCACAAATGGAGAGAATCAATTACTCTCCCTCCAGAGAGCCCACTAGTGCGAGAAGCAGAGAGAGGCTAGCCTTCTTATCACTCAATATCATTGTGTGTTTTCCAACTATCATCTATAAAGGGTTCATGATCGTTGGACGGTGAGAGGGAGTACGGAAAGGTTTCCAGTGGCTGAGTGACGTAATCCGGGCTGTTAGTAAGTGGGTGATACCTCACTACATGGTGTGTCAAGAGTTAATTCGCTCACCGAAACCCTATCATGATTTGCAAAGTGTATGGTTGATGGCCACGCTGCACGATAGTCATCACCAAGAAAGGTGTAGATCTTTAGTCTCCGAAAATCTTAGTCCAGCCATTCGGTCATTCTCCTGCGAGCAGCTTCGTTCCCAGAATACTTATGATTGGAAAAATGTTGCTGGAACGAGCGGAAGATGTCCTTATGACATAAATTGAAGAGTGGTAATGGGAACGGTGTTGATATATACAAGGTCTTCGATGAGGTTTGGAGTGACGTCCAGATGCTTCTCAGGGTAGCTGTTCTGTAGACAGGTCGGCAGAAATGTGCATGACTCTTCAAAGTCTTCTAGTACAGTGGGATAAGCAGAGTGGTAGACATAAAGCATAGTTCCTTTACTTGAGAATTGGGAAGAGGTGCGGCTTCTCCCTAAATATGGCGCTCTCTCGTAGAGAAGGAGCAGGCGAACTGGCGTTGGTCCTTCTGTTCTGCGCAGATTTGAAATGTGCATTATCCCGCCCCCAACGCATTCTCGAGCGGCAATAGGAAGTCGACTTCGACTGTTTGAGCATATACCAAGAAGAACGAAGATCTAAAGAAAGTTTGAAGTCACTCGGCATTGAAAAAGAGTTCAGGCGCGATGTTTTATTTTGTAGGAAATAAAAGAGTGAGAGATGGATGGAATGTGTTCAAATTGGGCGGAAGATCATGAAAAATGGACACGGCCGAGTACTAAGGCGGCACATCTTGGTGAAGATGCGGACTGACCGCATCGGGCGGAAGCCAGCCGATTAAGTCCAGTCAAGCCAATACGTTATCTCTTTGGCTGCGTGAGTCTGCCTTTACGTGCTGTGGATCGTCAGCTCTGACTATACCCTACTTCAACCTAGCAGAGGCCTTGAGAATAGATTGTGGCAACAGAGGCCACTTGTGTTTTTTTGAGTAATCAAAGACACAACACCCTTTCTATCTGTCTTGTTTTGACACCCGCCGACTCAGACAAACCATCGCTCGGAGCAGAACCGGTTCCTTCCAATTATGAAGTCATCGCTCGGACAGCGGCCGAGGGGCGTATTGGCACCGCGGTCCCTGTACGGTAGGAATATCAGCGTCGGCCGCTCTCCGGCCGCCCTCAGGGCGACAGCGGTGCCATTACCTGAGACAGAGAGAGGCGCGGGATTGGTTGTTCCTTGAGTGATAATGTGCGGGCCACGTTATCACTCAAAGAACAACCAATCCTGCCGGTATAAAAGGCTCTCGTGTAGACGGGTAGTTGGCCTTTCGAGGCCACTCTTGAGAGGTGACCTAGGGTCACTTTCAGGAAGACAATTTTTGGCGACCGAGGGGATCCCTTATGGCCTGCGGTGGGGAAGGCTTCCTCATTGCAGACCATGCTGGGATGGTATGCTTGTTGCGGCCTGTGGCAGGATTAACCTCCGGGCCCACAGGCTGTAACAAGTACCTTATCCTCTCAAGAGGCTTCATCCTGTCCAGGAGAGGCGGGAATAAATAAAAAATAGCAGTTAGGAAAATTTCGAAAATCGCCCGGACAGGGACCGCAGTGCCAAATGCGACCGATTATCGCTCCGAGCGGAACTGCGGTCGCCGGGATAGCGGCTGATGTCGCCCGAAAAGTTGACTAATTTTGGCTCGGAGCGGAGAGACAGCGTCGCTCTGAGCGATGATTTGTCTCAGACAGCAACTGACTGTTGGCCATCGTCATTATACTGTTTATATCCCTATGTGTTCCAGAGCATATAGTATGTTGAAACGGAGAAATTGCCGGGAGTTTTGGCACAGCCTTTTCAAAGGCATCGTACGCGCTGAGAACCATACCCCCATTTTCCGCGTTTCTGAATTGCAATACGCCTGTAGCGGCCTAAGTATGCGGAAACCCCGCCAAAAACCTCAATTTGTAGAGAAATTCACTTTCAAAAATACGTGAACTTGGGATTCGAAGTTCGCGCAGGGTTCGTCTGGGATAGTTGCGCTAGAGGGCGAGGAACAGCTACTGAGTTTGTCCATTGGCGCATCGTCGGATACAATCCGGCCTTAGGGGAGATAAGCTGGTCGTTCTGTTTTTTTTTCAGTTGTTTCTTTTTGAACCACGTTGTTTTTATTTGTTGTTCCTGGCAATGCTCTCCATAATTTTGCTTTTGAATGCTGTTCACATCAGGTATAGCCAAAAAACATCAGGGGTGGCATGAACGTACGCGGCGGGTTGGGTTGGGGTTAGGCAGGGTTTGAGGCGTCGGCGCGTTTGATGATAGCGGCGCGATGGCTGAAAGGGGGTTCCGCTAGCACTGAAAAATCTTCCCCTCGCAAACCCTACCTAGGAGGGTGGGTCGGCCGAAATCCCGTTGAGACCCCAACTATTGATTATCTCCAGCACTCGCACAGCAATCATGAAACGCGCCGACGCCCCAAACCCTGCCTAACCCCAACCTAACCCGCCGCGTACGTGCATGCCGCCCCAGGAGAGGTTGGAAACCTGCTATGACGGTTCCTTATTTCGTCTTATTTCTGGAAACATTTTTAGTCCTTCATATGTCAATATGTTATGAAATAAGAATGGTATTTTTATACGTTATTCTCTGTCCGCGCAATTCCGACTGATAGTGAGACGGGTCCGCGTTTCTCAGCAAATGAGTTGATTTTTCGAAAGTCGTTCTCTATTTCAGCTTTAACTTTCCTGCCTCATTTGTTTCATATTTGGAAGCCCTGCTTCGTTCACGTTTTGTTTGTCTGTCAGCTAGTCAGTTTACCATTACCGACTGTCATTCTATCCTACGAGTCGTGAGCATTTAAAGACACTGTTCGCGATAAACTTCATCCTCGAATTTTCCATGGCAAACGCTTCTCGTGGCTCTTAGAAGCAGAACAGCGGGACGAAAAGCTACCCAGGAGCCGCAAAACGGCTTAGAAAAGTGGGCAAACCCCGCCGCTGTGGGCAAGTCCCGCCTCTTCCCGCTCCTCGACGTGAACAAAGGAACACTCGAAATCGTGAGTTGAGCGATGGTTTCCGATCAAATGCCCCGTTCTTCCCTTCATTCCCAACTTCTCTCTTTACTCAGGTCAGCTCGCATTCATTGGCTGCAAAAGACGGAAGTTACAAGCCTCGGACAATTCGTCCACCATGCTTCCATAGCTCAATTTTTGAGGGACCATAACTCCATTCCCAGAAGGTCTTGTACGATACCAGAAGTATCATTGGAATCAGAATGGGACCGATTTCAAGATAGGCTAAAAAACAGAAAAGCGATTTTAATCGCGAACAGTGCCTTTAACCGGTAAAGGAGTGGTCAGTGATAAGCGCTTAGCAATCGCTTGTGCAGTGACCACACATTTGGAGAAAATTTTCTGTGTAACTGGTAGCAGAATAGATGAAGTCAATGGAGTCCTGAACAAAGTCAAACATCCCATTGGACACATGTTTCTGAGCCTGAACAATGTTGAAGGGTTTCAGAGTTGGCGACATACGGAGACTCCGCGACGTCAGTTTGAGAACCGGAGCGTACCTATTCTCATTGCTCGCGTCAGATGTTATTCGTTGGGGTAAGGTTTGCTCCTATCCTGCGGTTTGGTACAATGGATTATTGGCTTCAGACGTGATTATGTCGATGATGAGGTCTGTTCGTGAAGAACGAGGGTTCATACTACGAGCTCTGGGCCGGCCCGCTGCAAGTACAGAACTCATGTCCAAGAGAAATGAGCAACTGTATGTCCTAGTTTAGATTCAAGCATCCCGAGACGAAGACCACCTCAACACGAAAGTTCATTGTTCTGGGTGAGTGTCTCAGGACATAACAGCTCAGTATCATTCAATCATTCGCATTTTAAATGAAGCCTGCCGAGAATTCTGACCGCGAGGAAAGTTCCACTTCAAGAAGTCTCAACAACCAAAATGTCTTCGCTCAACGACGGCAATCATATTTGCTGAAGAACACGAAACAAGTGCGAAGAATTTATATTAGTCTGTTATGTACAAAAACGAAAGCTCATGGGAAGTGAAATCATGCGGTCTCGACAGTCGCAACACTGTTCTGCCGTGAAGAATGGACCTTGGCAGCAGGTCGACTGGGAAGGAATGGGAAAACTCGTAGAAATGGTAGTGCATTCAGCATCCTGAAAATGGCCCATTTATAAATAGCTTGGTATTTGACCAGTTAGAAAAGAAAAAAAAGCGAACCTATTTATAAACTCGGGAAACGCGTAGCCGTCTTCGCCGTCTTCGAGCTGCTTCTTTTCTTCGTAGTCGGGAACGTGAAGGCCACGTTGTTGAAGCGTGGCTCCTAAGGGTAAGAGTTGGTATACTGACGCTCAGCGAAACTGATTGAATGCTATTTAGCTACCTGGCACGGTATTGTCCAAAATCACAGCCACAACTCCACCCACAAGCATCTTTATACTTAGCAACATATTGATAATCTGGTCCCATTCAGGGTTGCCTGGAAGTCAAGCGTATTTCACCACATTGGAGAGGACACTAGAAGGAAGTTAACATGGGCTTCCTACCCACCTAATCTGAATGGTGACCGTTCAAGATGAAGTGGAAGTATCAAGCCAGCCATTAGGGACAATCCCAATATGGAAAGATTCCGTGTAAGCTTCAAATCGATGAGCTGAAACAGTATGTTATAGGGATGAAAGAAGAAAGAAGAAGAATCTAGAAGTGCTCCGAAGGGAGAATTGACTGACTTGTAGATTGCTCAATGCCACACCGGCTATCATGGATACTCCCATTGTGAGCACTCCACCTATTAATGCGTCCGGAATCGACGCCAATAGGGCAGCCATTTTCGTGAACAGTCCCAGCAGAATCAGTAGAAGCCCAGCGATTTGCATTGTTGTACGGCTGGCTACCTAAAAAAAAAGAATATTGCTGACATAAGCTACCCAGAAGAGCAAAGCTGGTGAGCGCTCACCCTTGTGATATGGATCAGGGCGATGTTTTCCGCGTATGTCGTGACGCCGGTGCTCACACCCATCAAAGCCGCGAGCATACTGCCGATTCCTGAAGAACAATGTTCGGAAGCATATGTGATGGGCGACAAATGTCGAAAATGGCAAAAATCTGGCTGGGAACCCACCCTCAGTCATGATGGCGCGGTTGACGGCGTTTTTTGGTGGAGCTCGTTGTTGTGAAACGCGAGCCAGCAGGTCATAGGACCCGATGTTCTCAATGACGCTAGACAGACAGGAGGCCACGTAGCCCAAACACAGACCCATGCTCCATTTCGGCCAGCCGAATTGACCTGGAAAAACAGTTCTGTTCAAAGACAAGGTGAGATGCCAGGCAAATGGATTCTTTTGTGCCCTCAACATACCAGGAAAAGGCACCTGGAACCAGGGCGACTCCTTTAGTACCATGATTGAGATGTTTTTGTCGGTCCGAGCTTGACCGCCGACTGGCTCAACATCGGTGACTGTCATCAGGTGGCAGATAAACCACACGAACAGGATGCTCAGCAAGTACTGTAAAACGCCGTATGTAAAGCATTGTAGAAGAAAAAAAAACACGAAATAAAGACACAAACAACACAACTAAAGAAACAAGACATGTAAAGAAAATAGCTGAAATAAATTATTCTGAGCAGCAATTTACTAACCGGAAATTGTCCAAAAAGCCTGACTTCTGTTGATATGACCCGTCTCTTTTTGAAAGAATAGTAGGGTATCGGCAGACGAAGATCTTCCAGATAAACGGCCATGGCTACTACGCTGGCCAGCATGCTGGAAAGGCATAAGATCATGTCTGAGAGTTTAGGCATTGCCTTCTTGCTATGGATTTCACTAAATACATATTATATCCCGATTACAGAAGGATAATCCTTTTCGGTTCAGAAGTTTTCTGCTCAAACAAGATCAAACTCACACTAATGAGATCCAGTGCAGAGAAAGTTTGGTTTCAAGTGTCGGCACGATACTGGTTGTGAGAAGAATCATCAGAGGCACGATTGTCATTGGTCCGATAAGCTTAGCCAGGGCTCCAGCAAGCCCTGTGCCGCCGATCAGTATAAACGATATGCAGGCTACGAAAAGACTGCCAGAGATCTGGAATCACCCTGCTCCCTCAAGAACATAGTGACCCTATGGGTGAAATTCGACGCTTTGCCCACCTCCTGCAGTCGGTCCTGCCAAATAGCGATGTCAACGGTGTCGCTCTCTGTAAAAGTACATTCGCTTGCTCGAAGTGCCTTGTAGGCTAATAATGGAGGAAGGAATGCCATCGCTGGACCATGAAGTACACACAACCTAAATCAAGGGCATACCTTTAAGAGAAGAATCAAGATATAACTGTCAATGCTGAGTCGCGACTTACCTTAATCCGAACGTGGTCTGGATGATAGTGGCTATTCCGCAGCTGACAAAAGTGGCGGCTATCAGCTGAACCCGCAGCTGCACGGTGGCATCTCCTGCACACACCGCCTCGGAGACCAGAAATGGGTAGACAAGTAGTCCAGACAGGCATAGCATTGCCTGCTGAAAACAATAGAGGTTTATTATACACTCCTGCGCTCAGATTGTCAGCCAATTGATTAGTAAACTAAACTGACCTGAAACCCGAACATCAACGCCGCCGACCATGCTGGCACTTCATTCACTCGCAGATGAAGAGGTTCGTGAGTGGCCACTGCGACTCCCATCTAACTGCTCCTGAACGGTCCTCACTTTAGTTTGTGGCGAAGGAAGACTGATGAACATGAACAATAGAAGAGGTACGAAAGTAATAATTTTGGGAAGATTTATACAGACTAAACTGTGCACTATGTAGAATAGCACCTGTTTACTTCCCCTTCAGTTGTCCTATCTGTATGTATAATCGTAACAGTAACCATTTGACTCACCACAACAAAGTGGTTTCGCTCTCTCGTTAGACCCGATTATGGGCGCCACACGCGGGATGTTGGTTAGCACTTCGTCCCGTATCAAACTGTAGTCGTACCTGAAAATCCAGTCATTAACGCAAACCTTTCGAGTTCCAGATCATAATTGGACCCATGGAACAGGCGAGCACATTTGTGCATATATGTATGCATGTATGATCGAAATCCAAGGAAGTTTGTGTTTGCCCAAGAGCAGTAACAATATAGTTGTGATGGTTGACAGCAAATGATAAAGTGGTTTTGCGGTTTCTTCCCATTAGGAATTGATACATACATGTCACCTAATGAAACGACCCGGCTATGATAGATGAAATGAGATTACCCAGAAAAGAAAACAATAAGAGAATGTGGAAGGACTCTGGTTCGTAGCCGAATTGTGAAGTCGTTGGACGGAGATGACCTATTTTCAAGCATTACACTGCCTTTCTAAAGGTTACATTCTGCCCATAATTTCAGGTTCTTTGCAATACATTGAGATGGAGGAATGCAGAATCAGTTCTATGATATATACTTTCAAAACTTGACCATGCACAACAACGAGTGGAGAAACAGAAATAGTTTCTTCAGAAGTCGTGCAGTGAGCACTGACACGAATAGAAGAAAATAAGGAAGAATAGAATACAAAGTACCAAGATTCATTCAAACATAAAACAGTACTCATATCGAAGGATATCTCATTAAGGCATGAAAGTAAGAATACAAAATGGTTCACTCTGTGAAATTCCTATTCAAGAAAAATTTTGGACATTGACGGACTCTTATGTATGAAATAAGTAGCCGTGCTTTCGCCAGTATATTGAGGAATGACGGATTGACCTCAACAGATATAAGGAAGTAAATTTCTCTGTTGATACACAAATGAGGAAAACTGCACAGGCGCCGAAGTCGCCTAATTGGGTTCACACCATACCGGTTGGATTACATTTAATCCAAATAGGAGCACTTAACCATGCACAACAACGAGTGAGTCTCATGTACACATAATATACTATGCCTACACTAACACGTGGGCAAGGTTAGAAACATGTAATGCAGACTTTCACCTCCGACAGCTCCCAGCCGAGACGACACAGTAAAAGTCCCGTCTAGGAATGGAATGTGTGAAGAGTAATTATCCCGATTGCAAGATCGGATTGGGAGAACTTGTCAGTGCTACTTTTTCTGTCACCTCCTTTCTCCCTTTTCGCCAAATTAAGGGCTGGAATTTGAACGCACATGAGACAAAGGCAGTGTGACGAACTCGTCAGGCCTTTATCTCTCTCAATGTGACGTTAGTAGCACTGAGGTTACTATCCTACACAATCGGATACTGGCATTAATCAGTAAATAAAACATGAAAAAGACAGGAAAAATCACATCGAAATCAGTAGAGGCCGGGAAATAGCCGTAAGACACCAAGGTTGTTCCATGTCACACAACAAATCTTTTATATAAAGTTTTGTTTTTGGTTGACATTAGGTAATCGACTCGCTCTTGAGTAGTATGAGGTGCAAAACATGCATGTTCAAATCAACACAAGAAGGAAGTGGGGGGGGGGGAATGAAGGCAAGGTCACAGAACACATTCGCATTAGCCGTAATGTGAACCATGGTGCTTTGTCATGAAAGCGTACAAAAATCGCGCATGATGAGCGCATTCTGTCATTTATGAAAAACACTTCTCACGCTTGAAGCGGAGGAAGAAAAAATTCACACTTTAGGGTCAAATCGTACTGAAAAATCTGCCACAGCTTACATAGATAAAGCTATACGGAGCGTTGCTGGGTAACAAGCAGGTACCTGCCTATGCCAGCCAGGTAATACAGCTCCAAAACGTCCCCTCTGGGGAACTGCTCCTTGGCAGGATGAAGCGGGTTGTATCGCGACACCAAGAATGATGATGGAGGGTTGTAAGAGTTTCGGACCAAAAATGCGAAATGTTTCGGTCACGGAAGGGACGGGTCGTAGCCTTGCTGAGGTCAAACACAATGGCCCACATAACCCTGCCGGCTGACCAGCACTGGGGCCGGATTCATCTGGGTAGAGGTAAAGGCGTCGGCATGTTTGATGATTACCCTGCGAAAGCGGAAGATCGCTAATCGACAGAGCCCTTGGTCTACCCAGCTAATGGGCTGGGCCAGCTGAGACACTGCTCTGGTAGGATACCATAGGCTCTCACGGGGTAATCATCAAACGTGCCGACGCCTTTACCCCTACCAAAGACACGTGTTGATGAATCCGGCCCCTGGTTCATAGTAGTCGGGTAACCCTAATGTCTTTGGTTCTGTTCACCTGAGTACATATAACGAAGGAACGCGTAGAGGTGGGGTATTCATCTTTAGAAAATGAACATAAACCGTGCTGCGGCGTCGACTTGAGTAAGTCACGCAGCGTTGCTGATCATGAACCCAAATTATGAAGAACGTTGAAGTATGATACCATACACCATGTCGTTTTTCGTTATCGTTCGTTGATTTATGGGTATTTAAGACACGTCGACGCTGCAACGTGGTTTATGCTCATTTTTTAAAAGTGAAAACCCCACCTCCACACATTCCTTCGTTGTACTCAGGTGAACAGAACCCGACCACAGGTTTACCTAACTCTGATGAGCCAGCGCTGGTCAGTAGGCAGGGTAATGTGGGCCATTGTGTTTGACCTCGGACAAGCCAAGCCCCTTTCGGCGATCAGAAGATTTCGTTAAATTTTAAGAACCGTGACTGAAAACATTCTTTTTTCCGGCTCAAGTATCTACGGCTCCTGAAAACTTCCATTTTTGACCCGAATTTCTCACAAGCCCCTATCATCACCCCTTGTGTTGCGATACAACCCCTTCAACCTGCCACCGGGCAGCTTTCCAGAAGAGGAGTTTTGGCGCTGTAACGCGGCTGCCATAGACAAGTACCTGCTTGTTGCCCAGCAACTTCTCAAACACATACTTCCAAAATTTCTCTCTGAAGAGTATGATGGAGAGATGATTAGGAATCTTGAAATAATTTTCCTATGAAACATAAGCCGAAATAGAAAGAGAATTAACCGAATTACCCGATATGAATTTACCCGCTACACAGAAAAGCCAACTGGATAATGCAAAAGGTTTGTGGAGCACACAACACCCGTGATAACAAGCGAGAAAGATGCAGTCGGAAGAAACAGAACTCGAAGAGTCGGAAAACTGACACCAGACCAGAAGCTAACGGTCAAGCGGAGCGTTTTATAATTTTTCAAAATCTGAGCGACCCCCCCCTCCTCCGGCCATCAAACTTTTTTTCCAAAAATATAAACTTTTTGCGATTCCCCGAGGTGTATTTTAGAGCGCTTTTTTCAAAAAGAAAATGTTGAAGTGTAGACTACTGGGAAGGTGGTACCTTTTGGTGTTCAACAACAGTTATTCTCAGTTTCCATTCACTTTCAGAAGTTTTCCTTTTTGGTACAGAATTTTTGCATTACCCGCTAGCCTTCATTTTCGAATCAAAATTTTTGCGACCCCCTCCCACCCTCTGTGAGAAATTTCGCCACCCCGCTTGACCCTGCAGGAACTACTCCCTTAACCTCAATCCAACCCAATATTCTCCACAATCACGACGTCCAAGCGGCAAACTAGCCTCCCGTTGTCACCTCGAAGCCAAATTTCATCACATTTTCTTGTATCTGTTGTGACCTGGAGGTGACGGAGCATATTTCGCAACGTTTTGCACTTTCTGTTGTGGTGTGACGGGACAAGCCAATCGTAGACGTCTTGCTGCGTCACAGACGACAAAAGTGATGCAGACAGTTAGACTCCGGCGCTCGACCTGCAGGTCGCCTCAATGTGACAACCACGATTTCCTGAGCAGCTATCATTACAGGCACGGCTGACTTTTTTCTACCACATCCTTGGCAAGAAGACTACATAGCAAAGTCCCAGAGAAGAACCTTGAAATACCCTACGAACCAGAAATCCTCTGGATTCACTCGCGCATTTTCATGAAATCGCCTGCCTCGTACTTAATCGCAGCTCTTCCCCCGGGTTAACGAGTACTGCTTATTGTTTGCGCTCATGTATATTGTCCTCTTTTTTTACTTATCCGTTCTTTTCTTTGTGTGCCGTCCTGACCTTGCCCAACAAGATATGAAAATGTTCAATGTTGAAAATATGCATTCAAAAAACTATTGAAAAAACATGGAAAAAGTAAAAGCTAAACAGGAAGGGCAAGGATGATCAAACGTAATGAAAACAGGGAATAAGGTGGAAGCGGGCTGAAAGATTTAGGCTTATGGAGATGTTAAACTCTGGGGCATTTCTGAAGAACTTTGTATTTTTCGTCTGAATGCCATCATAAGCTATTGTATTTAAATCGACGCGCTAAACGATCAAACTAGAGGGCTCTTCAGGAATGCCCCAAAGCTTACCATGTGTGGGGAGATCAAAGTAGGTAGAAAAGTATACAGTGTGAGAATTGATGAGAGCAAATAAATATGGATGTGAATAATGGTGGAACAGTTTCGACGGATGATGACGCTCGCCATTTAATGCGCTAAAAGTGAAAATTTTTGGAGGAAATCAGCAAAGTAAGGTGAGCCAACCTTTAGTGGGGGAGAAACAATAAAAACCTGCTTTTTGATCCAGCGAGGAGGAAGTGGGGCGACATGAGAGCGGTGGGGAAGGCCAAATAGTTCACCTACATTTGCCAATCTCTCATCCTCAAGGTAGTTCAAAAATTGAAGCGTTTTCGGCTAGTTGATTGCAGAGTCCAGCAGGTGTGGATAGAGCTTGCCAATGGGTGTCGTATACATTCCCGCGGAGAAACGAAAAGTTGGTTGGGGATCGTAAAACTTTTCGGTGGACAAAACACATAATTTTTCGGAAAAAAGAACGTTTTTGAACTTGTATAAAAATGTTTTTTTTCGCGACTTGAAGCGGAATCGCAACTGTTCACAACCTAGAGTAACGAGTTCCAGGCCCCTTGGGCGGAAGTTCGCAGTATTTGGGAAAGTGGAAACCTGTTTGGAAGAAAGTGTTAGGTGTGTCAAGATCGAATTAACCTAAGGTAACTAGAGAGGTGGTCATCAGTGTTGCGGAAGAGTTCGTACATACAAACAGTAATGAAGGCAGAACCTATGACATTTCAAGACCAAACAAAACTGCTCCGGTTAGTGGGGTACAGGAACCGATCTCCGGCCTCGAAATTGGCTAGGTTCTTGAGGGCTTTCTCGGCAACAAAGTCTTGCGGGTTGAGAAATGCGCAGTGTACGGAACAAGAGATGTCAGAGGAATATGTTGGGTGAGGGACGTGAACGGATTCCTACTGGTTCATCCTACAGTGCGTTTCGAAAGTATAGACGTATTCTCTTATACGTCGTTATCCGATCTGAATGTGATCCGTTGCAAAAGATATCAATGTCATTAAACGCTTAAACGCTTAAGAAATCAATGAATCAATGTCAATGTCATTAGCCGAAAACCCTAGTGTACAACATTTCGGTGCCTGAGGTGGAACATTAGGTACTGTGGGTCTTGAACCTTTCAAATACAGCGTCTACAACGTATAGACGCACTTACGATTTGCAGCAGATTTATGAACAAAATAACAGGCGATGAAAGTTTACGAGCAGATAGGTCTTCCCTGCTTAGGAATTACTTCATCAAAGCGAGTTGGCATCGAATCCACTGGCCTAAGCAAAACCTGAACGTCCAAACGGTCCCAGAAACGGATGATTGCTGCTTTGAGGTCTTCAGCATTTGCGTACGTTCGGGCTTGACCATGAATGTCACGTACCAGCATACCCCAGACATTCTCCATGGAATTAAGATCGGGAGAACATGCACGCCGGTCCATTCGCTTAACCTTGCTCTCCTCAAACCTCGCCTCTGTCGACCGATTCACGTGGACTTGTCTTATTGGAAAACAATCTCCCCTCTTTCCTGTTGTGTGAAGAAAGGCATGAAGTGGCATCTGAGCATGAGCTGGTAGTCAGCGGGTCCATATGATTAGAAGTGAATACAATCACCAAAACTCTGTCACTGCAGAAAGCTCCTCAAACCATGACAGTACCACCTCCGAAGTTCCGCTTGCTGCAAAACATGGGTTGCTCATGAAGGTCCCTCCAGTAACAGGCATATCCAACGGAACCATCCAAGTTGAACTCCTCTTCTCCGGAAAATACATTAAATTCCAAACACCGTGCGATACTGATTGCCACAATGGCATGGAATGATGATGTTAGTTGCTTTTTCTATATCAGACCGACCGACTCAAACTCTCGAATGAAAGTGGAAGAGCATTTTATAGCTTTGTGGCAATCGGTAACGCACGGTACTTTGCGTCTAGCGGAAAATATCACCTAAACACGCGTTATCACAAAAATTGCCTCAATGTGACCTGAAGAAAAAATATACTCACCTTGGACCATTCCGTCGCCATGTTCCCCTTAGCGAACTGTAGCCGTGCTGCCTTGTGAGTGCCAGTGAGGCGTGGAGGGTCGGAGACGACTATATACGATGTTTCTGTTTTGTCGATTGGCCCTCCACACAGTTGTTTTTGAGACAGAAGTCGTCAGTTCAGCTTGAACTTCAGTGGTCGTCAGAGTCGAGTTGGAAACAAGCCGACCAACACGGCGAACATCTGAGGCAGACAGCTTTTTTGGTGTACCGTACTTTGCGTTTTTTTTCCATAGGAATCAGGATCGCGCAGATACGTGTCGACAACTCTCGACGAACCTTCAAGTATCTTGTTGATCTTCCAGTTGCTCACTTATGCGATATTCATGCCACGTATTTGGGCATGCTCACTCTACGAGGGACAGGTACCACGGGGCTTTGGAATATAAGTTACAAACAGTTACACCTGTTTATTGAAACTTCAAAACGGGGAACTTGACCATGAAAATTTGAGTTTTTTTACTGTTGATAGTGCGTCTATACTTTTGAAACGCAGTATTTTGCAGTTGAAAAGTAAAAAGTACTCAATTTTTTCACTTGTGGCACTAAAATGTGGTACAGTATTGTTTTCGGGCACGACGAGATCAATTGTAATGATAGGTAATGATATCTTTTGCAACCGATCACATTCAGATCACATAACGACATATTAGATGGTGCGTCTATACTTTTGAAACGCACTGCATCCATGGAAAATCTGCTCACATAGGATCTCGCGTTGCCAATAGAATTCATTTCTTGAAACGTCACGGACGAATACGAATGATAGGATGTCGCTGATTTTACTCCTATACTTCGTTTGCCTCCAGTGCAATACCCTCCAGTGCTCGTAGAGGATACCCTGCAGTGGAGTACAATTCAGAAGAGCAGAAGAAGCAATCTTTGTCTGACGGCGGTTAATGCAGGACTGCTAGCCAATACCCAGACAAGGGACTTGCTGGGGTCAAGGTAGTATTCCCACTGCTCATCTTGAGTGATTACTGAGTCCAGGTGTGCAACGGTTGAAGACAGGGTTGGATTCTGGTGAAACACCTCGACTCTTCGAGTTGAAGTGTAGTATTCAATGGATCAAACAAAGAACGAACATGAGATGACGAATGAAATATGGGTCAATGTACTACATATATGCGCAGGGGAGTTGGCTATGAAACTAGGAAACACTTCGTACGAACAAACTGTTGAAAAGTTTGCTCGATTAGTGCAGATACTTATGGGGCACATTAATATAGCTACAGATGGTCTCACATTAAGGTAAGCATTTGGGCCTTCATACGAACCGAAAGAAAAGCATTTGTGATATCACGTCTCTGGCGGAGTTGTTTGCGAGATGCATACATCAAGCCAGTGGCAGAGAATTTCGGGGAAACGTCATGACATACCTTTTTTCCTGAGCGAAAGAGCAAAAAAGAGAAGTTTAAAGCAGATCGACCGGGTTCGAGGTGGTAAGGGAAGACGAAGAGCATAGACGGCTTCGGCGCGTAATGACGCGTACGAGTTTTCGTACCTCGACACGCCCCTCGTTTCCCCTCCCTCCCAAAACCGTAATAAGCGATTAATACACAACGCAACAAGGAGAAAACATCGGCTAATCGAAGCGCTAACACGCGTGCTATGCCGCGCGTCTCGACGTCTGACGGATGGTTTCGAGAAGGAGAGAGATGATGTAGGTGTCGTCATCGAAAGCGCGCGCTAGCACACCGCGCTACTGACACGAGGCCAAAGAACCCGTTTCATGCGTGCACATCGGGTACGCCTGGTGTGTTGTTTCTTTCCCCATTCTCATTATTCTCCAGCAGTGCGGGTATGTATGTATTTACGAACATGCATGCCTGTTGTAGCTGAGATCAGATGACCTTCGCCGTCGCTGCTAATGGAAACCGGGTCGTGACATGACAGCGTAGTGTGTTGCGGCTTTTTTCTCGGGTACCATTACACACACTGTCACCTGTTTGACGACCATAAATGAAGATCATCTGGAGATTAGAGATTGCTATCGGACAGTGTCAGCTTTAGCAGAGTTCAGTTAGATTACACAGCACTGCTGACTCATTAATTAATTAATTTATTTATTTATTCATACACCCAACCTGATAAAAAGAGCAATATTATCATAGCATCTGGAGCCACATACGATGGCCGCGGATAGCAATGATACGTTGCGTTCCTTGTTGTGCTAGGCAGTTGCCCTTCAGATAAAAGACATGTCTTCCATGGTCTTAGCATCATATAAATATGGTTGCGACAGTCCAAACTGCGCACTGAAGACGATAGCTCAGAAACTAAATTTCAATAATAGCTCGTTTGTTGCTTCTCATTTTCACAACAAGACTGTGAAAAGTTATCGGCCAGTGTCGAATCTGAAGTTTGAAACTGTAGCTGAATTTTGCATCCATTTTTTCACTTGCTTTATGCTTACACCAAACATATCTAGGTAAGGGTGGAAATGTAGGCAATATCACAATGAAAATTGAATCATGTAACAAATTGTCCCATTAGGGTAAAACCTCAACCGAATGCAGAATACGAGATAAGGTAGAGAAGGGAGAGCCAAAACATGTGCATGTGTTTGCAAATCATAAATTGGAACGAGAGCATATCAATACACCACATTCAAGCAGAAGTACTTGCCGGCATGTCCAGCTCAGAATACACACAGGTAACAGTCACATGCGATTCGTTATATGACTTTGTATACAGAAACGCCGATCTGAAACCGGACAGGATTTATACAACAGCAATTTGTGGTTGCATATGCGTATTATGCTTTGAGTGCGTCTGCCCTTATCCTAATGATGGGTGGGAGAATCGCGCTATCCCTGAGCCTCATGATTACGCACAATGCCTGTACACTAGAGACTGAAAATTTCATTCAAAGTTAGGAAAGTCTCTGGAAGAAAAACTTTCCGAAGTACTGTAACTTGCTCTTCACATGTGAGCTTTCGGCGCCTATCGCCTTTTTCAAATCTGAAATACCATTAGCAGAAAAAGCGTTTGTCATACCGAATTGCTGCGGAACTAGCCTGAACAGTTAGGTTAAAGGGCCTTTGCATGACATCACATTTCTGAAAAAATTATCTGTTCAGAATTATTTGCTCCAAAATGATTTCCAGACATGCACTGCCTAGGCATTGGCAGTGTCCATGCAGTGAACGAAGTTTGGAGCAAATAATCATTCTTGCGGAATCGAGATGCTCATCAGTTGCGAAAGCTCCTAAATTCATTACAAACTCGTTTTCAAAAACATGCAATAAGAACTAGCACTCTCTCAATAAGATAAGTTTTAAAGGCTTCGTGATGGCAAAAAATGCCTCAGGTCTGGAATTTTGATAGCCATGTTCTGAGGAAGAGGCTTCGGTTTGACTTATGGCTGCGAAATTATTGTCCCGGCGAATGGGACAGAATGCGTAAAAGGAAAGCGAGGTCAAGAGAAAGTTAAAGGGCGCAGTTGCAAGTGCGCCCTATTCCCACTTGCTACAGTATAACAAAGCTTCGAGAATTCAACTGGCAAGGTCAGGAAAGGCCGCATTGCGCCCATTCTCTGTTTTGAGACGGCAGGCGACCCCCATAATTCTTTAGGAGGATTTTCTCGTATATTGTTCTCTGCCGTAGTGGTTCGGTGTGAATCCCGTTGGAGCGTTTGATGTCATCGTGTCTATAATTCATGAATACGATTATTTATCCTTTAAGTTTGAGGTAGTATTTGATTGTAGAAGATTTCGCTCGTGTCGGTTGCCGTATTCACTAAGTTGTGCTGTTGCTAACACCATCCTAGAATAGAATCCTGGCCAGCTTCTTGATATTGTGTTGGTTTTTGCTACAAGGACTGTTGTGGGTTGGGCTATGACCCCCCTGCATTTATCCCTTCAGACCACACTTACTGCCCTACCTCAAAGGTCACCAACTAGAGCAGCTTCTATCAAAACCCTTATTTAAGGAATTCTGCATTTCAAGGTCAAGTTTGAGTGTGCGTTAGTTAAGTTTTATGTTCCCCTATAACACATAAAATTTTATCGCTTAGTTGGGATTAAGCTGAGATATGTAGAAAATAGTATTCGCCTAAATAGAAATTTTCATCTTTTTTTTTTGACCGCGAAAATATGTTCATACTGGGCGAGCCGATGGTGCGATTGCTTGGACGAAAATGGAACCGACATTCCATTGCGGTTTTTGGTGAATTCGGGCTCATCGGGCAACAGAGGGCGAAGACAAGTCAGGTAAGTAGTGAGAAGATCAAAGAATGTGGCAGTTGGAAAGCAATATAAGAAACAAATCACATTCAGGTGGCATGTTTTCTAAGGCGAAGAAGTGAACGAGCGTGAAGTCACCAAAAACCCAGGTTTATTCTCTAAGGCTAGAACAAAGGCATCCATACGGGCATAAACTGCCTGCTTTAATAGTGTTTTGTAGTTACAGTCGTAAAGCTGTCCGTGTTGTGATAGTTTCAGTGCGGGCATTGTAAAAACAGCAGAACATGCTGTGGAATTCGTCACGTAGGACGCTGAACTTGGAATATTCTCATGAAACAAAGGCAGTGATGGTCAGGCTAATTGAACGGAATCTCTAGTCGACCACCTCATGACTTGACGTCGTATGGGATTGGAATGTGGCCAACAAGCGCGCGGTCGTATTTTCAGTCCAGTCTTTGATCGCTACAGTAAAGAAGGTTACCGCCATTATCTGGTGCTCAAAGGCAGCATACACGCTCACAAACATGGTCGAGATAAAAGCATAAATAGGCCTGCATGGCCCCTACCATATTGTCAGCGAAGTTTGAAGTACTGGAAACTATCCAAGATCACCGTATTCCAACAATACTGTCTCGCAACTTTTCCCACTTCTCCAAGTAACATTGAAAGAGCCCGTAACTCGAAGGGGTAGGAAAATAAAAGGTCGCCAGACAAGATTGCTGGAATACTGTCACACTGTATAGTTTTCAGTGCTTCAAGCTTCGTTGACAAAATGGCGGGGCCTGCGCGGGTCTATTTATTGTGTTATCTCAATCATGTCTGGGAGCGTGTATCCTCCGCTTCGAAGCCAAATTTACTAAGCTCCTTCGCGCGCTTGTGCGGTGCGAGGGAAGAGACATTTAGAGAAAAGTGTGGGAGGGAGGGGGAGACGTAGTATACGCGAGTAGACGCCCGCGATGAACGAAAAAAATTCACTCCGAAACAGTGGATATGTTGCCTTCAAAGGCACAGATCAACCTCAGAGGTAAGTTTTGACATCATAGTCCGACCTCCGCGTAGAGCGAGCCTTCTACGCGCGAAATGTCAATTAATATGAATAAGCGAGAAAAAGCTAGGAAAAAGCCTGTCACGCGTTGCAGAAAGCCACTTTGGCACTCCCCTTCCACTCCCCTTCTAACAACCTTTCGACTTTAACAGTTGCAAGATGAGCAAAGGTTTAGGTCACTAGCCCTGTTTTTCCCTTCATTGTCAGCCGATCCCTTTATTGAGCTCCGCTTAAACAGTCCACCATGCCTTGGCCGCTCAATTTGAATCAATTATTAAGGAGCATAACTCCGTTCCCAGGGGGTTTTTTACGATTTCACTAGGTATCATTGGAATCACCGTCTCCAGGATAAGCAGAAAAACAGAAAAATGATTTCGATGTTAGACTGTGCCTTCAAAGGCAGTGTTCACGATAAAAATCGTTTTCCTGCTTTACAGCCTGTCTCGAAGACGGTCCCATGCTTTTTTCATTGATGTGTTTGGAAGAGTACAAGACCTTCTTGGAACGGAGTTATGGTCCCTCAAAAATTGAGCTAGGGAAGCATGGTGGACGAGTTGTCCGAGGCTTGTAACTTCCGTCTTTTGCAGCCGATGTATGCGAGCTGACCTGAGTAAAGAGAGATGTTGGGAACAAATAGAAGAATGGGGCTATTGATCAGAAACCATCGCTCATTTCACAATCTGGAGCATTCATTTGTTCACGTCGGTGGGCGTGGAAAGTGCATCTGGGGTGTGACGAGCTGACGGGTATCCAACTTTGAGGCCGTAGGGGACCCTTTCCTGGGCTCAATTTACTTAGTTTTTTCAACGTTAGGGTTGTGCTAGGCCCCGCAGCTGCCGATCTCCACCAAAAAAACAGACATGGTTTTTATCGTGGGCACTGCCTTCAAAGACAGGGTGCGGGCAGAATTTCGATTTCGAAATTCCTCACTGAATCACAGTGTAAGCTACAGGTATAGCCTAGCTCCCTCATTTTAGGCCGGTCGAAGTAAGGCTTATGGGGCTTATCAATTTCGCCGTGACCGACCGCTCCGCTGCTTGCTCCGCCCGGACTAATCCGAGCAAGCTAGGCTTTGAGTATGCCCGTATGCTACAGGTAACTTCCAAGGATTGGGCGAAAAGTTTGAAAAGGCGGTTTTCTTCAAGTTATTTCAGCCATTTTAGTGAACCACCGTGAAACAAAAGTGTCCATTGTCAATGTTGGTGTCCAGACGGTTCTCAGCAAATCCTATCTAACTTGAATATTGGTAAGGTCAGGCTTTGACCGGACCTTGTCTTTGAACTGTATGATAGTATTAAAATGTATGTAGTAGTCATATCAGAAAAAGTTTAACACTTTCGATGTCAAGGCGATAAATACTGTCTACACCGTTGAACAACTGATTTCCACTTATAGAGTAACCAATGTTCAACACTCCAGTGTACATCCTTTCATTTTCAAAAAGTTATCTATAGCATGTTAACCTTAGCATAGCTAAAGGACGTTAGAGGGTAAAAAAGCCACAAGGCCAACCAGTTTTGTGTGTGGGTGTGTGTTACACAGACACAATGATGAGATTCTCCGACGAGAAAAAAATCGACCCCATCTTGATTCCCTCTGCGAACCTGTCCGCAGAGTCACGACAGAGATTCTGTGTGGGCATTTTAGCGGTCTAGGTCCTGTCAGGTTTAGAGCGCATTCTACGTGTGGCAAAAAGCAAAGATTCCCAAGATTATACTTTATAGGCAAATTCATCGCACAATCTGAATCCAAGGGAGAAATGAATCTGACTATGAGGGAGAACCCAAACGTTAGCAGGTTTTGGGTTTCGTTGTTGAATACTACAAGGCTCACCCTCGGAAAGGATGACGCTAGTTGAATCTCTTTCGAAGCCAGGCGTTCTGCGATCAGCGCGCGAATCTCGTGCCAGCTTCTAAGAAGATGCCGTTCAAGTCTGTTCAAATGAAGCTGTCCATCCACGCGGTTGGCGTGCTTGCCGAATATCGGTCACGAAAGCATTTTTCAGACGAGCTTTCTGGCTACATATACTCAATAACACACCATCTGTCTGAGCTGGGTAAGGATCCATGCTTCTTCAGACAATCAACAGCCGAGCAGACTGCAACAAGAATAGGCACTGAACGTACTTCTGAGCCGAGTACACAGAATGTGCTGTTGCTTCTAGGATCGTATACCATGTCGTATTCCGCAGAAGAACAGCTGGTGGGTGCTATTACAACAATAGGGTGGCGCTATGATTTTAAATAGCAGCGCGGATAGGGCCGTTGCAGTTCTTTTGCTGGGGGGGGGACGGGTCGGACTAGAAGGAAAAAGTTCTGTCGGCGGCCGATAGTTGTTCGAGTCAATACTTCATGTGGTTTGGAATCGACAACACTTTGTTTCAATCTGTTCGGTTCGTACTACGGAAAGCAAATGCAGATCTTTTCTTCATTGGGTGTGCACCTGCGTATTTGTACAGTTTGGCAAAGTGATAGCGGCCGCTACACTTTTTTGAAGGACAAAACAGTGTCTTTCGGCACAGCGTCAACAGAAGCGATCAGAAAACCTTTTTGTGCAATTATGTTTATGGCATTACGATTTGAAGATGTATCTTTGATTTTAGAAGGTTCGGCCACATGAACCCGTTTGTTCCGAAGAACAGCAAAGGAAATGACATTAACAAAAGTGTGAGTGTTGTGGTGTGTGAACGAGGAAGGAGGGAAGGTGTGGCAGTGGCCCCATGGACCTGCGGACAAGTTTATCGCTGACCAACTGGTTTTAGACCTGCTGCTAGCCAGCGAATTACACGTGTTGATCTTCACCATCTATTGACATCTGAGCTGATTTGTGTGAATGTTGCTGGACCGGATTGTGTGATGTGAAGCGGGCGCGCATAGCAGAGATGGAAACCGCGGAAGATTTATAGTCTGGGAATACTGCCATGGATGGAGCTTTACTTAGTAAAGATCAAGCCCTGGACATAGGTACATGTTCCTGTAATATAGTAGTGATCCTTCAATGTCGATTCTCATCTGTAATGATAGGGCCAACCACTCGAGTCGGTAATCTCCGTATTCTGAAAGAATCTGCATCCAAAGCTGAGTAGCCTTGAATATTAGGTTGATGTAAAAGTTTCCGGAGCTTTTATAGCATTTCGAGAGTTTTTGAGCTATCGGCAAAATAGGAAAAATTTTTGGTTTCATTCTTTGTATATATGTAGAGCATATCAGTGCTTATATTCAAAACCGACAAGCTTGTCCATTCCTTCGGCACAATCGTCGACATGTCAAGTTTTCCAATGCTGTCACGCAGACAATTTCGCACCTGCCTTCTTTACGACCATTAATCCGAGATGAAACCTACGAATTCCTATCTCCGCATGGCGCAGTCGTTTGGCGAGGGTGTTGTTTCTACAACTACAGTAAATGATTGGTTAAGCAAGTTCAGAGTTGGGCAGTGCGAGGTCGAAGACAAGGAACGATCAGGAAGGCCATTGAAGCTCAACAACGACGAGCTGCGAGAGCAGGTGGAAGGCGATCCGAGCCAAACCACACGGGAGACGAGCGGCAGACTAGGTTGCGCTCAATCAACTGTCGTTCGTCACTTGGCGGGTCCACCCCTCTTCGAGCGTGAGCGACAAACTTCGCCGTGCGGAGACGTGCACTGAACTGCTCTCTAAAAAGCGCACTTTGCTTGGCTCGACGACATTGTCAGAGGAGACGAAAAGCGGTGTCTGTGCGTCAACATATCGCGTCAAAGGACGTGGACAGACGTTGGGTAAGTAGCGCGGACCACGCCGAAGCCGGAAAAGCACCAGCGAAACTGATGCTCTGCGTTTGGTGGGATATTCGTGGACCATTTCACTGGGAGCCGCTTCCACAGAACAACACAGTGACCGCCGAGGTCTACTGCTCTCAGCTGGTATGTTTGGCCGAGGTGATCCGCATTTATCTTCCTGGTATGAATGCTGTACGCCTTCTTCACGACAATGCACGGCCCCACGTATTTCGGATAACCCGACAGAAACTGCTGGATCCTGGCTGGGAAGTTCTTCCTCCCACTCCATGTATGTAGCCCAGATCTTGCCCCTTCCGACTTCCATCTGTTCCGCTCGATGCAGCACTTCTGAGGGCGGCATTCATGAACGCTGCGAAGAAGGTCAGGGAGCCTTTCCGCGTCCTCCGTGCGAAGCGTCGGGCCAGAGATGACCCGAGAAACATGCCGTCGGCTTGACGCTGGGACGCAAACTCACTACACACAGCAAACCCCACGCCTGACAGCTGTTTTTTGATTTGGTCCTTATCTAGAACGGCTTTATTTCTGTGTAACTTTAGAGCCAAACGGGGAAATTATTCAAAAAACAATTAACTATAAAGAAGAAGTCAAAATAGACCGAAGTTACGCATGATGAAAATTTAAAACAAAAACAGTTAAGCGGGGAGTTCACCGTGCGTGATGAGGTTACGTCCTTAGGCCTCTTTCAGAGATCAGTCGCCGCGCGACGCGGCGGGATGATAAACATAAGCATCGATCGAGATCGCGTCGCACGTCGATATGTATTCAAAACATGCCATCGCGGCGATCAACGATGGAAGTGTAAAATAGGCCGTACACAAAGGGATTGGCATGTTTCTCGGGTCACCTCTGGCTCGACGCTTAGCACGGAGGACGCGGAGCGGCTTTCTCACCTCCTTCGCAGCGTTCATGCATGCCGCCTCTGAATAGAAAGCAGTTCACTACCATGACAAAGTGAAAAAGGCCTTAGAAGAATACTTCGACTCGCAACAGCCAGAGTTCTACGCGATGGGAATTCATGATCTGCCCAATTGGTGGCGAAGGATCCTTGAATGTGATGGAAATTATTTTGTTGGGTGAACCTTGTGTGTTTTTCAAATTAATGTTTTTTATTCGAAGTCGTGAAAAGTCCGGAAACTTTTGGATCAACCTAATAGATGAGCGTGAGCACAACAAAAGTTTTTCACCAACCTAATAGATGAGCATGAGCACAACAAATGTTCATTTCCTAGTTCAGCCTTTATCGGCTTTTCTGGTCACAGACCGTCACATCTCTTGTATAGTGATAATTGAAAATAGCAGTTTCAAGGAAAATGATTGGCGATTTTGGATTGGCCAGACTTTAAAATATTATGAGTCAATTAGCAGCACTAAGTTTTTGATGAAAGGGCAAATGAACTCGACACTAAACTGAAAATGGCGGGGCGAACGCTGCTGAAGAAGCTTGCGCGGAATAGCCCCGCCATTTTGAGCGGGTTAGGTCACACTTGTCTCTGAACAAAGGCATAAACTAAACTTCTTTTGTGCTGCCACGAGATCGAAACGTCCGTCTTGTGAACACCACTCATAGAACTGGTCGAATGGCGACGGCTGGTCATCGGTGATGCAATTCTGTTGAAGCAAGCGTCTGAAGCTTCGGGGGAGGGGAAGAGGGTAAAGACAGTGTTTACAATAGATTTCACTTCCGAGTTCTCCACGGCTTGTTGTTATCACAGTCTCGAGTTTCCATTTGTTCTCGTCGAGGGGCGGAAAACAGG
Source organism: Aplectana chamaeleonis (assembly GCA_029168955.1). Taxonomy (NCBI): domain Eukaryota; kingdom Metazoa; phylum Nematoda; class Chromadorea; order Rhabditida; family Cosmocercidae; genus Aplectana; species Aplectana chamaeleonis. The sequence continues at coordinate 6,092,602 of JAPDOI010000002.1, read as the reverse complement.
CATGAGGCGTTTCGGAGACTTTGAAAAACTTGTTTGCAGCCGTTCTTTTGTGCCAATCCTGGCTCGCTTTCTGCCGTTCTTTCGACACATAGGGCCTAGGTTCCTCTTTGCTTACCATTTTAGTGTGGAAAGTCACCGAAACAGATCGTCAGCATTCATGTAAGAGATTGTTGATCTCGCAGTATTCTGCGAATTATCAATATGTCAGGTGGTTCCGTTTCCGTGCTCTAAGTTCGCTGCATAACGTCGAATCACTTTGGTTTCGGAATTAGGTGACAATTAGCTTCTGTCACAACAGTATGGCTCGCGAAGTGACCGCATGACGTTTCGAAGGATAGTCGATTTAAGATCCTTAGGTCAGTAAGACATGAAAATGTGCAAGTTTATGTATGCCTGTATGTAAGCTCTGGAGCATTACAAGTGGGCTCTCGACTCCGATTATCACCAGCCGTGAGCAACGGCTTCTTCGTTGAAACATCCTTATCCGAAGTTATATTTTGCCAAGACCTACCACTCCGCTGCTATTGATTTTCGAAATCGAGAACTCACTGGACACTCCCAAAGCTTAAAGGCAGCATACACGATGAAATTTGCTCCCGTGTTTTTCACAGGTTAGGGAAGGCCCGTAGCTCTAGATAACATCAGTGCTGAGAAAAGTCGCGAAAAGTGATTTTGAATCCGTTAACTGGGCCTGAAATGATCCAGTGTTATTGCAACTGACACATGAGAAAGGAGGAATTGTTTAGTACGTGAAATTATGATCTCTCAATCAAATCGGGCGATCTCTTGCGTAGCCTCCCATTTGGCTGTGCTATTTCTCATGCTGACCGTTCGCATTATCGAGGTCGGGGATTTAATATCTCAGGTGAAACTAGTTGTCCAGAATCGGATGAATAGTTGTCGAGAATCGGTCGACAATCGAGAAGTTGTCCAGAAAGTTGATAGAAGTTGTCGAGAATTCCGAGATTCGCAGTAATTGTCTAGAATTGCGGCCGATTTGTTCAGAATTCAGAGAAAGTTTCCAAGAATTCAGGGGAACGAGTGTTTGCCGAAAATTCGGACAGATTTCTCGACAACTCCTTCCGAAATTGAGAATATGTTTCGAATATGTCGAAAATTTCCCAACAACTCAGGACCTCACTTCAGAACCCTCTTTGACACCACATTCTTCAAATGTTGCAACTGTTATTTTTGTTCCTTTCTTTTCGTGTGAGTCCTCTGTTGTTTTTTCTTTTTTTGTTCTATTCTTCTACCAGGTTATCAATTATAATGTATTTCACCGATTTCTTAAATATCAAACTCGTTTTTCTGGAATTTTTATCTTCTCGAAATAGCGAACATACCAAAATATGGGATTTTGAAGTTAGTGAATTTTGAAAGTTTTCGAGCTTTCAAGTACTGATCTTTTTTCGATGATCGGTAGCTGCAGCAGTCGCATATAAAATATATTATTCAAGAAATTACCCAAGAAGTATCGGAACAACGTTTGAAACTAAAATTGGTAATTCGAATAAATCTTGAATGATTCAGTTCTGACCGAAATTTGCAACTCTAAACCTTGCAATGGTTGTTTGGCGTTATATTGATGTACAATATGTGGACTTCCGGCGGGTCCACACCTGCTACCAGCGCTTTGGCCGCTGGCTTCAGGTGTGAACCCGCCAGAATTCCACATTTTGCAAAGTATGGGTAACGAAAGTAGGATATTTGAGTCGATCGTGGTCTATTTACCTTTCATACAAACTTCCACCGCCTAAGATGGAGGCTGAACACCGCTACAGTATAACGGCTCACACCTTTCTCAGGTGTGGCCCCGCCGGAAGTCGGCAATTTTAAGAACTAGGAGCCACGAGAGGGACATATTTGAGTCCAGCGTGGCCGATTTACGCTCTGCTCAGACTTTCACCGTCTTAGAGTAATTCCGAACACCACTACACTGAATGCGCACTGGTGCTGGGCAAGGCCAATAGCGGCCCATGTTGAACGATTTTGTAGACCCACAGCATATACGATGCACAGTTTGCCTCTGGCTAATGTCGATGAAGAGAGTCAAGTTCGGAAATTGGCAAATAGGGTTATGCGACTCCTTCTACATGGGCTTCACCGACCATTGTAATTGTAATCAACGGTTGGGCAGGAGCCCTGATTTTTGGTAAGAACATGCAGTTGTACATGTGTATAACTGTGCATTAACTGTCGAGAATCGGTCAAGAAGGTGTCGAGAATTGGACGAAAAGTTGTCCAGAATTCTTTAGAGTCTGCGAAAGTTGTCCTGCATTCGTACGCCTGCAGGACAACTTTTTGTCCGATTCTTGACAACTAGTTTTACCTGAGATGTTCCTGGTTGAGGGAGGCCAAATACAGCTGGTGCAGGCAATTACAGGGGTAGCACTCGGTTATCACTCATGTAAAGTGGTTGACGCTTCCAAATGCGTTAGCGTTATGTTGCAAGCCTTACGTTTCGGTTTACGTTGCTATCTCAACAACGTTTACGAGCGTGTATGCTGCCTTTAAATAAGCATTATAGGCATGTTCACATCTACATTATTAAATTTATTTATGCTGATGAACTCATTGAGGAAATCGACTTCGTAGGGTGGGTGATGTTTAGCAAGCTTTTCGCCGATGGTATAAACGGAAGTCTGCATAGTGCTGGAAATCGAAGCAGGAATCTTAAAACTTGTTTGAAAAGAAACTCATATTATGTCCTCCTATCCTCACCCGTACCTTCGCACAGCTGGTGGAGGTGTGTAGGCATCTTCATCGGGATCGATAATAGAGTCAACTTCTGGATCAAGAAAGCCCCTTTGTTCCCTGGACGCTCCTGGAAACAGCTTTTTCTCGATACTAGTACGAGGCCATGTGGACACCTCAAGCTCACCAGGAACAGTGTTATCCAGAATAAACCCAACGAGACCGGCAATTAGCATGCGAATCTTTAGAAGCATGTTGAGGCACTCATCTAGGGTCTTAATGCCTGAAAAGAGCAGAGGTACTGAGTGGTCAATACTTGTACGAGGAAGTTACCTGAAATAATCGGATGTTCTTCGAAATGATATGGGATCAGTGTTCCCATAAGTATGGCTGTCCCCATGATGATGAGATTGCGTGACAGTCGAAGGTCAACGCTCTGAAAGAAAGGAGTCGAGGGGGCCATCCTCTTACTGAGCGGACATTTCTCACCATCGTTGCACACATACTTGTAAGTTCCCAAGCGCGATTCCAGTGATCATTGCCATGCCCATGGCGAGAACTCCGCCAACGACAGGGTCTGGAATCGACGCCAGCACGGCAGCACATTTTGTGAATAGTCCAGCCAGGATTAACAGTACGCCGGCCACTTGCATTGTTGACCGACTAACTACCTGCAATAAAACTCATTGATAGGTATACAACGTTACATTGGGCAAGAACGGATAAGCCAATAAATATTTACGTCTACCTTAGTGATGTGCATCAAAGCGATGTTCTCGGCATAAGTGGTTACGCCTGTTCCCAAGCCCATGACAGCGGCAACAACGCTTCCAACACCTGAACTCCAATGTGTGCTGAGTTGGAAACAAAACTTAGATGTCAGACAGGACTCAAACCTGCAATGCACGCTTTTCGAGCAAGAGTTTTACCATTACACCACCGACATCTCGCTCTGCATTCCTCAGCTATTCACACTTCAACTGTGTAGGCATAACAACAATCACCAGATTATACCCTTTATCGTGTGATTGCTGTTGTGCTTACACTGTTCGGTTGTGAGTAGCTGAGGAACTCAGAGCGGGATGTCGCCGGTGTGATGGTAACACTCTTGTGCGGAAAGCGTGCAATGTAGGTTTGAGTCCTGCCTGACATCTAAGTTTTGTGTGTCAACTCAGCTAGCTTGTGATATGATTAGTCTATTTTTCATAGAATGCTTACTATTATGATTTTCGCGAAACCCGATTGGGGGCTCCCTTGCGAAATTTCTTTGGATCATATATTGTCTAATTATAGGAGACTTACTACAATCTGATCGTCTACGAGCGACACGCTCACTATCTTCATGAATCGCCTGCGACGTACTCTTGCCTCTCTCCACACCGCAGCTTTGGCCCAACTTACCACAGCCCATCAGGTGAAGAAGATGGTGGATGCGCTCAATTTATATGAAGCTCCTATTCCAGTATGTGTATTACAAGATAACCGTTCTTGTTTCGTCCGTTTTAACTTCGTGAAGATTACACTATGAAGAAGACAAGGGCCAGAACTTACCCTCAAATATGATGGCCCGATTTACAGACGATGAAGGTGGTCGCCTTTGTTGCGAGACCTGGATGAAACTCTTATCAGAAGCCCGAAATTTCAGCAAAATCTGATTTTAGCTAGTGCTGACCCTAGCACAGGTCTGATAGTCTCCAACGCTTTCCATCATGCAGGCTAAGCACGACGCGACGAAAGCCAATGTGAGACCAGCCGACACTCGGGGAACGCCAAATTGCCCTGAAAATTGGAATGCACTGATTTGAGGAGTCTCATTATTACACACAGATTAACAGATACTCAGGTAGAGGATACAGTTGATATGATCACGAAATGTTGCAAATTGGTCAATCTACCTGGATAGGGTACCTGGAGCCACGGCGACTGCGACAGTACAACAGTGGTGTGGTTTTTGTCCGTTCGTGCCTCGCCGCCGGCGGGTTCGAGTCCGGTCACGGTTAACAAGAAACAGATGAGCCATCCTATCATGATAGCTATCAAGTACTGAAATGCACATTTTCACTAATGTAAAGTTGAAACAAACATCAATGAAAACCCACAGGAAACTGTCCAAAGACACGTGCTCTCGCAGTTTGCCACTTTCGCAGAGTCCACGAATAGTACGGAATTGGCACTCGAACGTCCTCGAGAAAGATCCCCATCAGCACGAGACTACAGAACACTCTTAAATATTTTGAATCAATGAAAAATTACACTCTGTTGAACAGAATGGTACACTCACACAGTTGAGATCCAATGCTGATTCATTTTCTCGTGAAGTGTTGGCACCATGCCAAGTGTGAGCATCAATAACAGAGGCGCGACGGTGAGCGGTCCTAGCATCTTGGCCAACCAACCTACCAGTCCAGTCACACCCATCAATATCATCGTGAGCAGAGAGAGCAGTAAACTGCCCTGCATCTAAATTGGGAGACACTCATTGTAATTTTTGTGCGCAGAACCTTATTCCGAGCCACGTTCGGTTTGCTTCACCGCTCGTAGCGGTAGACTGAACATGATGCATTCCAGACGATGGATGGCAACACATACGTTGTGATCCGAAATGATCTAGATTAGAACTATCCGTTCTCCAAGACGGTGATCAGGCTTCTTGTGTAAGAGCCTTGACGAAAGGTATGGTCTTCGTGTTTATTTTTTGACCAAACAATACTCATCAGAGTATTACGTCACAAATGCACAATGTTTGATGTCGGCACATACATATTGTGCTTCTCTGGGCCGAATTCCGGTCCGCAATTGCGTCTCGACACGCTTTGCGGCCGCGCGCTTTCAAGTCGGAAGAGTTTCCAGCGCCGCAGCCGCCGATCTGTTGACTCTAAGTGGGTTTTAGAAACTGGAAACTGAAGAAAATTTGAGAAAACTGCATGAAAAAACCTTATCGAGTCGACTTTGGCGCTGAAAACTTAATTGACTCGAGCGCGTGCGGCCGCAAAGCGTGCCGAGACGCGATTGCGGACCGGAATTTGGCCCAGAGAAGCACAGTATGGGCTGTCGATAATACCGAATGGAGTTCGTAGCCTACGAATTGATACCACTACTCCTGTCTGTAAATTTGTACATAACAGAACACCAGATAAGGAATATGCGTTCAATCTCTCAAACACAATAATCCTAACATGTCAGAAACGAATCTCCTCCCGGTCACCACGGCTGCTGCTTACCTCCGCGTCTTCCAGTGGGACGTGCATTACAGCGCCGAGGCTGCGAGGCAGAAACAACAGCCTCCTTGAGTCATTGCCCTCCCTTCGAACGTCTGCTTCTTAGGCTCTACGGTAAGGTCCACGAGCACGGAATCGGGCTTCGCATCATGTTGGCGCTGATCAGATACTGCTTGGGCAGAGAGCTACGGCTTTTCCGCGCTGCAGGTTGACGATCCACATTGGGCAGGAGAGCTCGGACTAGACTGCGATGTCGACGACGGGCAGCCGCACGACGAGCCACAAGGCGAGTAGAATGGCGGCGATCGATGCGCGTGGCTCTGGTTGTCTCGTATCCTCCGTGCCTCTGTATGTTTTTTGGTTTGTCCTCGATGAGTCCTCAACTGCATAAAAGTTGGACACGACTGCCGCACGCACTGGTAGCATCACGCGAACTGATTGGTCGCCTGGCTATGATCGGGGCATGCATGGTGGGCGTGACTTTCGTACGCGTTTCTGGCCGCTTCCGTGCGTTTCGCCATACTATAGGGTTCTTCAGTGTTTCAGCGACCGGCAAGTGGTCGCCGAGCGTCAGCCTTGACGCGACCACAAAAATGATTCCCGGCATTTACGTCGTGACTTCGATTGTCGCTAGCCGGCAGTGACGCAGGGCTGTCCCGACGTCGAAACACTCAGCGGAGCCCCTATCGCCCTTCGTGCCGCGTCGTTTGCCTTCATCGCCAAATATAATCGATATCGCGTCGCCTAGCGGTGTTCGTTGCTACCAGCATCTGTAGACCCCTACACTATCTGATGAATGGCCAGCAAACTCTGGAGCCTTTTTGGCCCCTCTAGAAGAGTCGCACGAAAGTCAACGATCGCCGTAGTATAGACGGTCTTTCGTGCGACTTCAACTTATCCTTTATGATATACAACCAATGAGATCTTACCGTCAACAGTTTGTTGGTCCATAGTTCCGGTGGAACATATGTGTCCATGTCGGCGGAGCAGTTATTCTCCGGCAGTGCCGCGTATGCAATCAGAGGTGGCAAGAATGCGAAAGACGGACCGTGAAGGATGCAAAGCCTGCAATAACTGAACTCCAATTCAGAATATTGTGTATTGCTATAACAATTTCATAATTACATACAAATCATCTACGCATTCGCGTTCAGTCCGCAAAGTGCACGCTGATTGCGAAAACGTGCTGAGAGTATCCTCAGACAGGGATGAGGGATCACCCGGGCGGTGGCACCACCATGGCACCAAAGGCAAAAACCGCCTGAGTGAGTTTTCCTCTGGTGCCAGGGTGAGGCCCTAGTTATGCATCAGCGATTCGGTGCCGCTGGTTTCCGCGAGACGTCTGCGATTGGTCAGATTTCGAAATTGACCAATAGCAGGCATGCCGCGGAAGCCAGCGGCTGTGAAACGCTGGTGTATAACTAGGGCCTGACCCCACCGCCCGGGTGATCCCACATCCCTGTCTGAGGATACACGCAACCGCGCCACAGCACGCTTTCGCAATCAGTGTGCACTTTGCGGACTGAACGCGAATGCGTAGATGAACTGTATGTCGAAAATGTGAACTTTCTGAGCATACGCTGCTTTTTACCTGAGGCCAAATGTAGTTTGAAGTATTGTGGCAATGCCAGAGGACACGAATGAGGCAGCTATAAGGCGAACTCTGAAACAAGGAAAACAAGAAGGATTGTCTCATTGTTGCTCTCAAACTACGTAGGTCTACATTTCGCCGCAGAGGTAAGCTCGAGGATCGAATAAGGCCAAACCTGAGCTCTATTGTTGCTGATCCGGCGCAGACAAAGGTTGAGATCAGAAATGGGACCACAAGGAGTCCGGAAAGGCAAAGCATCATTTGCTGGAATATTCATATGCAGTCATAAAGGCAGACCTCCCCCACCCGAAAGAATTTTCTCTGAAACTGACCTGAAATCCGAACAGCAGCAGATTCCCCCAGTCAGGTACATGGTTCACTGTGAAGTGCAGGGCGTGTGCTTGCGAAGTATCCTTTTTCCTCTCGTTTGCCATGACTACCTGATTGTATAGCTAAGTCCGTGGCTTGCGTCTTCAAGGAGAGAACAACATTTATATCTCATCTTCGACTGGAATGTTGGCCGCGTGCGCCGACCGGTGAATTGATTCAGGCCGAGAGAAAATCGCAGATGATTAGTTTACCATGCCGTCAGCTGCCAGTCAGATTTAAACCGCCCGCGCCAGCCGCAGGTGAGATTTAAATGTTTTTACTTGAGGACTGAGGACGCAAGCCACGGGCCCTTACTATTTTTCAGGTCCCCCGAAATTGATAGATGTTCACGAAATTCGTTACACATGGTCTAAACTCATAAAACCCCCAAGATGTTAAATATAATTTCAAATTATGAATATATGAAAAAATGCTGTGAAAGAGATCTATACAAATTTAACCAAATCCGTCAAAAATCCAAGCTGAATTTCTCAAAGTTCACTCTAAGATCTGAAAGTATTGCAGACAGTTCACGATTCTCGACCACCCATCAGGCATTTTTTTTCGGAGTTTCAAAAAAATTTCTCGGATTCAGCTCAAAAGTTGTATGTAGGGGTAATCTAGGGTGGTGAACACGAATCTGAAATCCATTTGTCGAAATTCTGAGGTTTGCTGTAGGTTACGGTAGGTAACATGTCGTTTAGGGGTCAAAACCCACCTTAGAATTCTGAAAATCGACAAGCGGACGTTAAATTCGTATTCTCCACCGCGAACAACCCCCGTATACAATTTTTGAGTAAAATCTGAGATTTTGAGCAAACTACCGTATACCCACCGTAATCTAGCGTGATCTGCAAAAAATCGATAAATAGACTCCAGATTCGTGTTTAGCACTCCAAATAACCCTCAGCAAATGATATTTAGACATATCTGTCGTAGAAACCGGAAATCTCGAAAGTGGCGTTTTTCCCTCGAAATTTTCCCCGCTTGGGAAGCTTCAAACGGATTTAGCCGAAAACTTTGGAAAATCAACTAATAAACTACAGATTCGTGATCAGCGCCCCGAAAAACCCTCCTAGGAAAATTTCAAGTCAAATCTGGAACATTTTTCTAATTGGTAGAAATAAACTCCCAACCGAAAATCGGTACAAGTTCGAAACGCTGTCAGTCTGGACAAAGTATGGAAAATGTGCCTCACCAAAGCTGTGCTCAGGGTGGTAGTTTTGGGCGCTAAACACATTCATGAGGTATGTTTCCGGATTTTCCAAAGACTAATGTGCTTTTTGGAAGGTCCAAAAAGTACAAAAAATGAGCCTTTAAGCTTCTCGCATAATCGCTGAGCAGCTAGGACTCATCATGGAGGTTTCTAGGCCAAGGCCGTTCCCTAGCTGCTGAAAAAGTGGGCGTAACGGGGCGGAACCACCGCAGCATATGCTGCTGCCAGTTTCGCGTTTGAAACCCCAGTTTACGGGACATATGCTGCTCGCAGCCTTGGTATCCACGCCACATCTCACGACTTATGCTGCTCCCAGCGCGCGTACGAGTGCGACAAGGTGCGCTCACCGTTGGCAGTGTTCCGAGACGCGCACCTTCACTGAAATTTCGCCGTGAGCCACCATCACAAAAATTTTCCGGCCTGACATGCCCTGGGGACATGCCACTGTGGTAATCCGCTTTGGGGTCCCCAGAGGTGGGGGTCACCCCACTGCCACGGTCCGCACTGGGTGCACCCCACCGTGGACCGTGGGGAGGTGACCCCACAGTTAGGTACCACCCCCCCCCCCCCAGCCGCGTGGGGGCTTTTCCCCTCGGCGCCAAAAATTATCCTCCGGTATCCGGTGGATCATCTGGTGAGTGACTCGAGGCCACCTTCCAGGTCCGACTCCAAAGAGCCGACTGAAACACACTGTGAGATGAGAAGACTTTTATACCAGCAACATTGTTAATACTTTTGTCTAAACATGTCAGGACTAGACCAGTTAGGAAGAGGGGTGGGCGGAGCCATCCAATGGCAAGCGGCCGCTGACTCTAGGGCATTTTTCTTCCGTGGGGCGCCGGAGCTCCGCGACATATGCTGCACTTCCAACATCATGGGACGATATCGTGCGACGATGGGGTTTGTAACGCTGAATCCATCAGCCAATCAGAAACTGGTGGGCGGTCCTCAGCGGATATCTCCATGATGCTGCTCAGAAAATGAGAGGCTGTTTCAGTGCCCTAGCTGCTCAGCGAATATCTGAGTTGTAACTTCTTGGAACCTGCGGCTCGGGGCGGGATACTGCGCAGTTTTACCATTGAGCCACAAGAGATACTAACGACACTAGTCGCTTTGGCAGATTCGACCTACGCTTTGTATACTTCCCTTGTAGGTTTTGGAAATTCGAACGAAGATCGTCCGAAAACTGACAAAATCTAATCTAAACCACGGAATATAGCCGGAAACTGGCAAAATGCATGACATTTAGAACAAAATCAACAACTTTTAGTCGAAAAACTCAGTTTTCAAGATTTAGCCACCGAATAAATTCTCGAAAATTTGTCCGAAATTCCACAACTTTTCCGAAAATTGGCATAAAAAGCGACCTGACTTCTGGAAATTCAGTAAAAACTAATAAATGGTTAGGTCCGTGGCTTATTCCCTCAAGAAAACATTGAAATCTCACCCGCGGCTGGCGCGAGCGGTTTAATTCTCTCCGGCGGCTGGCGGTATGGTAAGCTGATCAGCTGAGCTCTTCTCTGGGCCTGATTCGATTAGCGGGCCGGCGCACGCGACCGCTGCGCCAGCCGCTGTTGAGATTCAAATGATTTTTTTTTCGAGTAAACAAGCCACGGACCTAACTGTACTATAGAAAAGCGGGATTTGACTTGAAATTTATAAACTCCCGTCAAAAAGGCCTAAAAAATAATTACTGAAAACTATGCGAAGTTTAGCCAGAAATGCACGAAATTTAGCCACAGATCAGCTTGTCGAGATTTAGCAGATCAAATAATCTTCAGTTCCAGCTCAACCTTGACAGATCTTCAAAAGTTCGGGAAATCGGGCAGATGTCCATGAACGTTAAGGTTCTTCACCGGAAATTGACTGAATAAGCTGACAGGGCGATTTTTAATCGCAAATTCACTAAATCTAATCTTACGAAATGAAAAATATGTCGTTGAGCAAAAATCGGCGAAATCTAATAAAAAATTACCGAAATTGAACCCAAAGATCATAAATTTTCAGAACTTGAAAGTTAACCCGATTCTAAGAAATTGAGAACAAAAAATGCAATCCTGAGCGCTATGAGGTGCTACACAATTTTCACACACCAAAAAGAGTTGCTTGGAATTGACCCTCTGTAAATGACCAACAAACCTTTCTAATTTTCATACGTTAGAAAAGCAGAAAGTTAACGGGGTATAACCCAAGGCGAAATATTTTATGTCGGGTTTCACTGACTTTCGGTTGAATTTTATAATTTTTCGGTCAGTTTTTGGCAATCACTCGTATGGTTGAGTGGAGTTCTAAGCTGAATTCTGTGGGCTTATGAGGAGGTTTTGCCGAAATTGACCTAAAATTTCTTTCTGGAAAAAAACGAAAAAATTCTCTATAGTCAGATGGTCTGCAACTGGTATAGTGGAAACAATGTTTTGAAAAAAATCTATACGCTTAGTTATTCAAAACACAGAATTGCGACGAGTTCGACAGACGACGATGCGCAGGTAATCCATAGTAAACAAATGGGAAGAAGGAAAACGTTGTGGAATACCAAAACAATACATTGTGATCAATGGACATCAATGGAGTCGAAGCAACTTTGTAGGAAGATGACGAACCTCGTTGGAAATGGACCGAGTCATGAACATTGACTGGCAAGAACTATTGCTCGATCTGGCATTTTGTAAAAGAACAGAAACATTAGGTGAACTTCTAGAAATGTTTCCAAATCGAAGTTTGTAGCTGCTAAAGAGAGCTTGATATGGTATTACGGAGGGGTTATTCAGTTGGGCCAGAACGTAAGAGGTTGTACTGTCCTATCAGGCAATTCCTAGGGCGTTGAGAAAAGTTGTTTTGGGGCCGAATGCACCAATGGGCTGGGTTTGGACAGGGGCAGGGCAGTCAGCGCCCCTGAAGAACTCTGTAAATCGTCAAATCAATCATGGCCCAGCTGCCCCAGCTCGGAGCTACTCAGAAAAATGAAAACTTGTTACTTGCAACATAAAAGGTTGAAAACAACTTACTTGTAACACATCTGAGCCGATGTAAGTTACTTGCGACTTATCTCAGATCATTTAAGCTACATGTAATATATCGGCGGTATACTGCGTGCGGTGCGCCTTCAATATGTTGCATGTGTCTTAAATGGACTCAGATAAGTCGCAAGTAACTTACATCGGCTCAGATATGTTACAAGTAACTTGTTTTCGAGAGGACACTGTGTGCAGTGCGCCTCCGATATGTAACATGTAACTTAGCACAATATATGTCGCAAGTAACTTAAATCGGCCGAGAAGATATTCCCAAAGAGGATGTTCGACGCACTCGTGGGGTCAGGCTTACGACTGGCGTTTCTGTTGGTTCAATTACCTATAGCTGACACAGGAACGCTCTACTGGCATCCACAAACATTATCATTACATGCCTAAGTCAACAAGTCCTCGTATGTGAGGCGGGTTTGCGATTGCTGTTTAGCATTAGCCCGTCCACTGCACAATTGTCCCTCGTTAATTTTCAAAGCAGCGCAAAACTTACAACTTTGCAGGTTTTCGAACCCCAGACGTTTGTGTCATAATCCATTTTACATACCACTCTGCCATGCTGTGTGCATCCATCCGATCACAATGGCTTCCCTGCTAACCCATCACGGCTAAGCCACCATTTAGGAGACCACTGAGCCACCCAAGACGGATGCATGGAAACTCTTCTGTCATCTACATAAAAATGGCTCAAACTTACGATGCAAATCAGTCCAAGACCTTACGAATAGCGCTCAAATTTAGAAGCGCGAACCCAAGATTCTGAAATTTAAAAAAAACAGTTAAAATTGGCCGAAAACTAACAAAGTTGAACCCGAACTACGACATATAGCGAGCATTCCGCAGTACTCGATAAACACAACTGAGAATTCACAATAAGCTCATCAAGATAAAACTCTATATTTAGAAAAATGTGGTCGGAAACTACACCTAGGTTCACCCTAAGAATCCGTAGCTTTGTCCTGAATCCCTCACACAAGTCACAAATTGCAGCAAATAGTTAACGTTTCCTGAATGGTCGCTTGGCCGCCATGGGTCAATAGGGGAGCCATTGTGAGGCGGTGCCTGTCCACAGCATGGCAGAGTGGCGCGCGCAGTGGACTCTGACGCAATCGTCTGAGGTTCGAATCCCAGATACCTTGTAAGTTTTGCAACTCCCAAAAAGTAACAAAGGACGATCATGCGGTGGAAAGGCTAGTGTTTAACAGCAATTGCACACCCGTCCCACATACGATGGCTGCTTGAGTAATAAAGTAATGTTGAATAAGAATGCACACCCGCGTCATGTACGAAGACTGCCAGAGTTAGGCTTTGGATAATTCGGACGGAGTCGGGTGGGAAAGGTAAAGAAAAAAACCCCAGTGAAGAGCCAGTGGTCAACGGGCTCGCCGGACAACCCAGGACCGGGGAAACATGGCACGGAGGGCAGTGACCAGCTCACCCATCGACCACACGGAGGGCAGTGACCAGCTCACCCATCGACCACACGGAGGGCAGTGACCAGCTCACCCATCGACCACACGGAGGCAGTGACCAGCTCACCCATCGACCACACGGAGGGCAGTGACCAGCTCACCCATCGACCACACGGAGGGCAGTGACCAGCTCACCCATCGACCACACGGAGGGCAGTGACCAGCTCACCCATCGACCACACGGAGGGCAGTGACCAGCTCACCCATCGACCACACGGAGGGCAGTGACCAGCTCACCCATCGACCACACGGAGGGCAGTGACCAGCTCACCCATCGACCACACGGAGGGCAGTGACCAGCTCACCCATCGACCACACGGAGGGCAGTGACCAGCTCACCCATCGACCACACGGAGGGCAGTGACCAGCTCACCCATCGACCACAAGGAGGGCAGTGACCAGCTCACCCATCGACCACAAGGAGGGCAGTGACCAGCTCACCCATCGACCACAAGGAGGGCAGTGACCAGCTCACCCATCGACCACAAGGAGGGCAGTGACCAGCTCACCCATCGACCACAAGGAGGGCAGTGACCAGCTCACCCATCGACCACAGGCTGGTGGTCTCCATGTAGCAGCTAGAGCCTTGGACGAAACTATGCTCAAATTTCAAGAGTTCCTACATTTCAGTTGCATCAGGGATGCGTTCCAAGAAGATTTCCATAGCAATTAGCAGCTCCATACAATCCTTAGCCATGGGAAGCGAATGTGTGCGCAAGAGTCCTACCTCTGTGTTGAGGGATCATTCCCGGCAAGGTTTTCGCCGTGTGTTTATCCTAGTTCAGTCGAAAGTTCGTCATTTTTTGTGTCAGTTTTCGGCTAAAATCGGCCGAATTTTGGCCGGGTTTGATTAAACTAGATAATAGCCTTGTTCTGTCTTCCTAAAACTGTTTTTATTGTTGTGATTACCTCATCTAACCACTGTCATCGGGTTAGATGAGGCAATCACAATAAAAACAATAAACCCTCGTCAGCCTCAAAGTGGAAACTCAGCCTCAAACCGGTTGCCACTTATCTCAATTTCAGCCCAAAAAGCTATAGAGTTGATCCTGAAATTTGTCCAGTTTGACCGAATATAGACGAAATATGACTCAAAATATACCTTCGAAAGCTTGAAATTTCACCAAAACATTGCTAAAAGGAGGGGTGCACGGCGGACACCTTGCCGGGAATGATCCCTCGGCACAGTGGGAGGGCTTTTGAGCAAATTCGCTTCCAATGGCTAGAGGTTATAGCTGCTAATTGCCATTGAAGTGTTCTTGGGCCGCATCCCTGATGTAACTGGTATGTAGACCCTGTTGAAATTTGAGCATAGTTTCGTCCAAGGCTCTGGCTGCCACATGGAGACCACCAGCCTGTGGTCGATGGGTGAGCTGGTCACTGCTCTCCGTGCCATGTTTCCCAGGTCCTGGGTTGTCCGGCGGGCCCGTTGACCACCGGTTCTTCACTGGGTTTTTTTTCTTTACCTTTCCCACCCCCCCTTTCAGTCTTCGTACATGAGGCGGGTGTGCATTCTTATTCAGCATTACTTCATAACTCAAGCAGCCATCGTATGAGGGACGGGTTTCCCACTGCTGTTCAACATTGGCATTTCTAATGATCGTCTGTTTAACTTTCGGACATTGCAAAACTTATGCAGCGCAAAGAATTCAAACACCTGACGTTTGCGTCACAGTCAACTGCGCACACCACTCTGCCATGATGGCCCTCTCTTCACAATGATTTCCCTGATACCCAATCACGGCCAAGCGGCAATATAAGAAACGTCTCCTCAACGAGTCAGCGGCTGCAAGTTTTTCAATTCATCAGCAAATCCTGTGAATTCATAGAGATCCACAAGTCTGTGGTAGCACTTTGTATTACTTTTTTGCTGAACTCCCTAAAAATTCGGGTTTTCTTCTATCAACTTTGAGCTAATTTGGGGGACTTCTGACCGAATTCCAAAAGATCAAAGTGAACCCAAGCGCAGTTTCAGGCAACACTTTCAAACCTAGGGTTTTTTCGGCTCAGCGTATCGTGAATTATGGGTGGGGTTTGGTCAAATCTGCCAAATTCCATCTATATTTCATAATTTCGAAATCTAATTTTCATTGAAACTAGTGTGCCAGTGATAAATATTTGACAACCCGTTTCCCATGCCTGCTCAGGAGGTGGCTTAGTGGAGTGTTGCGAAATTTTTACGGAGAAGTGCAGGTTCAAATCTAGAGAATGTAGCAGTTTGGCTGCAGAGTAGACGTTCCTGAATGATCGCTTGGCCGTGATGTGTTATCAAAGGAGTCTTTGCGACCGACTCCCTGTGGACAGCGTAGCGGAGTGGTGTGCGCGGTTGTCTGTGACGCAAACGTCGGAGGTTCGAATCCAAGGTGTTTCGAAGTTTTTGCAACATCTGAAAAGGAACGAGGGCAATAGCACGGTGTAAGGGCTTATGCTAAACAGCAATAGCAAACCCGTCCCTCATACGAGTACTTGTTGAGCTAGGCATGTAATGAGAAAGTTTGTGTATGCCAGTTGAGCGCAATTAAACACGTGACGGGTGGCTCAGTGCTATGAGTCTCACTTTGGATCAACGCGACGGAGGTTCGAATAAAGAGAGTGTAGCTCTTTGACCAGAAGAAAAAGAGATTTTTAATGGTCTTTCTATTGAGAAGGGATACCATCTAGCGATAGGCGCACAACCGACATGAGTTGTATAGCAGAATGGTAAGGGGATTGGACTGTGCCATCAAGGTCAAAGGCTCAAATCCTGGGCATGCTAGTAGTTTGACACCATTGAAAGATGTTTAATGGCGACTTTTCGATAGGGAGGCCGGCTAGTGTTTAACAGCAATTGCACACCCGTCCCCATACGATGAACGCTCATGTAATGAAGTGATGTTGAGCACGAATGCAAACCCGCCTCAGATACGAGGAGTACTTTGGTTAGGGTTAGGATTAGCCTGCCTTTCTATCGAACTGTCGCCATTAGTCATCTTTAAACGATGCAAAACTACTGGCATGACCAGGATTTGAACCTGTGCATTTACGGCACAGTCCAATCCACTTGGTCTTCGGGATCGAACCCCCGTCGCTTGGACTCAAAGTGAGACTCATAGCATTGAGCCACCAATGGTCGTCCGTCGGACACTCCACTGGCATTCACACATATTGTCACCTCATGCATAGCTCAAAACTCCTCGTTTATGGGACGGGTTCGCGAGAGCTGCGCGGCCTTTAACGAAATTGAAATTTGCGGACCATATGCGGCCTTTAACAAAATTGGGATTTGCGGACCATCCGCGGCCTTTGAAGAAATTGGGATTTGCGGACTATATGCGGCCTTTAACAAAATTGGGATTTGCGGACCATCCGCGGCCTTTGAAGAAATTGGGATTTGCGGATCAAATGCGGCCCTTAACAAAATTGGGATTTGCGGACCATCTCCGGCCTTAATCAAAATTGGGATTTGCGGACCATATGCGGCCTTAATCAAAATTGGGATTTGCGGACCATCCCCGGCCTTTAACGAAATTGGTAATTGCGGACCATATGCGACCCTTAAGAAACTTGGGATTTGCGGACTATATGCGGCCTTTAACAAAATTGGGATTCGCGGACCATCCGCGGCCTTTGACGAAATTGGGATTTGCGGACCATATGCGGCCTTCAACAAAATTGGGATTCGCGGACCATCCGCGGCCTTTGACGAAATTGGGATTTGCGGACCATATGCGGCCTTCACCAAAATTGAGAGTTGCGGACCATATGCAGCCTTCAACAGAATTGGGATTTGCGGACCATATGCGGCCTTTGACAAAATTGAGATTTCCGGACCATATGCGACCATTAACAAAAATCTCAATTTTGATTAAGGCCGGGGATGGTCCCCAGATCCCAATTTTTAAAGGCCGTATATGGTCCGCAAATCCCAATTTCGTTAAAGGCCGCATATGGTCCGCAAATCCCAATTTCGTTAAAGGCCGCGCAGCTCTCGCGAACCCGTCCCATAAACGAGGAGTTTTGAGCTATGCATGAGGTGACAATATGTGTGAATGCCAGTGGAGTGATTGACGGACGACCATTGGTGGCTCAGTGGTATGTGTCTCACTTTGAATCAACGCGACGGAGGTTCGATTCCAAAGAGCGCAGATTTTTGTCTACATTGCAAAGTTTTGACAAAGGTGATGTTGAACAGCTCTCGCGAACCCGTCCCATATACGAGGGTTTTTGAGCTAAGCATGAGATGACAATATGTGTGAATGCCAGTGGAGTGTTCGACGGACGACCATTGGTGGCTCAGTGGTATGTGTCTCACTTTGAATCAACGCGACGGAGGTTCGATTCCAAAGAGCGCAGATTTTGTCTACATAGCAAAGTTTTGACGAAGGTAATGTTGAACAGCTCTCGCGAACCCGTCCCATATACGAGGGTTTTTGAGCTAAGCATGAGATGACAATATGTGTGAATGCCAGTGGAGTGTTCGACGGACGACCATTGGTGGCTCAGTGGTATGTGTCTCACTTTGAATCAACGCGACGGAGGTTCGATTCCAAAGAGCGCAGATTTTTGTCTACATAGCAAAGTTTTGACGAAGGTAATGTTGAACAGCTCTCGCGAACCCGTCCCATATACGAGGGTTTTTGAGCTAAGCATGAGATGACAATATGTGTGAATGCCAGTGGAAAGTTCGACGGACGACCATTGGTGGCTCAGTGCTATGAGTCTCACTTTGAGTCCAAGCGACGGGGGTTCGATCCCGAAGACCAAGTGGATTGGACTGTGCCGTAAATGCACAGGTTCAAATCCTGGGCATGTCAGTAGTTTTGCATCGTTTAAAGATGACTAATGGCGACAGTTCGATAGAAAGGCAGGCTAATGTTGAACAGCAATCGCAAACCCGTCCCACATACGAGGACTTGTTGAGCGAGGCACGTAATGATAAAGTTTGTGTATGCCAGCTGAACGACGGTAGACACGGGACGGGTGGCTCAGTGCTATGAGTCTCACTTTGGATCAACGCGACGGAGGTTCGAATAAAGAGAGTGTAGCTCTTTGACCAGAAGAAAATGAGGTTTTTTTATTGGTCTCTTTATTGAGAAGGGATATCATCTAGTGATTGTCGCACACCCAACATGAGTGGTATAGCATAGTGGTATGTCGATAGGGTTGTGCTATAAAGTTCACAGGTTCAAACCCCCGGCGTGTCAGTAGTTTTGCATCGTTTAAAGATGACTAATGGCGACCATTTGATAGGAAGGTAGGCTAATGTTTAACAGCAATTGCACACCCGTCCCTCATACGATGAACGCTCATGTAATGAAGTGATGTTGAGCACGAATCAAACCCGCCTCAGATACGAGGAGCGCTTTGGTTAGGGTTGTGATATTTGGGACGGTGGGTTGGGTGGGATGTAGCTCCTCAGACACTCCACCGATGGGCAGGGGACCGAGGGGCAAGGGGACAACCACGAGCCCGCAACATCCCGTAGAGGCCCGCAAGTCCACCGCAGGTGGACGGGCGGGCCTCTACGGGATGTTGGGGGCTCGTGGTTGTCCCCTTGCCCCTCGGCTCCACGTGGCAGCCGGAGCCTTGAACGAAACTATGCTCAATTTTCAAGGGTTCCTACATACGAGTTACATCAGCAATGCGCTCCAAGAACACTTCAATCGCAAATAGCAGCTATAATCCCTAGCCATTGGAAGCGAATTTGCTCACAAAAGCCCTCCCACTGTGCCGAGGGATCATTCCCGGCAAGGTTTCCGCCGTGCCCCCCCTTTCGCAATGTTTTGGTGAAATTCCAAGCTTTCGAAGGTATATTTTGAGTCATATTTCGTCTATATTTGGTGAAACTGGTCAAATTTCAGGATCAACTCTATAGCTTTTGGGCTGAAATTGAGAAAATTAACAACCGGTTTCAGGCTGCGTTTCCATATTGAGGCTGAGGAAAAAAGTGTTTTTTTTTCAATGTGATTGCCTCATCTTACCCGAATGCAGCAAGAACCATACTCTACTTCTGATTGGCGAATCGCTGTCTAACTGGCATTATTAAAAAAAGTAGCGAAAATACGGCCTAAACCGGCGAAAGTGAGCCGGACCTCCAACCGAAATCGACAGTATCGAACCTGGAGAGTGTAATTGATGGAAAACACCCGAAAATTATGGCCGATTTTAGCGAAACTGACACAAAAAATGACGAACTTTTGACTAAACTAGGACAAACACACGGCGAAAACCTTGCCGGGAATGATCCCTCGGCACAGTGGGAGAGCTTCTGTGAGCAAATTCGCTTCCAATGGCTAGAGGTTATAGCTGCTAATTGCCATTGAAGTGTTCTTGGGGCGCATCCCTGATGCAACTGGTATGTAGGAACTCTTGAAATTTGAGCATAGTTTCGTCCAAGGCTCTGGCTGCCACATGGAGACTGTGGTGGATGGGTGAGCTGGTCACTACCCTCCGTGCCATGTTTCCCGGACCCTGGGTTGTCCGGCGGGTCAGTTGACCCCTGGTTCTTCACTGGGGTTTTTTTCTTTACCTTTCCCACCCACCCTCCGTCCGAATTCTCCAAAGCCTAACTCTGGCAGTCTTCGTACATCACGCGGGTGGGCATTCTTATTCAACATTTCTTCATTACTTAAGCAGCCATCGTATGTGGGACGGGTGTGCAATTGCTGTTAAACAATAGCCTTTCCACCGCATGATTGTCCTTCGTTACTTTTCGGGCATTGCAAAACGTAGGACATGTCTACGATTCGAACCTGAGACGTTTGCGTCACAGTCCACTGCGCATGCCACTCTGCCATGCTGTGCCCATCCGTCGCTTCTCAATGACTCCCCTGTCAACCCATCGCGGCCAAGCGACCATTCAGGAAACGTCTCTTCAGTAGAAATAAAAGGCTACGTTCTCTGGATTTGAACCTGCGCCTCTCCCACATTCGAGGACCTGTTGAGTTAGTCATGTAATGAAAATGTTTGTGTATGCCAGTTGAGCGCCACTATGTCATCTATAGGTAGCTCAGTGGTATCAGTCACGCTTCGGGTCCAAACGAGGGGGGTTCGATTCCGAGCAGTATCGACTTTTGTCACAGGAGAGAAGTTTCTTCACTGGTCTCTTGTCCGAGAAGGGATATCATGGAGCGATTGTCGCAAATTTAACATGAGTGGTATAGCAGAGTGGTAATTGGATGGGACTGTGCTATAAAGTTCACAGGTTCAAATCCTGGGCATGTCAGTAGTTTTGCATCGTTTGAAGACGACTAATGGCGACAATTCGATAGAAAGGCAGGCTAATGTTTAACAGCACTTGCACACCCGTCCCACATACGATGGCTGCTTGAGTTATGAAGTAATGTTGAATAGGAATGCACACCCGTCTGATGTACGAAGACTGCCAGAGTTAGGCTTTGGATAATTCGGACGGAGGGTGGTTGGGTTAAAGGTAAAGAAAAAACTCCAGTGAAGAACCAGGGGTAAACTGGCCCGCCGGACAACCTAGGGTCCGGGAAACATGGCTCGGAGGGCAGTGACCAGCTCACCCATCCACCACAGACTGGTGGTCTCCATGTAGCAGCCAGAGCCTTGGACGAAACTATGCTCAAATTTCAAGAGTTCCTACATTTCAGTTACATCAGGGATGCGTTCCAAGAAGATTTCCATAGCAATTAGCAGCTACATACAATCCTTAGCCATGGGAAGCGAATGTGTGCGCAAGAGTCCTACCTCTGTGTTGAGGGATCATTCCCGGCAAGGTTTTCGCCGTGTGTTTATCCTAGTTCAGTCGAAAGTTCGTCATTTTTTGTGTCAGTTTCGCTAAAATCGGCCGAATTTTGGCCGGGTTTGATTAAACTAGATAATAGCCTTGTTCTGTCTTCCTAAAAAACTGTTTTTTATTGTGATTGCCTCATCTAACCCGCTGTCATCGGGTTAGATGAGGCAATCACAATAAAAACAATAAAACCCCTCGTCAGCCTCAAAGTGGAAACTCAGCCTCAAACCGGTTGCCACTTATCTCAATTTCAGCCCAAAAGCTATAGAGTTGATCCTGAAATTTGTCCAGTTTGACCGAATATAGACGTAATATGACTCAAAATACACATTCGAAAGCTTGAAATTTCACCAAAACATTGCGAAAAGGGGGGGGGGCACGACGGAAACCTTGCCGGGAATGATCCCTCGGCACAGTGGGAGGGCTTTTGTGAGCAAATTCGCTTCCAATGGCTAGAGGCTATAGCTGCTAATTGCCATTTAAGTGTTCTTGGGCCGCATCCCTGATGTAACTGGTATGTAGACCCTGTTGAAATTCGAGCATAGTTTCGTCCAAGGCTCTGGCTGCCACATGGAGACCACCAGCCTGTGGTCGATGGGTGAGCTGGTCACTGCTCTCCGTGCCATGTTTCCCAGGTCCTGGGTTGTCCGGCGGGCCCGTTGACCACCGGTTCTTCACTAGGGTTTTTTCTTTACCTTTCCCACCCCCTTTCAGTCTTCGTACATGAGGCGGGTGTGCATTCTTATTCAGTATTACTTCATAACTCAAGCAGCCATCGTATGAGGGACGGGTTTCCCACTGCTGTTCAACATTGGCATTTCTAATGATCGTCTTTTTAACTTTCGGACATTGCAAAACTTATGCAGCGCAAAGAATTCAAACACCTGACGTTTGCGTCACAGTCAACTGCGCACACCACTCTGCCATGATGGCCCTCTCTTCACAATGATTCCGCTGATACCCAATCACGGCCAAGCGGCAATATAAGAAACGTCTCCTCAACGA
Source organism: Aplectana chamaeleonis (assembly GCA_029168955.1). Taxonomy (NCBI): domain Eukaryota; kingdom Metazoa; phylum Nematoda; class Chromadorea; order Rhabditida; family Cosmocercidae; genus Aplectana; species Aplectana chamaeleonis. Next base: position 6,070,276 of record JAPDOI010000002.1, on the reverse strand, counting down.
GTCAGCGGCTGCAAGTTTTTCAATTCATCAGCAAATCCTGCGAATTCATAGAGATCCACAAGTCTGTGGTAGCACTTTGTATTACTTTTTTGCTGAACTCCCTAAAAATTCGGGTTTTCTTCTATCAACTTTGAGCTAATTTGGGGGACTTCTGACCGAATTCCAAAAGATCAAAGTGAACCCAAGCGCAGTTTCAGGCAACACTTTCAAACCTAGGGTTTTTTCGGCTCAGCGTATCGTGAATTATGGGTCGGGTTTGGTCAAATCTGCCAAATTCCATCTATATTTCATAATTTCGAAATCTAATTTTCATTGAAACTAGTGTGCCAGTGATAAATATTTGACAAACCATTTCCCATGCCTCCTCCGTAGGTGGCTTAGTGGAGTGTTGCGAAATTTTTTCGGAGAAGTGCAGGTTCAAATCTAGAGAATGTAGCAGTTTGGCTGCAGAGTAGACGTTCCTGAATGATCGCTTGGCCGTGATGTGTTATCAAAGGAGTCTTTGCGACCGACTCCCTGTGGACAGCGTAGCGGAGTGGTGTGCGCGGTTGTCTGTGACGCAAACGTCGGAGGTTCGAATCCAAGGTGTTTCGAAGTTTTTGCAACATCTGAAAAGGAACGAGGGGCAATAGCACGGTGTAAGGGCTTATGCTAAACAGCAATAGCAAACCCGTCCCTCATACGAGTACTTGTTGAGCTAGGCATGTAATGAGAAAGTTTGTGTATGCCAGTTGAGCGCAATTAAACACGTGACGGGTGGCTCAGTGCTATGAGTCTCACTTTGGATCAACGCGACGGAGGTTCGAATAAAGAGAGTGTAGCTCTTTGACCAGAAGAAAAGAGATTTTTTTAATGGTCTTTCTATTGAGAAGGGATATCATCTAGCGATTGTCGCACAACCAACATGAGTGGTATAGCAGAGTGGTAAGTGGATTGGACTGTGCCATAAAGTTCACAGGTTCAAATCCTGGGCATGTTAGTAGTTTTGCACCGTTTAAAGATGTTTAATGGCGACATTTCGATAGGGGAGGCCGGCTAGTGTTTAACAGCAATTGCACACCCGTCCCCCATACGATGAACGCTCATGTAATGAAGTGATGTTGAGCACGAATGCAAACCCGCCTCAGATACGAGGAGTACTTTGGTTAGGGTTAGGATTAGCCTGCCTTTCTATCGAACTGTCGCCATTAGTCATCTTTAAACGATGCAAAACTACTGGCATGCCCAGGATTTGAACCTGTGCATTTACGGCACAGTCCAATCCACTTGGTCTTCGGGATCGAACCCCCGTCGCTTGGACTCAAAGTGAGACTCATACCACTGAGCCACCAATGGTCGTCCGTCGATCACTCCACTGGCATTCACACATATTGTCACCTCATGCATAGCTCAAAACTCCTCGTTTATGGGACGGGTTCGCGAGAGCTGCGCGGCCTTTAACGAAATTGAAATTTGCGGACCATATGCGGCCTTTAACAAAATTGGGATTTGCGGACCATCCGCGGCCTTTAACGAAATTGGAATTCGCGGACCATATGCGGCCTTTAACAAAATTGGGATTTGCGGACCATCCGCGGCCTTTGAAGAAATTGGGATTTGCGGATCAAATGCGGCCCTTAACGAAATTGGGATTTGCGGACCATCTCCGGCCTTAATCAAAATTGGTATTTGCGGACCATATGCGGCCCTTAAGAAACTTGGGATTTGCGGACCATATGCGGCCTTTGAGAAAATTGGGATTTCCGGACCATATGCGGCCTTTCAGAAACTTGGGATTTGCGGACCATATGCGACCATTAACAAAATTGGAATTTGCGGACCATCCGCGGCCTTTGAGAAAATTGGGATTTGCGGACCATATGCGGCCTTTAACAAAATTGGGATTCGCGGACCATCCGCGGCCTTTAACGAAATTGGGATTTGCGGACCATATGCGGCCTTTACCAAAATTGAGAGTTGCGGACCATATGCGGCCTTCAACAGAATTGGGATTTGCGGACCATATGCGGCCTTTGACAAAATTGAGATTTCCGGACCATATGCGACCATTAACAAAAATCTCAATTTTGATTAAGGCCGGGGATGGTCCGCAGATCCCAACTTTTTTAAAGGCCGTATATGGTCCGCAAATCCCAATTTCGTTAAAGGCCGCATATGGTCCGCAAACCCCAATTTCGTAAAGGCCGCGCAGCTCTCGCGAACCCGTCCCATATACGAGGAGTTTTGAGCTATGCATGAGGTGACAATATGTGTGAATGCCAGTGGAGTGATCGACGGACGACCATTGGTGGCTCAGTGGTATGTGTCTCACTTTGAATCAACGCGACGGAGGTTCGATTCCAAAGAGCGCAGATTTTTGTCTACATAGCAAAGTTTTGACAAAGGTGATGTTGAACAGCTCTCGCGAACCCGTCCCATATACGAGGGTTTTTGAGCTATGCATGAGATGACAATATGTGTGAATGCCAGTGGAGTGAACGACGGACGACCATTGGTGGCTCAGTGGTATGTGTCTCACTTTGAATCAACGCGACGGAGGTTCGATTCCAAAGAGCGCAGATTTTTGTCTACATAGCAAAGTTTTGACAAAGGTAATGTTGAACAGCTCTCGCGAACCCGTCCATATACGAGGGTTTTTGAGCTATGCATGAGATGACAATATGTGTGAATGCCAGTGGAGTGAACGACGGACGACCATTGGTGGCTCAGTGGTATGTGTCTCACTTTGAATCAACGCGACGGAGGTTCGATTCCAAAGAGCGCAGATTTTTGTCTACATAGCAAAGTTTTTGACAAAGGTAATGTTGAACAGCTCTCGCGAACCCGTCCCATATACGAGGAGTTTTGAGCTATGCATGAGATGACAATATGTGTGAATGCCAGTGGAAAGTTCGACGGACGACCATTGGTGGCTCAGTGCTATGAGTCTCACTTTGAGTCCAAGCGACGGGGGTTCGATCCCGAAGACCAAGTGGATTGGACTGTGCCGTAAATGCACAGGTTCAAGTCCTGGGCATGTCAGTAGTTTTGCATCGTTTAAAGATGACTAATGGCGACAGTTCGATAGAAAGGCAGGCTAATGTTGAACAGCAATCGCAAACCCGGCCCACATACGAGGACTTGTTGAGCTAGGCATGTAATGATAAACTTTGTGTATGCCAGTTGAGCGCCGGTAGACATGGGACGGGTGGCTCAGTGCTATGAGTCTCACTTTGGATCAACGCGACGGAGGTTCGAATAAAGAGAGTGTAGCTCTTTGACCAGAAGAAAATGAGGTTTTTTTATTGGTCTCTTTATTGGGATGGGATATCATCTAGTGATTGTCGCACATCCAACAAGAGTGGTATAGCATAGTGGTATGTCGATAGGGTTGTGCTATAAAGTTCACAGGTTCAAACCCTCGGCGTGTCAGTAGTTTTGCATCGTTTAAAGATGACTAATGGCGAACATTTGATAGGAAGGTAGGCTAATATTTAACAGCAATTGCACACCCGTCCCTCATACGATGAACGCTCATGTAATGAAGTGATGTTAAGCACGAATGCAAACCCGCCTCAGATACGAGGAGCGCTTTGGTTAGGGTTGTGATATTAGGGACGGTGGGTTGGGTGGGATGTAGCTCCTCAGACACTCCACCGATGGGCAGGGGATCGAGGGGCAGGGGGACAACCACGAGCCTGCAACATCTGCAGAGGCCCGCAAGTCCACCGCAGGTGGACGGGCGGGCCTCTACGGATGTTGCGGGCTCGTGGTTGTCCCTTGCCCTCGGCTCCACGTGGCAGCCAGAGCCTTGGACGAAACTATGCTCAAATCTCAAGAGTTCCTACACACCAGTTACATCACGAAGCGTTCCAAGAACACTTCAATGGCATTTAGCAGCTATAACCTCTAGCCATTGGAAGCGAATTTGCTCAAAAGCCCTCCCACTGTGCCGAGGGATCATTCCCGGCAAGGTTTCCGCCGTGCCCCCCCCTTTCGCAATGTTTTGGTGGAATTCCAAGCTTTCGAAATACTGGTCAAATTTCGGGATCAACTCTATAGCTTTTGGGCTGAAATTGAGAAAATTAACAACCGGTTTTAGGCTGCGTTTCCATATTGAGGCTGAGGAAAAAAGTGTTTTTTTCTTTTTCAATGTGATTGCCTCATCTTACCCGAATGCAGAAAGAACCATACTCTACTTCTGATTGGCGAATCGCTGTCTAACTGGCATTATTAAAAAAAGTAGCGAAAATACGGCCTAAACCGGCGAAAGTGAGCCGGACCTCTAACCAAAATCGACAGTACCGAACCTGGAGAGTGTAATTGATGGAAAACACCCAAAATTTATGGCCGATTTTAGCGAAACTGACACAAAAAATGACGAACTTTTGACTAAACTAGGACAAACACACGGCGAAAACCTTGCCGGGAATGATCCCTCGGCACAGTGGGAGAGCTTCTGTGAGCAAATTCGTTTCCAATGGCTAGAGGTTATAGCTGCTAATTGCCATTGAAGTGTTCTTGGGGCGCATCCCTGATGCAACTGGTATGTAGGAACTCTTGAAATTTGAGCATAGTTTCGTCCAAGGCTCTGGCTCCCACATGGAGACTGTGGTGGAGGGGTGAGCTGGTCCCTACCGTCCGTGCCATGTTTCCCGGACCCTGGGTTGTCCGGCGGGTCAGTTGATCCCTGGTTCTTCACTGGGTTTTTTTTCTTTACCTTTCCCACCCACCCTCCGTCCGAATTCTCCAAAGCCTAACTCTGGCAGTCTTCGTACATCACGCGGGTGGGCATTCTTATTCAACATTTCTTCATTACTTAAGCAGCCATCGTATGTGGGACGGGTGTGCAATTGCTGTTAAACAATAGCCTTTCCACCGCATGATCGTCCTTCGTTACTTTTCGGGCATTGCAAAACGTAGGACATGTCTACGATTCGAACCTGAGACGTTTGCGTCACAGTCCACTGCGCATTCCACTCTGCCATGCTGTGCCCATCCGTCGGTTCTCAATGACTCCCTGTCAACCCATCGCGGCCAAGCGACCATTCAGGAAACGTCTCTTCAGTAGAAATAAAAGGCTACGTTCTCTGATTTGAACCTGCGCCTCTCCCACATTAGAGGACCTGTTGAGTTAGTCATGTAATGATAATGTTTGTGTATGCCAGTTGAGCGCCACTATGTCATCTATAGGTAGCTCAGTGGTATCAGTCACGCTTCGTCCAAACGAGGGGGTTCGATTCCGAGCAGTATCCACTTTTGTCACAGGAGAGAAGTTTCTTCACTGGTCACTTGTCCGAGAAGGGATATCATGGAGCGATTGTCGCACATTTAACATGAGCGGTATAGCAGAGTGGTAATTGGATGGGACTGTGGTATAAAGTTCACAGGTTCGAATCCTGGGCATGTCAGTAGTTTTGCATCGTTTGAAGACGACTAATGGCGACAATTCGATAGAAAGGCAGGCTAATGTTTAACAGCACTTGCACACCCGTCCCACATACGATGGCTGCTTGAGTTATGAAGTAATGTTGAATAGGAATGCACACCCGCGTGATGTACGTAGACTGCCAGAGTTAGGCTTTGGATAATTCGGACGGAGGGTGGGTGGGAAAGGTAAAGAAAGAAACCCCAGTGAAGAACCAGGGGTCAACTGGCCCGCCGGACAACCCAGGGTCCGGGAAACATGGCACGGAGGGCAGTGACCAGCTCACCCATCCACCACAGGCTGGTGGTCTCCATGTAGCAGCCAGAGCCTTGGACGAAACTATGCTCAAATTTCAAGAGTTCCTACATACCAGTTACATCAGGGATGCGTTCTTTTTTTTTTTTTTTTTTTAAGAAGATTTCCATAGCAATTAGCAGCTACATACAATCCTTAGCCATGGGAAGTGAATGTGCGCGCAGGAGGGTCAGGCCCACTTTTGCCGATTTCCGCAACATTTTTGTCATTTTCGAGCCAAATAATGGCTGTTCGATGAAGGAGTTTGTTGCTTTGACCAAATTTTATCCTCTCGAACATATAGTTTGAGTCGATTTCCGATTTTTTTGTTCAAAGCGCGCCAATTTAAAGGATCAACTCCATAACTTTCAGGCCGAGTTTTGGGTTCCGACTCTAAGGCAGGGAGAAAATACGGTTTTTCTACGTGATCGTGGCAGCATTTACCTCAAGGCAGCTAGAACTAGATTATCTAGCTCAATCAAACCCGGCCAGAATTCGGCCGGGTTTAGCAAAACTGACACAAATAATGACGAACTTTCGACAAAACTTGGATAAACATACGGCGAAAACCTTGCCGGCAGTGATCCCTCGACACAGTGGGGTGGCTCCCGCGAGCACATTGCTTCCCAAGTCTAAGGATTATAGCTGCTATTTGCAATTGAAGTGTTCTTGGGACGCATCCCTGATGTAACTGGTATGTAGACCCTGTTGAAATTCGAGCATAGTTTCGTCCAAGGCTCTGGCTGCCACATGGAGGCCACCTGCTTCGTCCAGGGTTCTGGCTGCCACGTAGCGACCACCAGCTTGTGCCCTGGGTGGTCCGGCGAGCCCGTTGACCCCTGGTTCTTCACTGGGGTTTTTTCTTTACCTTTCCCAACCACCCTCCGTCCGAATTATCCAAAGCCTAGCTCTGGCAGTCTTCGTACATCACGCGGGTGTGCATTCCTGTTCAACATCAAATCGTCGGCATTCGTGATCTTTAAACGTTGCAAAACTAATGAAGTGCCTAGGATCTGAACCTGTGCATTTATGGCACAGTCCAATCCACTTGGTCCTTGGAATCGAACCCCCGTCGCTTGGACTCAAAGTGAGACTCATAGCACTGAGCCACCCGTCCCCTGTCTATCGGCGCTCAACTGGCATACACAAACATTATCATTACATGACTAACTCAACAAGTCCTCGCATGCGGAACGGGTTCGCGATTGCTGTTCAGCATTAGCACGTCAACAGCACTATTGTCCATCGTTATTCTTCAAGCAGTGCAAAACCCATAGCATGGGTGGGATTCGAACCCCAGACGTTGGTGTCAGAGTCCATCGCACACACCACTCAGCCATGCTGTACACATCTGTCTGGTCACAATGGATTCCCTGCTAATCCTTCACGGCTAAGCAACCATTCAGAAAAAACCTCTTCATTAGCCAAGTAGCTACACTCTCTAGATTTGAACTTGCCCCTCTAGGAAGAAAATTAGCGGCATACTAAGTCACCTAAGGCAGAGGCATGGACATTCGTCATTCAAACGTATACCATTGGCAAAGTAGTTTGCACCAAAATTAGTCCAGAACATGGCAAACAGGGTCTGAAATTCGAAATGGAAATCGATATTCCTGTATTTTGAAGTAAAGTTAGTCGAACTTTGCCGAAAACCGGTCTCAAACCGAAATTAAATATACGCTCAGCCGAAGAAACTCCATGTTTGAAAAAAAATGTGGCCGAAAATTTCACCTAGGTTCACCCTGAACTTTTAGAATTTCGTTCAAACTTTCTCGAAACAGCACGAATATTGTAAAATCTTATCCATTTTTTGAAGTATATCAAAAAATCAATGCAAAGTGCAACAAAAGATTTCCGAGATGGAAGAATTTGCAGAAATTGTGGAAAACTAAAAAAAAAACTGGGCGATTCTGTTCCCTCTGCCTGTCGTGCGCTCTCTCACTGTCTCTAACCGCCGCTATGCACCAGCACGCGTGGAAACCATGAGAATTTCGCGGTTTTACAGCCTTTGCCCACAGGCGTGTTTCGCATGATATATTTTTTCACGGTTGGCGATTCGTTGCTAGCTACTCCGTACATCAACCTGGATAGCTGAATGTCTAGTTCATCACATTTTCAGAAAAATCTGATTCAGATGGAGGACTTCTCTATCTACCATCTACCTCACACGACGAATATCGATTGGCACTCCATCCAACCAACATTTTTCCAAGAGAAGAACGACAGCAGTATGGAAATCCTTTATGGAGAAGGAGCTTCAGCTACCTGCCGGGTGACGACGAGTCCAATGAGTACGAAAACGCCAGGTACTTGACAATAGATTGATAAATACGGCACTGGTTTCAACCGTCGGTGGTCGGCACATGGCAGCTGGAGCCTTAAACGGGAATATGATCAAATTTTAGCAAAAATTTCCTGTCGTACTCGAAAAAAAAAGAAAATTTTATGATGTAGAAGGATTTCCGCTCGAACTTCGCCGAACCAGAGTTGATTTTTGATACTAAAATTGTCGAAAAGAGCTAAAAATTTGCCAATTCCCAAGAAAAGTTCATAAATTTATTCGGAAAAAGGGCGAGCTCATCTCCTTTTGGCAAAGTTTATAGCAAAAATCATCTCTAAATTAGAGAAATTCGGGCAAAAGCCTTTTTATTTCTTCAAGTTTTCTTTTTTCAATCCAGTGCGACAAGAAAATTCCTGAAAAATTTGAGCATAGTTTCGTCCAAGGCTCCGGCTGCCACGTGGAGCCGAGGGGCAAGGGGACAACCACGAGCCCGCAACATCCCGTAGAGGCCCACCCGTCCACCTGCGGTGGACTTGCGGGCCTCTACGGGATGTTGCGGGCTCGTGGTTGTCCCCTTGCCCCTCGGTCCCCCTGCCCATCGGTGGAGTGTTTGAGGAGCTACATCCCACCCAACCCACCGTCCCAAATATCTTAACCCTGACTCAAGGACTCCTCGTATCTGAGGCGGGTTTGCATTCGTGCTCAACATCACTTCATTACATGAGCGTTCATCGTATGAGGGACGGGTGTGCAATTGCTGTTAAACACTAGCCGGCCTCCCCTATCGAATTGTCGCCATTAAACATCTTTAAACGGTGCAAAACTACTAACATGCCCAGGATTTGAAACTGTGAACTTTATGGCACAGTCCAATCCACTTACCACTCTGCTATACCACTCATGTTGGTTGTGCGACAATCACTAGATGATATCCCTTCTCAATAAAGAGACCGTTTGAAAAAACTCTTTTTTGTGGTCAAAGAGCTACACTCTCTTTACTCGAACCTCCGTCGCGTTGATCCAAAGTGAGACTCATAGCACTGAGCCACCCGTCCCATGTTTACCTGCGCTCAACTGGCATACACAAACTTTCTCATTACATGCCTAGCTCAACAAGTACTCGTATGTGGGACGTGTTTGTTATTGCTGTTTAGCACGGGCCCTTCCACCGTGCTATTGTCCCTCGTTCCTTTTCAGATGTTGCAAAAACTGCGAAACACCTTGGATTCGAACCTACGACGTTTGCGGCAAAGACAACCGCGCACACCACTCCGCTATGCTGCGCACAACGAGTCGTTCGCAATGACTCCTTTGATAACACATCACGGCCAAGCGATCATTCAGGAACGTCTACTCTGCAGCCAAACTGCTACATTCTCTAGATTTGAACCTGCACCTCTCCGAAAAAATTTCGCAACACTCCACTAAGCCACCTACGGAGGAGGCATGAGAAATGGTTTGTCAAATATTTATCATTGGCACACTAGTTTCAATGAAAATTAGATTTCGAAATTATGAAATATAGATGGATTTTGGCAGATTTGACCAAACTCGACCCATAATTCACGATACGCTGAGCCGAAAAAACCCTAAGTTTGAAAGTGTTGCCTGAAACTGCACTTGGGTTCACTCTGATCTTTTGGAATTCGGTCAGAAGTCCCCCAAATTAGCTCAAAATTGATAGAAGAAAACCCGAATTTTTAGGGAGTTCAGCAAAAAAGTCATACAAAGTGCTACCACAGACTTGTGGATCTCTATGAATTCGCAGGATTTGCTGATGAATTGAAAAACTTGCAGCCGCTGACTCGTTGAGGAGACGTTTCTTATATTGCCGCTTGGCCGTGACCGGGTATCAGGGAAATCATTGTGAAGAGAGGGCCATCATGGCAGAGTGGTGTGCGCAGTTGACTGTGACGCAAAAGTCAGGGGTTTGAATTCTTTGCGCTGCATACGTTTTGCAATGTCCGAAAGTTAAAAAGACGATCATTAGAAATGCCAATGTTGAACAGCAGTGGGAAACCCGTCCCTCATACGATGGCTGCTTGAGTTATGAAGTAATACTGAATAAGAATGCACACCCGCCTCATGTACGAAGACTGAATGGGGGGGGGTGGGAAAGGTAAAGAAAAAAAACCCCAGTGAAGAACCGGTGGTCAACGGGCCCGCCGGACAACCCAGGACCTGGGAAACATGGCACGGAGGGCTGTGACCAGCTCACCCATCGACCACACGGCGGGCAGTGACCAGCTCACCCATCGACCACACGGAGGGCAGTGACCAGCTCACCCATCGACCACAAGGAGGGCAGTGACCAGCTCACCCATCGACCACACGGAGGGCAGTGACCAGCTCACCCATCGACCACAAGGAGGGCAGTGACCAGCTCACCCATCCACCACAGACTGGTGGTCTCCATGTAGCAGCCAGAGCCTTGGACGAAACTATGCTCAAATTTCAAGAGTTCCTAGATACCAGTTAAATCAGGGATGCGTTCCAAGAAGATTTCCATAGCAATTAGCAGCTACATACAATCCTTAGCCATGGGAAGTGAATGTGCGCGCAGGAGGGTCAGGCCCACTTTTGCCGATTTCCGCAACATTTTTGTCATTTTCGAGCCAAATAATGGCTGTTCGATGAAGGAGTGTGTTGCTTTGACCAAATTTTATCCTCTCGAACATATAGTTTGAGTCGATTTCCGATTTTTTGTTTAAAGCGCGCCAATTTAAAGGATCAATTGAATAACTTTTGGGCCGATTTTTCAAAAAAATCTTTGTGGTTTTGGGTTCCGACTACAAGACGGACAGGAAATACGGTTTTTTCTACATGATTGCAGCATTTACCTGAAGGCAGCTAGAACTAGATTATCTAGTTCAATCAAACCCGGCCAGAATTCGGCCGGGTTCAGCAAAACTGACACAAATAATGACGAACTTTCGACGAAACTTGGCTAAACACACGGCGAAAACCTTGCCGGCAATGATCCCTCGGCCCAGTGGGAGGGCTTCTGTGAGTAAATTCGCTTCTAATGGCTAGGGATTATAGCTGCTATTTGCAATTGAAGTGTTCTTGGAACGTATCCCTGATGTAACCGGTATGCAGGAACCCTTGAAATTTGAGCATTGTTTCGTTCAAGGCTCCGGCTGCCCCTCGGTCCCCTTGCCCATCGGTGGAGTGTTTGAGGAGCTACATCCCACCCAACCAACCGTCCCAAATTTCTTAACCCTAACTCAAGGACTCCTCGTATCTGAGGCGGGTTTGCAGTCTTGCTCAGCATTACTTCATTACATCAGCGTTCATCGTATATGGGACGGGTTTGCAATTGGTGTTCAACATTAGCCTGCCTTCCCATCGAATTGTCGCCATTAGTCATCTTTAAACGTTGCAAAACTACTGACATTCCCAGGATTCGAACCTGTGAACTTTATGGCACAGTCCAATCCACTTACCGCTCTGCTATACCATTCATGTCAACTATGCGACAATCGCTCCATGATATCCCTCCTCGGACGAGAGACCAGTGAAGAAATTTCTCCCTTGTGGCAAAAGTCAGTACTGCTCGGAATCGAACCCACGTCGTTTCGACCCGAAGCGTGACTCATACCACTGAGCTACCCAAGTTTGAGGTACTTGACCCCACACCAGCAGAGAAGGCCCCACACAGCATTTTTTTGCGTAATGTGTGGTCTGGAATGCGCTCTCTGCGTCGCGTGTCCTCTGCGTCACGTGATGGCCACCCATGGTGAAAATTTAAATGTAAGTTACATGTAACATACATAAATGTAACTTACAAAACAAAATTAAGTTACATGTAATATAAATGTAAGTTACCTGAGACATTCAAGTACAATACCGCTCGCAGGATTTGGTCAGAAGGCGCGCGAGGTCGGGTTTTAGCGTCTTTTTCTTATAACTCGCTTTAAAATCAACTCTGAGCGAAACTGTGGTGATTTTCGTGATCCTGGTGTCAAGGGCTACCAAATGGTATAGCCGTTGTTGGGGTTTCGTTTTGAACTCACGAAGTTTGACAGGCAGGGTATACTTTATATTACGGCTCGGCGTCCTGTGTCTGCGTCCTCGTGGCTCCCACCACACCGTCTGCAACGCACTAGTCGTCTCTCGCCGACTCGCGTGCTGCCTTTCCCCAGTACGCGTTCGGCCTTGCACACTCCCCTATTCATGCTTTCTCTCCCACCGAGGCCAGCAGCGCTGATTTTCGCCGGTCCCTCATCCAGCAACTCAATCGGTGTGGGTGCGTTCACTATCAAATGCGCCCGGCACTAATCGACTTATGTTACGTAAATATACCTCGCCTCCGTCGGTAGCGCGCGCGCTCGCGTCGCGGCTTCGCATTGGAGCGCTCTTTCTCATAACACAGTGCAGTGCCACGCCCATACACTATTCAAGCTAGGCGACTTGCGATATTTAGTGTATGTGAGGAGTAGAAAGGCCTCTCTACAGCGTTGATAACTATTGATAACTAGTATGGTGGGATAAGTCACTCAAAAACACGGTTCTCGCGAAAAATACTTAGTTGGGTCTACAATTACTGAGAAACCCTGCGGAGAGTCAGTCGTGCAGTAACTGTATCGTGCGAGCTAGAAACTTTGAGCAGGAGCTGTAAAATTCGTGCAGGACCCACTTCTTCTCGGCTTCCATGTCTTTAAATCTACATATTGTTTTTAAAGGGTTGAATACATATTGGGCTAGATAAATGTAAACAATATACACATTCTACGATACCTTAAAGGCACAGCCCAACCTCAAAATCGTTTTCCGTTTTTTTTTGCTCAGCTTTGTGAGGATTTCGGGCTGATCACAATGGTGTCTCCAGAATCGCTCAGAACCCACCACGGACATAGCCATTATTCATCGTGACCACTGCCTTCAGCTGTGTAGAAAGCGGGATAAATTCACATAATCGCTGTTCCAGCAGGGAATCACAGACCTGCTTCTGAGACTCAATGATCATGCACAATGCTGAAACCTGCGGCTCTACGCTGACTCACGGCATGGATCACCTATCGTTTCCTAGCAGATGGTGAAATTTCTCCGAAATAGCATCATCTAATAGTCTGTACCCCTGAAGCATGCGAGGCGGATTGGTCATCAATATTTTCTCTTTTATATTTTGACTGCCAAATATCTCGATGTTGTCATTTATTGTGGTATTTAGCATTTGAAGTAGTTTATATGGGTTTATAACAATTCGATGTCGCTTAGGCATTGATCCTTCTACTGCCTTTATAATGCAGAAAAAAAGATGAATGCATCAAGTAAAACAACTGCAGTCAGCTGCTTTTTGCCTTGTGAGAATATTTAAATTGAAGGGAGCATTCATGGTCTCATAGAGGACCAGTTCGAGAGAATGAATCCGAAAAAAAATCAAATGAGGTTTTCCCCAAAAAAATCTATAATCAAGCACAGAATCTCTAAACGAAAGCGAAAGTGCTCGACCGACATGAAAGTGTTATGAACTTACAAGAAATAATTCTAATTATCGAAGCCTAAATAGGTGGAACATCAGATGATTAAACAATCAGAATATAACATCAGTTTCAATGGAAAACGAGTCTTCTCCTCACATTTAGCGAGAATAGGGGTGAAGGATGCTGAAGGATTTGCGTGGGACTTGACCAATACGGCACGATGCTATGTATCGTATTGTTACCACAATCACAGCTGATAATTTTGTGAGGGGGGAACGTCGAACTGTTCCTTTGCCGCACGCGGCACCATTCCTGCCGCTTGTCCGCGAGATTTCCCAACGGTTCACACAGAATGGAATGATGGTGGGGGGAACCGCCGAAAATCTCAACGCGGAGAGGCAGCACGCGAGTCGCCGATGCCACAGACGACGATTGCGTTGCAGACGGTGTGGTGGGGGCCACGAGGACGCAGACACAGGACGGCGAGCCCCCCTCCTCCATCAAATGGTAATATACAGTATCCCCTGCCCGTCAAACTTCGTTGGTTCAAAACGAAACCTAAACATGGGCTAAACCGTTTGGTAGCCCTTGACACCAGGATCACGAATATCACCATAGCTTTGCTCAGCGTTGATTTTGAAGTGAGTTATAAGAAGAAGACGAAAAAGACGCTAAAACCCGACCTCGCGCGCCTTCTGACCAAATCCTACGAGCCGTATTGTAAGTTACAATTATACAGTGCGTTCCGGAAATGATAGGGACACCTCTGAAAAATGAGATTTTCAAAAATTTCTGGGAGTGGTGATGAATACTGTTCATCAATGAATTCAGCGATTCAGCGTGATAAAAAACCTCTGTTCGCAACTTCCTTGAAACCGTGCCTAATTTCATAAGATTTTTCCTTTACATTTAGAAAATTTCACCGTTCGGAAATGATAGGGACACCTTGCAGAAAATGGATTTTTTCACTTCGAACATAATTTCCCGTTACAAGTTCACTATATGAACGCAACACGAGGACACCCAACATCTTTATTCCAATCATGGGCCGTGGTACATCGCTTACTGATTCCGAACAAGCCCAAATACGTGCCCTCAACGCTGCCGGGCTGAGCCAACGTCTAATTGTCTCCCAGCTCGGACGTTCCCCCCAACTGCATCAGCCAGTTCCTACGAGATCCAGACTCCTACGGCTTGGCGAAGAGTCCTGGACGCCCAAGAAAGGTCAGCGGCAGGGATGCACGGAGGATAAGCCGACTCGGCTCAAACAGTAGTCTGTCTCTCAACCAGGTGAGGGCTCAGTTGTCGCTCAACGTGTCAAAGACTACTGTTTGGAGCGCCGTAAGCGCAGACGAAAACATCGGCATGTGGATCGAATCCACACCGCGGGTGTGGCTAAGGAGCAGTTCGGCTGGTACATACGACGCGCGCGGCGGTAAAACGCTGTGCGCGCTCATCGTCCTTGGGGCGCGTTAATCAAGGGCTCTCAAAAAAGTTGCGAATTCCATTGAAACGATGGTATGTACGAGAAGCATTGCGTCTAAAAAAGCACATTAGAAACAAAAAAACATGAATGAAATGCAAAAAATGATAAAGGGGGACGGCTACAATGGGACAACGACTACTTTTTTCGGAGGTCCTCGGTTAACGCGCCCCAAGGACGATGAGCGCGCACAGCGCCTTTCCGTCGCGCGTCACGTGTGCTAGCCGAACTGCTCCTTAGCCACACCCGCGGTGTGGATTCGATCCACATGCCAAAACATCGTCCGCCAAGTGATGAGGAAGGCTCCATCACTCTCAGAAGCCCACAATGTAGCTCGACTCCGGTTTGCAAGGAACAACATGGCAACAGACTGGTCAAAGGTTAGAGATTCTCTAAAAACCCGATAAAATTTAAAAAGATAAAGGCAACATGTTCCAGGTAATTTTCTCCGACGAAAAGAAGTTTAACCTTGTTGGACCTGACGGTGCTCGATGCTACTGGAGAGATCTTCGCAAGAATCCGATGGTATTTAGTCGAAGAAATTTCGGAGGCGGTTCGCTGATGTGTTGGGGAGCATTCTGCAGCGGAGGTGTTTTTGAATTCGCCTTCACTTCGTGTCGCATGGATTCAAAGGAGTATAAAGAAACATTGCGTGCGCATCTTCTGCCGTTCTTCACTGGAATTGGGCGTCAACGCTACATTTTCCAGCAAGATAACGCTGCGGTCCATGTCTCCAGATCCACAAAGGCGTGGCTTCAACAAATCGAGTTCGCGTGATGGAATGGCCCGCGTTTAGTCCTGACTGCAACCCGATAGAGAATATCTAGGGCATAATGGTGCGCCAGATTTACGCGAATAACAAGCAGTATGGGACCGTAGACGAGCTAAAGGCCGCTGTACTCGAAGCCTGGAGAAGTTTGGATAAAAATGTGATATCCAATTTGATCACTTCTATGCCGAATAGAATTTTTGAATTGATTTCCAACTCTGGAGGTGCGATATCATATTAGATTTCATGTATGTGTTGATCCTTGTTTGATAATTTTTGTTTTTTGATAGTGTCCCTATCATTTCTGAACGACGAATAATGTGATAATTTAAAATAAAATATTACATTATTATGCTATTGTTATAGAAACAAGTGAACATAGGTTATTTACCTTGCTGAATTCATTGATGAGCATTACCGAACGCCGCACGCAATTTAAACATAAAGACTGCGGTTTTCAGGGGTGTCCCTATCATTTCCGAACGCACTGTATTACAAGTTACTTGTTTTGATTTTTCTGAGTAGAGCAGCGAAAAACACAGCTGGGGCACAATTGATTAGATGATCTACCGCCCTCGCACTGCGATCTTCAATGATGCCGACTGCCCTGCCCATACCCCAACCCGGCGCGTTGATGCATCTGGCTCCCGGGATTCGACTAAAAAGTTTTTCCTGGAGTTAATCGTTACGAATCTCGGGTGCGTTTCTCGTTTTCCTGGGGCTTACTGTACGTTACGATAGACTTCATGCCCTTTTTGGTGGCGTATTTTAATCTAGTACCAGGTTGTTCAATAGGTTTTGTCGTTCGATAAGAAAAACACAATTTTATGGTTTTTATGGTTCAAAATACCCTTTATTATTCAGTGTAATCTCCCTTAACATTAATACACTTACGCCAACGGTCCTCCAACCTGTGGATCCCATCCCTGAAGTGAGAATCCGGAAGGTCTGCAAAATACGCTTCAACAGCCGTTATGACCTCTTCATTTCATTTCATTTCATTTATTGCGCTGCATAAGACAAGCGTGAGATAAAACGCTACAATAATTGTGTAAAACAACCCTAATACATATCTAAAAACTCAGTAACTTCGTACCAGCCATACGTTTGAACGAACCGTAAGTAGGCATAATTGGTAAGGCGGTATACTTAAGTTTCAAATAGATTAAGCCTGCCCTGCATGTAAACATGTGCCTCCTCAAATTGGTTCTGGGCATTGAAAATGAGATCTTGACTTGTCCTCATCTGGTTCTCGATTGTATCAAACTGTAGAATCGGGACACTCTAACACCAAGCTGCTCAGATAGTAGTTTGAATACCATACACGCGTCTCTTAGCCTTCGACGAGATTCCAACGAGCTTAGATTGAGAATAGTGTTTCTCATCTTAGCACAAGGTATCAATGAATAATCAAATCCTTCTGTCCGAATCAAAAGTTTCCTAGTGTAGTTTTTCTGAACCCTTTCTAAAACATCGTTATCCCTTCTTTTATATGGATTCAAGACCGTGACTCCACTTTCAACTATAGGTCTGACATATGTTTTGTATGCCTTCATTAGAACACTTCTATTTCTCGTGGATAAACCTTTGAAAATTCGATACGTCTGTGAAAAGGTCTTCATTTGCAAGACTTTATAATGTTCTTGAAAATCTAGTTTGGCATCGCAACAAAAACCAAGATCTCATCTCATTTGATGAAAAACGCTTGCCACGCATGAAGTTTTTGAGTTTTGGAAACAAATGGAAGTCGCTGGGGACCGAATCTGGTGAATGCGGTGGATGCTCCAACAATTCGAACTTGAATTCACGGATTTTAGCCATTGTCAAATCTGTGTTGCGGTACATTGTCCTGATGAGAAGGGATTTTTCTCTTTGGCAAACCGGGTCTTTTTTCACGAATTTTTTCCTTCAACTGGTCCAAAAGGTTGCAATAATATTCAGAATTAATTGTTTCACCAGTTTGCAAGTAATCCACAGATAAAATTCGCATTGCATCCCAAAAAACTGATGCCATAACCTTCTTGGCCGATTTCCGGACACGAACTCGTTTCGAAGCCGAACAACCAGGTTCACACCACTCTTTAGCCTCTTGTTCTGATTCAGGATCATGGTGATAGACCCAAGTCTTATCCATAGTGATGAATTCACTTTGTCCTTTTTAAAACGCTCCAAATGTTGCTGAGAAAGTCGCATTCGAATATTCAAATTTTTTTCCATTGCTGTGACACGGCGACTCTAAATGGCTTGTAAACGAAGAATGAATTGACGGAAAGAAATGAAACTTCACATACGTTCATATGAAGAGTGTACCAACAGAACAGAAATAAATTTGGGCTGGTAGCAACGCCCTCTCTTATCGAACCACAAAACTTATTGAACAACCTGGTATGAATTTCGAAAATCGAAGAATGGACCTCAACTTCCTCCTCCGCACCCCAAATCACCCAAACAGAGAGGTTTCCAGCTGAATCTGAAACTTTCACCAAACTACCCTACACCCACCCTAACCTTCCGTTTTTCATCGGAAATCGCTCTACGTTTTGAGTTTAATCCGAAACATTTTCTTCTGAACATCCTATGAACTTGACCCAACTTAAAGACACAGTTCAACCTCAGAATCGATTTTTCGTTTTCCAACATTGCTTGGAGAAAATTTCACGCTGATCACAATGGTGTTTTCAGATTCGCTCAGAACTCACTACGAACGGAGTTACGGCTCCTCAAAAATTTCGATTTAACTCTCTTTCGCAGGTACGAACTTAGTTTTGGAAACACTATTCCAAAGGAAGGGTATTTGGGCGAAGTGAACATTTCAAATGAGATACATGTTTGCAGAACCATTTTTGACGGTAGAATTCGAAGTTGCTCTCCGTAGCTGCAAAATCGTTATCTAAACACAGTTATAGGCGTTTTCGTTTACTTCTCTGAGGCGATTCTCGACCCCGAGCAACACCGAACAGCAATCGGAGCCGACTGACAGTTCCGCTCGTGCTTCCAATCGCCGGGCCACTGCTGTTGCTGTTCGGGCGGACTGTAGCAGCCCGGACAGCAACAGCGACGGCCCGCAAAGCAACAGCTGTGGCCCGGACAGCAACAGAAGCCGACCGACGAGCCGAACTGTCAGGCGGCTCGGGGCGAGTAGAATCGCCTGAACCTGTTGGTTGAGCGTTCGCCTCATCTCAATCAGGTGGCTCTGGAAGCATCCAAGAAAAACGTTGCACATCTGACTCAAAATCTCCCCGCAGAGGTCACTTGAGGTGCTGATCACGAATATGATGTTCACCTGTCGATATCCGGAAGTCCTCAACATAATCTGCACAAAGCTTGCCGTCGGGAGAAAATTTTTAAGGCCAAGCGTGGCTTTCGACGATTTCCGAAACGCTGGGATAGGCTTACCTCGAAACTTCTCTGAGGGGTTAATTGGGGGTGGAACATGAATCTGACATCCGATTATCGATTTTCGATAGACTACTGTCGGTATACGGTAGTTTGTTCGAAGTATGGGGTTTACTGGTCACGAAGTTGACATCCGTTTGTCGATGCTCGATACGCTACTCAGGCGATTATTTGCCCCGAGCCGCCTAACAGTTCGGCTCGTGTTCCCAATCTGCGAGTTGGCTTCTGTTGCTGTCCGGGCCACTGCTGTTGCTGTCCGGGCCAGTAGCTCAGAGATTAAGAGAACGAGCCGAACTGTCAGGCGGCTCCGATTCCTGTTCGGTGCGGCTCGGGGCCGAGAATCGCCTGAGTAGCTGAATGACTTCTGACCCACCGTCATCTTCAGTTAACCC
Organism: Aplectana chamaeleonis; assembly: GCA_029168955.1. Taxonomy (NCBI): domain Eukaryota; kingdom Metazoa; phylum Nematoda; class Chromadorea; order Rhabditida; family Cosmocercidae; genus Aplectana; species Aplectana chamaeleonis. Next base: position 6,050,828 of record JAPDOI010000002.1, on the reverse strand, counting down.
CAGACTATTGAGAAACGGATCGAAAAATTGTTTTCGGCACCCAAAATGATCCCTGGATTCGAGTTTTGAGCCAAATCCGAAGAAATTTCTGGAACGTCCTTAAAATTGTCTGATAGGTACTCTGAGAGGAATCGCCGCTGCGGCTCCGCGACAGTGCCGCTTCGGAGCCTACAGGCAACAAAGCGGTACTACCGCGGAGCCGAGGCGGAACCAAGGCGGAGCCGTAGCGGCAATGCGGCAGTGCCGATTCGGCTCCGCGATAGTGCCGCAGCGGCTCCGGGAGAGCTTCTGATATGAAGTTATTCAAGAATGATAGTACAACTAAGGGGCCTAAGAACAAAAATACGCACCTGCGGTTGTTACGTCCTCTGTCTAATAGGGACAGAGGTTACCGCCGGTTTTGCGCCTAAGGAATCGCGGAATGTACCTCAAACCTGCGACAATTCCGTTTTACCAAATGAGATAGTACATCGTACTCAGCGCTTGTTCACTGCTGCATCCTCGCGGAGCCGGCGCGGTACTATCGCGGCGGTGTCGAGGCTCAAGGCACGGCAACAAAATTGTTTGATCACGGAGCCGCTGCGGTACTATCGCGGAACTATCGCGGCACAGTCCAGGGTCGCGGTATTTTCCCGGCACTGACGCGGTTAACTTTCTCAGAGTAGTACCATAACCAATCCGCCAACATTTGAATACGCTTATAACTCCGTTCAGAGAACTGTATCGCAGCTATGGGGAGGAGATTCGAATTCTACGTCAGAAAATGGTCCTATAAATTTATATTCCATTTTGAATGGCCACTTTGTCCAGATATCCTTTCGTTGTAAGATGTTCCCCTAATCAGACCATATCTCGTTGCAGGCGGCTGGATATGTAGTATTTCCCCAGCGAGTGGAGAATCTACTTCTGCACAAGCCAGGTTACTACATACCCAACTGGGTATGGAGCTAGATTTGTCATCAAATTGTGAGTATTTTGATTATGCACTTGGTAAGACCTCGAGCGGGATGAACAAAGTTACGAAGAGTTGAAATTCTTCGGGTTCACAAACATTTATCGATTTATCGATTTTTGTTTGACACGGTTGGTAAAGTTCTATAGAGCACATTCATATCATTTAAAATCTTTATTGATTTTATAGATTTTCTTTTCTTATTAGTTCACCGAGAATGACAAATATGTATATATCTGGAGATCAAAGCAGACAGGAATGGCACTGGAATTTCAATCGCAACACCGGATAACTGGTAATTACAATGTACTTCGTGATGATATCAGCAGGCTATGCATTTCACATAAAATCAATTTGTACTGGCACAAATTATTCTGTGATATATGTATTATATATTCTAGAGGTACTAAATATTCATGCATATATTAGTGTTTTCATTAAGTACACATTTATTGCTAACATTAGAGCTGAGATATGCCCGTAAAATGCGTTCTGTCCGATAGAATTCGCAGAGTAAGGTTAACCTAAGTGCTGACCAGCAGCTGAACAACTCGTCCACAAGCCTTTTCGGACGAGTTCAACCTGTTTGAGAATGCAGTTTCGCCGCGTAAACGACAAACAGAGATCAATATGACGAGGAAGAAAATGGCTGGAAGGGGTTTCAGAGCAAAGGAGTTCAATGAGGCTCTCCAGAAGGTCACTTTGTATTGGCAGCGGCTGGCGGAGGTTCGGCAAATGGGTCGTCCTTATTGCCCTCGGAAACAATCGGCGCAATCATCTGCACGAATTCTTCATAGTCGATCTGAAATAATGTGATTTGCAACGCACTTTCACCCAACTCCGAAACCTACAATTAAAAAAAAAAGTTTTTTTTTTCGGAAATTTCAGGTCTTTTGCAGAGGCTTGCGATACTAGCTGCAACAAGCGACAGCGGGCGACAATGGATAAAGTAGGCCAAGACATCTGGTACATAAGGGAGAAGTAATTGTGGTGCGCGCGAGGCGCGCACCAGATTTGGTTTTGAACAAGAAACGCACGCAACCCCTTTTTCGAAATCTCAGTTCAGAGTAAACGTAGAAATCAGCTCTATATTACATCAGAAAAACGCGCAAAAGGTTGGTCTTACCACCCAAAAATGACTTGGAATGGTTCACTGGTTTTCGAGGAAAAAGTGAAAAACCGCTCGCTTTTGTTGCTAATCTCCTTTTCTTTCTTCAGGCGGCATTCACGATCTTACGTGTACACTTAAAATTGAGATAGGAAGCTCATTTTCGGATAGGAGGCTGGAAATGGATGCAGGTAGCTCCTATTCCATTTTGAACTTGATACCTTAAAGGCACAGGACACCCAAAAAATTATTTTTAAGATTTCATGCTTATCTTGGAGAGAACCACTCTCCGATCACAATGGTATCTCTGAAATCGTCCAAGACCCCCTGCGGACAAAGATATGGCTCCTTGAAAATGCCTGCATTTTGGGGGCAAAAATTTCGTGGACGAGTCGTCTCAGGCCTGTATTTCCTTTCATTCGCAATCGTTGCACGAGAGCGAGCCAGGATTATGAGAGGGGCCGGTAATGGACTCAAGAACATAGACTCGTTTGAAATTCATCCATCCATCGAGCCGCTATCGAGTTCGAAAATCTGCTAGGGGGGTCGGGCCTGTGGTGTTCGCTTATATCTCGCTTATTTGGAGGAATTGAGATCTCGCACTTGGCTCATGTTATGCACGAGGGGTCTTCTACACAATTACACGAAAATCTCAAAATTCATGTCTGAGGGTGTACTGTGCTTTCAACTTTGAAGGGTCTCTCTAAATCGTGGGTTTACATACTAAATTAGCCGTGGAGCGCGAAAACTGCTGGGGCATTTTACGGCTGTGGAGACCACTGTAAGTGGGTGAATCTGCAGCCAATCAACACAGCTCGTCGAAGGTAAGTACTGAACTGGTCAGAATTCGTACTCATGACACTTCATTGATCGGTAATCAATATTATCGACTTTCGCGCTTTCTGCACAAAATGTGGCTAGAAAAGGCGATTGCTGATGGGACAGGTTTTCTCGGTTGCGAGATTCTGCTCATCACTAATTATCGATAAATACCAATCAATAAGATGGATTTTTCGCCAGTTGCACAAACTGCCACAATGAGTGTTAATTGTTGGGGGCTCCTAGTTCCTTGTTTGGGAAACTCGTTTTACATGCAAAATCGAATAATAATGATGAAAAATATCGATTTTTCAGATGTTGTACAAAATGCGGCAATGAGTGGTATGTTTTATGGTTGTTGGTCATAAGTTTCAAAAGTTGTACTCATACGACAAAAAACGTGTTTTAGATATTTCTACATTCCAAAATGGAAAAAACTGGAGCAAAATTGAAGTCAGAAAGGGATACTTCGGGGAAAATAGATGAAATTTCTAAAAATTCAGCTTCCCGGCAAAAGTACCGATTCGGCAATGCCAATAACAGTCAAAAAAAAGTTTCAAAAATATCTTGAAATATATTGAGAATGATTTGGCATAAAATAGCCTGGAGTAAAAAAAAAAGCTAGGAAATGAAGTGAAATAACTAAAAATACGATTTGGTGGTCAATGATAGACGAGGGATCGGATTTAAAAAGCTTCTCCGTTAAACTTATCTAAACGAAATCAAGCGCGCAACGAAAACATTAAGCCATTTTTTAAAGCTGTAATAAGAGAATCAGCATATGTGAAGCTAGGTGAACGCAACGCCCAACCATACCGCGCTTGATTTTGCTTGATTAGGTTTAGCGGAGATGCTTGTAAAATCCGATCCCTCGTCTATCATTGACCACCAAATCGTATTTTTAATTATTTCACTTCATTTCCTAGCTTTTTGATTACTACAGGCTATTTTATGCCCAATCATTTTTAATATATTTTAAAATACCAGGTTGTCCAATAATTCTTGTCCGAAAATTTCACCAATTTCATTTTTTTTCAACTTCATTGAAAAACAAGTCTAACCAACAATTTAATCCCCACAGTTATCCACAACAGTGGCCCACCGATTGGGCAGGTCGCCGATGCCCTTCGCCCAGAACTCCGGGGGCTGCGACTCGAAGAAGTCCGCGATGTCGGATTTGAAGTTGTCGTAGTTGTTGAATTTTCTTCCGGCCAAATGGTGCTTCAGCGGGCGGAACAAGTGGTAGTCGGAGGGGGCGAGGTCCGGGGAATACGGCGGATGGGCAACCGTCTCCCAGCCGAGCGTCGCCAACTTCTGCTGGGTCTCCTTCGCCACGTAGGGGCGCGCGTTGTCGTGCAGCAGGTGGACCGAGGCCCGTCGGGGACGCTTTTCTCGGATGGCGGCGGCTAGTTTCTCGAGCTGATCGGTGTAGATGGAAGCGGTGACCGTCCTGCATTGCGGGAGCAGCTCGAAGTACAGCATGCCCTTGGTGTCCCACCAGCAGCAGAGCATGATCTTCAGCGGGTGCAGGTCGGCTTTCGGCGTCGTCGGCGGCTCTTCTCCGCGCGGGATCCAGACGGCACGGCGGGTGACGTTGTCGCTGAGGACCCAGCTCTCATCCCCAGTGACCAGGTCCTCGAGAAACTCCTTGCGATGAGGACGAAGGAGGAGGGACTGGCAGACGGCCACGCGGCTCTGCTTGGTGGCGTCCGTCAGACGGTGGGGGATCCAACGGCCAGAACTTTGTGGTAGCTGAGTAAGTTGAGTCGATTGTGGATGGTGAACTTGCTGCAGCCGAGCGTCGTCGCCAGTTCAAGGGTGGTGGCTTCCGGCTTCTCCTTGATACATCGACGGACTTCGTCATCATCCACCGTAGAAAGCCTCCCGCTGTGCTCCCTGTCCTCGAGGCTCGTGTCGCCGCTCTCGCAACGATTGAACCAGCGGCTGACTGTGCGTTGGGACCAGGGCTGTGCGTAATTACGAATTACGTTTTACGAATTACGAATTACGGGTGTTTTTGGCAATTTTTCTACGATTTACGAAATTTCGGCTTAAAATCGTAATGGTTCGTAACAAATCGTAACAAATTGTGAAAATGCGATAGAGGGAACAACTCAGGTGATTCTCCGCCCCGAGCAGCCTGACAGTTCGGCTCATTCTCCCAATCTGCAAATCGGCTTCTGTTTCTGACAGGGCCACTGTTGTTGCTGTCCGGGCTCCTGCAGTTCGCCCAAACAGCAACAGCAGTGGCTCAGAGATTGAGAGAATGAGCCGAAATGTCAGGCGGCTCCGATTCTTGTTCGGTGCAGCTCGGGTCCTTGAATCGCTTGAGAAGTCAAGTTTGCTCTCTGGGGCATAACTGAGTTTGACACTTTTTTACGGTCCTACTATTTAATTATTCTTTTCAGTTTCAACTTTTGGTGAAACCTTTCCCTGACATTCTCAGGGCGTAGTCAGCAGAAGAGGGGTCGATCATGGTGTAAAATAATTGTTTATAACGAGAATCCGGCATGAAAGACCACTCCACTTCTCACACTAACCAAAAAAGAGCCCCAAACAACCCTACACGGCCCTGAACTTCTGTGTGAAGCGCATTCCCCGCCCACTCTTCCCTAAGGCCACTGATCGGAACAAGCATCTGAGAATACCACCTCGAAAAGAAAACAATATTAAAATGTTGTGATCTTGTTCAATCCGTGCATCATGGGGAATGTTTTGATCAAATCATAAAAGTATGTTTTGTTGAGGTCAATTTTCAAGTTGCTTGCTTTGATCAATAGCCGTTGAGAGGCGTAGGCGGGGATTGCGCTTGACGCGGAAGTTTAGGGCTATTTGGGGCTTATTTAGCGGTTTTTTTGAAATTGCTGTTGCCGTAGGTCCCGAACCTTTCGGATTTTGGTGAAAATTCAGAAACGATTTTTCGTTGTGTACTATACTTGTTCCGAATCGAATAATCGGATGAGTATCCGACTGTTTCAAACGGATAAAAAAGTCGACTTTTTATTCGACAAGTCGGTTATTCGAAAAAGTGCGATATCCGACTACAGTCGAAAAGTCGAATATTCGAAAAAGTGCGATATCCGACTACAGTCGAAAAGTCGAATATTCGAAAAAGGGCGATATCCGACTACAGTCGAAAAGTCGAATATTCGAAAAAGGGTGATATCCGACTACAGTCGAAAAGTCGAATATTCGAAAAGGTGTGATATCCGACTACAGTCGAAAAATCGAATATTCGAAAATGTGCAATATCCGACTATAGTCGAAAAGTCGGATATTCGAAATAAATTTCATCTGGAACAAGTATACTGCATAGTTAACATGTTCCGAATCGAATAATCGGACGAATATCCGACTGTTTCAGTTGGATAAAAAAGTCGACTTTTTATTCGAAAACTCGAATATTCGAAAAAGGGTGATATCCGACTACAGTCGAAAAGTCGAATATTCGAAAAGGTGTGATATCCGACTACAGTCGAAAAATCGAATATTCGAAAATGTGCAATATCCGACTATAGTCGAAAAGTCGAATATTCGAAAAGGTGTGATATCCGACTACAGTCGAAAAATCGAGTATTCGAAAATGTGCAATATCCGACTATAGTCGAAAAGTCGGATATTCGAAATAAATTTCATCTGGAACAAGTATACTGCATAGTTTACATGTTCCGAATCGAATAATCGGACGAATATCCGACTGTTTCAGTCGGATAAAAAAGTCGACTTTTTATTCGAGAAGGTGTGATATTCGACTACAATCGAAAATTCGAATATTCGAAAATGTGCAATATCCGATTACAGTCGAAAAGTCGGATATTCGAAATAAATTTCATCTGGAACAAGTATACTGCATAGTTTACATGTTCCGAATCGAATAATCGGACGAATATCCGACTGTTTCAGTCGGATAAAAAAGTCGACTTTTTATTCGAAAAGTCGAATATTCGAAAAAGGGTGATATCCGACTACAGTCGAAAAGTCGAATATTCGAAAAGGTGTGATATCCGACTACAGTCGAAAAATCGAATATTCGAAAATGTGCAATATCCGACTATAGTCGAAAAGTCGAATATTCGAAAAGGTGTGATATCCGACTACAGTCGAAAAATCGAGTATTCGAAAATGTGCAATATCCGACTATAGTCGAAAAGTCGGATATTCGAAATAAATTTCATCTGGAACAAGTATACTGCATAGTTTACATGTTCCGAATCGAATAATCGGACGAATATCCGACTGTTTCAGTCGGATAAAAAAGTCGACTTTTTATTCGAGAAGGTGTGATATTCGACTACAATCGAAAATTCGAATATTCGAAAATGTGCAATATCCGATTACAGTCGAAAAGTCGGATATTCGAAATAAATTTCATCTGGAACAAGTATACTGCATAGTTTACATGTTCCGAATCGAATAATCGCACGAATATCCGACTGTTTCAGTCGGATAAAAAAGTCGACTTTTTATTAGAAAAGTCGAATATTCGAGAAAGTGCGATATCCGACTACAGTCGAAAAGTCGAATATTCGAAAAAGTGCGATATCCGACTACAGTCGAAAAGTCGAATATTCGAAAAAGGGCGATATCCGACTACAGCCGAAAAGTCGAATATTCGAAAAATGGTGATATCCGACTACAGTCGAAAAGTCGATTATTCGAAAAGGTGTGATATTCGACTACAGTCGAAAAGTCGGATATTCGAAAATGTGCAATATCCGACTATAGTCGAAAAGTCGGATATTCGAAATAAATTCCATCTGGAACAAGTATATTGTGTACACTGCTTTCAAATACGGTACCGAGATCTAGAGACGTGGTCGGTTTAAAGAGCGAGTAGTTTGGAACTTAATATACATTTCCTTGCTGAATTTCAAGGAGATTTCGAAAACAGCCTCCACCACGCATCCATCTTCAGCGGTTCAAAAGTTCCGAACAAAAAATCTGGTATTCCGTGAATTTAAATCTGCTGAGGGATCGAGAAATCATTTTTCTAACCTGAGAACACTTCTAGACGAAGAGTTCTACAGGGTTCCCGAATTGAACTTTGATAGATGCTTACCTCCAAAGACAATGAAACTTTGAGAAAAAAAGGGATATTTTTAACATTCCACTGGAAACATTTCAACGAAAATTTTGGCTGCAAAGTCACCTACCTTTTCAAAAAGGTTTTTTTAAAATATTTTAAAGTTTGGAGTTTATGCGATTCTAAACGCAAAAGAAAATAAGATAAGGAGATATTAGATATTTTCAGAAACCAGCAATTTGTAAGGAACTTTCACCTTTTTGCATTTCAGAATCCTGAACAACCTTCACCTCTACGACGGCTGTATTCACCCCAACAAGCCTATGTTTATGGGGATGAACGCTTACAAATAACTCCGTTCAGAGTAAGAGTTCACATATATATAGGGCCGACTTGATTTCTGCATCGAAAAAAAGGGGTTTGGAGACGTATATTTCATTCGGCAGTGTCCCCTTATACAAGTATCTTAGCTTGAAGGCAGTGTTCACGATAAAAACCGTATTCTATTTTCGATGATTCTGAGTGAGTAAGTCCACTCTCCAAGTGGAGGTTAATGGGGAAACGTCCCAACAGAACACTCGAATACCGGAGAAAAAACTGTTCAGAAAAACTATTTGATATTTGTTTACACCTGCTGGTGTGTTTTGTGCACGGCGTACAAAACGTCAAATGAAACGTGGCAAATGGTTTTGAGATTCGAAATTCTTAAGTAAGTGACTTTTTCGTATTCTGTTTCGTGTACCAAAAGACCTAAAAACTAAAATGGGTAAATGCTATAGTTGTGCTTTTTGACTAAACGGACCGAATGAATGAATGAATGAATATATTCGACTTCAAAATTTTCGAATAAACGAATGAATGAATAAATTCGACTTCAAAATTTTCGACTGAACGAATGAATGAATATACTCGATTCTCTATTTCGAATGAATGAATATCGAAAATCGAATAATTTCGAATAAATGAATTAATTTAACTACGGGCCAACCGAATTCAGAGTTTTGCGACGCTACTGCTTTGAAGAGGCAGTTTTTAAGAATGGCATCGAAAGCTTCTGAACTGCTCAATATTTTCAATATTCCGCTCAGGCAGGGTTCATAAGTGGCGGCACGCGAAATCGATACGCATCGTTTCTACACTAGCAGCTGTCTGATGCCACCCACAGCGGTTCTATTCATACAACGCCAGCGCGTCACGAGCGGGCGTTTCGTTAGACCCCGTTCAGAGTTCATTCGCGTCACGACGCGATGTTATAATCAGCCTACATCTCGATCACGCTACGTCGCGTCGCGTCTTCGCTGGGTGTCCACAGTGAAGAGGCGCGATACATTCGAAATGACGTGCTTTCTCCTAGAACAATAGCGGTCGTATAGCGAAATGGGAGCCGTTCGGCCCGCCACGCGCCAGCGACTCCATCAGTGTTACTGTCTTAGTTGGGGATAGTGTTCGCGGAATTTCTGGATTAGGCGTGATTCGTAGCTTTTTTTCGCTTTTCGTGAATTTGTTACTTCGACATTGTCTGCCCTAACAAGTATGAGCCGCAGAACTTGCTGCTATTTGATATTTACTCCACCGCTTTGAGTATTACTCATTTTGCCACCTATTCGTTTTTATTTCGTTTCCAAAAATCGATAAAAAAGAACAAAATCCAAATTAGCCATCGTCGACAGCCATAGAAGCACCTTGTCAAAGGTTGGGAAAAAATATACAAATCTCGCTCTATTGAGAATTCCCGTGCTTATTTTGATCTAGCGCATATGTCGTGGTTTCAATTGCCCTATCAATTTTCGCGGCTTTAGCTTTGGCTGCTAAAAAATGCTCAGTCGGTACCCTGGATCTCCATCAAATTTCAGGTTCAACTTTGAAAACCGCAAAGTTTTGCTGAAAACCAAAAAAGCGTTGGATAGAAGACGATTTACACTTTCGACCAGTATTGCCCTTACCAGAAGAAAATTCCGGTCCGCAGTTGTGGACAAACGCTGTTGCAGCACGTAATGTGATGAAGTCGTGCTGGGACGAAGGTTGATCGTGCCGGGACTACGTGGTCCCACCAGTATTCTCATCGTGTCGCGTGCTGCCATAGCGGGTGTCTGCGATTGCGGACCAGAGATTCACTCGGATGAAAGCACTTTCTCAAGTACTCGTCGAAAACAGATTTATTTTGAAACACATATCATCACTGGGAAGTTGAGGCGTTTCCATGTTTAATGAGGTTTGAGGCTGTGTTTGAGCTCATTACTCAGCAGTAACGAATAACGATTAACGAGTTACGAGGATTTGAAAATTACGATTTACGCAATTCAAAATTTCAGTTACGCACAGCCCTGACTCACACTAGTGCTGGTGCACTGGCCCTTCGAAAAATTTCTGTGTAGGATCCGGTAATGGCTGTGCTAGATTATTCGAATATATTCGAAGATCGAATATGTTCGGATAATTGTCAGTGTCGATAGTCGATTTCGAATAATAATCGAATATGAGGTTTTTTCGATAGTCGATTTCGAATAATGATCGAATATCTGTTTTTCGATAGTCGATTTCGAATAATAATCGAAAATCGGGATTTTTCGATTACTCGATAATCGAATAAATAATCGAATAATTTATTCGAATGTTTATTCGATTGCGAATATTCGAGCACAACTATAGTAAATGCCCATTTTGCTAATAAGACTTTTCCGGGACAAGCAATATTCAAAAACTCGGTGTCAGTCCCTCTAGAGATACGAACACAGGAAAACTGTTTTGTGACTGGGGCGTGGTAATCCACTGAGTTGGCTGGTCCACGAGATCTTCGCCCACTTACATATTGGCGTTTTTTGCCGTGCTTTGATTCTTACTCTTCTTAGAGGGACCCAAAGCCGACGTTACGGCCGAAACAAACAGGCAAATTTTTCATCCTGAACACTGCCTTTAGCAGGTAGGTTAGAATTCTCCAAGAAATTTTCTCTCATCACAGTGTTTCTCTCCTTGGCTTCCATTGAAATGTGTTTAATAAAGTGATGATTCTTCCTATTTCCGTACTCAAAAGTAGGGCAAAACGTGGCACAGGTTTGGTACTTGATCAAGTTTCTATCCCAAGTATGTACCCTGAAAATTCCTTCAAGTTCTTTTCAGAACAGTGTTGTTTTGGAACGAAGTCTCAAATCCTACCGGGTGCTTCCTAAACGGGGAGGAGCACCCAAGATTTATTCGCAGAAATGAAGAAAAACTCTGTTGAAGGTTGCATGATACTGCTATCAATAATTGTTTTTATGAATGCTCTGAAGGAACACTTTGATTGGTAGCTTTCCCAATCGGTGGTTCACTTCATTTCTGTCTTGAATCATTGTTGCCCCCCCCCCCGTCTAGAATAGTGTCACCCTACCTTCGATATGGAAATACCTCTCACTGAAGTGCTGAGGTGTTTCCACATCGAATGAAGTTTGGGCTACATACATATGTGTGGGCTTATTACTCATCATTATCAGTTACGATTTACGAATTACGAGGAATTTGAAAAATTACGATTTACGATTTACGAAATTATAAAATTTAGTTACGCACAGCCCTGGTTGGGACACTGCATCCTCCTTGCACGCTCTGCAGATGTTGGAGACCGCGGTGCCCGTGTCGTTGCCCAACAGCCACTCGTAGTACACGAACGTACGAATTCGACCTTGGTCCATTTTAGCTTGTACTGGTAGCTAGACGCGGCGACTGCGCCTTATATACCCCTAGCGTAGAACTTTGGAGAACCTTCTAGAAGGTTCTTACACTTGCCTGATATTATAACACTTCTAAGGAAAATTATAGAATTCTGAAAATTTTCGGACAGGAATTATTGGACGGCCTGGTATTTTTGAAACTTTTTTTGACTTCCTAATGGCACTGCCGAATCGTGGCAAAATATAACAGTGATAAGGAGATGTTGACATGATAAGCCCGATAAACCTTGCTTCGACCGGCTCAAAATTAGCGGCCTAGGCTATATGTACCTGTTCATCGCCATCCTTGTCCACTTCTTTGATGATTTCATCCACTTCCTCTTCGGTGAACCGCTCGCCCATAGTCGTCATGAAGTGCTTGAATTCTTGCGCAGTGATGTAGCCATTACCATCCTTGTCAAACACCCTAAAAATATATGTTTATTTTCGAGTAATTCAGAATGTTGTATAAGACAACATAGCCATTTAGCAGCATTTTAGAGTAATTTCTATTGGAAACTGAAATGAAATCGTGAAAATTCCGAATTTCTATGCAAATGATTGTGTTTTGAACGAGTTTATCTACTGGCGAACTCCACGTTCTTGTTATCCTACGCTTTTTTACACTGAAGGAAAACATCAATCTTTTCTACGCCAGCCCTCACCACGGCGATTTATCAAAACATCACGGAGAACAAGCCCACCCGATGGCCGAAGAACAAAGAGATAATAGGGAAAAAACCCGTTCGAAAGTGAGGAACGAATCGGGAAAAACGAAAAGCATGTACTTGAATGCAAGTCGAATCAGTTCTTGGTCAGTCTCCTTGTTCATCTCCTTCATCATCTTACAGAATTCCCCGAAGTCAATCTTGCCGTTGCCGTCGACGTCGTACTCGTTCACCATGTTCTGCAATCACGGACTTCTCCAACTATATGATAAACACTTTTTCAGTTAAAGGCATAGTACGCGCTGAAAACCATGTTTCGTTTTCAAGCGTTTTTGAGTTGTTAGCCCCCTATAGTGACTAAAGGTAGCGAAAAGCCCGCTCAAAAACGTTAACTTTTCAAGAAAAAACGTTTTAAAAAAGCTTCTGAAAGTCATTTGAAATTCGCGCCGGCATCGACTCGGGATAGTTACGCGGAGGGCGCAAGGAACAGTTCTACAATTCGTCCATTGGCGCAGCGTTGGAAGCAATCGCTCGTTGTGTGACGAGAAATTTCCAGTCGATAATGCCACTTTCGTCCGACGGTGCGTCAGCGTACAGTGGCATGCCCTGTACTTAGCGACACGACGTTCTGCTCAAATATTGCGAAAAGACGTTCTGCTCAAATATTGCGAAAGTGCCAAATGACTGACGGAAGGGCCGGCCCCTTTTGACGGAATTCCTTACTTTCCACTTCCTCTATGCTCACAATGGTAGGTTTTTGAGCAGCCAAGCTCGTTGTACGTTCTCACAGGGGCGCGAGGAAGGGATTGAGCATAAAAAATGGAAAGTGGATTTCAGCGCGTACGATGCCTTTAATGTCTAGAAAAAAACCAGGCATTGGTGGAAAAGAAAGTAAGGATGAAAACGAAAATGCGCAGCGATGAGAAGGGAAAAGGATAGAGAGTAAGAGAGAGAAAAAAGGCGAGGGTAGAAAAGGATGCGTAAGAGCGAGAGAAAACTAGAAGAAAAGGAAGAGGCGAAGGGATTCAGCTGTGGCAGGGAAAAAAGGTGAGGACAAATGATAGTCATCTACGAAAAGATAAAATGAAATGGCTCAAACAAGGAAGGAGATGGAGAATGTAGAGAAACAGGTTGAAGTTGAGGAGAGGTACAGAGGAGGAGAAACTGTCATACAGAGGAGGAAAAAGCTATAGAAAAAAGAGGTGCAGGATGAAGATGAAGGAATAAGAGGACAAATTCGATGTAGTGAGAGATGAAAGAGAGGCAGAGAGATATAAAGATAAAATATGTAGTCAGAGAGGGATGACCGAAGGAATCGACAGAGGATCAGAGAGCAAATGAAATCAGAAAGATGGGAGGGACCGAAGGAAAAGTTTTGGGAGAAAGACTAGGATGAAGAAAAGAGTGTTAGGGAAGGGTTTACTTGTGAAGAAGGACATGAGAAGATGTGAGGAGAAAGGATATCTCCAGAAGCCAGAAGGGATAGAAAGAAAGGAATCAAGGTGCAAAGGAGAAGCAGGAAAGGAGAGTTGGAAAGAATCAGAAGCGAATAAAGAGCAAGGAGTTCTGCCGAAGAAAGAACGGAGAGGAGAAAGGGGAAAAGAGAGATAGTAGAGATGCAGAGAGGCATAAAGCGATAGAAGAGAGTAGGATGAGAGAAAGCAAGCGAGAGAGAGTGAGAGAGAGAGAGTGAGAGAGAGAGTGAGAGTGAGAGAGAGAGAGAGAGTGAGAGTGAGAGTGAGAGTGAGAGCGAGAGTTAGGGTTAGGGTTAGGGTTAGGGTTAGGGTTAGGGTTAGGGTTAGGGTTAGGGTTAGGGTGAGAGTGAGGGTGAGGGTGAGGGTGAGAGTGAGAGTGAGAGTGAGAGTGAGAGTGAGAGAGGAGAATAAGAGGCAAAGGAAGGGACAAGGATGGGAAGAGAACATGAAAAAGAGAAGTGAAGAGGAATAATAGTGGAGTATGATGGAAAACAGAGGACGAGAAGATAGGGGGAAAAGTGAAAGAAGGGATAGATGAAGATACCGCGGAGAAAACGGGAGACGGAAGAGAATAGCGAAGGTGCAGAGGAAGGGGTAGAGGTCGAGATAAAGAAACCATGGAAAGAGAAAGGAAAAAAGAAAAACGAGATGACGAATTGATAAGATAGAGAAGTGAGAGAGAGGAATGAGATGGGCGATTGAAATGCAACAGCAGAATGAGATGAGCGAGAGAGGGAGCTGGTGTGAGAGAATACGATTAGAAAAAAAGAAAAGTGAAAGTGAGAGAGAGATGTTGAAAGATAGATGAGGAGGTACATAGAGAGAAAGAAGTGTGAGTCAGGGAATAGATACATAAAGACAGGAAGAGATACTATAGAGTGGAGAGAGAGAAGGAAATGAGAGAAAAATGAGGGTCAAGGAGGGAGAAAGAGAGAGAGAGGGGAGACGAGAATGTCAAAGGATCGATGGAGAAGCAGAAGGAAAGAAAGAAGAGGGACGCAGAGGGAGGAGGGAGAGAAGAGAAGAGCGAGAGCTATGAGAAACAAAATACGAGAGTGAGGGAGAAAGACAGAGAGAGATAAACGATGGAAGAGCTATAGAAGAGGGGCAGACAACAATACAGACAGAAGCAAACAAATACGGAGAGAGAAGGGAGAGAGGAAGAAGTGTGGGACCTGGTAGGAATAGGAAGAAACACTAGAGAGGAAGAAAAGTGAAAAAGGAAGAAGGAAGAAGGAGAGAGAGATAGGAAGAAGGTGAGAATTTTGAAGTTTCGGTGGAGAAGCAGAGGGTAAGAAGTGAGAGGGACGCAAATGGAAGAGTCAGAAGAGAGAATGTGAGAGATTGAGAGATATGATAAAGACAGATGGAGAAAGAGAGATGCAAGGGAAGTGAGATAGGGAGATAGATAGACAGACAGAGAACCAGCCATAGGGACAGAGACAGAAAAATACAGAGAGTGAGAGAGCAAGAGAGAGAAATCAAAAGTTTGAAGTAGATTAATTTTATTTTCTGATTTTTTATTTCTACAAACCTGAAGCTCCTCCTCCGTGGGATTCATGCCAAGCGTCCGCATCGCCACACCCAACTCCTTGATGTTCATCGTTCCGTTCCCGTCCTTGTCGAACATCTACAAACACATCGAGTATTCACACTCTTCAAACAAGGAAAGCATGTACAACAGTCGGTTATAAGTTCAAGAGGGTTATTCGATTGCCACCGCGGTAAACTACTAGTGTTTTCACATGGTTTCAAGTTAGTTTTCTGCCGCGAAAACTTGACGGACATGTGAAAAACGTGCAGGAAACAGTGAACGTGTTGAAATTTCGCGGTGGCAATTTGATAACCCTTTTGAACTTTTACACAAAGATCAGCAACAGCATATGTATCCATACTTTGAATGCCTGGGCAAATTCCTGCAGTTCTTCCTGCGTGAACTCTTCCGCATCGGTTGACCCGGAGTTGTTCGTGTATTGGCGATGCATTTCCCGGTCTGACGCCGGAGCTGAAAAATAATTTGAAATAGAATAATAGATAAATAATAGAAAATAAAAATAGAGGAAATAACATGAGAGTTTTCCTAAGACAACAAATTCAAATTAAAATAATTTCATTCGATATAACTTTTTTTTAGGGCGGAGCACCACGTTTGTTTGACAAGTCACAAATATGGACCATTTCACACGTCCGAAACGGTGGGAAAAATCGAGTGAAAAACAGAAGTCATGAAATTTAAAGTCTGTTAACAACACCAAGAAATGCTACAAATATGTGTTTACGCCGTATTTATGAAAAACTGAGAGTCAACCCAGCAGCCAACCGGCCGGAAACGCCTTGTTTGGCCGAATGGCACAGCAGGCAGGCTCAGGCAGGGAGACATAAAAGACTAGCGCTTAGGTAAATCCACACACACACAACTCTTTAAAAGAGGCCCATGCCAGTGAAAAAGCTGCCAGAGGTGGCTCAGAAGGGGAGGAATTGGGTTAAAAGCGTTGATGAATAACTCCCCGGGATTAAGTGGGGGGTAGCCTAGGGTTGACGGTAGATGATGTAGTACCGGCCACTTGGCTCAACGTGTCGGCTTATGCATCAGAAAAACACAAAGCAGCAGCTGAACACTAGGGAAAAGCAGGTAATTTTCTTTGAGAAATGTATAGTTTAGGGAGAGTTAGGTCATACTCGATTTGAAGGACTCGGTCACAAAAACTCTACAGAAAACCCAAATTAGTGCAGTTGTATGTAGTCCACCAGTATAAGTCAGAACCCATTGAAATAATCGACATTGACAACCATTGATATTTGAATATAATAAAAAATAACAAAAGTTCGAATAAATTGAATAGCCGATTCATTTGGGATCTCAAAATTAGCATTCGACTCGCTCAGAAATGCAAATGACGCTATTCTTTATAGAAAACAAATTATGGGGAAAAGTATATCCATGAAGTTATCGCGTTTCCAGATAAATACCCTCTATTTCGGAAAGAAATTTATTTCCCTTGATCGTGTGCGTTCGCGCGCGTATGCTGTGTCTCCTTCCCAACACACTTTCTCGCTGTCTCTACCTGCGCTCGGCACACGTCCGCAAAGGAACAGAGTGAGTTTGGCTTCGAAATAGAGTATAATCGGTCGATTTCTGCCTACTGTAGTCGAATAATCAGATTCTATATAATGCTCGTTCGTTTGCAATTATCTCAAGAAATTATATTTTAAAATAGACTTTTTCCCAGAAAAAAAAACCGCTCAAGAGGTTTTTATTAAAATAATCTTAATATATATTCAAATTGTATGATTTTCCAAGTGTATGTATTTTATCACAAGAAAAATTATGCTTGAAGATGCGGTAAAGAAATCGTTTATGTGAAAAATTCAAGAAAAAATGGGAAATGAGAAATTAGGCAAATTTGTAACAGTACACGAATATTTCGAACCCTTGAATACTTGATTCATTCGGGATTTCGAATACTCGATTCATTTGAAAAACTTAAATTTTCGATTTTTCTAATATTCGGTTTATTTTAGTTCTCGACGTTCGATTAATCAGCCAGTATAAAATATTTGGAAGCTATCGCTGATTATGGGACCGAATTCAAAAATTCGCTGAAAAATTCAAATATTCGCAAATCTTTTTCGAATGTTCGTCCAAATCGAATAGAGGACAGGTCTACGAACTTATTCATTTACTTAAACAATTTGTGGGTTCTTATTCAGATTTATTCATCCATTAATTGAAGATTTTGAAAAACTCCCGAATGAACAATTTTTTCACGTTTTCCGGGAAGAAATGATTCATTCGGGTGTTTCAAAGATGCTTAACATGAACTCATTCATTTATGCATAAATTTTAGAAGCTATACTAAGAAAAATTCATTCATTCAAGATTTTTCAAGAGAGGTAACTCGAATTATTCATTCAATCGGGTGTTTTGAAAATTTAATTTTCGAACAATTAATCCATTCAAAAACTTGGCTCGGATTCCCATTTTGGCGCAACCTCCGCGCTTTAGCGCAAACTCTAGGCACGTATATATTCACTTTATTTGCAAGGTTAAATGATCCAGTTATTCGATTATCCGAAAAATTTGAGGCACGAATATTCGAATATTCGACCACTAAAAATTGGTTCGACAGTCATTTCAAAATCCGAACATTTTTTTTTGAAAAATGGAATGAACATTCGATCGATGGCCAAAATATTCATCGGAATCGAAAATCAAGCAGTTCTGGGAATGACTGTGGTTATTCGCCCAAAGAAAATTGACCTGTGCATTTGGACAAAAGTATTGGGCATTTTTCGACGAGCCAAATTTGAAAAAGTAAGGCTTTTCAGAATCTAAGAAAAACCGTCGAAATTTCGAATTTCAGAAAGTCCAAAAAACTCAATCAGTTTAGAGTTCAGAAAACAGGTATAGCCTAGCTCCCTCATTTTGAGCCGGTCGAAGCAAGGCTCATGGAGCTTATGATGACAAAATCTCCTTATCACTGTTATATTTTGCTATGACCGACCGCTCCGCCGGTTACTCTGCCCAGACTCATCCGGGCAACTCAGACATTGCGAGCAGCGGACCGCCGGCAAAATTTCGCCAGTTGCTCAACAGCTGGGGGATAGCTGGCATTCAGCTGGCCACTGGCAATCACAAGGCCAACAGTTGGCATACACTCGGCATGTCATTTAAAGCCAGCGACGGACGGCTGGCGAAAATGTGCCAGTTGCCTAACAGCTGGGGGATAACAGGCATTCAGCTGGCGATTGACAATTACGAGGCCGACAGCTGGCTCATCCTTGGCGTCTCAATTAGAGCTGGCGGCGGATCGCTGGCGAAAATGTGCCACCTGCCTGAAAGCTGCGTGATAAATTGTATTCAGCTGGCAAGGGCAATCAAACCTCGGAATATAAGAGTGCATAAAAACGCAGTTATCCAACAATCGGCACTCGGCTGGCGCCTAACCGCCCAGCGGCCTTCGCTTGGCACTGAGTGGTCATATGGCTGGCACTCGAGAGAGTTGACGACTACTCACGTTTTAACTTGTAATAGTTTGATCTCTCTGATTCCAATGATATACCGAGCCGGTATATAAGGCCATTCAGTTCAATGAGTGTTCACTCGGCACTTTGATGCCGGCCCTGGAAGGTCACCTGAAGATACTCTACATACGCTAGCATATTTTTGGCAGCTGAGGGGTAAGTCCCCGCGGCTAGGGGGGGGGAAGAGGGGGGTGAATCCCCCACATCAAACCGTTGCGTAGGCGATCTCCTACGCAACGATCTCCGATGAGGGACCCACCTCGACTCATCGGTCTGCCAAAAGACTGGCGGACCGCTGGCAAATGATTGCTCAACAGCGGGCTGCCAGATATTGGCCAAGAGACTGCCAGCGGTCGGCCAACGTCCTGATGGACCGCTGGCATGGTTTTGGCGGACCGCCGGCTAATGGCTGTCCGACACCGGGAATGGTTTTTGCTCGCCAAGCGAATGCCGGCGGTCCGCCAATCCCAATGTCTGAGAAGCTAGGCTTTACATAACTCGATAAATATTTAATCGGAAATCCAAAAACTGTCTTTCAAACTCTTCATCTATTCGAGAACTAGCGATAAACGCCTATCATCCGTACACATTCTTTGAAGAGTGAAAAATCGAGGCGAATCAGATCCCGAATAGCCGGCCTAATTCGAGAAATAAAAAAATAGATGAACTTCATATGAGTCTGAGCATTTTTTCCTGAGATAAACCTAAAATGGAATTTTTCATCTACTAGAGCTTTGAAAAATTGATCGGATTGACCTGCATAGAAGTTGGATAAACGATTTTTGAAGCCTATGCGACCAATCCCTACATTGGATACAATTTTTGATCCACGTATTTTAATACTGTGCATGAGAGATAAGGTTTTTATTTGAAAATGAAATCGAACAGATCGGATTGGAGCAAGTAAGAATCCTGAATATTAATGGAAATCGTGAAAGTCACACAAAAAAATAAAATTATACATGATAAAAAAGTTAGTCAACGTGTAACGCACAAAACGCATTTTTTCAGAGCTAAAACAAAGGTACACTCGTGTCAAAGGGTAATTGCCTAGGTGCAGATAGCGTGAGCGGTCACGTCGCGGCACGCTTTTTCTACACATTTTCCTAGATAGCGATAGATCCAGCAACAATAGGATTGCCCTCACATATGATTCCCTTTTTTAACAGCAACAGAAATTTGGACTTATGCGGAACTACAAAATGATTCTTTTCCCTGATGTTCTACTTAGAAAAATCAAAACAAGTTACTTGTAATATGAATGTAACTTACTTCAATGCCTCAAGTAACTTACATTTATATTACATGTAACATCCATTTATATAACATGTAACTTAAATTTATATTGCATGTAAGTTACACTTATGTTACATGTAACTTACATTTATATTTTCACTATCCCTCATGGCCATCATGTGACGCAGACGACACGCTACGCAGAGAGCGCGTCAGAGACCACACACTACGCAACAAAATGTTGCGCGGAGCCTTCCCTGCTGGTGTGGGGTCGAGTACCTCAAACTTGGGTACTTGAACCAACAGCAACCCCAGTCGTAAGCCTGACCCCCCGTGTGCGTCGTACATCTACCTTGTAAATATCTTCTCGGCCGATTTAAGTTACTTGCGACTTATATTGTGCCATTTAAGTTACATGTATTATATCGGAGGTGCACTGCAGACAGTGTCCTCTCAGAAATCAAAAACAAGTTACTTGTAAGATATCTGAGCCGACGCAAGTTACTTGAGACTTATCTCAGGTCATTTAAGATGCATGTAACATATCGGAGGCGCACCGCACGCCGTATCCCGCCGATTACATGTAACTTTAATGACCTGAGATAAGTAGCAAGTAGCTTACATCGGCTCAGATATGTATGTTACAAGTAACTTGTTTTCGGCCTTTTATGTTACAAGTAACTTGTTTTCATTTTTCTAAGGTGTTGAAATTCAGCTACTCTAGAACATATTTAGGCAGTGAAAGCATAAATCCATCGGAAATATCAGTATAAAAGTATGAACACTAAATCAAACATCAGACTAGCAGGAGGAACATGATATCTGCTACACTGAAAAACAAGTCGAAACACACACACACACAAGCAGAAATTTTTTCGCATCTCGCATCTTGTTTTGTTCTCGTCATGAGATTTGAAATGTGAGATCCTCCTAAGTGTCATTTGAGTAAGATTTGTCGTAAACAACCAGATAACTAGCACATAAAATTCGGCTGCTGCTGCCAGATGCCGGAATGGGCCACACAGATGCGACGGCGGCAGCGAACAGCGATAGCATCTTTGAGTGGCCGTGATGATAAGTGAGCGGAAAGTGCCAAAAAACCGATCCGCCGCCGAGCGAGGGGGGGAGGAGATCACCTACAAGTGCTATGATTGTGGCTGAAGTGCACCTGAAGTGGCACGACTAACACACAAACACACATCATTAACTTTAAAGTGAACTATCCTTGATGAATACTTTTGAGTAGATGAACAATCATGTTGCAAATAATGGAATAAAGTAGACATCATGCTTCTAAGCTCGACTGGCGCGTCACCTCATTGCATCACACGATTTCGAAATCATTTCGCGCCTGTCTCTGCTGGCTTCTCTGATCCAATGCATATTCTGCTAGGAGCCTACTCGCAGTTAGAGGCACAGGACACCCAAAAAATTATTTTTCAGATTTTATGCCTATCTTGAAGAGGGTCACACGCTGATCACAATGTTATCTCTGAATTCGTCCAAGGCCCCCTACAAACGGAGTTACGGCTACTCGAATATGTCTAAAATTTCAGTGCAAAAATTTAGTGGACGAGTTGTCTTGGGTCTGTATTTCTCTTCCTTCGCAGTCGTCGCATGGGAGCGAACCAGAATGAGGGGTCAAGCAGGCAATGGAGAGAAGAACGACGTTTCCGCTGAAATTCATTCATCCATTTAGTCGTTATTGAGTTAGGAAATCTCGTAGAGGGCCGGGCCTGTGGTGGTCGCTTATATCTCGCTTATTTGGAGGAATTGAGATTTCGCACTTAGTACGTGTTATATTGGAGATGTCTACTGCACAATCAAATGAAAATCTTAAAATTTTATGTCTGAGGGTGTACTGTGTTTTTAAAGACACAGAACCTAGAGAATTATTTTTCAGTTTCCAAGCTGATGTTGGGGAGAGTCACAAGGTGATCACAAGGGTGTCTCTGAAATCGTTCAAGACCGCCTATGAGCAGAGTTATGGCTCCTCAAAGATGTCTAGATTTTGAGGGTGAAAAATTGGTGGACGAGTTGTCTCGTGCCTGTATTTCTCTTCATTCGCAGTCGTCGCATGAGAGCGAGCCAGGACAAGGAGACAGTCCGGCAATGGACTGAAGAACGGAGACTCGTCGAGAATTCATCCATCCTTTCTAACCGCTATCGAGCTCGGAAATCTGTAAGAGGATGTGGCCCGTGGTGGTGAGCAAAGGAGGTCGGGCCTGTGGTGGTCGCTTATACCGCGCTTACTTGGAGAAATTGAGATCTCGCATTTGGCATGTGTTATATACAGTACATTACCCACCCTAAGTTTTGATAAAAAGGCGAAAAAAAAACGCAGAAAGTCGATTCTTTCGTCTTTTGATCATAACTCGCTTCACAGTGGACGTTTTTCAAACATTGAGGCATTTTTGGAATCAGCATTGGTCACTCCTTCTCTTTGTCCTATACATGGCTTACTCTTGAACAAAGCATATAGGTTTGACACAATTAATCAAGTGAGAAGCGGAACAATATTAAATGCTGAACTGTGTCTACTTTAGTCTATTCAACTTGTTTTTGATTTGGGTTTTTTTTATTTTAGAAATTGAACATTCTTGTTTATACTAATCTATTTTTGGATTAATTCTCTCTATAATTTCAATACTTTTGCTTAATTTAAAAAATGGTTTCGCTGACAACGTTAAATAATTATTTGGATATCAATCGTTTGAGCTCTATCCTCAGACATTGACATCGTCTTTTTTAGGAATATCTTTGCTCCCCTTGGGGCTATTGATTTCATCTTTTGACACGATATTTTCGGTCACACTGCCGATATAATAAAGTATGCCGCAGAAGTTTAGCGCAAAGATTCATCGATGAGGAAGATAATTTTCAACATTCGCAATTCGGAACTTTTTGCATCTACTCCAACTCCCTCGATTTCTCCGTCGGTTTCGATTTTCTCTTGGTGAATTTTGTATTTGGAAGGATTTGTTCGTGAAATCACTTAAGAGTGAAATTTCGTTACATAATGATCGAAGATCTCTCATCCGAGGCTCAAAAATGGGCTCATCAGGAGCCGTTCCTGGATGCGTGCTTGGGATCACATAACAAGTCATTCAAGAAATTCTCAAGGTTGTCGTTAGACATCTATTGAGATTCGAAAAAATATTCAAAAAAAGACGATGTCAATAGATTTTTGTCCACTACTGTAGTAGGGGTAAACTACACAATCAAAAAAAAATCATGAAATTCATATCCGAGGGTATACTGTGCTGTTGAAGGCAGCATGCTTGCTCCAAAATGGTATCGATTTTATGACACAGAACAAAGGTTTTGAGCTGGTAACATGGGAAACTAACAAAAAAACGGCGAAAACTGGATGCAAACAGGGTATTCACGGGGTGTTTTTGTTATGGGAAAGAAAAAGGACGAGTAACACCGCAGATTGACCGCTCGGTTGAAATCGCGAAGCCAGAGGGGCCGTATTTGAGCGATCAATCTGGACGAGTCTTTGTTGGAGGCTGGAGACTGCAGAGCGAATGGGCGAAATTTCGATCCATTATTGCTCAAATATTGTAGTTTCACACTTCCAACGGTGCTAGCGTTCTACTTGGGGTCATAAAACCCCAGTACCGTCGTTATCCCAACAACTTTTCCGAGCGTGTATGCTGCCTTTGGAGCGGAACTCATGGCGACGACTGTGTGTAGAAAGGCTTACTCGTTTTAGGGGTGGAAATACTATACTCTCTTCAATTGGCATAAGAAAGCCATCCGTTGGTCCTTCGGTACGATAGACTGGATTCGCCAACAGTTACACACCGGGTATATGCGCATCAGGGTATGAGCACTGCTCAGGTGAGCCCGGGAGATAATACCCCAATGCGCCCTCACGCCCAGGTTCGCTTTCCGAGACCTCCGCTGTGCTCGAGGGCACTCACCTGTCGACCAGTTGTGGCAGTCGCACGGTTTTTAGAACCATTGGACCAACAACCCGTCTATGAGCTGTCGGACTCGTTGAGCGAGAAGTCAGCAAAGAAAAGAGGACGCGGTGACCTCATCATGCTCATCACTAAGGGACTTCCTCTGAACCCGAATACTCGTCGGAAGTCAAAATTTCTTCATGGTCAAGCAATTTTGAACTTCCCCTGTACATATTACAAACGTTCCTTCCCTTTCCACTTCCCCTCTCTGTCTCTCTCCTTTTCTTTCCTTTTCTCCTTTCACATTCACACCTCAATCTACGTCTCCCTCACTTTTTCGCTCCCCATTTTTTCCGCTCTCTCTTTCCTTTCCTCCTATGCTCTCCCTTGCTATGTGCATCCGTCATCATTGCCTCACATCCTCTCTCCCTCTCTTTCTCTTTCTCGTTCTCTTTCTGTTTCACTTTCTCTTTCTCTTTCTCTTTCTCTTTCTCTTTCTCTTTCTCTTTCTCTTTCTCTTTCTCTTTCTCTTTCTCTTTCTCTTTCTCCATCTCCATCTCCATCTCCATCTCCATCTCCATCTCCATCTCCATCTCCATCTCCATCTCCATCTCCATCTCCATCTCCATCTCCATCTCCATCTCCATCTCCATCTCCATCTCCATCTCCTTCTTTTCTCTCCTTCTCCTTCTCCTTCTCCTTCTCCTTCTCTTTCTCTTTCTCTTTCTCTTTCTCTTTCTCTTTCTCTTTCTCTTTCTCTTTCTCTTTCTCTTTCTCTTTCTCTTTCTCTTTCTCTTTCTCTTTCTCTTTCTCTTTCTCTTTCTCTTTCTCTTTCTCTTTCTCTTTCTCTTTCTCTTTCTCTTTCTCTTTCTCTTTCTCTTTCTCTTCTTCTCTTTCTCTTTCTCTTTCTCTTTCTCTCTTTCTCTTTCTCTTTCTCTTTCTCCTTCTCTTTCTCTTTCTCTCTTCTCTCTTTCTCTTCTCTCTTTCTCTTTCTCTCTCTTTCTCTTTCTCTTTCTCTTTCTCTTTCTCTTTCTCTTTCTCTTTCTCTTTCTCTTCTTTCTCTCTCTTTCTTTCTTTCTTTCTCTTTCTCTTTCTCTGTACCTTTCTCTCTCTCTTTCTCTTTCTGTATCTTTCTCTCTCTCTTTCTCTTTCTCTGTATCTTTCTCTCTCTCTTTCTCTTTCCCTTTCTCTCTCTCTCAAATTGAGCAACCAGACTCCAAATCTGCTCATCTTCTGTTCTTCTTCTACTTTCTAATTTTTCCCACCCAAGAAAAATTTCATCTATTTCTGTTTTCCCACTTCTCTTACTTTGGATGTGTTTTCTCTCTCTATCCCTCTCTCTTCCTTTCTTTATCCTTTATCACTTACCGCTCTAGCTCATTCTTCTCGAACCACTTTTTCCCTCCCCTCCTCGTGCTCTTCTTTGATCCTCCTTTGCGTTTCTGAAGACCTTCGCTTTCCTTTCTCACCTTTTGCCTCCTTGTGCCGTTTCCTTCCTTCCAAAAACTCTCGCTTATATTTTTTATTGGTCATCCCGTCTACACACCTATCTAATTCCTTCTCTGCCCTGACTGCGCATCTCTATCCCATCGTCTCACCTAATCTGTCCCTTTCCCATATCTTTGTCTTCTTCTGCCTCTCTTCCTTCTTTCTTTCCCTTTCTATATGCCTTTTTCACCTTGTTTTCTCGCCATCTTCAACCTCTGCAACCTTTCTCTATCTCTTATACTGATACATTCCGCTCTCTCTTCCCCCCTCTCTCCTCTTATTATCCTATTCACATTCTCTTCATTCTAGTCATATTCTTGAAGTGTTACCTCTTTCCCTTCCTCCTCTCACGGGCTCCTTCTCTCCTATTCCTCCCTCTATGTAGCTGTGCCCCTCCCTTGTCGTTCTCAGATCTCACCACTCTCTTCTCTATACGCACCTTCTTTCCTACTTACTTGCTATAATATTCTCGCTCTCCATTTATTTATCTCTCTGCCTTACTTGCATTCACTTTTTCGCTTCTCGTTTTTGCCTTAGTTCCATCTCATTCTACCATTCTTTCCTTTTCTTCCTTCTTCTACTGTCTCCTTTTTCCTCATTCTCAATTTCTTACCGCCTTACGAAGCTTCATAGTAACTTGTCTCTCTTTTTGCCACTCACTGTATCTCTTCCTCACTATATTTATGTACTTCTATCTCTTTCCCTCCAATTTCAGCCTTATTTCCGGTCATTCTATCTTTTCCTCAGAATTTCCATTGGCCCTTAATCATTCGTCAAATTTTTCAGAGAACACAATTGCAAGCTTCAAGACAAGATGTGCAAATTCTGGGACACGTTGATAATATGTGCATAGAGCTCAAATTCAGTAATTTAAAATTAAAAAATAATAATATGAAGAGTTTACTGGGACCAAGAGTGAATAACTGGGATGACAGATGAAGTGACACATGGTGAAAGGAATAAATTGTCGTGGTCAGATGGACCGCTGACGGGGGAGTGACTTCGACGAAGAACCAGATGGGAGATCGCTCCCACCCTCAATCCCCCCCCCCATCCTCTCAGCTCTACACTGAACAACTGGTGGTCCGCTGATGATGAGAGATCGATCTCGAACGACGCATGGAATGTTCATTGACGGCAGGAAAAAAATGACTGACGAGGCACGATTAGCGGATTTTGGAACAGTTTAAAAGCTGCACGAGTTCACGCTCAATGATTAGGTAGGATCCATGCTTCCAAAATACCGGGTAACAGGGCAAAGGTTAATTACACAGAGTTTAGAAAATATAGAAACTGGAAGAAAAATAGGGTTGGGATTGAAGTCTGCTGGAAAATCCGCAGCGTATACACTGTACAACTTTTTTCGCGCATTTGCAGCACGTGCTCCTGTAACAGGACGGCGTGCTCCTACAGTACCAACGTGAGGATGGCAAAAAAGTTTTGCGGATTCGCACTTCTGTCGCACGGTTGCGCCTGCTGCGGAGATAACAACGAAGTCGGTCTGACCAGGATTTTGCGCAAATAGCAGCACGTGCTCCTGAGGCAGGACGACGTGCTCCTACAGTAATAATGTAGGTGAGGCAAACGTTTTGCGCATTAAC
Organism: Aplectana chamaeleonis; assembly: GCA_029168955.1. Classification (NCBI taxonomy): domain Eukaryota; kingdom Metazoa; phylum Nematoda; class Chromadorea; order Rhabditida; family Cosmocercidae; genus Aplectana; species Aplectana chamaeleonis. The sequence goes on along the minus strand of JAPDOI010000002.1, from coordinate 6,023,836 downwards.
AGCACGTGCTCCTGCAACAGGACGGCGTTCTCCTATAGTGATAACGTGGGGATGGGGTAACAGTTTTTTGCGCGTTCATAGCACGTGCTCCAGTAATATGTAGAGCGACGTGCTCCAACAGTAGCAACGTGGGTGAGACCAGAATTCAGTGCGAATCCCAGCACGTACTCCTAAGACAGGACAACGTGCTCCCACAGTAACAACGTGGGTGAGGCAAAAAGTTTCGCGCATTTGCTGCACGTGCTCCTGAGATAGGACGACGTGCTCCTACAGTAATAATGTGGGTGAGGCAAAAGTTTTGCGCATTAACAGCACGTGCTCCTGCAACAGGACGGCGTTCTCCTATAGTGATAACGTGGGGAAGGGGAATAGTTTTGCGCGTTCACAACATGTGCTCCTGTAATATGTAGGGCGACGGGCTCCCACGGTAGCAACGTGGGTGAGGCAGAAGTTTTGAGCGAATTGCAGCACGTGCTCGTGTAATATGTAGGGCGACGTGCTCCCACGGTAACAACGTGGTTGAAACCAAAATTCAGTGCGAATTCCAGCACGTACTCCTGAAACAGGACGACGTGCTCCCACAGTATAAACGTGGGTGAGGCAAAAAGTTTTGCGCATTATCAGCACGTGCTCCTGAGATAGGGCGACGTGCTCCCACAGTAGCAACGTGGGCGAGGCAAAAGTTTTGAGCGAATTGCAGCACATGCTCCTGTAATATGTAGGGCGACGTGCTCCCACGGTAACAATGTGGGTGAGGCAAAAAGTTTCGTGCATTTGCAGCACGTGCTCCTGAGATAGGGCGACGTGCTCCCACAGTAGCAACGTGGGCGAGGCAAATTTTTGAGCGAATTGCAGCACGTGGTCCTGTAATATGTAGGGCGACGTGCTCCCACGGTAACAACGTGGTTGAAACCAAGATTCAGTGCGAATTCCAGCACGTGCTCCTGCAACAGGACGGCGTTCTCCTACAGTGATAACGTGGGGAAGGGGAAATAGTTTTGCGCGTTCACAGCACGTGCTCCTGTAATATGTAGGGCGACGTGCTCCCACGGTAACAGCGTGGTTAAAACAAAAATTCAGTGCGAATTCCAGCACGTACTCCTGAGATAGGACGACGTGCTCCCAAATTAACAACGTGGGTGAGGTAAAAAGTTTTGCGCATTCGCAGCATGTACTTCTGTAATATGTAGGGCGACGTGCTCACACAGTAAAAATGTGTATGAGGCAAAAGTGTTGCGCGTTTGCAGCACGTACTCCTGTACTATGTAGGGCGACGTGCTCGCACAGTAAGAACGTGGTCGAGGCAAAAGTTTTGCGCGAATCGCAGCACGTGCCCTGAGATAGGACGACGTGCTCCTACAGTAAGAATGTGGGTGAGTCAAAAGTTTTGCGCATTTGCAGCACGTGCTCCTGTAATATGTAGGGCGACGTGCTCCTACAGTAACAATGTGTATGAGGCAAAAGTTTTGCGCATATGCAGCACGTACTCCTGAGACAGGACGGCGTGCTCCCACTGTAACAAGGTGGGTGAGGCGAAAGTTTTGCGCGTTTGCAGCACTTGCTCCTGAGACAGAACGACGCGTTGCTACAGAGACAATGTGTATGAGGCAAAAGTTTTGCGCGTTTGCAGCACTTACTCCTGTAACTACACGATGTAAATGCATTTTAGGTCGACGTGCTACTCGAGCTGAAAGCGTAGTGTGGTCGAATGAGACGGTCCAATCGCGTGAGTGACCCGCGGGGGCGGAGCAAGCGGATCAGTGACACGCCCACTTCCACAACTATGGTCTTGATAAAACAATGAAGAAATAACTAGCAGAAAAAATCTTTCCTACCATGAAGCAAGCCGTAAGAGATCTTGAAAAAGGTCCCTTTTCGGGAAATTTTTTATCCTCTAAGACCTACGTCACGCCGTCTGGCCGTCTGGGGACAATCATCATCAAAAACTGCGTAAACTTCCATCAGCCTATTGGCCATAGGCTATAAAACCCGTCCTACGTCGATCGTAGGCGGACAACAAAACGCCACCGACTGACTCCAATTGGTATGAAAGTGCGTAAGTCCTCAAGGCTATGACGAAAAAACGGAGACAGACATCGTGCAAAATTAGTGAAGTCTGGCTCTCAAGGCAACCGGATTACAAAGGGGCAACTACTGCTGTCTCAGCTGCTTTGAATAAGGAAGCTTGTCACATGTGCTCATAAAATGTCGACAATTGACGTGTTCTTAGTGCATGTACGGATGAATGAACCGAATCTAGTCAGGGCTACATAATTTTGTATGCATGCGCGTCACGTCCGACTAGCAACTTCCCGTCCGCAATTCAATTTTCAGATACAGTTACCGTTGTTCTACAACACAAAAAAGCGAGAATTTTCGACAAAACACCCTAGTTGCGCAAAATCACGCAATTTGCGCCAGTCTTCATCGCGTCAAGTCAAAAATTGTAAGTATAACTTTGTGTACTCAATATTTCAAAATGATGACATAAATAAGCAAAAATCGTGGAAAACGTACAAATAATGGTCTAAAAAGGCTGAAAACAATAACAAACACTCACCAAGATTGTTGGAGTCGGCTGATGGAATTGCTGACTGAAAAACGCCCACGATGTGCACGCAGGTGCCTCGGGCCAACACCGGCTGCACGATTTCTGGACTTGACGAGAGTGCATTGCCGCTGGAATAATAAGCATTTTGAAAAGAAATATTTTCCCAAGATATCACTCAACAAAGTTGAACAGTCAGAAAAAAGGCTGAATTAACTCATTTTGGTTTAAAAAGTGGACAATTTTGAGAGAATTTATTGGAGCTGGATATCATAAAAATTGAGCACATATAAAACGCGTTAAATATGTATGTATATGAAAAAAAATTCGAAAGTAGGGTAAGATTTGTTTTTAATTTTTTTAACGGGTCAATTCGTTCCATAAGCCCATAGTCTAGTGAATACGGAGCACATTCAACAATTTTCTGCCTGCTCTCATACAATTTTCCCATATTTTTAGTTTTTTTTTTCTGATTACAGGAAACGTTTACTGCATGAACTTGCATTTGTCGCGTGAAGTTTCAAGCTTGAATAACTCTAAAGAACTCCGAATAACTGGCTCAATGAGAGAGCATTGAACGCGCGTAGTTTTCCTTCTTCTTCAACGAAATGAAATTAGAAGGCGGTGAAATTTTCGCTTCAGAATGTTCTCTCTAGGGGATGAGCTCCAGCCGGATAGACATAAAGCGTGTAAAGGGAGTTTTTATGAAGCAGACGGATAATGGGGCTGTCAAAAGCGCTGCACCCCGCGTGAGAACAAAGCCAGCGTCATTTGTGTGGAGGAAAAACGAATTGTCCAGCTCGTCATACATGACGCTCTTTTCAAATGGAGAAAAATGGTTTTGATGTGGGGAAAAAGAGAATGGGAAGTTGCTTTAGGATCTAATGACATTGCCGATATGAGGTATTAAGAAGCGTTTTCACTAGTGCACTGGTAAGAAGTAATTCGTTAGGCTAATCCAGTCCAGGGTTGTGAAAAATTGATAACGCGACACTCGCTCCTAGAGCTGGCGTCTAGTAACAGAAGAACTGTGAACGTTTATAGTATTCTATCGTGTTTTCGTCACACTGGTCCAGATTGTGGTAATGAACTGAAACACGAAATACTACAGCCCCGCTAGAGTGCCGTGGAACCACTACCGCCCCACTACAGTGCTATGGAAATACTTCCTTTACTACAGTGCCGTGGAAATACTTCCCTTACTAGAGTGCTGTGGAAACACCACCGCTCCACTACAGTGCCGTGGAACTACTACCGCCCCACTACAGTGCCATGGAAAATCTACCACCCCATTACAAAGCCGTGTAAATACTTCTCTCAACACAGTGTTGTGTAAACACTAGCGCCCCATTCTAGTGCCGTGGAAATACTACTCTCACTACTGTGCATTTGAAACAATAGCGAGTCACTACAGTGCCGCGGAACCGCTACCGCCACACTACAGAGCCGTAGAAGCACTACCGCCTTATTGAAACTCCGTGGGAGCACTACTGCCCCGTTACGGTGCATGGGAAATACTACTGTCACTACGGTGCCAAGAAAACATGGCCGTCTCAATACAGAGCAGTGGAAATATGTCTCTCACTACAGTGTCGTGGAAGCACTACCGCCTCACTACACTGCCGTGGAGACACTACGCCCCAATACAGTGCCGCGGAAACAATACGCCCCATCACAGTGCCGTGGAACCACTACCGCCACTTTACAGCACTGTGGAAGCACTACCGTCTCACTACTGTGCCGTGGAACACTACAGCCACACTACAGCACTGTGGAAGCACTACTGTCTCACTACAGTGCCGTAGAGACACTACGCAAAACTACAGTGCCACGGAAACAATACGCCCCATCACAGTGCCGTGGAACCACTACCGCCACTCTCCAGCACTGTGGATGCACTACCGCCATACTACAACACTGTGGTAACATTACCGTCTCACTGCAGTGCCGTGGAAGCGCTAATGCTCGCTCCACTACAGCACTGTGGAAGCACTACCGTCTCACTACAGTGCCGTGGAAATACCACCGCCCACTACAGTGCCGTGGAATAATGTCTCTCACTACAGTGCCGTAGAGACAGTACGTCCCACTACAGTGCCGCGGAAACAATACGCCCCATCACAGTGCCGTGGAACCACTACCGCCACTTTCCAGCACTGTGGATGCACTACCGCCATACTACAACACTGTGGTGACATTACCGTCTCACTACAGTGCCGTGGAAGCGCTAAAGCTCGCTCCACTACAGCACTGTGGAAGCACTACCGTCTCACTACAGTGCCGTGGAAATACCACCGCCCACTACAGTGCCGTGGAATAATGTCTCTCACTACAGTGCCGTAGAGACACTACGCCCCACTACAGTGCCGCGGAAACAATACGCCCCATCACAGTGCCGTGGAACCACTACCGCTACTTTCCAGCACTGTGGATGCACTACCGCCATACTACAACACTGTGGTGACATTACCGTCTCACTACAGTGCCGTGGAAGCGCTACCGCTCGATCCACTACAGCACTGTGGAAGCACTACCGTCTCACTACAGTGCCGTGGAAGGGCTACCGCTCGCTCCACTACAGCACTGTGGAAGCACTACCATCTCACTACAGTGCCGTGGAAACACCACCGCCCACTACAGTGCCGTGGAAATATGTCTCTCACTACAGTGTCGTGGAAGCACTACCGCCTCACTACACTGCCGTGGAGACACTACGCCCCATCACAGTGCCGTGGAACCACTACCGCCACTTTATAGCACTATGGAAGCACTACCGTCTCACTACTGTGCCGTGGAACACTACAGCCACACTACAGCACTGTGGAAGCACTACCGTCTCACTACAGTGCCGTGGAAATATGTCTCTCACTACAGTGCCGTAGAGACACTACGCCCCACTACAGCGCCGCGGAAACAATACGCCCCATCACAGTGCCGTGGAACCACTACCGCCACTTTCCAGCACTGTGGATGCACTACCGCCATACTACAACACTGTGGTAACATTACCGTCTCACTGCAGTGCCGTGGAAGCGCTACCGCTCGCTCCACTACAGCACTGTGGAAGCACTACCGTCTCACTACAGTGCCGTGGAAATACCACCGCCCACTACAGTGCCGTGGAAGCACTACCATCTCACTACAAAGCCGTGGAACCCCCACCGCCCACTACAGTGCCGTGGAAATATGTCTCTCACTACAGTGTCGTGGAGACACTACGCCCCAATACAGTGCCGCGGAAACAATACGCCCCATCACAGTGCCGTGGAACCACTACCGCCACTTTACAGCACTGTGGAAGCACTACCGTCTCACTACTGTGCCGTGGAACACTACAGCCACACTACAACACTGTGGAAGCACTACCGTCTCACTACAGTGCCGTGGAAATATGTCTCTCACTACACTGCCGTGGAGACACTACGCCCCAATACAGTGCCGCGGAAACAATACGCCCCATCACAGTGCCGTGGAACCACTACCGCCACTTTACAGCACTGTGGAAGCACTACCGTCTCACTACTGTGCCGTGAAACACTACAGCCACACTACAACACTGTGGAAGCACTACCGTCTCACTACAGTGCCGTGGAAATATGTCTCTCACTACACTGCCGTAGAGACACTACGCCCCACTACAGTGCCGCGGAAACAATACGCCCCATCACAGTGCCGTGGAACCACTACCGCCACTTTCCAGCACTGTGGATGCACTACCGCCATACTACAACACTGTGGTAACATTACCGTCTCACTGCAGTGCCGTGGAAGCGCCACCCCACCACTACAGCACTGTGGAAGCACTACCGTCTCACTACAGTACCGTGGAAGTACTTCCCTTACTACAGTGCCGAGGACACCACAGTGCAGTGGCAATACTGCCCTTACTACAGTGCCGCGGAGGCTCTAGCGTCTCACTACAGTGCCGTGGAAGCACTACCGTCTCACTACACTGCCGTGGAGACACTACGCCCCAATACAGTGCCGCGGAAACAATACGCCCCATCACAGTGCCGTGGAACCACTACCGCCACTTTATAGCACTGTGGAAGCACTACCGTCTCACTACTGTGCCGTGGAACACTACAGCCACACTACAGCACTGTGGAAGCACTACCGTCTCACTACAGTGCCGTGTAAATATGTCTCTCACTACAGTGCCGTAGAGACACTACGCCCCACTACAGCGCCGCGGAAACAATACGCCCCATCACAGTGCCGTGGAACCACTACCGCCACTTTCCAGCACTGTGGATGCACTACCGCCATACTACAACACTGTGGTAACATTACCGTCTCACTGCAGTGCCGTGGAAGCGCTACCGCTCGCTCCACTAAAGCACTGTAGAAGCACTACCGTCTCACTACAGTGCCGTGGAAATACCACCGCCCACTACAGTGCCGTGGAATAATGTCTCTCACTACAGTGCCGTAGAGACACTACGCCCCACTACAGTGCCGCGGAAACAATACGCCCCATCACAGTGCCGTGGAACCACTACCGCCACCTTCCAGCATTGTGGATGCACTACCGCCATACTACAACACTGTGGTGACATTACCGTCTCACTACAGTGCCGTGGAAGCGCTACCGCTCGCTCCACTACAGCACTGTGGAAGCACTACCGTCTCACTACAGTGCCGTGGAAGGGCTACCGCTCGCTCCACTACAGCACTGTGGAAGCACTACCATCTCACTACAGTGCCGTGGAAACACCACCGCCCACTACAGTGCCGTGGAAATATGTCTCTCACTACAGTGCCGTAGAGACACTACGCCCCACTACAGTGCCGCGGAAACAATACGCCCCATCACAGTGCCGTGGAACCACTACCGCTACTTTCCAGCACTGTGGATGCACTACCGCCATACTACAACACTGTGGTGACATTACCGTCTCACTACAGTGCCGTGGAAGCGCTACCGCTCGATCCACTACAGCACTGTGGAAGCACTACCGTCTCACTACAGTGCCGTGGGAGGGCTACCGCTCGCTCCACTACAGCACTGTGGAAGCACTACCATCTCACTACAGTGCCGTGGAAACACCACCGCCCACTACAGTGCCGTGGAAATATGTCTCTCACTACAGTGTCGTGGAAGCACTACCGCCTCACTACACTGCCGTGGAGACACTACGCCCCATCACAGTGCCGTGGAACCACTACCGCCACTTTATAGCACTATGGAAGCACTACCGTCTCACTACTGTGCCGTGGAACACTACAGCCACACTACAGCACTGTGGAAGCACTACCGTCTCACTACAGTGCCGTGGAAATATGTCTCTCACTACAGTGCCGTAGAGACACTGCGCCCCACTACAGCGCCGCGGAAACAAAACGCCCCATCACAGTGCCGTGGAACCACTACCGCCACTTTCCAGCACTGTGGATGCACTACCGCCATACTACAACACTGTGGTAACATTACCGTCTCACTGCAGTGCCGTGGAAGCGCTACCGCTCGCTCCACTACAGCACTGTGGAAGCACTACCGTCTCACTACAGTGCCGTGGAAATACCACCGCCCACTACAGTGCCGTGGAAGCACTACCATCTCACTACAAAGCCGTGGAAGCACCACCGCCCACTACAGTGCCGTGGAAATATGTCTCTCACTACAGTGTCGTGGAGACACTAGGCCCCAATACAGTGCCGCGGAAACAATGCGCCCCATCACAGTGCCGTGGAACCACTACCGCCACTTTACAGCACTGTGGAAGCACTACCGTCTCACTACTGTGCCGTGGAACACTACAGCCACACTACAACACTGTGGAAGCACTACCGTCTCACTACAGTGCCGTGGAAATATGTCTCTCACTACACTGCCGTAGAGACACTACGCCCCACTACAGTGCCGCGGAAACAATACGCCCCATCACAGTGCCGTGGAACCACTACCGCCACTTTCCAGCACTGTGGATGCACTACCGCCATACTACAACACTGTGGTAACATTACCGTCTCACTGCAGTGCCGTGGAAGCGCCACCCCACCACTACAGCACTGTGGAAGCACTACCGTCTCACTACAGTACCGTGGAAGTACTTCCCTTACTACAGTGCCGAGGACACCACAGTGCAGTGGCAATACTGCCCTTACTACAGTGCCGCGGAGGCTCTAGCGTCTCACTACAGTGCCGTGGAAGCACTACCGTCTCACTACACTGCCGTGGAGACACTACGCCCCAATACAGTGCCGCGGAAACAATACGCCCCATCACAGTGCCGTGGAACCACTACCGCCACTTTATAGCACTGTGGAAGCACTACCGTCTCACTACAGTGCCGTGGAAATATGTCTCTCACTACAGTGCCGTAGAGACACTACGCCCCACTACAGCGCCGCGGAAACAATACGCCCCATCACAGTGCCGTGGAACCACTACCGCCACTTTCCAGCACTGTGGATGCACTACCGCCATACTACAACACTGTGGTAGCATTACCGTCTCACTGCAGTGCCGTGGAAGCGCTACCGCTCGCTCCACTACAGCACTGTGGAAGCACTACCGTCTCACTACAGTGCCGTGGAAATACCACCGCCCACTACAGTGCCGTGGAATAATGTCTCTCACTACAGTGCCGTAGAGACACTACGCCCCACTACAGTGCCGCGGAAACAATACGCCCCATCACAGTGCCGTGGAACCACTACCGCCACCTTCCAGCACTGTGGATGCACTACCGCCATACTACAACACTGTGGTGACATTACCGTCTCACTACAGTGCCGTGGAAGCGCTACCGCTCGCTCCACTACAGCACTGTGGAAGCACTACCGTCTCACTACAGTGCCGTGGAAGGGCTACCGCTCGCTCCACTACAGCACTGTGGAAGCACTACCATCTCACTACAGTGCCGTGGAAACACCACCGCCTACTACAGTGCCGTGGAAATATGTCTCTCACTACAGTGCCGTAGAGACACTACGCCCCACTACAGTGCCGCGGAAACAATACGCCCCATCACAGTGCCGTGGAACCACTACCGCTACTTTCCAGCACTGTGGATGCACTACCGCCATACTACAACACTGTGGTGACATTACCGTCTCACTACAGTGCCGTGGAAGCGCTACCGCTCGATCCACTACAGCACTGTGGAAGCACTACCGTCTCACTACAGTGCCGTGGAAGGGCTACCGCTCGCTCCACTACAGCACTGTGGAAGCACTACCGTCTCACTACAGTGCCGTGGAAATACCACCGCCCACTACAGTGCCGTGGAATAATGTCTCTCACTACAGTGCCGTAGAGACACTACGCCCCAATACAGTGCCGCGGAAACAATACGCCCCATCACAGTGCCGTGGAACCACTACCGCCACCTTCCAGCACTGTGGATGCACTACCGCCATACTACAACACTGTGGTAACATTACCGTCTCACTGCAGTGCCGTGGAAGCGCTACCGCTCGCTCCACTACAGCACTGTGGAAGCACTACCGTCTCACTACAGTGCCGTGGAAATACCACCGCCCACTACAGTGCCGTGGAATAATGTCTCTCACTACACTGCCGTGGAGACACTACGCCCCAATACAGTGCCGCGGAAACAATACGCCCCATCACAGTGCCGTGGAACCACTACCGCCACTTTCCAGCACTGTGGATGCACTACCGCCATACTACAACACTGTGGTAACATTACCGTCTCACTGCAGTGCCGTGGAAGCGCTACCCCACCACTACAGCACTGTGGAAGCACTACCGTCTCACTACAGTACCGTAGAAGTACTTCCCTTACTACAGTGCCGAGGACATCACAGTGCAGTGGCAATACTGCCCTTACTACAGTGCCGCGGAGGCTCTAGCGTCTCACTACAGTGCCGTGGAAGCACTACCGTCTCACTACACTGCCGTGGAGACACTACGCCCCAATACAGTGCCGCGGAAACAATACGCCCCATCACAGTGCCGTGGAACCACTACCGCCACTTTCCAGCACTGTGGATGCACTACCGCCATACTACAACACTGTGGTGACATTACCGTCTCACTGCAGTGCCGTGGAAGAGCTACCCCACCACTACAGCACTGTGGAAGCACTACCGTCTCACTACAGTACCGTGGAAGTACTTCCCTTACTACAGTGCCGAGGACATCACAGTGCAGTGGCAATACTGCCCTTACTACAGTGCCGCGGAGGCACTAGCGTCTCACTACAGTGCCGTGGAAGCACTACCGTCTCACTACAGTCCCGTGAAGACACTACCGCCCACGACAGAGCCGTGGAAACTCTACCATCCTATCACAAAGCTGTGGAAATACTTCTCTCACTACAGTGCGGTAGAAACATCACCGCTCCTCCACAGCACTGTGGAAGCACTACCGTCTCACTACAGTACCGTGGAAATACTTTCCTTACTACAGTGCTGTGGATATAGCAGTGCCCACTACAATGCAGTGATTCACTACCGCCCCAATACAGTGCCGAGTGCCGTGGCGATACTCCCCTTACCACAGTGCCGTGGAAACACTACTCTCCCTATAGTGCCTTGGAATTATCACCGCCTCACTACGGTGCAAAGGAAAACTACCACTCCATCACAAAGCCGTGCAAATACTACTCTCACTACAGTGCCGCGGAAACATTACGCCCTCTAACAGTGCCGTGGAAGCACTACCGTCTCACCACAGTGCTGCGGAATTATCACGCCCCACAACAATCATAATGAAACACTACCGCCTCGGCAAACGGTCGTAAAGGCACTACGCCCTATTACGGTGTCGTGGAAGCACTACCGCTCCGACAAGGTCCGTGGAAGCACCTCTCTACGGTCACACGGTTCCAGGATTTTTCATGCACGCTTTTTAATTCTATGACTTCGTTTCTGCCCAAAGATGAATATTAGATTCCACGCATAAAGTCATGTACGTGAGTCCTAATGTAGAGAAGATATGGTCTCCGTTTTCGATTCAGTCTTACGCATGCACTAGGCGGCTGGCCGTTCGGGGTTGGCGGCCTCACTGGAAAATGGGGTTTCCATTCGCGCGGGGTGATCTACCGTCGCAGCCCCGTCCATTAGTCAGACTAAAGTTATTACGCGATTTCTACATGCATAGAAAACAGTGAAGGGTGCTGATGGACGTAAAAAACCCGGCCATTTATATAAAAAAGTGCATACGAAGAAGCTGCGAGTCTGAAATTTCCCCTCCATCCTATGCATTTTCTATTGTTTCACATGTGACAGCTAGCAGCCTGTGGCAGCCGTGGCTTTCTATCTACTCTGAAATTCAAAAGGGCAGACAAGGGAAGCGTTACTAAACCGAATATGGACACATTGTGCTGTCAACAAAGAACAAAGGGTTCAAAAATCCACCCAGACTACTCCACATACTGTAGGCGTCTATGTATGTGTTACGCATTTTTTTCTACATAGGGATTCCAGCACATCTCCAAACACGTTAATCAGGAAATATGTTTATGTACGTATATCGCTATAGGTTTCTGGCAAGATGAGACGACCACAGACCATCCGGAAAAATATGTGGCTTGACAGATGACAAGTGGGACATAAATGTTGTGCGTAGGAATGCATAAATATCCCATGGAAACAGCCTCAGAACCTAAACTTCCCTTAATCAGCGACGAGTGAATTTTGCCTCTACATATCTGTGGATCTTAACACTCTCTAGCAGCCTACTCCTAAATTTGTCAGGCAACTTAACTCAGAGAAAGCGTAGCGTTTCGCTTCTAATTCACGCGTCGTCGTTCCTCGTCTCTGTGTGCGGGGGGTGTTTTTTGACACGCGGCTATGCTTGACTGCATGATTAGAACTCGATTCAATGACGACGAAGAGGCGAAGCGCTCACCCACCCGACAGACACACTGATGCCTCGCGCTGACTGCTACTTGATATTCTGCCCCGTCAATTTGATCATAGTCAGAGTAATAGACGAGACTCTACCAGACGAATCTAAGGGTTAATATTTCCCATTTTATCGCATCAGCGCGGCTTTCCACGTGTCTCAGCGCATTTGTATCCCATAACTCCATGGTAATTCATGGTACCATGCCGTTGAGGCCAAAAACGAAAAACAGCCATGGAGGTGAAATATAGAGAAAAACATTTCCAAGGCGGATTCAATACAAAGCTGACTATGTTGAAATTTGAGAAAATATAGGTCACATTTCCAAAACATGCACTACTCAAAAACATCAGAACAAGTTTCCTGCAACTTTGGCACAAGTTACTTGCAGGCTTCACGCAACGTACTAAGTAACTTCTGCTCAAATCACTTGGAGGAACTTTGTGCGACTTACTGATTTTATACTGCGAGTGACCTCTCTTGTCCATTCCAAGTGCTGATTTCACCTCGTGACTTCACTGAAGGCACCCTGGGACCTGCTGTATTCGAGAACTTTTGATCAAATTGCTCGCAACTTTGACACAAGCTACTTGCAGGCTTCACGCAACTCACTACGTTTAACGTTAAAGCATTACATAGTTGCTATTCCTATTATGTTATGATACATATGTAGGACGAATCTAAGGGTTAATATGTCCCATTTTATCGCATCAGCGCGGCCTTCCACGTGTCGCGGCTCATTTGTATCCCATAACTCCATGGTAATTCAAATTACCATGCCGTTGAGGCCAAAAACGAAAAACAGCCATGGAGGTGAAATATAGAGAAAAACATTTCCAAGGCGGATTCAATACTAAGCTGACTATGTTGGAATTTGAGAAAATATAGGTCACATTTCCAAAACATGCACTACTCAAAAACATTAGAACAAGTTTCCTGCAACCTCGCTACAAGTTACTTGCAGGCTTCACGCAACGTACTATGTAACTTCTGCTCAAATCACTTCAAGGGACTTTGAGCGATTTACTGATTTTATATTTTGAGCGACTTTTCTTGTCCACTCCAAGTGCTGACTTCACCTCGTGACTTCATTGAAGGTACCCTGGGACCTGGTGTATTCGGAAACTTTTGAACAAATTGCTCGCAACTTTAGCATTGGCTACTTGCAGGCTTCAGGCAACTCACTACGTTTAACGTTAAAGCAGTACATAGCTGTTGTTCCTTTTATGTTATGATACATATGTACAGGTATAAAGTTTGCATGTTACTCAAAATTATGTGTAAGGAGGCAAATCGGTTGCGATATGAGCACAGCAAGTTGTGCAAAGCCTTTAGGTAACTTGCGCTGAAGTGACAGGTTTCCGCAAGCTGCGTTCGTTCCGTAAGTAACATATTTTTTCCTAATAATCAGTATTACACTTCTACTATAGAAACATTTGAACAGATTACCGTTGAAATCAACACAGTTTACTGGAGTGCCTCACACAAGTTACTGCCGTTATCTTGCGTAACTTCCAAGTGGAGATACCCTCTTTTTGTTCTACATGCAACTGCTGAACTTGTATGTTATACAAAATAAGTTACGAGCTGAACGCAGTAAATTGGTGAAGCCTCCAAGCAACTTGTTCAAAAGTTTTTCAGAACATGCTCTACCTAGACCACTTGAACAAGTTACCTGCAACTTTGGCACAAACTACCTGAAGGATTGATGCAGCTTTGTAAGGTACTTAGATTGCATGTCAACTTCCAGTAACTTGCGCTAGTATTACAAATAACTTGTTTAGAAGTTTGTGCAGTTCTAAGAGCCGCGTCTACCTCCTGGGTAAAACTTCTGCAAAAATTCCCTGTAACCATAAGTCTGGCGACAAATAGACACCAGATTCGCGTTCAGCGCCCTAAATAACCTCTAGATGGGAATTTTCAGCCGAATTCGAAGAATTTTTGCATTTTTCCCTGACGCAATACATGAACTCCCAAACCTTTTCGTGAAGCCATTAAAATACCCTTTTTCGGAATCCCCGGGGGCATTTGGAAAGTTTCAAGCATTCATGTGCTCTCACATGTACTCTACAGCAGCGAAAAATCGCCGCGGTGCGGGTAAAACAGTCCCTAGTCAGTGTATGTTCTAAATGAAATAAAGGAAGGAAAAATCGCGCCAAGTGAATCGTAGACTTCATCGAGCAGCACAGGTTCGAAAAGTCCGGTAGAGAGCACAAGAAGGACTGGATTTGGGAGGAACTTACGTACAACTCGATGCACACCGGCCAATGAAAATACCCCCACCGTGTGCGAAATCCGCGTCGTCGGGCGCATTGTCGTGTGATCAGCTGAGGCGGTTGTGCTGAGGTTGTGGAGGCATTAACAGCATTTGGTGTAGCATTGAAATGATGATGACGACGATGAAAAGTCACGATTCGCATCTCACTGGCCACGAATGGACCGACTGGCCACACCCCCTCCGGCATTGCGCGGCGGCGCGACGGAAATCGCTGCCGTTCGCGCGGCGACTGCTTCGGCGTCCATCTGATGACGGGGGGAAAACAATGTGTGGTTTCCTGCTGGGAGACGACGAACATCTCGACCGACAAACATGGTGTCGCTCGCTGTTTGACACCTCTTGCGTATCCCAGATGTTGTTTTGATCCACTTGGATGGATCTAATCTATGAGGGGAGGGGGGACGGACGGCACACTTCAAGGGTGCCTTCTTGTGTAATAGGATATCTGAGGGTTTTCATGGCGACAAAAACGTTGTGAAATAAAAGGACATGTAAACTGGGGAGGTATCGCTTACTGGTATGAAGCACTCTCATTCTCAAACAGTGAGCTTCCTTGCACTGAATTCATGACTTATAGCTCTCCACCTGAAATATTGCTTGCTCAAGTGGGCTTTCGATAGTTTCCTTGGTCGTAAATCGTATGGGTTTAAGCAGACTTTTCTCTAGTTCTTGTTGTCGACCATCATATCTATAATATTGATTTTGAAAGCCAAAGTTAAACTTTAGGGAGTGAGTTATGAACCACCCGGAAACCTTTGGACAAGTTATCCGTGAGTTTAGAGC
This sequence comes from Aplectana chamaeleonis, assembly GCA_029168955.1. NCBI lineage: Eukaryota > Metazoa > Nematoda > Chromadorea > Rhabditida > Cosmocercidae > Aplectana > Aplectana chamaeleonis. The sequence goes on along the minus strand of JAPDOI010000002.1, from coordinate 6,008,407 downwards.
AAGTTGCTGGAAGGTTTTATGAAAGTTGTCGCGTTTAGCTTCGCGCATTATTCTGTGTCACATACGCGCTAAAAGTTCGAATATAACATAAAAGCAATAGAAAGGACAGATAACTTACGAGATAAGCGCAGCATGCTGTGTGAGGCCGTCAAGTAACTTGATCACAACTTTGGGACTAGAGCATCTCCTGAGGTCTGAGGAACTTTTTAGGAAGCAACCTAATGTTTTCATGAAACTTACTACGCTAGTTTCAGCAAGTAACTTGCTTGCCCATTATTTAATGATGTACATCACCCAGAATTTTGCATTTACCTCAAAATAATGGAATACGCAACTTACTTCCATCATGGACTCAGTGTTCGGTTACTTTTGAACAAGTTGTCTGTAACGTTAGCGCAAGTTACTTGAAGGTTTTCACGCAGCGAACTATGTTATTCTCGCGAGCAGCCATTCCTCCAATGTTCTACGTATGTTACCTTTGATTTGGGACGTTCATGTGACATGCCATCATTGGCCGAACAAGTCCCTCGCGAGTTACACACAGTAAGTTGCATGCAGCGTTCAGGCAACTTATCCAAGAATTCCTCAGCAGGAAACTCTGCTCATTTGGCATTGAGGTCGCGAACAACTTGCTTGGAAATTCGAGAGGGGGGCTGTCCTAAGGCCCGAGAAACGTCTGAACAAGCTACTCGCGTTCTTCACGCAATTCAATGCTTTTATCTGGCTGACAACTTGTTGCCCCCATTATGTCATATTGCATGCAAGTTACAAATTTGCATGAGAAATAAAATATGAAGTGAACAAGTCCTTCGCGAGATAAACACAGTTGATTGCGTGGAGGTCACCTGTAACTTGTTCAAAAGTTTCTAAAAACACAGTGTTCCAAGGAACTTCCGAACAAGTCACTTGAAGCCTTCGCGCAGATTACTGCGCTTGTCTCAGCAATCAATTTGATTCTCCATCATGTTACATGCTGCATAAAAGCCAGCATGTAACATGAAGTACAAGGCAATAGGTGACTTGTGAAATGAACCTAGTGCTTAGCAACCTTTGAACAAGTTGTCTGTAACTTTAACGACGGCAATCGTTTCTAAATGTACTGCACTCGTCTGGCGAACAACAATGTTTCCAATATTTTATGTTACATGCAATTTATGGACATGCTCGTGACACAAAAAGATTCAGAAAAGCAAGCTCTTTTGCGATATGAATAAAGTGCTCAATAACTTTCGAGACCGGAATACCAGCGCTTGAAATTCAAAAATCGATCTGTTGAATGCTGAGGGGAAGAAGGAGAGCAACAAATTGAAGTTCGTTAAATGTCTTCAATGCAACTGGGTAGATCAAAAACGACAAAAAACATTGTTTTAAAACTTTAGAAATTCGAACTCTTAGCCCAAACTTTGTTCATGAGGGGCGTTAGACACGAATATAAGTTCCGCTTTCAGTTTTTTGGAAGATTACGGTAGGTTACTGTAGACAAATGATACTTCTCCTACTGTTACTTGCAGTAATATTCTGAGAAACTGAAAATAAAAGTAATCTTCGTGATCAGCGTTCCAAATTACTTCCTCCCTAAACAAAGTTTGGGCTGAAAATGTCCAAGTTTTTGAAATCTAAAAAATTGTAGTTTTGGCAGTTTTTGATCTGCCCATGTGCATTAGGAAATTCACCAAACTTCGAATTGTTTCCTTTTACCTTCCCTACAATAATCAACAGACCATTTTTTAAAACTCCAGTTTGTATTGGAATTTTCAGGCCCTAGGTGGGACTGAAAATCCCTAATTACTTCCGCGTCGGTGCAATAGCAATACTCGGCAGGTACACTTGGTGAGAAGCCTCTCCTCAAGACTATAAGGTAGCTGACAAAAGATGTCCAGTGTTCAGTACTGCCGCTATGCCGTGAGGACCCATGGATTAGAGATCGAACAAAATTTAAAAGAGACCAACATCTCAGTTGTCGACAGCAGACTGATAGGGCATCATCCCGTGAACCTCTCTCAGAAGAAGTATCTTGAAGTCGGTCATGCGGCTTTGTGTATTCACAGCGTACATATACGAGGATTTTTGAATTTCGTACTTCTCCCAAAGTCCCACATTTACCTTTACTGGTACCTAATGACAGACAGAAATATGACTGTGCATCCAGCTGCTCGTCTGCCTTGGTGGACTACAAGACGTTCTATTCTTGTTTGCATACACTTCTGACATCAGTGACTGAGGGCTTCCGTCGTCGGATTTAAATCAAGGAGTAGGAATTTGAAAGGCTCCGTACCTTTCCAGGTATAGAAGAAGATTGTTGGCTGTAGGTTTACCCAGCTAGACAATTAGAAACAGCAAACAGGAATATGAACAAACAGGCCAAAATGGCGGGGTTTTCTACCCGTCAAGTGGGCGGGGTAAGCAGCAACACTGACCGTAGATCAAATCAATACGATCCCAACTAGCACGTCCATCGCGGCGCACAAAGGTCTGCAAACTTTCGAGTATCGTCCATCACTGGATGAGGGATCGCCGCGACGCTGCTTGGCGGGAAAGGTTGCGCGCAGGAAAACGAAGGAAGATTGGCTATTGATCGCGCCATTTTTCCCGCCAAGCAGCGTCGCGGCGATCCCTCATCCAGTGACTGACGATAGTTCCACTTGGGTCTTCTTCAGCAGCATCCGTAATGTAGGGTAGGGTCACTATTCCTACAGCCCTTATTTTGCAATTCGATGAACACTGTTTCAGAGACGGTGCCAGACGACATACTGCGTAACATATGCGGTGGTGGGATGCTCTACGGTATGGTGAGCCTGATCATCTACTATAGACTGATGTTATTGCAGTTCTGGCAACAACTTCACATGTACGCTTCCGTTCGTTAATGCATAATAAGCCGATAATATAGTCGTTCTCATTAATTCACTGAGCACAAGGCCTAACACCTCTACCTTCATCCAAAGGACATGACGTGACACTCGAAAAGGTGAGAAGCTCCTCGTCCTGTTTTGCTAGCGAGCAGCCCCACAGTCCCTATCAACTAGAGGACATCGCTTCTCTTATGACTTCATAAGTCTCTATGACTAGATAGAGCGTTGTTTGAAGTTTCGCCAAGCCTACCATCAGCTAAACATCGGACCATGCAACGAATACGAATTTCGCTCAATCCCGCACCGACATGACGAATAACAAGTCGAGAAGCCGTGCGGAAAAATGAAAATGGTCCTCGATCAGCATGGTTCTAGGGTCGCGGTCTCACAAGTGAAATTCTGGATGTACGTACGCATGCAGTGCCAGTCAAAAGTGTGCGATTGAAAACCTATCATCGAGCCTCAAAGGCAGGGTCCGAGCAGAATTCATATCTCAAGATTTCCCACTGAGTCGGAGCGTATGCTACAGGTAGTCCCAAGGAATGTGTGAGATTTCCATAAGAAACGGTCTTATTTCGCTCATTTCAGCCATTAACATCAACCACTGTGTCAGAAAAAAGTGTCTATCGTCCATGTTTTAGCTATCGTCCACGCATTCCTCAAAACGGCCGTGTAAATATCGGTCATTCTGGCCATGATTATCGTGCTGTGAATACCTTAATGCCTGACTTCGGGGCCGTTTTCACCACAAGAAAGGACCCATAGTTTGTGAAACGTCCTGACCATGTTCAGCTAGGCCAGCTCAATGTATCCAACCCGAATTTCGGTAGCGTCATAATTCAGCCGGACATTGTTTTTAACCAGAAATGGCGACTCGTGGTCGTACTGTGCTTTCTGGGGGTTTCAAGCTTCCTCTCGTTGCAAAACGTCTCATGATGCCTGTTCCTTCCGACCTCAAAAGACCAAGATTTTTCGTTACTTCACTGTGGCTCAAACCTTTAGAAATCATCTGAGGTATGGCCTGTATAAGTTAAGTTAGAAACGATGACGTTGTTTGCTGCAAAAAAGTGCACGAGGGGAAAACGAAGAGAAGATGGCTATCGATCGGTAAAAGTTGCGCCCAGATGCTGAGTGCGGCTTCCTAATCGGATGACCCGGACGACTCAGTTTTCAAAGGCAGTGTTCACGATGAATATGGCACTAGAGATCGACCCAAAAATGGGATTGCTTGGTCGCGAGGTAACCAACAGTGAAGAAACAGCGGGGGAAAAGGTTCAGAAAAAGCTAAAATAACGTTTTCTATGGTTCAGGGCATGGACTAGAATCATGGGCCTAGCTGGGATCATCCAGTTTTGTGGAGTCCTCGTACGTCTTTGACCGGCGGTGCATGTGGCGGTTCCGCACAGAAGTTATCTCACGGTTGGAAAGGTTCTGTGAGTGGCAATAACGCCGCATTTATAATCGACAGCCGATCGAGAATGTCGTTGAGCCTACTCGCCCTTCTGTCTAGACTGATGTCTAGACTGAAAGGCGAGTTGTTTAAAGGACTCTTGAGCTGCGGTGCACCCATTTACCAGCAGAGCGCATAATCTCACTCGATATGGTGCCATTTTTAGGTCGTCTGATCTATGACTTTTAGGAAACAGCATCCTAGTTCGTACGGATAACGTTTCTCAAACTGCATATAGGAAAGATGGAGTAGCTGCTTTCTGATCTGAATGTTGAGACTTCCATCGACAGCGGATATTTTTATCGGTCCAGAAAATGTCTAACAAGCGCGTATCACTCATCTCCTTCAACAAAACCTTTGACTTCCTCCATCAGCTTTGTTTCATAACCTCAATATGAGCATCTGTCCACGGTAGAGACGACAGCGACGAAGTTCGAATTTGGTTTTAAAGGCACAGTCCAACTTCAGAATCGTTTTTCTGTTTTTCTGCCTATATTGAAAGCGGCCCCACGCTGATTCCAATAATGTCTCTGAAATCGTACAAGACCCTCTAGGAACGAAGTTATGGTCCGTCGAAAATTGAGCTACGGAAGCATGGTGGACGAGTTGTCCGAGGCTTGTAACTATCGTCATTTGCAACCGATGTATGCGAGCCGACCTGAATGGATAGAGAGGCTGAGAATGAAGGGAATAACGGGGCTATTGATCGGAAATCATCGCTCATCTCGCCACTGTTGAGCTTGAAAGATAGTAAAGGGGGCGTGCCAAAGTGGCTTTCGGACGTGGGAGCCCCAGGGTGGCTTCCTCCTATATCTCACTTATCCGGAGGAATTGGGAGCTCGCACTTGGCAGGTGCTATATGGGGTGGGTCTACTTCACAAATATGTGGAAATCTCAGATCTCGCCCCTGAGCTTGGACTGTGCCTTTAAGCCTCTTTCACACTTGCCCGACCGACGTCGGACGACTCGTTATCGAATATGTAACATCTATCTACCCTACCCTACCCATCTTATCTATCTTAACTTATCAAATTTGATAACGAGTCATCCGACGTCGGCCGGCAAACTATGAAAGGGGCTTTAGACAGTCTCTCGGGAGAACCATAGGTTTGGTGCGATCTTATTCATGCGAGGTTGATTGTTGCGTCTGATCATCTCTCTTACGGTTCTGCAAAGAGTCGATGTGTTGCAAACAGCTGGACATCTACTGTTCTTCTTCGAGTCAACTGTCCCAGCCACTCCCAACTGCTTCACGATTTCCCGGAACGCCTTAGGGTTGATCTCTAAGACACGAGCGAAGTTCGCGTAAACGGATCTGGTAAGGGGGAACAGTATGCTATACTGATGCGAACTCATCGATAGGGATCATGGGCGACATTTTCAGGTAGACCCAAGGCCTAGTGCATACTTTCCGCGACAGTGCATATCAGCAATATCGATTTTTGATCGATATAGATGACAAACAATATGACCGGGATCACTACTTCCAGCGACGAGCGACACGACGCAATGTTTACCACTAATATCGGCCGAAAATCGATATGTCCGGTGTGCACTGTCGCTGTCGCCGATCGCAGAAAGTATAGTCCCGGCCAATGTCGCGTCGCTCGTCGCGGGAAGGATGCACTAGGCCTAACGCCTACTTTGTCGCGGGTGAGGCGTCGCCGAGAGTGCTCGACGACGTGATCAGTCATTGGCCAGTCGCATGCAAATAGTGATGACCCAATATTGGGTCCACTCTCAAACTATGCTCACATGATCTCATTGGCCGAATGTGTTCCGTTTTATTTTGTTCATCTTATTGACTTGCTTGTTTCTATTTCAATATTCCGTTCAGTTCTATATACAATGAGCCATTTCATTTTCCCACTTATTGATGGGGATTTCACAGAAACGACGACGAAATTCTTCTCGATAAAACTGAAAAACTTCCCAAATTGGGGGAGGCGAAGGGAGCTTCTCACAAGAAACTTTCCCCGAACCGGAAAGGCGAAGGGAGCTTCTCACAGCAGACCTCCTCTTGTTTTCTCTATTGCAGGTCTTCTCCATGGTTTCGCAACTCAACACCCTTTGTTCACTGAATGGTCAAACCGAAAAGATCACTGCTTGAAGTTTCTGAAGTTCAGATATCATAAAATGAACGATTCTGTGGAAGTTCGCCCAAGGTTTTTTTTTTCGCAGAAGCTAAGCGTGACTGGTGGCTAATGGCAATGTCTGATGTACGCGGAGGCGTTTTTGCTTCGTTAGTCATGCTTTGTATAGGCCGATACAACTCCGAGTTATCTGAAAAATCACGTTTGCGTTCTGCATTACTTCATTCCTCTTCTTTGTAGCAATTTTCGCAGAAAAAAGCTGAATGAAAGTGCAGCAGTGGCAATCAAAGAGCGACCTGGTATCGATTTAGAGCCGCGACGCACCGTGTCATTCGAACTCCGCGCGATAAATACGACGTCGTATAAACAGACCGCCATCGATCTCCGAAGAGTGCCTTTGACTGAGCGACCCCTGATCCTGTGGCTCCTTTTTAAACAAAACGTCATCCACAGCAGAATCGGACATGCTTCTACTGCCTTTGCTTCGCTTGACTAATGTCTGTGGAAGAAAGCCAACGTATCGATGACGACGAAGATTCGGCTGTTCCTAGCATTGATAATTCCTATTCTATTATACGGCTCGGAAACCTGGACACTGCTCAAGTCGGACCTGGTGAAACTCGAGTCCTTCCAGATGCGATGCTTGCACCGGATTCTCGGGATTACACTTTGTAACCGCATACGCAATGAAAGCATCAGGGAGCGATGTGATCACCAACCCACGATCAAGGACCAAGTCCAGACCAGACGATTGCGATGGTTTGGACACGTATGCAGGGTGGACGCGAGCCCACTACCGTACAGTATGCTAAGGAGGAAACGTCCAGTGCAGTGGAAGATCCAACGAACTACCCCTAAAAAGACATGGCTGAAACAAATCGAGGATGATCTGAAGAAACAACGGTGCAGTGTCCTTAATGCTAGATCTATTGCTACAAATCGTTCTGTATGGAAGCGTATCGTTCAGTCCGCTTGAGTTCCCATGGCACGCACAGAAGTGTATTGGCTGAGAGATCCGCCAGACGCCAGCTAACGGGATGAGTGAGTGAGTGATCTTTATTAACATTTTGCTGTTGTAACTCTGTTTATGCAGTGCGTTGCAAACTTGTACGACATACACCATTTTTTGTGGTTCTGAACTTCATAAAATATTAAAGAACAAGCTGTGAATGCCAATTGACGCAGCACCTCGGAAAACCTTTGGGTACGATTTTTCAGGAAACTGGATCAGCTGTCAAGAAACTGACCCCAAAAATTACCGGAAATGGACGCTGCAAAATTATTCGAAATAGCTGACGTCCTCTGAAAAGTTCGATCCTTCATCCTTTTTATCAATTGTTTCATCGTAGGAACCACCAAGAGCATCAAGTTAATCGCCTACAGAATCGTCCTGAACCAGCAACACGTCGAAAAGTCTGTGTTGTATAGATTCCTTCACGAAACCTATCTCAGTCAAGTGTAAGTTAGATCCGAACAGATCTGATGGCTACATCAAGCATTCAGAAGATTTATTAAAAGACGCACACTTATCCCCGAGTGGGATCTCTGGAGGAGAAATCTTCTTGTGCTGTGCGGAACTCTTTTTCGAGATTTTTGGAAATGGAAGAAAAATGGCCAAAAAACGTCGGAAACGGAAGAGACCAAAAAAATTGGGTTGTCTGATTCCCACGCTTCGCTGCTGCTCTTTCTATCTATAACCAACGATTACAGTCAATAAACTGTTGCTTATTCAAGATAAAGCCACGATTTCGAAGTCTCTCTTCTGGAAATCCGGAAAGGCAATCTCGAAACGGTGTACAGCAGGGGTGTGCGGTACTTGATGTTGGCCGATTGGAATTTGCTGGACGTTTTCCAAAATTTTATTTTTCGTTGCCGTACACCTCTGGTGTACAGCCTGTCCTCCAGAAAGTAGCCGAAGAGACACCAGATGTCCTTCAAGGCTGATCAGAAGTCAATTTTCAGATAATCAGCGACTACGTTTTCTTGCTTGGAACCATATTTGCATATTGGAGAAAATATCGAACGATTAAATGTGAAAAATTGAAAGAAAATTCCTCGGCGAGATGGGAAAATTCTGTCATGATCTGCCTCAAACGGGCGTCGCCGCTGCCCGTGGTCACCTCCATCTCTCTCCACCAAGGCTCTTTTCTGGAATACAGGCTGCACGAGCAAAACAAGAAGCGTCTCGATTTCCGTTGCTGTCGCGGGTTCCAACTTCAAGCCGACAAACTTCGTGAATGATCTCAGCCAAGCTCAGATATTCGCTTGAACACAAAAAGTCTGATGCAGTTTCCAGCGTCTCATGAAACAAGATAGTTAAAGGCAGTGTCCACGATAAAAATCGTTTTCGAGTTCCCACCAGAGAAAGGTTTAGAGTCTGACTGTTCCATCAGTCAAGAAAGAATCATGAAGAACACTGCGTAACATCCAAAATTAGCTCTTCTTCTTGAAAGCCACATTTCAGCGATGGATCAGTTGCGCGGGCATGGGCCTGAAGTAGACCGCGTGTGCAAATGCGCCCCAATTATAAAACTTAGCCGCGCTCGCGCTCCAATGCTAATGTAGAAGCGAACCAAACTGCTCCTCGGAAAACGACCGCAAGCGGAAGGGCTAGCGCGAGCGGACTTCGGAGCTGTGTGGAGCTCTTTCGGGCTAGTTTTCGTTCGTTCTTTCGATCCCGATGCTCCAATGAGACCCTGAACTTTCGATTCCCGGCCAAGAACCAAGGACGAAATTTATCGTGGACACTGCCTTTAAATGAGCTAGAACGGGGCTACCTCATCCTTAGGAATGATGTTATTCGGCTCTCGTAGACAAAATTGATGATACCCAAGTGATAAAGGTTAGGGTATAAAATAAGAGGAAAGCGGTGTGTCTTGTTTTACAGCCCCATTCTGGCGCACTTAACTATCGTTCTTGTTCTCATGGAACTTTCAAAAATCCTTGCCTAGACCCACTACCATAGATCATGTTGCACTAGTTTATTCCGTTTCCGGGCCCAAGAACTCGGAAACGGGAGCGGAACGGAACCGCCCAAAAAACATCGGAAACACGGAATCGGAAACGGATTAGTTCCGCACAGCCCTGCACAAGACGTTGAATCCAGGGAAAATTTTTTGTCCCCGCGAGTACCTTACCTAGCAGGAGCACGAATCGGGGCAGGACCCGCCACCAACCGCGACGCAGAACCGGCTCGACAGCGCTGGCTGGCGCTTTGCCAACCTCTTCCTGCCAGCGTACGACTCATCGCCTGGTGGATAATCATCGGGACAGGGGCTCTCTACACACTGAAGGAGGAGCTGTCACACTTTTCGCGGCTCCGATTCCACTCGGGACCACTTCGCTCGCGTTGAGTGGCGTGACGTGTCGAACTGCAAAAACGGAGCAACTCCTCCTTGTGTGTGTAGAGAGCCTCTATCCCTAATCATCAGCCGGCTCTTGTGTCGATTATTTGTTAGTGATGGTCATTCGTGTAATGTAAAGGGAATTCAGAAAAAACTCCAAAAACTCAGTAAAGAAAAAACTTCGAACGAAGGGCGAAGCTCGATAAATAATGCCGGAAAATGATAAAGCTGGAGAATTTTAAAATTTAGATTAGAATTAGAGAGAAGTAGGTAATTAGAAAATTTCTCCCGAAGCAATTTCTTAAATACAAACCACGTTCTACCCACAAACTCGTGTGGCATGACGAAAACCGAATCCTTACCCCTTCCGTCGAGTTCATTACCCCCTCGCTGATTGCCGGCCGAGCCTTTGCGTTATCGATCAATCGGTAATTGCCGGAGAAGGCTGGAAAAGCGCCAGCGCTGTCGAACCGCACGTGTGTCGCGGTTGGTGGCGGGTCCTGCCGCGATTCGTGCTGCTGCTAAATAAGGTACTCGCGGGGACGGAAAATTGTGGTGCGCGCGAAGCGCGCACCAGATTTGTTTTTAATCGGCCACGCGCGCAACCCGTTTTTCGAAATCTAAGTTCAGGCTGAAGGTAGAAATGAGCTCTAAATTGCATTGAAAAGAGCGCAAAAGGTTGTTTTCTAATGCCCAAAAATGGTTTAGAATGGTTTCCTAGAATTTGAGAAAATTTTGAAAAACCGCAAGTTTTCTCTGTTAATCTCCTTTTTTTCAGACGGCGTACACGATCTTGTTGGTACACTTAAAATTGAGCTAGGGAGCTCATTTTTGGACAGGAGACTGGAAATGGATGCAGGTCGCTCCTATTCCAATTTGAACTCGATACCTTTTCTTTGAAGGGTACTTCAAAATCATGGGTTTACATACTAAATTAGCCGTGGAGCACGAAAACTGCTTTTTCTGCTGCGGCTTTAGAGACCGGGGTGTGTGGGTGAATTTGCAGCCAATTAACACAGTTCGTCGGAGGTAAGTACTGAACTTGCCAGAATTCGTATTCATGACACGTCATCGATCGATAATCAATAATATCGATTTGCATGCTTTTTGCACAAAATGCGGCGAACAGTGGTGATTGCTTTCGGGATTGGTTTTCTTGGTTCAGGAATTTTGCCCATCAGTCATTATCGATAAATACCGATCAATAATAATGATTTTTCCGGCTGTTGCACAAAATGCCGCAATGATTTTTGATTGTTGATGGCGCTAAGTCATTTGTTTGGAAAATTCTTCTCATCATGCAAGATCAAATATTAATGATCAATAATATCGATTTTTCACATTTTGCACCAAATGCCGCAATGAGTTTTGTTTTTTTTATGGTTGTAAGTCATAGGTTTCAAAAATTGTACTCATACGGCAATATCGTCTGTTACATGTTTCATCATTCCAAAATGGAAATCGTTGAGCGAAATTGAAGTCAGAAAAGGAACCTTTGGGAAAAATATGCGAAATTTCCGAAAATATAGCTTCCTGGCAAAAGTAACGATTTGGTAATGCAATTGATAAGTCAAAAAAAGTTTCAAAAATATCTTGACATTTCTTGAAAAATGATTTGGCCTAAAACAGCCAGGAGTAATAAAAAATTAGGAAATCAAGTGAAATAACCAAAAATACGATTTATTGTTCGATCATTTCACAAGCTTATCCGTTAAACTTATCAAAACGAAATCAAGCGCGCAACGGAAGTATTAAGCCATTTTTGAAAGCTGTTATAGGGGAATCAGCATATGTGATGCTAGGTGAAGGCAACGATCCATTCCATATCATGCTTGATTTCGTTTTGATAAGTTTAACGGAGAAACTTGTGAAATGATCGACCACCTAATCGTATTTTTTGGTTATTTCACTTCATTTCCCTGCTTTTTTATTACTCCAGGCTATTTCACGCCAAATCACTTTTTAAAGATATTTGAAGATACTTTTGAAATTTTTTTTGACTTCTGGATGACATTGCCAAATCGCTACTTTTGCCAGGAAGCTGAATTTTCAGAAATTTTCCCCTGGATTCAACGTCTTGTCAGCCCTGCTGTCCAGTGTATCTACGCCAGGGAACGATCCCAAAAAAACTTGTAAAAGGTGTGTTCTCCATTCCGTCATCAGAGTGGCACCATCTAATGCTACCTTTGTGCTGTTCTGCGTCATCATTAATCCCGTTGGCATCCGATTCTCACCCACCCATGCTGCCACATGTGGCTTTAACCAACGCGTGTTTGTTTACAAAACATAGACGAACCCTCCAAGATGTTATAGCCATAGGGATGAATCTCCCCTCATTCCTGACCCTTCAGTATCAGTGCAGTTGTTTTCCGCAGAACAAACAGATTGTTGAAGGAACGCGATCTCAGAGAGCTTGATTACAAGTGCCCACTCTAAACCCGGCTGTCTGTGCACTTCTGACGCGAACACGGAGGGCGCATTGGTCGCGCAACGGGCAGGGAAAAAACTTTACTGCAAGGTACACTTCGGATTATTGCTATGGCTGGCCCGTCGTGAATTTGAATAATAATAATAATAATAATAATAATAATAATAATAATAATAATAATAATAATAATAATAATAATAATAATAATAATAATAATAATAATAATAATAATAATAATAATAATAATTCATTACACTGTTTAAGACAGACGTTAGATAAACAATAAAACAATTACATATAGTGAAGTCCGCCAAGAGTGTCTCATTTACTTATCAATAAGAAGCGGTCGGCTGGGGATCAATGTGCATGAATCCCATACCAGCACTCTCGATACCGATTGAGCGAGAGCGAATGTGCTGCAACGAGTTTCATGTTCACTGATCTCCAATCGACCGATTCTCTTTGATAAGTAAATGAGACACTCTTGGTGGACTCCACTATAGACCCCCGTCAGACTTCGTCGAAAAACCTGCTGAGTCCGGTTGCCCCCAGCGCCAACCAGTTCCTCTGCGAAACGCGCAATCGATAGTCAGCGGCAGCAGTAGGTGGGGCAGAGCGCAGACGACGAGAGTCGAGATGCGGCGGGACTCGGCAGGTCGCAAAAATGCACTCACATCACGTGAGAAACACCTATACCGACCTGTTGGGGTGAGGATGATTTCGGTGGGAGTCAGTGGGACTCAGTCGGTGCATTGGCCCCACCATTGTACGCATGAGAACCATCAGTATCGATCGGTGGGATTGCGGTGGGCATCAGACGGTCGCAGTCGGACTCAGTCGGTTGATTTTTTTGCACCCGTTTCCCACGAATTCGGTGCGTATCGACCCGGTGGGACTCAGTAGATACACCGACTATGACGGGGGCCATACATCATTCTAGTATGGTATCACATTGATAACAATTCAGAGATAACAACTAGTAACTGAGAATCATTTTTGAGGCCATTCTTTTGTAGGACAGCAAGTAATGGGGTTCCAGAGGAACGGTGCTTCTCAAAGATACATAAGCAGCATCCGCAGGGGCTGTAAATGTATGAGATCGTATGGGGTTCTGGCCGCATGATAAGATATTTTTATGTTTCCTCCTCTAGTTCTCGAAGTAGTAAGTCTATAATACGATGAGCAGTTGATTCCACCGGTGTGAGACACTATTTTAGTGAAAGGACTATGAGTATTTTAGTGGAATGACTAGTGAGAGGCTAACTATCTCTGTGCCAGACAGAGTTATGTGCGTGGATTCATCAGGGAGAGGTTCAGCCTCATAGATGCACAGGAGGATCCACTCTGATAGATAGACAGGGATTCGGTTCGAAGTCTTCAGAAGCTCTCAGATAGAATACTTGCGAGAGTCATTATAGGGCAGGGAATAAGCTGCTGCGTCGAATGTCGTTAAAAGCATCGTATGCGCCAAAAACCGCGTTTGATTTCTATGTTTTTGCGCTTGCAATCCCTTGAGGTACTGAAAAGGCTCCACTTAACCCTCAAAGTTCGGGTTTCGGGTTAAAATTTTCGTTTTAAAACCTGTTGGATCATTAACTTCCCACCTCTCCGTCAATTTCGGAACCGTATTCATAAACGATTTACGCTCCAGGCAGGGTCAAGTTCTTAAAATTTGGAGGTTACGGGGTGTTCGCCACCTTACTCATTCGGAATTTTTTTCCGAGTTTATACTCTTCGTGCGATTCTTAACCGAACTGCCACTAAATTCGGTTATGTTAAGTTGATGCGAATGTAATTGTTTTGAGAAAGCATTTTTCCTGGCCTGAATATTTTGACATTTCGAATTTTCTTCTATGCAACGACTTCGAAGTCACAGCATAGCTCTAGTGTGCTTCTCTGGGCCAAATGGGGGTCCGCAATTCCGTTTCGACACGCTTTGCGGCCGCACGCGCTCGAGTCAGTCGAGTTTTCAGAGCCAAAGCCAACTCGATGTGGCTTTTTTCAAAAATTTCTCCAATTTGTTTTAGTTTACAGTTTTCATAACCCACCTAGAGTCAAGAGGTCGGCAGCTGCGGCGCTGGAAACTCTTCCGACTTGAAAGCGCGCGGCCGCAAAGCGTGTCGAGACGCAATTGCGGACCGGAATTTGGCGCAGAGAAGCACAGTATTTTCAATCAACATGCGCTGTTTCTTCGAACTTCAAAAAAATTGACAATGCGCAATGAAATACATTTCAGAGGGAAATTCTTAGCAGTATACGATAGAGTAAGCTGAGGATTTGGGAGACCAGCAGTTCTCTCGATAAGGACCAAGCCCGCAGCGGCAAGATATAGACGAGTTTCCTTATTGGGATTATTACAAATTGATAACGTTATCGTGCATCGCTCCGTTTATTCAATTCCCGACCATCTAATCAGTAGCAATATTACTTGTCCTGGAATAGGAGTATAACTTCAACAATGAACTTTCTTCAGATAATAGAAGATGATTAAAGAGAAGTTTACGGAGGCTGGTAGTTGTGGAAATTTTCAGGTAAACGCTAACGTACTCCAATTATAAGGACTTGAGTGCTGTAGAACATGACTTTCAGCATCCATCTACCGCGCGCGACGAACTCTCCGCTTTGCGTCGGGAGAACTGCAGTACACCCTGAGGATTTCCGTTATAGAATGGACCACCAAAAAACCCAAAAAAAACAAGCAATTGAAAAAAATGTTCGCAAGAAGCACTAGATAAGTCAATATTGGTAAATGATATGTTATTTTCTACGTAGTCTCTCATTTCCCGTACTTTGAAGTTTGTTGTTAACTACGAAGCCTTTCCGCTCCACTGATGCCTCTAAAACCAAAAAAGAGCTAATTGGCGAAAGAATTCTGAATCGAGGAGGCCTATTAAAGGCAGTGTTCACGATTAATCTCGTTCTCGAGATCTCGGTGAGAAACACTAAGTTGGCAGGTGCTGTAGAGGATAGGGTCGAAGAAAGCAAAGAAAACTGGCCAGAAATAAATACAAATGACTTTGAAAGCTCTCCCGGTGCGCCTACCTATCCCGGTCCGCCCCCCAATCGGACGAGCTCGTGGCGCCGCACACGTTTCGATGGCAAATTGCCAAGCAACTCTGCCGCAGTTAGCATTATCGATTTGCGCAGATTTCGCGACTAGCGCCCGCTTGCCACAATCAGCAGGGCCAATGATTCTCGTCCACGCCCTGAGTTCAGAAACTGTTATTTTGACTTATTGTGGACGTTTTTCTTCCCTGTTTCTTCACTATTAGTTACCTCACGACCAAACGATCCCATTTTAGGGTCGAACTCGAGTGCGATATTCATCGTGAACACTGCCTTTAAGTGTTTCAGTGAGTGCACTTGAAACACATTCATCGCGAACACTAACCGGGGTAAGTTAGTGTTTCATGAATGCCCCTTCACAATTAGTAAGTAATCGGCTCCATGAAAGGCAAGAGCAAGATTCACCAGGCATTTCAATGATGTACCAGGTTGGCCAATGAGTTTTGTCGTTCGATAAGAAAAACACAATTTTATGGGTGAAAATACACTTTATTATTTAGTTTAATCTCCCTGAACATTAATACACTTGCTCCAACGATCCTCTAATCTGTGGATTCCATCCCTGAAGTGAGAATCCGGAAGGTCTGCAAAATACACTTCAGCAGCCGTTATGACCTCTTCATTTGATGAAAAACGCTTGCCACGCATAAATTTTTCGAGTTCTGGAAACAAATTTAAGTCGCTGGGGGCCAAATCTGGTGGATACGGTGGATGCTCCAACAATTCGAACTTTAATTCATGAATTTAGCCATTGACAAAATGCTCTTGTGACGCGGTGCATTGTCCTGATGAAAAAGGAATTTTTCTTATGCAAACCGGGTATTTTTATGACGAATTTTTTCCTTCCACTGGTCCAAAAAATTGCAATAATAATCAGAATCAATTGTTTTACTAGTTTGCATGTATTCCACAAACCAAATTCTTTGCGCATCCCAAAAAACTGTTGCCTCAACCTTCTTGGCCGATTTCCGGACACGAACCATGTTTTGAAGCCGAACAACCAGGTTCACACCACTCTTTGGCCTCTTGTTTTGATTCAGGATCATGGTGACAGACCCAAGTCTCATCCATAGTGATAAATCGAAGCACAAAATCAACTTTATCCTTTTAAAAACGCTCCAAATGTTGCTGAGAAAGTCGCATTTGAATGTGTTTTTGTTCCTATGTTAGCGAATGCGGCACCCATTGTGCACACAGCTTTCTAAAACCCAAAATTTCAATTAAAATATGGCTCACACTGCCTAATGAGATGTGTAGAGCCTTTACTAAATCTCTCTCAGTCAATCGACGATCTTACAGAACCATATCCTGTATTTTGGCTATGATTTCTGGGCTGAGATTCATGAACACATTGGGTCCCGGCAGGGTTTGGTCTGGTTAGCTGCCCCAGCTGGGACCAAACCAAACCAAACCGCAACCTCGGAGGTGAGGTTACATGGGAACCGAGCGTAGCCCACTTCTGACCAGACCTAGCGATGATGAATCGCTGGTTTGCGAACGTTAACAAACAAACCCTGCTGAGACCCCCGGTTTGGCGTTCATGAATTCCAGTCCTGGTGTTGATGTGCTTTTTGGACGTCCTTCACGTGGGTCGTCTTCGAAGCCTGGTCGACCACGTTTAAATTCAGCAACCCGTCTTTCTACTGTTTTAATTGTAAGTGAATAATCATTATTCACATTGAACATTCGTTTGTGAATTTTTTTTTATGCAAGACCTTCCAGAAATAAGAATCTTATCACTGCACGATATTCAACTTTTTTTCATTGCTGTGACATGGCGACACTAAATGGCTCGTAAACAAAGAATGAATTGACAGATTGAAATGAAATTTCACATACGTTCATATGAAGAGTGTACCAACAAATCAAAAAATTTTGTGCTAGTAGCAACGCCCACACTCATCAAACGACAAAACCCATTGAACAACTATCACGTTGAAATCATGTGCTAAACCGGCATACAACCCCCATTTTAACTCGGAGATGATACCCCCCACCCTTGCCTACTCTCATCCCTAACCACACAGCTCACCTCGAGCGTTCATATGCTTCTGTTTACTAACCTTCTATATTCGTGCTTAGAAACGAATATGAATTTATCAAAATTACATCAGAACTTATCAGAAATTCGGCTGAATCGCTAACGCATAGATCATTTAACGATGAATGGAGCATGGTGTTGGTCGGTCAACTGGTGAGTATTACAACAAGCACACAGAAACTGACCGACCAACACCATGCTCCTTTCATTGCATTATCAACGTGCCAGTATCTCTCTTTACGAAAACAACTGGCAAAACTATTATATGTCAGTTAGAGAAAAAGTCCTCGGGAGGGCATTCCTGTCTAACTCGCAATCGTCGACCGGTCACTAGAAACCCGACCGATCTGCTAGTTTATATGTAAACATCCGTGTTTGCAATGGTAGCTTAGGATTGCGAATTTATGGATGTTAACGTCCTCGTAAAATCGTAGTTTCTGTTAGAAGATGGAATGTGGGACCAACCAAAGAAATTCCAACTTCCAAACTGCGTCTCCAGCAACATATGGCAAGGGGTTATAGAAGCACAAACGTTTACAGCAAGATACAAACAGGAGTTTCAGAATCTACAGTTAGGGTTCATAGCAAACCTCGATGTTATCTTCGAGGTTAATGGCCTTGCTTAACATAGAGGTTTGGCTAGATTAATACCACCCCTGGTGTACGGCCAAGGTTAGGGTAGATTTTATGCCAATCAACTGGTGCAATCGTAGTAAACACTTTTTGAAGTTGGCAAGTTGACTCCAACTTCGCGTTCAGAACCACAAATAACCCCAAGAAGAGAGGTTTTCAGTTGAATCTGAGCCTTTCACCAAACTATCGTACCACCATAACCTACCGTAATCAATCGTAATTTTTTTTTGAATTCAAGATTTGTATCAAGCACTCCGAATAAGTTCCACGCATAAATTCCGTTTTACGACTATTTTAGCACTTCGAAAATCGTCAAAAGTCGTACTTACCATTACCACGAAAATCTCTCCAGTGGCAAGCCTGAATTACGCATTGACCCCCACCGCAATCTGCCGAAATTCACACCAACTGACCATAAATTTGTGTTCAGTACGGCAGCTATATCTCGCTGGCAAATTTTGAGCCAAATCTACCCAGAATCCACAAGAATCGTGTTCTGCCCTCAGGCGGCGTTCAGAGTTCATTCGCGGCTAACTGTGAACATCACTTGCTATTCTGTTTATCTCGTACCATAGTGTAGGGTACTGTGCTTACCTGGGCCGAATTCCGGTCCGCGATTGCGTCTCGACACGCTTTGCGGCCGCACGCGCTCGAGTCAGTCGACTTTCCAGTTCCAAAGCCGGCTCGATATGGCTTTTTATATAGTTTTCTTCAATTTTGTTTAGTTTCCAGTTTCTAAAACCCACCTAGAGTCAACAGATGGGCGGCTGCGGCGCTGGAAACTCTTCCCACTTGAATGCGCGCGGCCGCAAAACGTGTCGAGACGCAACCGCGGACCGGAATTTGGCCCAGAGAAGCACAGTACATGAAGGCAGCGTAAAGATCACGATAACCGAAGACGCGAAAAAATCGCATCAAAACATTGTTTTTGCAGGAAAAAATATATCAATAGTACACACATTTACATCGAGCAGAAGAATAATGAACAACTCAATAAACACCGAACAACCATTGAACAACCATCGGAAACAAGCTAATTTTACTGGCTGATCTACTCTAATTTAGAAAAAAATCGCAAGAAAAAAAAACACAAAAAGGCGAAACAAATTTAGAAATGAAGCAAATAAAGGAAAAGTCTCAATAATAAAGCAGAACACATAGAGTAGACTCACTTTGGATTTTCCGAAGCTTTCCGCCGGGCAAATATGTTGAAGGACTCGTCGATCTGCCGCTGACGGGATCGCGTGGAGCGACGCAGCCGCATCTTCTGTAAAGGAATATGATAATAAGATCTGTACGAATAAAACTGTCCGCACACGCGGTCGGCGTGCGTGTCAGGCGGCCTTCGCCAAGGCATTTTCTCGCAGCAACCTTCTCATGGCAGCGAACAACTGACTGGGATAGTATTCACTTTTCGTCCAATTTTTCTACTGTTCGATTTACAGGTTCGAAAAAACGCCTTTCGACACGCACGCCGGCCGCTTTGGCTGACAGTTGCATTCGGACGAACTTTACACGGCTTCAGAGAACTGCCATGCAGCAGATAGCTATTGCGCAGAAGTTTTCAACTACCACTGCTGACTTCCTTAATTTTGTGAGCAAAACCTGAGCACTTTGGCAGTATTCCCTCCCTCGGCAATCATTCCTCTCGCTAGAAGAGGAAATTCTGTGTAGTTGATTTATGTGAACCATTCAGTAAGAATAGTCTATCATGGAAGGCTATACGAAGGAAAGAGTTAAGAAAAAAAGCGCACTGCAGCATGTGGTCGTTTGCGGTGTTCCGGTTTAGGCGGCATAGACAGCTGCCAGCCGTCTGGATTTTGTCAAATCTCTCATGAATTCACTAGATTCTGATTGACAACTACCACAGCGTGCTGACGGGCGAGAGCTGCTACGGCTTCTACTCATTTTGGCTGAGATTTACTAGAACACTTGAAAGAAATCGCCGCGAGCAAATGGGAAGGGCCCTGCGGTGAGGAGGAGGCCCACTTGTATCAAGGATTTCAACAGAACAAGGACGAGGGCAGTGTGACCCACGCATTACTCTCGCAAGTCCATTTGGACCAGGGATATGCATAAATGCAAATAACGCGTTTAAAGACTCAACGACTTCCTAATTCTTACGTTGGACGACTAACGAACTGAAAACAGATTTCGCCAGCGATGCCAAGATTTAGTAGAATGTCCATGCTCAAAATCGCGCTCCAACGCAGGCCTCACGTCGCGAGCGCGTTCACGACGCGCGAGCGTTTTTCTGAAGGTTTCAGTCATCACTTCCAACTGCTCTGCTATTGATTGCTTACTAATACATTATTTGCGTATTGATTTCCAGTATACATAACGTCGGCATGGATCCTAGTGGTACTTTGCATTCTCCATTGAAGGTTGGCGCGAATTCGGTGCATCTAACGTCGGCATGGATCCTAATGAGACTTTGCGTTCACTTTTGAATGTTGCCGCAAACTTGGTACCATATGCAACATCATAGGTGCGCCTAGCCTGCGCCAACCTCCAATGGGGAACGCGAAGTCTCATTAGGATCCATGCCGATGTCATGTTATATCATATGGCACCGATTTCACGCTAACCTTCGATAGGGTACGCAACAGGGATGTGCGGCAATTGCCGTTCGTCTGTTTTGTCGTTTGCCGGCCATTTTTGGGACTTTTTTTGCCGTTTGTTGTTTGCCGGAATTTTCGTTATTTTTCCGGCAAAACTCGGCAAAACACATTGTAAGAAAACACCGTCTATGCTTGCGGCTATGTGGGCACTAGGGGTAACCCGATTATCCGTTGTTCGCTCAATCGTTATCCGGGGTTTTGAGTTATCTGGGGTGGAAGTAAATCTGTTTGAAAATGCGAGTTAACTCGCAGTAAGTTCGCGGTAAGTTGGCGGTAAACTGCAGCTAAACGCGAGCTTTTAATTTGAAGATTTTCAGGAAAGGGATAGGACATTGCTGAAACTACGCACTTGCACGTCACGTTATGAGACACTAGATACGCATAGTGTAAAACATTTCCTCGAAAACATTTTCTCTGTCAGCTCGCGTTATGTTGTAGTTTTGCGCGAACTTAACGCGAGATGACCCCACAGTTGTATTATGACTCATTTCATGTGAGTTACTCGCAGTAGGTTCTAGTTTTGTCAGAACGCGGCTACCGTTCGCGGAGCCGCAGCGGCCCCACTGTGGAGCAGTAGCTGCACAACCGCGGAGCCGAAGAGGCACTACCGCAAAGCGGCGGCGGCACTACCGTGGAGCCGCAAGGGCACTACCGCGGAGTCGCAGCGGCCCTACCGCGGAGCCGCAGCGGCACTATCGCGGAGCCGCCACGACATTGCTGCTGCGACTCCGCGATAGTGAAGCTTCGGTGCCTGTAGGAGCCGGAGCGGCAGCGGCAACTTCTTTGATTTCCATGAGGTCCCTCTATGTCTTGTTTTTGTTCATCTGATGCCTTGAAATGAAACCACTCCCTTGAATTAGAATCACTCGATTGTTTTCATAAGTATTGAAAAAAGGAAGAAAAAGTAAAGCGGCACATGTAAATAACCTTCGGGCCATTCTAAGGAATGAGGTTTTTTGTCGTTCGCCGATTGCCGTTTGCCGGCCGTTTACGGGATTTTCTTGCCGATTGCCGTTTGCCGAAATCTCAAAATCGTTTGCCGCACATTCCTGGTACGCAAGGTATGACAAAGAGTCATGGAGACTGAATGTAGTTTTCGACGGTTCCTGGACCTTTCCTCCATTTTGTCACACAGTGAATGTGTTTAGAGACCCTTATGCATCTACGAAAACGCAAAACATTATTAGCATCTCTTAGGTATCTACAGTAAAACTGCATAGCAACCTGCTCCG
Source organism: Aplectana chamaeleonis (assembly GCA_029168955.1). Lineage (NCBI taxonomy): Eukaryota > Metazoa > Nematoda > Chromadorea > Rhabditida > Cosmocercidae > Aplectana > Aplectana chamaeleonis. The sequence goes on along the minus strand of JAPDOI010000002.1, from coordinate 5,986,647 downwards.
AGCTGCTGGCTCCAAGAAGCTATATGCGTTTTTCAAGCTTTGCGAAAATTTAAGGGCACCTCATTGAGCACCTTTGGTGTGTTTTGAGGAAACAAATCTCGGATTTGGCTCAAAACTTGTCTGTAGAGATTAATTAGGGTGCCGAAAACGAATCTGGGATTGGCTTGTCGAAACTCTGAGATGTACTGAAGGTTACTGTAGGTGCTATGTGATTTAAAGGGATAAGCCTATCGTAATAGTTCGAAAATAGACAAATGGACATCAAATTCGTATTCAGCACCCCAAATAGCCCTCACATAGAAACTTTGAGTAAAATCTGAGACTTTGACCAAATTACCTACGGTGTGCTGTCAAAAATTGATAAAAGGACATCAGATTCGTGTTAGCACTCTGGATGATTTTTAGACAGATGAATTGAGCCACATCTTTAGCAGTATTTCGGAGATCTTCAAAAGTAGATCAAAATTTATCCAAAAACTTTGAAAAATTGAGAAACAAGCCTCAGATTCGTGATCAACTTCCCAAATAATCCCCTCGAGAGAACTTTGAGTCAAATCTAGATTAATTTTCTTAACCCTTTCTACCACCTCATAATTGATACAACTAAATGCTCAATCAACAATCCACGTCAAGTGGAAAACGCTATTACTCTGTTAAAAGTTCGAAAAATTCACTTTTACCCAAGTTTTGTCTAGGGGGTTATTTCGGGTGTTGAACAGAGTTCAAGTGTCCGTTTCCAGACTTTAGAAATATTATTGCACTTTTTGAAAGGTACATCAGGTACAGAAGACGACCGTTTTAAGATGAAACCTTCTTGGAACCAGCAGCCAGGGGCGGAAGAGAACGCAGTTCTTATATGAAGGCCCAAGAGATACTAACAATGTATTTTGATGTTTTTGAACATTTGATGATGCCTTTTTATGACATGATATATGATAACAAGTTATCACAAGGTAGCTGAGTTGAACGCAAAACTCAGATGTCAGGCTGGACTCGAACCTGCAATGCATGCTGTCCGGGCGAGAGTGTTACCATTACACCACCGACTTTACTGGATTAAATGCCGATTTGTGCTCACTAGATCATTCCCGTTTACGGGTGATTGCTGTTGTGCCTACACAATTCATGTGTGAATAGCTGAGGAATGCAGAATGGGGTGTCGGTGGTGTAATGGTAACACTCTCGCCCGGAAAGCGTGCAATGCAAGTTCGTGTCCTGCCTGACATCTGAGTTTTGCGTTCAACTTAGCTACCTTGTGATAACTAACAATGCAATTTGTTTGAGCAGTTGCGTTAGACGCTGTAACCACTTCCCTTGTGATTGCCACTGATGTGCTGAACTCTCTATTTTCTGATTTCTGTCTCCTGACCTTCTGCTCTCTGCTTTATATTTTCTGCGATTTCGGCCAAAATCAGAAAGAAATAATGATTATTGTATTCTCCACGTCTGGTTTTCCTCTAACCTGGGCATGATCTTTGCACAGTAAATTTCTTAATTCTGCCAACCAGGTTTGTTAGGTGGTCACGCTTTATTGGTCAACGTTTCGGCACAGCGCCGTTTTCGGAGACCTGAAAGTGGAAAACACGTTACGCAACCTACACGTTCAAGCGCATCTTCGCCCTAAGGCGGTATCGACTCACGCAAAAAACTGCAGAGAGGCAACACCTCCTGCACTAAAACCCACCAGGAGCGCTTCCACCAAGACCAGCACACACCGCGGTTGTAGTTTAGTGCAAGTGAACCACCACTGGCAAGCAGTGATTCCAGCCCTGCGAGAAAACTATCCGAAGCTCAACATCACAACCCACACAGCGGGATAAATGGTAGGAATTCACTGGTTACGGTGAGACACTCATTACGGTTGTTCAACTTCGGGGTTCGCTTTTGTATAAATAAGGCTTCTAGGGCCTTCCTAGCAACAATGTCCGTTTCGCGTGCAAGTATTATACTGCACGCGCGTATAATAGTAGAATACTTGCACGCGAAACGGACATTGTTGCTAGGAAGGCCCTAGAAGCCTTATTTATACAAAAGCGAACCCCGAAGTTGAACAACCGTAATGAGTGTCTCACCGTAACCAGTGAATTCCTACCATTTATCCCGCTGTGTGGGTTGTGATGTTGAGCTTCGGATAGTTTTCTCGCAGGGCTGGAATCACTGCTTGCCAGTGGTGGTTCACTTGCACTAAACTACAACCGCGGTGTGTGCTGGTCTTGGTGGAAGCGCTCCTGGTGGGTTTAGGTGCAGGAGGTGTTGCCTCTCTGCAGTTTTTTGCGCGAGTCGATACCGCCTTAGGGCGAAGATGCGCTTGAACGTGTAGGTTGCGTAACGTGTTTTCCACTTTCAGATCTCTGAAAACGGCGCTGTGCCGAAACGTTGACCAATAAAGCGTGACCACCTAACAAACCTGGTTGGCAGAATTAAGAAATTTACTGTGCAATGATTATTGTCTTTGTTTTGCCGAGCAGCAGTAACTTGTGGGTGGTCTTCATGTTTGCTACGAAAGGCCTGTGCGGATTCCAGATGGTATCAAGCTAAAGTGGTTGAGATGTGTCGCATGAGGACGGGATAGCTGACTTTTATAGTACATACGCAACCTTTTACATGAGTTCTTCCGCTGATATGCCGGAACTAACTCGCAGCGAAAAGACGATTATGGCGCAATGCTTTCTACTTTATCTGTTTCGTTCGAGTACACCGATTCCTTGATTGGACTGCATTTTTATATTGCTATATACTGGTTTAGCTGATATTCTGTACCAAGTATTCACCCTGGCGCTAGGTACCTGTGGGAAAAGCGCTCTCTAAATACTCTGGAATCGCATAGTTTCATTGATAATCCTTATGTCTTGGGTTCTGATCGTCTTTGCTGGCTTCTCCTCCTATTCACTGGAAAAAAAGTCCTATGAAAAAGAACCTTAAATATGACCTTAGAATAATGCTAAGTACCTAAAAATGGCAAAATTGACGAAGGGTAAGGATTTCTGTTGTGGCATATACTATGTGGTTTCTCCTTTCTCGCTCATAGTATACGAATCCACAAGAAACAACAGAACGACGCTTTGTTTGAGGGTCAGCGTCACGCCAATGTGCCTGAGGGCGCAGTGGACTGATTCTGGTGGACCTTCCATGTGCTGTCAAATACATCAATGACCTACACTAATGCAATGACCGGAGGTTGGACGGAGTCTCGTGAACTACCAGTTTCGTCACAGGAGCTAACGATGGGGTGATTAAGAGCGAAGGATCTTAGTGAGCCGCCGGCACATTTCCCGTAGGTGAAAAGGTGTAGCACCCTATTTCAGTCGATGCGGCTAATATCCTCTGGTAAATCAGGGTTTGAGGTGCTTGCTGTAATTATAAGCACTCGTCTAACTAGGGACTGCTTGAAGCTTCCCGTGGAGATTTGGAAAACTGAACAAGTTTTCAGCTCAATCCGAGACAATTTTTTGAACATACTGAGAATTGCCATTCGTGTACCACTTTTATCTACGCAAAACTGTGAAAATGCCCAATTTTGGAAATCTCTTGTAAATCCTTGAGGCATTTAGGGGATTTGGAAAACGGATTATAAATGCTGTGTCCCATACCTACAGCTGTCAACACATGGTTTTAAAGCCCACCGGAAGTGTAAGGCAAGCCCTAGTAAGTGCCGCCGATCAGCCGTGAGCTAAGACTAGGCTGATAAAACCTTATCCTGTACCTATGTATGAGTCGCTTCGGACAACCGCAATTGTCCGAAGCTATCGGTATGCCATGTACGACTCTCGTTGAACCTCAGCATCAATACAATATTGTTGAAGTTGAATACAGCTTGGCACGAGGTGGTAACCGACTTTACTCGGCTGACGTTTCGAGTCTGGAAGAGCCAATTCCAATAACAAAAATACATGATCAAACGCCGTAACGGTATATTCTCTACAGAAATTCGGCTCGCAAATTCCCAAACTGATAAGCAGGAGAAAAGTAGACAACGTATCGTACCTAATCAAGTCCTCAGGCGATCATGGATCAGTAGGAGTACGGAGGGGCACTGATGGGACAGGAATTAACTTTAAATTAAATTTTCTGTTCCCTCAGTGCCCCTCCGTACTCCTACTGATCCATGATCGCTTGAGGACTTGATTAGGTACGATACGTTGTCTACTTTTCCCCTGTTTATCAGTTTGGGAATTTGGGAGTCGAATTTCTGTAGAGAGTTTACCATTACGGCATTTGATCGTTTTTTTTATATTTGGAATTGGCTATTCCAGACTCGAAACGTCAGTCGAATAAAATCGGTTACCACCTCGTGCCAAGCTGTATTCCACTTCAACAAAACTATCGGCATCTTCATATCATTATCACTAACCTAGATAATTCCTAGTAGTCTACATAAGCCTGATTTTTTCAGTACAGGTTCATTCTTTTGTTCTGTCCTCGCCTCGACCGAAAACATTGGCCATCGTTTGCCGAGCCATGACAATGCACCACTTCAATTGGCTAAACACTAGCTAGCTCTAAGGTGTCCGTAGGTCTCAGTAACAGTGTATTAGCTCAACTCTGACTAGGGCAAAAAGCTTTTAGCAGTCCGAAGTCAGCGAAATAAAGCACCTCGCTTAGATACCCTTGCTACTATCAGCAAAAGCTGTTAGTGCCTGATGCCTTAATTTATATCCCAAATTGTTACAAGCTTAAAACGGTAGGTGAACTAAAAATTGAAATTTTTTTCGCTGCTCAAACTTGGCTTATTTGGTGCGCTGAACACAATCAGAATGCTCGTTTTTGGTTTTTTGGACGACTACGGTTGGTTGCGGTAGCAAGTTTTGCCCATTATTAACCAGTAGCCAACTCGTCAAGAGTATCTACATTACACTCAGTTTTTTTTTGTGGTTATGTACTATAAAATAATAGTAGGCTAGTTATCATAATCGCTCTCATTCCCCATGCGATTACGTAGCAGTCATTCTGCAACGAGCGCTCTTTGCTCCACCAACCCGTTGATTTCTTGATTTTCAGGGACTACAAACAGACCTCGGATTAGCTACAACCACTCCAAGATGTTGTACTTCGCACACGGATGAGACATGGTTGTGAAAGTGCAACCAAGGCCAAATGAAGGTAATGGGACAAAGACCACCACAAGGAACAATTTTGTGAGAATTGAAGTACTTACGTTGTTCAAGTAGCCATCCACCCCTTTTTCATCTCGTTTCACCCACACGCACACCTAGAAGTGTTATTTTGCGCTGGAGAAAAACACCATCAGCAACCATTGATAAAGTGCACACATTCGCTATTCGAGTCTGATGTGAATTTGCAGAAAAGGTAGTCATTTAGCTGAATTCACTCGTACGTAAATGCTTCTTTCCATTCTGTCGTTAAGCACATGTTGCCCTACTATAAAAAACTTATACTTATACTTTATACTTTGAAGCTCCGCTTTAAATTATGGTCAATAGCGAATTGCCACTGTCTTCAAATGCTGTGGCTTTTCTATAAGTGGTCACACCACATTCTTTGCTTCTACGTGTCTCAAGACCACTTCCTCGCAAGAGTGTCAAAAATCAACGTTGGAATATTTCAGAAATTAAGCCCTAGCAAGCATTGGAGCGTTCGATAGCTCTCTTGAACTGAATTCAAATTAAAGGCAGCATACACGCTCGCAAACATGGTCGAGATATCAGCATAACTAGGCCCGCACGGCCCCTGCCATGTCGTCAACGACGTTTGAAGCGCTGAAAACCATCCAGGATAACAGTATTTGCCCATCCCTGTCACGCACGCCCGTATTTTCACACCCCTTCGAGTAACAGAATGAAAAGGTAAACTTGAGAAAACATGTGATAATTGAGAGTGATAGCACTATGAAGTGGGAGTGCACGAGAGAAACAGCTCGATTTACCTGGATATTACATGTTTGTGCAGTGATGGAATCCTCCACTTCTAAAAACCATCCGGAGTAGAGCGGCATTCTCGAAAGTGGATGAGAGTTTATGGGTGTTTAGACAGGTAATATTCAAGTAAATCGAGTTGTTTCTCTCGTGCACTCCCCTTTGATAGTGCTATCACTATAAGTTATCACATGTTTTCTAAAGTTCAGCTTTTCATTCTGTTACTCAAAGGGGTGTGAAAATACGGGCGTGTGTGACAGGGATGGTCAAATACTGTCATCCTGGATCGTTTTCAGCGTTTCAAACGCCGTTCACGACATGGTAGGGGCCGTGCAGGCCTATTTATGCTGATATCTCGACCATGTTTGCGAGCGTGTATGCTGCCTTTAACTTCAGGAAGATGTTCCAACTGATACCCTAAGGTCGCGAAGTCGAATAAATGATATCGCGTACGGAGGCTGCGTCGCGGCTCACAGAGAAAATGAGACGGAACCGACACTATTTGATAATCAACTTCTTCAAGAGTGCTGAGGAAGTTACCTTTAGAATGAAATCCAGGGCTGGACCTCGTGTCGCTGATCTCTTTGTCGCTATCGAACTATTTCCATTTCCTGTGAAATTTGAGAACACTAATGACGGGTATCAATCAAAAGGAAATGCAAGGCTCCGAGCAAAAGTAGTCTCAATTCCAATAATGTCGGAAAATGGAGTCGAGAACAGTGCATGATACAAACCGTAATATAGGCACACTAAATTAGCTTAACGAAACCAAACGACTATGTGATTCGGAAGCTAGTTTGAAGTTTGATTGCGGAGCAACGAAATTAGATGACACTGTCCTTTTCGGAACGAAATCCAGCTCCGCAGTTGCGGACAACCGCCATCGCAGCACACAGCATCTTGATGATTTTGCTGGGACAAAAGGCACGTGCTCAATATCACCGTGCTGGGACCGCTGGGTCCAGGCACGATTGCTGTCCGCGACTGCAGAACGGAATTTCGTTCTGTGAGGACAGTACTCAAAATTGATTCAGAGATTTCCTTTTCAGAATCGTACCATAATATGGCTCATATATTAGGTGCTGTGAAGACGTTTGCTAGGTTATTCCTGGCCGCGGATGTGCCACAACGAAGACTTCTACAACGAAATCGACGTCTTACATCAACGCTTGACACGAAGGAGGTGCCATTATTTCTTAACACAGTCTCAAGCGGCAACGGAAAGTTAACTTCGACGGTCTGAGCATATTTTGAGAAGACCGCCAAATCGTCCGGTTCAACACTCCTAAGTGTGCTTCCGAGTCCTGTCTGTAAACGGCCGCCTGGACGTAGGCAAAAGTTTTGGACGGGTCTAGCGAATAACAAATTGAAATCACTCGAAACAAAGGTGATTCATGCTCAATACTTTACTTCGCAGGAAGTGGAATAGCGATCAATGGATGGATTGTGGTCAAATTGTGGCTGAAGGACGTGACAAATGGACACGGCTGAGTACTAGGACGGCACACTTTTGCGAAGATGCGGACTGGCCTCGTCAGGTAGAAGCCAGCCGATTAAGTGAAGTCATATTAGGTGCAAGGATGTAATAGATTTCCTGTCACTTTTTCAATCTCGTGTCCCTTTCCTATCGCCATTTATCCCCTTTAATTGGCACATCAGGATTGAGCAAGGATATGTAACGGAACGTTTTCCTGCGAGCGTGATGCTATCACCATTTCGACACTCCTCTGTCAACCTGGGTTCAGAGATTTTCTTTTCAGAATCGTACCATAATATGGCTCATATATTAGATGCTGTGAAGACGTTTGCTAGGTTATTCCTGGCCGCGGATGTGCCACAACGAAGACTTCTACAACGAAATCGACGTCTTACGTCAACGCTTGACACGAAGGAGGTGCCATTATTTCTTAACACAATCTCAAGCGGCAACGGAAAGTTGACTTCGACGGTCTCAGCATATTTTGAGAAGACCACCAAATCGTTCTGTTCAACACTCCTAAGTGTGCATCCGAGTCCTGTCTGGAAACGGCAGCCTCGACGTAGTAGAAAGTTTTGGACGGTTCTGGTGGAGTAGAAATTGAAATCACTCGAAACTGAAAGGTAATTCATGCTCAATATTTTGGAATATTCATTTCAGGAAATGGAATAGCGATCTATGGATGGATTGTGTTCAAATTGTGGCTAAAGGTCGTGACAAATGGACACGGCTGAGTACTAGAACGGCACACTTTTGCGAAGATGCGGACTGGCCGCGTCAGGTTGAAGCCAGCCGATTAAGTGAAATCATATTAGGTGCAAGGATGTAATAGATTTCCTGTCAGTTTTTCAATCTCGTGTCCCTTTCCTGTCGCCATTTATCCCCTTTAATTAGCACATCAGGATTGAGCAAGGATATGTAACAGAACGTTTTCCTGCGAGCGTGATGCTATCACCATTTCGACACTCCTCTGTCAACCTGGGAAACGCCGACTATCCTATTCTGTTCACTGAAAACTGTGAAGTCGCGAAACAAGTTCGAAAGTGTACCGCAACGTACAGCCTCCGTCTTCATACTAACAAATGCACGCTGATGTAGAAGCCTCAGAGGACTTATTTCGGTGTTGGTGTAGATGGACCACGTATTGAACTTGTGGACCATCTCTATTATTTGGGCTACATTCTGGAGAACGATGGTATCTATGCAGCGAATGCAAAAGCTGTCAAATTGAGTGTCTGCCTGTCCGTTTATCGCCCTACCGTGATGCATGGATCAGAGACGTGGGCAGCACCGAAGACGCAGAGGTTGGACTGTACGGGAGGAAGTAAGACAAAAAGCCGCTCAACGCATACGAAGAAAGCCGGCGTCGTCAGCGGAATAGTGGCTGTGGAGCCCAAATTTCGAAGTTTTGTCGCCCGCTGTAGAAGCTATCGCGGGTGAGCCTCTGCTCAAAATCCGGGCGACAGGCCACTCTCGAAACAACCCACTGAATCTAAAAGCCCAGCGCGACGATTCCCTCTGAGGCTGGGCGTGAAGCCTACGAATATATACACATGGCGCACACGCACGCGGAGCGATCCGAACTCCGACACGCGACGCGGTCAGCACACTAGGGCGAGACGCGATTAGCAGTCCGACAAGCTACGCTGCCAATGCGCCAAGCCTAAACTGGGACCATGAACGGCCAGACGAGGCGTAATACCGCAAAGTTGGATAATTAAACAGACGACATCGCCGACAGAGTCCTGACTCGAGAGTGCGTTATATGCTTCCACCATCTCGCCCTTCTGCCCGCGATGGGCACGCTTTCGTGTCAGAAGGGCGAGCACGTGTTCACCGCATGTGTCTGAGAAAGTGGGCGAACCGTCGTGGTTGTCGATCTCCTTCTTGTTGGAGAAGCAGTTTAGACGTTTGCTAGGTAGTTTCTGGTGACGAATGCCCCACAAAATGGAGACTTTTACAGTGAAATCAACGCTTACATCAACGCCTGGCATGAGGTATTTGTCCGCATCTCCCAACGAATTCTCGTCCGGTAGTAAATACGGATGTGGTGGAAAACGAATTGAAGCAACTCCTCATCACAGTCAATTTGCGCAACCAGGGAGGTGAAGTGTTTTACCACGTAAGAAAGGATTAGCGACAAATTCATTGATTGGGTTCAAATTGTGACAAAAATCGTGACAAATGGACAGGACTGATCATCGGGACATCACACCTGAGGAAACATGACAACTGACATGATCAGGTAAAAGATAGCAGAGGGTAAGTCCTCAAAAGTACTTGAATGCCTGCATTAAGTTGCAACAATGAGTAACGTCTACGGTACCGTGCGTAGTGGAAACTCCCACCCAGACCGCAACCCAACTTGGAGTAACAGCAAGTAGGCCATCAGAAGCTTTCGAAGATGGGTGTACATACATCGGGTGCCAAACGTGAGAAGGCAAGAATCATATTTAGTTAATGGCATGTAGGGCCGTACAACAGCAAAACTACTAAATTTGTTCAAAAATGATCGAATGGGAAGAGAAAAGATAATGAAAAAAAGCAGTTCACGATGTACAAGGATGCATGCTCGCGCCCCATTTCCTTTTTGGGCCTTTATCACCTTCATCTCATCTTGGGTTGACCCAAATGACAATATTTCTGAAATGCTATAACAACTAATAGCTTTGAATAGGTTAGTATGCAATACCGCTCGTAAGATTTGGTCAGAAAGCGCGCAAGGACGCGTTGTCGCGTTTTCTCCGTCCTTTTTAAATAGCTCTCTTCAAATTCAACTTTGAGCGGAAATATGGTGATAGTCGTGACCCTGACATTCAGAGCTAACCAATGGAGTCGCTTTTGTATGGGCTTTGCTGAGAACTAAAGAAATTTGGCAGTCAGTCAGGTTTCAAATTACGGTACCGTGGCGGAACGGCAAAGTTTAGGAACGCTCCCACTGCAACGGTTCGGTCATTAGAAGCCTGGCTAATCGCGGAACTTCTTCATTTATCAACGGAACCCTCACAGAGCTATACCACTGGGTAGCCCCCAACGCTCGAATCATGAATATCACCACAATTTCTCTCGAAGTTGAGTTTGAAAACATTCATTCGAAAAAGGAAAAGGCGCGAGAACGCGTTTCCGCACGCTCTCTAACCAACACCTACGCGCGGTTCTGTATAATAGTCTATTCAAGTCTATTCCTTGTTTTGCACACCCAGATATGTACTCGAGAATAATGAGGGTTAACGGTGGGCATCATCAAGTGGAAGCCTTTATCCATCACATGGTGAAGATAATGAAGAAGCGGTTTGGCGGAGAACTAAGGTCATACCATCGTTATGGCTTGAGAAGTTTTAGTAAGGCCGACATATGCCAGTCTCCCGGTATATGTAGTTGGGAGAAAAGTCAGAGTAAAGAGCATTGGTTATGAGAAACTACCAACTGCCATGAAATCGCGCATCTGGTAAAAACATAGAGTCGCATGACAAAAGTAGAAGGAAGAGCACAATCTATCAACCAGCGCAATTGACTACATAGGGCAGAAAAAAAGACGGAAATCAATCACAGTTATCCCGCTGAATAAGGAGGCAATCTATTTGCGGCACAGCAAAAAAAAACAGCAGTCGCATGGAAGTCTCCGATTCGAAATGAGGGGAGAAGGAGCTGTGAAAGTTATCATTAGCAAGTGATTATGCTACGTTTGCGTTGTCAAGGGGACAGTGTGTATGTGGTGCGTCACTGCTTCCACGAATTCCTCCTGCTGCTGCTCCATCCATAACTACAGCTGATGATACTCGATGCTACATACGTAGTATCCAAAGGCATACCCTAAATAGACAAGAAGACGGGAAGACGTATGACGCACATGAGTGAGGGGACAAAATGTCAAATGTCTCCTCATACATCCCTGCCCTCGTTCGTCGTCGTTTTTTGTCCCAAATTGACATCAGCTGTCACAACGTGCTCCATGCAGTCCTCACAAGACGACGTTCATGAGACACGACAGTTGGAAAAATAGACTGCTTCTGGCGCTCTCCATCAGCATGTCAGCAGTAATGTCAACTTCAAGGAACGACCAAAAAGATACCAGGTTGTTCAATAATTCTTGTCCGAAAATTTTCAAAATTCTATGATTTTCCTTAGAAGTGTTATACTATCAGGCAAGTGTAAGAACCTTCTAGCAGGTTCTCCAAAGTTCTACGCTAGGGGTATATAAAGCGCAGTCGCCGCGTCTAGCTACAAGCCAGTACAGTACAAGCTAAAATGGACCAAGGTCGAATTCGTACGTTCGTGTACTACGAGTGGCTGCTGGGCAACAACACGGGCACCGCGGTCGCCAACATCTGCAGAGCGTGCAAGGAGGATGCAGTGTCCCAACGCACAGTCAGCCGCTGGTTCAATTTAATGCCGATTTGTGCTTACTAGATCATACCCGTCATCGGGTGATTGCTGTTGTGCCCACACAGTTCATGTGTGAATAGCTGAGTGATGCAGAACGGGGTGTCGGTAGTGTAATGGTAACACTCTCGCCCGGAAAGCGTGCAATGCAGGTTCGAGTCCTGCCTGACATCTGAGTTTTGCGTTCAACTCAGCTACCTTGTGATAGCTGGTTCAATCGTTTCGAGAGCGGCGACACGAGCCTCGAGGACAGGGAGCCCAGCGGGAGGCCTTCTACAATGGATGATGACGAAGTCCGTCGCTGTATCAAGGAGAAGCCGGAAGCCACCACCCTTGAACTGGCGACGACGCTCGGCTGCAGCAAGTCCACCATCCACAATCGACTCAACTTACTCGGCTACCACAAAGCTCTGGTCCGTTGGATCCCCCACCGTCTGACGGACGCCAACAAGCAGAGCCGCGTGGCCGTCCGCCAGTCCCTCCTCCTTCGTCGGCATCGCAAGAAGTTTCTCGAGGACCTGGTCACTGGGGATGAGAGCTGAGTCCTCTACGACAACGTCGCCCGCCGTGCCGTCTAGATCCCGCGAGGAGAAGAGCCGCCGTAGACGCCGAAACCCGACCTGCACCCGCTGAAGATCATGCTCTGCTGCTGGTGGGACACCAGGGGCATGCTGTACTTCGAGCTGCTCCCGCAAGGCAGGACGGTCACCGCCTCCATCTGAGAAAAGCGTCCCCCACGGGCCTCGGTCCACCTGCTGCACGACAACGCGCGCCCCCACGTGGCGAAGGAGACCCAGCAGAAGTTGGCGACGCTCGGCTGGGAGACGGTTGCCCACCCGCCGTATTTCCCGGACCTCGCCTCCTCCGACTACCACTTGTTCCGTCCGCTGAAGCACCATTTGGCCGGAAGAAAATTCACCAACTACGACAACCTCAAATCCGACATCGCGGACTTCTTCGAGTCGCAGCCCCCGGAGTTCTGGGCGAAGGGCATCGGCGACCTGCCCAATCGATGGGCCACTGTTGTGGATAACTGTGGTGATTATATTGTTGATTAGACTTGTTTTTCAATAAAGTTGAAAAAAAGTAAAAATGGTGAAATTTTCGGACAAGAATTATTGGACAACCTGGTAGTTAGTTGGCGTTTACGTCCTTTCATCACTATAGGAGGCTATGGACGTATCTTTGCGGTTAACACGAGTTGCGTCCGCAATGACAGGAAGCATACAGATGTGCCGAAGAATTCCTTTCCACTCCCCATAATTTGACTGTTGCTGAAAGCAGATGAGTCTCACCAGTATCTTTGAATTGGAATGGCTCGTACCAGGGTTTCTCCAGGTGCAACAACAAGAAGCCAACTAAGCTAAGTGCGGGCAATGGTTCACGCTGCAGAAATTCCAATGCAATCGGCTCCATATAATCCAAAGTTAGGTATGCGCATCGCCACGAAAGCTTTTGCACCCAGAACCGATCAGCATTGAATTTATGTCGCTAAAAAAAGAGTTACGCCAGATAGCACGTTCCGTGTTCGACTTTCGCTTCTTCTGTCTGCATCATCGCTTTTTGAAATTATTTTGATCTTGTGTCAGCCGCCTTCTGTGAGTTATTTGAATCCTTTGTTTGTTCTCCTTAGTGGCATAGTTCACAATGAATTTTGTTCTCCAGTTTCCCATATATGATGAAAGCATTATTATCCTATATGACAGCTTATTTAACTTAATTCGCTGGCTTCTGCGTGGCGCAGTCATTCCGCATCTTCGCCGAGGTGTGCCATCCTAGTAGTCAGCCGTGCCCATTTTTCACGGTTTTTAGACACTATTTGAACACACTCCATCTAGCTGTCCATCCAGCGCTCTTCTTAGTATATGCCCGAGCAGTCGGAGTCGACTTTCCATTGCTGTTTGAGATGGCGTTGGGCGACGCTGGCACCTCCCTCGTGTAAAGCATTGATTTACAGCATCGAAATCCTTGTAAAGATCTCATGCGTAGAATTTCAAGACAGTTTCCTGCGGACGTGATGCTACCACCATCAGGACAATCCCTTATCGGCCTGGAGTGCACCGACAACATCATGTTATTCGCTAAAAACAACACAAAAGTGCGAGGTACTGCGAACCTCGTTTTGAAGGATGGCGCAGCCTATGGATTTCGCCTTCGTCCCGACAAATGCTGGAATAAGTGGGTCTCTCAGAGGTTTTCAAAGAGAGTTTGTGTAGACGTATAGCGTATCGAACTTGTGGATGATTTCTGTTATTTGGGCTGTTTTTTGAAGAACCATGGTAGGTATGCAGCGGATGTTCAACAACAATGTGTGTAAGCTAAAGTGTGTCCGAATGAGAATGGCGCACCATGTGACCGGCGTGCTTGGCAGGCAGCCGTCCCGTTCACCGCTCTCGGACGAGCATGCGAAACGTTCCCCACAGCCATCGACTACGAACGGGGCCGGCACCGGCTGGCAGCAATCACTGCGCCGATCAATCAACTCTGCAGAAGGGGGTAGAGGGTGGCCGCCGTTCGAATCCGACACTCTTCCGAGAGCGGCACATGCGACGGCCGCCTGCCAAGCACGCCGGACGCATGGGCCGCCATTCTCATTCGGACACACTTTACATCTGCATTCAATTCTCTAACCAAGTGTTTGTGGTCTACCGCCTTACCCTTCCACTATTTGTCCTATCATGATGTACGGATCGGAGACGTGAACGGCACCAAGCGCACAGTTGGAAGGGTTGGATTGCACGGAGAGGAAGCTTTTCAGGTGTTTGCTTGGTATTTCTGGCCGCGGGTATGCCATAACAGAGATCTTCACAAGGAAATCGATATAGCAGCTGCTTTGAAAGCACGGTGAGAAAATTACTGAAAACTGCTTTCTCGGACAGAAATTTCCTCTACCGACTTTTGGGAGGAGAAGAGTCGATCGCCATGTTATCAAGTAAGCGTTAAACATATTTCATCAACTTCCACTCGATTGTACTCTATCAACTGTATTTTAGTCAATTTCTTTTCTCAGTTGATGCCAGATGACTGTCGGAGGGTCGGCGTCCTTTGACGAGATTTGGAGCATTCGAACTCCTACATCTTTGTAAAAATGCGTTGTAACCCAATTTACTCTACCGACCTTCTCAGGCGAGCCCAACCACCGATTCAAAGCCGAAAAACGGTGAGTGGTTTTCAGCGCATACGATGCTCTCGAGTGGAATTGAATGTTAACGTGTGTGTAAATGGTGTGGATGACTTTTCCCTCACAGTTCACCTGGAAAGATAGGTTCCGGAGGTGTGCTGATGTAGGATTCGTAATCGACTCTTTTTGGTGCCTTCTGCTGAACTGCGAGCTACTGCGCGCCGCATATACGCAGATTACACCGACCCGAAGAACCATTCCGCGTTGATTGTACACATACAGTCGGCACTGATCACACTAATACTATGCGTTCCTTCTCCATGTGCAACTCTTCATCAACGTCGGAATGATAAAACTATAGTTGCTTGATGATGTTGAACTCGACACAAGGTTGATACTACTTAGCTCTTTATCGCTAACGTTTAGGAGTAACTTCCTTCCGAATTTATGTCTCAAGAAGTGGCAATCAAACAGAAGATGTGATGAAAAGGCATGATTGAGGTCAAAGAGAAGCAATGATTCGGAGACAGGATACAGCGACCATGAGTCATCAGAAATCTGTGACTGGTTTATGCAGTTCTTCTGCCACTCACGGAAGTCTGATCTAATGCAGAATATTATTTCTATTGAATATTGTGAGGTATCAGTTTCACATTGAGCTCGCTACATTTCCAATGAAAAAAATTCCCCATTCTCCCACTGGAAAGAGCCGAGGTGCTATACACACTGAAAGTCACTCGCCAACGGATAAGGTGGCCTAACTAGGCTAAGATTAGGCTTAGTAGTCGACTAAATGCGATGAGAGATTAAACATAATCTGCCTCCATTCCTCGTATCATTTACGCTTATTCAAACGTGCTTCGTAAGTGAAGGAAGAAAAGGGGAAGACTACGCGCTAAACCGATTACACAAAATCACACGCTGGCTAGGCGCAACTTCTGTAGCTATCAAAGAGCTTGTGTGGAAATTACGGTAAGAGTGGTCTTTCAGAAGGAATATTCTCTGAGAGAGTGGAACATTTCTGCACTCCCAATGATGTCACTTTTAGCTACAAAGGGCACTGTTTTCATCCGAATAGTACTCATCATTGGAAGAAAGTAGAAAAAAAAGCTGATGCGGCTCGTCAAAAGTCACCGCGTAGGCGCAGCCTCTGATTGATGCTTTCCTTAGCGGGGCGGAAATGAAGTCCCTCCATGCGTAAAAGTCGTAAACGAATGAAAGGAGGAAGCTTTCAGACCGGTGCAAGGTTTAGCCTCCAGTGGATTATAGGCATGGATAGAAAGGTAGATGAGAGGGTTCCTTATATGGCAGGTCCTTTTGCGTATAATGTTTGACATCAACTCTATACCTCAGCCTTCCCTGGAGTCGCTTTTTAGCCATCTGAAGAGCGTCTCTTTCCTCGAACAGAACATCCCGATTAATCTATCTTATTCCCTCGACGAGCAAGGTTAATTCGTCACGCCGGACTGAGGTGCTGATTAGCCCTGCAACCGCCTGCGTCACATGTGCAAGTGCAAAATGCTACCATTGACAACTCGTGCGCCCCGTATCAACGCTTGATCAAGAGAAAATTTGAATAAGCAGAGTCTATAGCGTCTAGACTTGGAATTGCAAACTAACTAGATTTACATGTGAAAACTACTCATGCTTATGTGTTAGCTCAGAGACATTGTCGCCCACACTTGCACGTATCCCTGCCTCAAAGGCAGTGTTCACGATGAGTTTCGTTAGCGCATTTCGACACTGAAATGCTATACTGGGAGAAGATGAACGGAATTTAGTCGAAGAAAGCACCGAAAACGGGCCAGGCTTTGCCAAAAAAGGATGCGAAGTGGCCAGCTTGGAAAGGCAACCCGCCCAAGAGAATCCAGACCGCCTTCCTTGTGACGAGATTCCGGGCATGTGGACGTCTTTCCCGGCAATTTGCCAAGGACAGCCGCTCCACCCATTTTGATCAATGTCAGGGGCAATCTATGCCTCTTCCACAGGTGGCTGACTGCACGCTCCATCCTCGTCCTCTTCTTTCTTCGTTTTGCATTCACTGTATTTTTGGGATTGGTCTTGGGAAATCTCATTATTCTTTTGTTTGTTTCGTGACTCCAGGTCGACTTCAATCTTGCGAAGAACAGCTGACTTGGAGAGTGTGATAAGTAGTCCGAAACCAACTATCCGCGCAAAACTCGTCTACACTGAAAATCATTTCAATAATTACAAACACAATTTTGCCCATTTTCAAGCTTTCGTTCTCGTTTTTTTCTACGTTTCTGTTACGGACAGACCCTCAGTACCCTACTTTCAGTGGAAACTCGGGGACGGTTTTTAATGTGAACACTGCCTTAAAATTTTCGAGTTTTCCATACATGATGAGAACTCTAGTATCCTATAAAACAGCTACGTTGAAAAAACCGCAAATAGGCACTGAAAACGGCTTTTTCGGACCGAAATTCTCTCAATCGACTTTTGAGAAAGGAAGAGTCAATCTGTGTTGACCTATGGCCTCAAGATCAAACGAAGTTCATCTTCGTTTCGAGTGATTTGTGGAGAAGGAATGTTGGCCGATGAGTGCAGAAAAGTGATTCTTCACGTAATCGTATAGTATATTCCATCAACTTCCCTTCAGTTGTATAGTGTCGATTGTTGATCAGTTACTTACATGATGGCAGACAGCGAATTGTGCCAGATGACTGACGGAGGGCCGGCCTCTTTTGACGGAATATGAGACATTCGACCTCATTTATCTTCACAATAAGGCGTTTTTTACCCAACAAACTCTCCCTGCGTTTTTAGGTGGGCCCAGAAACTCATTCCAACTGAAAAAAATGGTGAGTGGTTTTCAGCGCGTACGATGCATTCAAAGGCAGACATTTGCGATAAAAACACTCTCCATTGTTTCTGTGAGAACAAAAGGTTGAAGATCGGTCAGTACGTGTACCGAAAAGAAAGCGACAGAAAAAGGATTAGCTTCATTCGCTAAAAGAATCAGCCCAACGCCTTGCTGGTTTGCCGAGAGTTCTGTGGACATCTCAAGGATACCAGTGAGTTTCGTTCTCCATCGATCACTGGTTCAACGTGACTAGGAGACATCTGTCCAGCGCTGGGTAGTCCCTACGGCAGTGAAGGTCTCCTTGGCAAAATCCCACGTCTCGGTACTATAGCACAAAGCCGAGAACACGATAGAATCAAGGAGGCTATCCCGTACCTTCAAATCCCGAATTTCGATGGTGACTTCTCGGATCGTGCTCATAGCCCCCACAAATTCTTTCCTCGACGGCGGATTCTCAGCGTAAGATCGTTAGGACCACACTCTCATGAGAAAACTTATCAAGTGTGAAGTAACAGGAAGAGGAACAGAAACAGGATGCCGATTTAGACAAGACAAACAGCGCCCAGCATCGCAAGGGCTTCACCCTGGCAATGAAGACGATGAATGCGTCTGGATTACCAACAATTTGCCGCTCGTCTATTTGTCAACACGGCTTCATCATGTTGTTTTCGCGCTTCTTCCTATTGGTTGTATACAGGCATGTACCTAAAGAGAAAGTTTCGAAAAAGGAATAGATCAAGACGGATAGCATTTCAATCACGGGTTAAATCGAAAAGCGAACCAAGGGCGAGGAAGGAAGAGGCAAGACTGAAGCTACACATCCATTCTTGAGATTGGTCGATGACGATAAGCTCAAAGAGCGGCTAATCCTTGTTATCGGAGGATTTAGATGGAAATTCCACATAAATAGCTGCCGTAATCTGGTCGTACGTGGGATTGCGTGATGTGAACTTTAGCACATCCCCGCGCACGCGTTATTCTTCTGTTGACGACGTGGATGAGTGTTTTCCTCAGATGAATGGGCTGCTTATGCCAGCCCACGCACCTTGTTGATGTGAATAGAAGTAGGAGCAGCATGAGTAATCCAATAGTAGGAACGGTTAGCGGAGAAGTGTTCGACTTGAGCGAATGACGGCTACATTCGAAGTGTCTGAGTTTACGGATAGGATGAGTCTGCGCAATACGCGCAGTTTACTCCCAATTCATACTATGTACTACATGCGAACTTAACACTTCAGTCAGTCTATTTTTAGAGGACAAAGTGGGTACATCATTCTGGGCTTAATGATCGTAGGCCAAAGCAATTTATCAATTATTCAAGCATCACGGAAGGTCTCTGAGCTCGAGTGACTTCAGAATTTGCAACTACACTCGTAGGTCGCTTATAGTGTAGTTCCTCTCTAACTCCTATGTGAGGTGAACAGGGTTTGCGAACTTACGCCGCACTTACTGTGTCATAGTGGCTGTTTCAGTAGTACAAAAAAATGTAGCTGGGATTCACATTCATGAATTCTCAAATTTATATCTGAGAGCATACTGTTTGGAGCATCGCGTGCAACATTGCATTCAAGCACTTGAATTTTTCTCATCACATTAGGCATCATTCAAGTGTAGTAGTCCGAAGAGAGAGAAAATTAAGTGCCCTACAGGAACGCCATTGCCAAAAGTAATAAAAACTGTGAGATTTATTTCCCTAACCAAGATCCCAAAAAGTTACAAGCTCAAAATGGTAAAACCCCAAAAACCTTGTTTGTTTCTTCATTCAAATGGAACGTAAACTACTGAATCTAATCTTCGCGAACTGCAGGCCTACGCAGTGCCAATCCTCGAAATCGGCCGCAGTTCAGGGACCCTCTCCTGTTCATGACTCAAATGAGCAGGACACATGCTGCACTGTATGGACGACAGATGGAGCTTGCAAACAGCTTGCAAACAACAACTTGGGGCCGTATTCATCATTGAACTGCCGAGTAACTCTTACTTTACTTTTACCTTACCTGCCCAGCCTGCCGAGCTGATTACTTACTCACCGTGAAACGGCATTCACCAACACTTACTTACCCGGGTAAGATCCCGCGCAAAATGTGTACCGTGTGCACCCACCGAAACATTCAATAGGCGTTGTCAATTCACAATGTTTTCACCGATTCACGCTTTGTACTATTTAAAGAGGCTAGAGAGAAGTGCATGGGTTGCGTTATTAATAAAAACGTCAGAGTATATCATAGGGGACAATTTATATATACAGTGCGTTCAGAAAGTATAGGGACACCCCCGAAAATCGAAGTTTCCAATAAAACTTTGTGTTTGATGATCAATACTGTTCATCAATGAATTCAGCATCATGGAAAACCTATGTTTGATTATTTATATAACAATTGTGAAACTTTGTGAGATTTTCTCTCAACTTTTAGAATTTTTCGCCGTTCAGAAAGTACAGGGACACCCTTCGAAAATTCAGATTTTTAATCCAAACAAAATTTTCCGTTGCAAGTTCGCTACATAAACTCAAGATGAGTACATAAGGTATCTTTTTTCCTAAAATGGCTCGTGGTACTGCTCTGACTGCTGCTGAACAAGCTCAAATTCGTGCGCTCAGCGTTGCCGGGTTGAGCCAACGTTGAATCGCTACCCAGCTCGGAAGATCTGTCAACTGTATCAACCAGTTTCTGCGAGATCCAGATTCCTACTGCAGAACGTACTGGACGGCCGAAGAAGATCAGCAATCAAGATTCGCGGAGAGTTACTCGGCACTGCTCCAACAGCACACTGTCGCTGAACCAGATTAAGTCTGAATTATCGCTCAGTGTTTCGAAAACGACAGTCTGGAACACAATAAATGGCGATAAAAACATTGTCCGACAAGTGATGAAGAAGGCCCCGCCGGTATCTGCGAACAATAAAGAGGCTCGACTTGAATTTGCAAAGAGGAACATGGCAACTGATTGGGCAAAGGTAAAGCAGTCTCATAAAATCCGTAAAAAATCGATAAATGACGCAAAAAAAATTGAGGTAATCTTTTCCGACGAGAAGAAATTTAATCTTGACGGACCGGATGGTGCTCAATCCTACTGGCGAGATCTGCGCAAGGATCCATTGATTTTCAGCAGACGGAATTTCGGCGGTGGCTCGCTGATGTGTTGAGGAGCATTCGGTAGCGAAGGTGTTTTGGAATTGGCCTTCACTTCTTGTCGCATGAACTCGGAGGAATATTAGGAAACTCTTCGCACACATCTACTGCCATTTTTGTCCGGAACACGACGTCAGCGTATCACTTTCCAGCAAGACAAGGCGGCGGTACATGTGTCCAGGTCTACAAAAACCTGGTTTCTACGTCATCGAATCCGTTTGTTGGAATTGTGTGTAGTCCAGATTGTAACCCGATAGAGAATATCTGGGGCATACTTGTGCGCCAGGTTTATGCCAACAATAAGCAGTACAGAACGGTAGATGAGCTGAAGGTCGCTATCCTCGAAGCGTGGGCCAATCTGGATGAAAACGTCATCGCCAATTTGATCAATTCTATGCCAAAGAGAATTTTTGAGATCACTGCTAATGGTGATGCAGCTATTTCATTTTAGATTGTATGTTTAATTCTTTCTTTGTTCAATAATTTTTGTTTTTGTGTTGTGTCCCTATACTTTCTGAACGGCGAAAAAATCTGAAATTTGAAATAAATTCTTGTATAATTGCTCAGCTGTTATAAGAATGAACAAATAGAGGTTTTCCACCTTGTTGAATTCATTTATGAACAGTATTGATAGCTAAATATAACATGATTTTGGAAACCTTGATTTTCGGGGGTGTCCCTATACTTTCTGAACGCACTGTATAGAAAAAATCAACGAGCTCCTATCAGTCACAAACAATGTGAGAGAGATAGCTGAGAAGGAGGAATCAGAGGATTGTTCGTCATGTGAAAATCAGCGATAGTCGATATCGATCGTTTTTATTCAAAACGGGGTCACCCCCACACACTCGACACGCGCGCTCCCAACTGTGATGCGGCTTTCCACAATTCAGAGATTGACAACAGATTCTGCTGCAAACATGACAAAACAACAGGAAACGTGCATAGTTCGTCACAGTGCTAATCTGCTATTGAGTTGATTTTATAACCGTCTAGTTCTTCGCGTCAGAAAATGGCTGTTCAAGGCTGGAATGATGGAGACCTCGGTGGGGGATCTATCGCTTTGGAATACAAAAAACACATAAAATGAATAGAAAAACGCAGCAAATAATTCAACAGAAAACACAAAATATGAAAATTCTTTAAAAAATCTCTCGAAAAATCGTCATCAATATTAAAGACTGAGGCTCCGAATCAAGAGGTGCATATAAGGTGTTAAAAATCCAACAGAAAATTAAGCGAATAGTTGAAAATATTTTGAATTATGGAGAAAATGTTGAAATTGGTTTATTTCTAAGGGACCCGTCCGTGTGGTCGGGTTAATCTCGGCAATGGATTTAGGTCAGAGAGGTCATTAATCAGCTTCGTTCAGGATTAGAGGGGCTGATTTCCGGTTAGGCTTTGGTTTCCGGATGTTGTTCTTCTCTGGAACAATTCGTATAGCCCATACAAATAAGATTTCAAAAAAAACTTTCAAGTTGAAAAAGACATCAAAAATATATTTCTCATCACATGAACCACAAGATTGAAAGTGAAAGTTCTCCCAACAATTCGCAGAAAAAAATTCTAGACCAGATAGAGACTAACCAACATGGCTAAAGGTCGGTGCTGGATGCGGATAGAATTTCAAATTACGCCTGAAATCCATTTAAATGCGCCTAAGCGCGCGTGAGCCGCCCCCCCCCCACCACCTCGACGAGTTGAGGACATTCTCCTCATCATCTCCACTGGCTCCACCTTTCCTTAGCGCAGAGAGTGAGTGAGGGCATCGATTGTTTAAGTAAATAATTAATTTGTTGAATGAATAAATTGTATAGTGGAATATAAAGTGCCTCGTGCGCAGAGTCCCTGTGAGGTTGGTAATTCTAAATACTGCTACCAGTGTGAAGAAAATCAAGTAAGAAACTCTCAGCTCATGAAAAAAAACGTAGGCGACAAAGAGCGACAGCATGCGGTATTATACATTGTATAAACTTTGCAGAAGAAAGCCAGCGGCAGTGAGCACTAATGAAAGAGGGTAGGCGACACTGAATGACACCAGGCTACAGCACGCGACAACAAATCAAGTATGCAGTCTAGACAGAAGAATCAGCGGCAGCGAGCGACGATGCGAGAGTGCGGGCTACAGTAAGCGACACTAAACGGTAATGCGTGACGTTGTAAGAAATATGCAGTTACCATGGAATGATCTGTGAACGGCAACTCAGAAAAATGAAAACAAGTTACTTGCAACATAAAAGGCCGAAAACAAGTTACTTGTAACATATCTGAGCCGATGTAAGTTACGTGCGACTTATCTCAGGTTATTTAAGTTACATGTAACATATCGGCGGGATACTGCGTGGGGTGCGCCTCCGATATGTTACATGTAACTTAAATGATTTAAGATAAGTCGCAAGTAACTTACATCAGCTTAGATATGTTACAAGTAACTTGTTTTCGATCTCTGAGAAGACACTGCGTGAAGTGCGCCTCCGATATGTTACATGTAACTTAAATGGCACAATATAAGTCGCAAGTAACTTAAATCGGTCTAGAAGATATTTACCAGGGGGATGTACGACGCACTCGCGGGGTCATGCTTAAGACTGGCGTTCCTGTTGGTTCAATTATCCAAGTTTGAGGTACTTGACCCCCCACCAGCAGGGAAGGCCGTGCACAGCATTTTATTGCGTAGTGTGTGGTCTGGGACGCGCCCTCTGTGTCGCGTGTCGTCTGTGTCACGTGATGGCCACCCATAGTGAAAATTCGATTGTAAGTTACATGTAACATAACTGTAACTTACATGTAATATAAATTTAAGTTACATGTAATATAAATGTATGTTACATGTAATATAAATGTAAGTTACTTGAGACATTCAAGTAAGTTACATTTATATTACAATAACTTGTTTTGATTTTTCTGAGAAGGAGCGAAATGAAGGGGGAATAGGAGACAATAAGCGAAAATGAAGTAAGAAGGCGACAAAGAGCGACATCAGGCGACAGTGAGAGAGAAAGGCTATTCTTACAGAACAATGTGTGAGCGACAACAAACAATCAAGGAAGTAGACTATACTTAGCAACATGCAACTTCAAATATATGTAGATACAATCGTGGCAAAAAACAAATAGGCGACAATGAATGACAGTGTTTGATACAGGGCGGCACTATACGACAACGCGCGACATCGGAAGAAGTATGCAGTTTTCACAGAATGATCTGTGTACGACAAGGAGTGAAAATGAAGGAAAGGTGACGACAGTGAGCGACACTAGGCGGCAGCGCGCGACATTTAAAGAACTATGCAAGTCTTACAAAACAATCTGTGAACGATAACAGGCAACCAGGAAAGTAGACGACGCTAAGCGACATGAAGCGACAACAAGCGACTTTGAATACGGCACAAAACGCAGTGAGCGAAAATGAATGACAGTCATTGATACAAGTCGGCAGTATGCCAGAACACGCAACATTAGAAGAAATTGCGATCTTTACAGAACACTCTGTGTGTGACAGCGAGCGACAATTAAAAAGAGTATGCAGCAGTGAGCGTTACGATGAAAAATCGCTACATTACACAAATTTTGCAATCTTAGCAAAGGGCATCATAAGCGACAACGAGCGACAGTACGCGATATTTCGTATAATGTCACTTGAAACGAGAAGAAGCAGAGAGAAAGCGACAGGAAGCGACAGCTGGCGACAACGAGCGACATCACACGACACTTCTAGACCCAATAAATTCATATAAAAAACCGAGAGCATCTACTGACTACGCCGAAAGCATTTACTGATTACATGCGATAGAGAAAAACAACAAGCGACACGAGGCGACAGCACGCGACGATACGCGACATTTAGCAGAACAGTTCAACACTCACAGAAAACGTAAGAAGCGAGATCCGACAAGCTGCAACAACGAGGGAGTACAGGCGATCATGAGCGACATCAAGCGACAAGACGCGACACCAGTTTAGCAATGGAACTCTGACGAATAAAAAAACGAGCATAAAGAAGCGACAGGAAGCAACAACGTGGGAGTACAGGCGATCATGAGCGACACCAAGCGACAATTCGCAACGTTTCAGCAGAGCAATGCGGTCAATACAGATCAGTCAGAAGTGTACACTCACAAGCGCGGCAGCGCGCGACATTACTAAATCTTTACAAGCTTCAAACAAGAAACATTGAAAGACGGCTGGCGATAACAAGCGATACTATGCGACACCATGCGATATTTCTCAGCCTACACAAGTATCGACGTACCATAAAAATCGACGCCAAGCGACTTTCAGTGGAGCAATAGAATCTTCACGGGACACAAAAACCAGTGGATTTGAAGGAGAACATTAAGCATTTGTAACCTTGACAAAACAGACACAGGGCGACAACAAGCGACACCTTATCAATACAAACGGCACAAAGCGACACAGAGCGGCAGTGCGAGACATTACGTTATGCAGTTAAAATTATTCACAAAACCAGGTGGCGCGACATTGAGGAACAATAAGCGATTGCGAGCGACAATACGCGACGTCGTGAACGGCAGTATAGCCTATAAGATGGGATCATACTTCCAGCGACTGACGACGGCGACAGTGCAGATCAGGCATATCGATTCTCGGTCGATACTGTTGGTAAACATTGTTTCGCGTCGCTGATCGCTGGAAGTATGATTCCGGTCAAACAGAAGATGAGAGTGACGTATTTGTCACCTATACAATCTCGAAAAAAAGAGATATAGGGCGCCAACAAGCGACAACTTAAGACAGAACGACATCGAGTGACAAGGCGCAACAATAAGTAGGGCTATAAAATCTTTGCGGAAGACAAGAATGAGCCTTGAGGAGCGGCATCGTGCGACACCAAGCGACAATAAACGACACTAAATAGAACATTACAGTGTTCAAAAAAAACGGTAGCGAGCAGTGAGAAGCGACATAAGGTGGAAAAAGATACTGTGCGACTATCAGCGACATAATCACAAATATGCAGCGTTCAGAAGGGAAAGTATGGACGATAGCTAGCAACAGTGAGGCCCTTATGATACTTCCCGCGACGAGCAATGCGACGCAATGTTTACCACCAATATCGACCAAAAATTGATATACCTGGTATGCACTGTCGCTGTCGCTGGTCGCGAGAAGTATGATCCCGGCGTAAGGGGGTTTTTAGAGTTCCACCGCGGCGCGGCGCGAAAAATGCCTCATATGCGAATCGACGAGCGGCGCGTTATCGATCGATGCCCACAGAAAACATCTCATCGCGCCGCGCTGCGATGGAACTCTAAAATAGGCCTAAGGCACAAATCGCGGCAATAAGCGACACCACGGGATATTAAAGGTTTTCGAAAAAGTGAACGACACTGATTGGCAGTAAGAATTAGCGACAACAGGCGACAGTACGCGACAATGAGAAGAGACTTGTGAAACTAACTAAAAGCATATCTAAAATTCTAGTTATACACCGGCGGGACGCTGCGGAAACAGCAAGACAACTATCACTTATATGCGCCCTGACTGCACTCAGGCATGCCAAAAGGAACAGAAGTCGCAGAAAAACGCGCCGGAAGGCCGCACAGAGCAGTTATGCACGCCGCGGCACAGTATACTGCATCCCTACGGGACCTGCCCAGTTGGAAATTTGCCAATTTCCACCAGCTGATTATTTTTCAGATTTAAAATTGTTAAAACATTACCAAAACGACATAACGAGCACTGTAATGACGAGAGGAATTGATTATTAGTGCTATTCTGCAAATAAAAAGTGTCAGAAGCGAAAAAAACCGATTTATAAAATTAAAAACGCCTGGAAATTTTTGTCCGCAGTATTGCGTCAAAGACGCCGAAGACGCAACATTGCAAAAGAATCCCAGATTCACGCAGCAAGCGGCGGCAATGTTATCGCGAGACGTTTTCATTCCGCTGGTGTATAACTAGGGCCTAAGCAACAGCGAGCGACATTGGGCGACAAAAGTGATTTCACTCCTAGGTAAGCTTGAGAGGTGGGATATTGACTACTCGAGAATATAGAGAACGATGGATAAGTGTCCGCCTTAGTGGCCACATACTGCGTATTCTGGCATATGTCATGTCAACCACATCTACTTCTCGTCGCAACCCCAATTTGGGTAATAAAAACGGCGAAAATCATTACCTCCAAGGTAAGCGTTCCATTCGCTATGAAGTGAATACATTTCTCTTGTACATATACCTCTCTATAGTCAGCAGATCAAAGAGATGAAGAGTATATACAAGTGTGACTTCTACTAGAAAAAGAATCCGGTTACTTAAGCAAGCAGGAGGCATTCCGGCTGACGGCAGGCGCTGAGAAGGCAGGCATGGGGAAAAATCGGCCGAACCCGGCGAAAGGACACGACAAACCTAATTTTCGGCTCAGCTGAGCAGAAATCTCAGAATATTCGCTGCTCAGATTTCATAACCGCTGATGAATATGTAGACGAGGAATGCGACAAAAACCGGGTGATATTCGATTTGTCACGAGAGTCAAAATTCAATTTCAAGCGTGTTACGAGCGATTTTGAGCATAGAACATGCGCAGCTAGAAATCCACCAATTATGTAAGCTGAGGTGCCCCAAACGATGGCATTTGAGGAGTTATTTCGAATAACTACATATAAAAGATAGGGAAAGTCAACACTTTCGGAATTGGATTCATCATACTTAACAGAAAAATCAATAAATCTTCCGACAAGCAAACAGTTACTGAAGCCCTAGCGACATCAGGCGACAGTTGACGACACTAACTAGTTAGGGTAGCGAGCATAGATAAAGGACCATGAAGAGGAGCCAGCGATACTTAGCGACACTAGGCGACAATACGCGACATTTGTTTAGCCTCAACTAGCGACACATAGCGACACCTGGCGACAACAGGCAGCATTAAATGGAGCCATAAAGCTTCTATGGGAGGAGCGGCGGGCGTCAACAGTCGATTGTGAAGTATGGAAAGTTACATTAAGCGACTAGGTAACAAAACGCGACACCACAGTTAATGACACTAGGCGACAACAGGTGACTTTAGGTTGAGCTATGCTGCCTTTATAGAAGAAGCAGCGAGTGACAACAGGCGACAGCAAAGAATCGCAAGCAACCATAAAGAGGAGCCAGCGACTTATGGCGACACCAGGCGACAATACACGACAAGGAATATGGTCGTTCAACATCAATAGAAGAGTCAGTAAGAGGCCATGTGGGATCAGTAGCGACACCAGGCGACAATAAACGGAGACATTGAGATTAGGCGGAAGAAGGAGCGGGCGACAGTAGGCGGCAATGAAGGCTAGAAGGTGGGGACAACCACGACGATAAAAACCTGCGACACTTGGCGACAACAAGCGGCAGTAGGCGACATTCGTAGGGGCTGTGAGACAGTAATATACGAACGGTAATAGGCCATGCCGTACAACTAGCTAGCGACATGTAACGACATCAGGCGACAACAGGCGACATTAGATTGCCGTATGCAGCCTTCATGGAAGAAGAAGCGGGCGAGAACAGATGAAGATGGGGGATAACAGGTCGAGCGAAACTCAATGATCATAAGGAGACGTCAGCGACACTTGGCGACATCAAGCGATAGTGTGCTACTCTAATTATTGCCGCTGAACCCTAACGGAAGAAACTGTAACAAACGATGTCGGAAAATTAGCGACACGAGGCTACACTGGGCGACAAAAGGTGAAAATAAATAGCGCCAGTTCCTATGGAGGGAGCAGCGAACGACAACAGTCGTAAGTAAAGGTTGGCGAGCGGCACTTAACACGACAATGAGGCGAAGCCAGCAACTTTAAGCAACATAAAGCGGCAAGACGCGACATCATTTGGCGCTGTTCATTATCAATCGAAGAATCAGTCGTGGGCCATATAGGAAAACCAGCGACACGTGGCGACAAACAGCGACAGCTGGAGACACTAGATTGGGTAATACAGGCAGCGAGCAACAACTGGCAACACCAATTATCAGCAAGCGAAATAAGGTGGCATCAACGGTTGGGAAGTTGCATAGGACGGCTATGGAGAAGAGCCAGCCATACTTGGCGACACCAAGCGACAACACGCGACATTGAGCTAGGTTGTTCATGATCAAGGGATGAAATAGAAATAAACCATATGAAACAATTAGCGACACGTGACGACACCAGGCGGCAAAGTGCGACAATGAATGTATGCGTACAGCCTCTCTGGAGAAAGCGGCGAGCGACAACAGGCGACAATGAGCGATAGGTGGTCAAGTAAAACCAAGCGATGATGAACAGAAGCCAGCGACAATCAGCGAAAAAAACTATACCACGCGATATCGATTGCGGCTGCCCAACAACGGCAGAAGAAGCAGTATTGAGCCATGTAGGACACCCAGCGACACCAGGCGACACCAGACGACACTAGGCGACACATAAATGGAGCCCTAAATCATTTGCAGAAGAAGCAGCGAGCGACAACAAGCGACAATGAACGACAGCAGGCCAAGCGGAATTAAACGATTATGAAGAGAAGCCAACGACACTCGGCGACACCAAGCGACAATAAGCGACATTGGGGCTATTTCAAGAAAAGAATCAATGTATGTATTGTAATGAGTAATTGAAATGGAAAAATTTTTCGGCTTCTTCAGTATCCGCTAAGAGCCAAGCTGAGAAGATTATTGAGCGGATTTCTGCGAACGGCCTGAGGGAGTGCTGACGTACTTGGCATAAGTGCATTTTGAAAAGTCGCTAATCGCTTCGAGAGCTGTTGCACTTTCATGGAGCCAGACGAGGCGAAGAAATGATTTATCACTTTCGAAGGTTCACCGACTAAAAAAAATAGATGTTTCTTAGCGCGCTTTCGGGTAAATGGCTTAGTCAGGACTTCATCCTGCGACTATACCCTATGCGGAAACATCAAAATCCCAAAAAGGAAGAATTATAAGAACTAGGAAGACACACGTAACTTGACAGCAGTCAAGTTTTTATGAGTTTTGCGTACAACTCAGCATCATTATGAGAACTTTAGAAAAAATATAAGAATAAGAAAATTTGAAACTTTGTCCTCCATGCAGAGAAAAACATCAATAATCCAACAAAATTACACATAAAATCAGCAACAACTATATAAAGAAAGCGTTCAGAACTCTAGAAAGAGCTGCTCCAACAACCTAGTAATTGCCCATAATCGATTCAGTGACGCAAAATGTGAAAAAGAGCTGGCCCGTGGAGCAAAGTGTTTAATGCAGTCGAGCTCTATGTAGCTCCAATGAATGGGCTCAACAGCGGGGCCATGTTTGGTGTTTTGCTGGCCTCCTGCATCGAAATTGATGACCGCGATCAAAAATCGCTCCATTGCTGATGGCCTTCTGGATTTCTGCTGCCTTGTGCGTCAGAAGGAGAAACATGTTATTGATTCTCTCTATTTATTCAAACAATAATTTGTTTATTCAATTATTGTTTTTTATTTGTTAAATCAAATATTCTTCTGCTCAAACATAATTATTTTTTCAATTTCTTCCAACCAGTGGGACAAAACACCTAGAGGGCTTAGAGGGAAAATGAGGTTAGGAGAAAATCCAAGGGCGCAACTGCAGGTGCGCCCCAATCCAATTCACTACGGTGCATGAAAGTTTGAGAATTCAACAGGCAAAGTCTGGGAAGGACATTTTGGGCCCAATCTCTGCATATATTCATACTCCTCAACGCCAGCGCGGCACGCGCGTGACGTGCGTACGTAGTCTTGGAGTATGAATAGTTTCTACTACAGTCACGCGCGTCACGCGCCTGCTAAGACTATGAATACTCCAGCAGCGACGCGGAGCGGACTAAAAGGGCCTTAACTTTTCTACACAAGCAAATTCTGTACATGCGTTTATCCTCACGATAACGAAGGGTAGCAATAGAATTTATTATCGTGGAACAGAATGAACCTGATGGCGGATTAATAGTCAAAGTGCTGAAAAAGGCATTACGGCCATCGCCGCCATGGCGTAGCGGGCGTCACGCGGGCGTAGAGTAGTTTGAATGGCGCCTAAGACTCCCGAAGGTCGGTAGATATGCACATAGTTGTTCGTCATGATCTACTCAGGCGACTCTGAGCCCCGAGCCGCCTGACAGTTTGGCTCGTGTTTCCTTAATCTTCGGGCCACTGCTGTTGTTGTCCGGGCCACTGTTGTTGCTGTCCGGGCTCCTCCAGTTCGCCCGGACGGCAACAGCAGTGGCTCGGATAGCAACAGCAGTGTTCCGGAAAATGGGGAAACACGAGCCGAACTGTCAGGCGGCTCGGGGCGGCGAATCGCCTGAGTATCATTAACTTTGTGCTAGTTTCTACAGATCTGATTATTGTGAGTTGGGCCACGATCCCCCCCCCTCCCCATTGAACCTATTGAACCACCCATACTGCACTTCCCCACCGGCCACTAGCTGGGAGTCAAATCTACTCGGGCCCATCGCGTGCGTGTGCGCGCGTATGCTGCATGAAAAAACCATGCGTATACTTTATCATCAAACTATCTCGCTGTCTCTCCTTTTGCTCCGCTCGCCCACGCGAAAGAATAGAGTGAATTTCATTCCAAAACAGAGGGTATCCGATTGTTTGTGGTGGGAACGATTAAGGTGGGAACCTGTCCGAATGCCTAATGCACCCAGAAATCGATTTTTCAAAATCTCATTACGTGTGAAAAAGATGGTGGCATCTCTGCATTTTACAAAACCCTAAGTGAACGAAATTACGATCGGCGAAAATCGCCTAAACTTTTGCGGCACAAATCTGGTGGACGAGTTGCCTCGGCTCCGTATTTCTCGTGAATCGCAATCGTTCAACTCGAGCGTGGAAAATTGAGAAAAGAGACTGAAAAAGAAGTGAATTTCAGAATTGCATACCGCATCAAGCCTGCAGTGAGCTCAAAAACTCGGTTTGCGATTTCCTCTTGCGACTCGCTTGTAAGAACAGATCGGAACCCAGCTCACGGCAGAGGATTTACAGACTGTAGAAACGCCAAATACCCACAGTTCTTGCGTGCGCGGGCGTGAAGGTTAGAGACAGCGTAAGAGCGTCTGGCAGACGGAGAGAGCAGCATCGCGCGCACACGCAACGCATTAAGTGATGAGAGCGCTAATTTTTTACTGAGTATACTGTGCTTGTCTGGGTCAAATTCCGGTCCGCAAATGCGTCTCGACACGCTTTGCGGCCGCACGCGATCGAGCCAATCGAGTTTCCACCTCCGGAGCCGACTCGATATGACTTTTTTATGCAGTTTTCTTCGATTTTGTTTAGTTCCAGTTTCTAAAACCCACCTAGAGTCATCAGATCGGCAGCTGCGGCGTTGGAAACTCTTCCGACTCAAAAGCGCGCGGCCGCAAAGCGTGTCGAGACGCAATTGCGGACCGGAATTTGACCCAGATAAGCACAGTACGTGTCTTTCGGATGAGAATCTAAAATTTCATGTCAGAGGGTTAAAAAAGGTTAAAGTCGTTCAGTGGGGCGTGGTTCTATTGTGTCTTCTGTATTTCGCTCATATTGAGGCCATCGCTTATATTTAAATTTGAATATTGCACGAAAATCATTTTGAAAATAAATCCACAACACGTAATTCAAATTTTTTTGGTCGATTGTGTTTAGAATCATGATTTCTTGACAACACAATACATTTTCACAAGTCGAATATCCGAATAAATCGAAAGATCGAAAAAAATCGTTAACGTTTTTGAAAAGGTCAACTTCATACACAAAATTCGAGATTTTCAATTCAGTGGAAAGTCGCTTTTTCCAGACAAGACCACAAGCGCGATTCTTCGCAAACATGTGAGATACAGGGGGACGCCACGCCCTTTTGGTTAAGTTTTCAACGTTATATGAATTTCAATCATATTATTAATATTCCAGTTCTTTCCTATCCGCTCAATTAATTTAGCTTTGCTGCCGCTTGATGGGTGCAAAATTTTAAGACATACATTCCAAACTACGAGATAACTCGCCCACATCACCACAATTATCCTCTGTTTCCGTGTGTGATTTATTTCCGTTCGTCGCGTGCGTCTGCGTGCGTACGCTGCGTCTCCTTCTCCCCACAATTTCTCTCTGTCTCTACCCTCGCTTAGCACAAGCACGCGAGGGAACAGAGTAAATCTGGCTCGTAACCAGTTGATACCTTCACATATCAAATCTAAGACTTCTCCCTGATTGTGAAGTAAAAGTTTTACTTTACAACAACCGCCAAGTTGAAGGTAGCGATTCCTTCAAAAGAACGAGATACACTGGAAACTGGAAGCCACGCCCATTTGTACAGGTTTTGAGCTCATTAATTGTGCTTTCTCTAGGTTCATGTTAATCGAAAGTTCTGATCTACTCTACTTCCGCTCACTAGTTGCGAATGAAGAGGCAGCCCTGAGATAACTCGTCCACCACACTTTGACCGCTTAAACGTCGGC
Source organism: Aplectana chamaeleonis (assembly GCA_029168955.1). Classification (NCBI taxonomy): domain Eukaryota; kingdom Metazoa; phylum Nematoda; class Chromadorea; order Rhabditida; family Cosmocercidae; genus Aplectana; species Aplectana chamaeleonis. The sequence goes on along the minus strand of JAPDOI010000002.1, from coordinate 5,953,436 downwards.
GATATTCAAGGGTTCATACTGTGCTTCTTTGGGCCTAATTTCGGTCCGCAACTGCGTTTCGACACGCTTTGCGGTCGCGCGCTTTCGAGTCGGAAGAGTTTCCAGCGCCGCAGCCGCTGATCTGTTGACTCTAGGTGGGTTTTGGAAACTGGAAACTAAACAAAATTCAATTCAGAGAAAACTGTATAAAAAAGCCACATCGAGTCGGCTCTGGCGCCGGAAACTCAACTGACTCGAGCGCGTGCGGCCGCAAAGCGTGTCGAGACGCAATTGCGGACTGGAATTCGGCCCAGAGAAGCACGGTACCTGCATCTGAGGGGGGGGGTCGCATAAAAACAGAGATGCCTTTAAGGTGAACAGAGATGGGCCGGTAGACGGAAAAACTGCTTCTGGATGTAAATACTTCGAAGCGAGAATAGAACCGTGGGCATGAGTTAGGAGATTTTCAACCATTTGCAATGTATATTCTGTTTATCTTGAATTGCACAAAACACGGTCCGCCAATAGTCCTCTAATTGGCCCGCTAGTACCGTAGTGTACGTCCACGACGCGTTCTCGGCAGACCCGGTAGGCAGGGTGGGTGGCCGAGTGACGGCATTGACGAATCGATTGCTCTGCACACCGGGTGCACGCCCGGGTCTGCCGAGAACGCGTCGTGGACGTACACTACGGTACTAGCGGGCCAATTAGAGGACCATTGGCGGACCGTGTTTTGTGCAATTCAAGATAAACAGAGTATATGTAGACCCCTACGCGGTTTAGCACACGCTAGACACCACGTCTGAAATGTTTCAAATCAGCAACCACAGGCAGCGCGGAGACCAAAGACTACACCCTTTTGGACGAGTTCTCTAACTCGATATTGGCAATACGAGAGATGTGCTCCATCCGGAATCTTAGGCGTTTCCTGCTCTCACAGTCTTGCTTCCATATATCCTACTCCAATTTACAGAGAACAGGCTTGAGAAAACTCGTCCACGAGACCTTTTCCGCTCAACCTATTTGGTGTGCCATAGATCTGTTTGATTCAGTCATTCTTTCGAATAGGCTAAAAGTCCCAATTCCTGTAAAAAAAGATTTTCAGGATTCATGCCTGAATCAGTGCGATTGATTTCGGAGTTGAAATGGTTTCGATCTAAAATATGATTTAGTGAATGATCCCCCGCTATACCAGGGCACGGTTTTCGCAAGCCATGCGCAGTTTTCCTCATGATACGGTCCTTATACTATTGATCCTTTTTGTGGTTGCCGTGAAGAAAATATACATGTAAGATTCATTTTAAATCGAAAATAGGGGGAAATTGGCCCAATTCCTCTCCAAAAAATGCTATTCCAACCACGGAAATCGTCTCGAAATTTTTCAAAAATTTGCAACAACAGCACAAAAGGAAAAGAAACAACGAGAAGACCACCAAAATCTTTAACATCAGCAGACAAAGAGTTCGTCTCAGGAATAAAAAAGGGGCAATTTGTCCAAAATGAGGAAGAGGCGACGACGAATTATGCGGAAGTTGTGTTTTGGAATCGATTCAACAACGCTAGAGCAGTGACGACGGCGAGACGACGGGATTGGGCTGGGACCACGCAACCACCAATCACTATTAAAAATGTCCCCTACGGCGAATTGAGCAGGTCCATGTGTTCTGACGAGGTATTTAGGTCCTAACCCTAACTGAGAGTAATCTGCCTTCGGAAGAAAATTGTGCCTTCTGTGAGATTTGAATGCTTCTGTTTTGAACTACAAATTTAGCGGCAAGGTTTAAAGGCGTTAAATGTATCTGTAAAAATGAATTTTATTGTTAGTATCTCTTGGACATCCATAGTAAAACTGCCCAGTATCCAGCCCCGAGCTGCTGGTTTCAAGAGGTGATAAGCTCAAACCGGTCGTTTTCTGCACCTAGTGAACCTTCCAATACGCACAGCAATTTTTCGAAAATCCGGAAACGGACCTCTAATCGTGTTCAGCGCCCAAAATGATCCCCTGGGGCGGCATGCATGAACGCTGCGAAGGAGGTCAGGGAGCCGCTCCACGTCCTCCGTGCGAAGCGTCGAGCCAGAGACGACCCGAAACATATATCGTCTCCTTTGTGTAAGGACGCAACCTCACCACGTACGGTGAGCTCCCCGCCTAACTGTTTTAGTTTTAAATTTTGATTGTGTTTAACTTCGGTCTTTTTTTGATTTCTTCTTCATAATTAAATGTTTTTTGGATCATTTTCCTGTTCGGCTCTAAAGTTTCACAGAAACGAAGCCGTTCTAGATAAAGACCAAACCAAGAAACAGCTGTTAGGCGTGGGGTTTGCTGTGGGTAGTGAGGTTGCGTCCCAACGTTAAGCGGACGGCATGTTTTTTGGGTCACCTCTGGCTCGACGCTTCGCACGGAGGACGCAGAGCGGCTCCCTGATCTCCTTCGCAGCGTTCATGCATGCCGCCCCTGTACAAAGTTTTAACGAAAACACATTTGTTGATTTCACAAGGGTATGCTTGACCGTCAAATCGTATTTTGAGTCATTTACCTACATTTCCCAGCTTTTTCACCGCCTCAGGTCATTCTGAGCCAAACTATTCTCACAAAACCCCATCAGGCAATTTTTTAGGAGGTTCAGAAAATTTTTTTGCGATTTGGCCCAAAAAAATTTCCTAGGCTTATTCGGGGTCCTGAACGCGTCGCATCGCGGAACATCTTCTATTTCTTGGAAAAATTAATTTTTTGAATGCATTATTTGTTTCACTTTAAGACATTCGAAAGAATTCACTCGTTTTAATCATCTATATTATTTTTTCCCTGCATTATTAAGGTCAGTGCTTCTCATGAAAAACTTGCCAATATTTATTTGTAATGGTTAGGCGTCCATGGGCGGTGCTAAACTCGTTTTTATGGTGGATTTTTGTGCTGTGTTCGTTATTTTTGTCTGTTTTTCTAATCCTATCAGTTTGTGAACTGCCGTACCAATTATAAATCTCAGAATGCACGACAGAAGCCAAGAGGCTTCTGATTACAAAAAGGAAAGAAAACAAAAATCCTTATCGAAGACAACCAAATCCACGGCCAACAAACCCTCACAAATAATTTTTTACAATATTTTTCATACATTGATGAATACAACAGATAAGCACAGCTGCAGTTAGCGGTGTTCACTTGCTGTGCTCATTTACGCTGACTAGGCGTAGATTAGAATGTGTACGTAAAAAAGTGTGATCGCCAACTTTCGCGATTGGGCATTCACACTTCCAAAACCTGCGATTTCCACGGCGACGCGAAGGTCGCGTTGCCGTGCTCACGATCGCGTCGCACAGCGATCGAACTCTGAAAGAGGCCTAACCCACATTAATATTTCGAAAATCGATAAGTATTCTTTAAATCCATGTTCAGCACCCCTCAAAAAACTTCACAGAGCAGTTTTAAGACAAATCTGAGACATTTACAAAACTACGGTATAGCCACAGTAACCTACCGTAATCTATCGAAAGTCGATGAACGGACTCCAGATTGGAGTTGACAACTGCAAATGAGCTTTACAGGGAAGCTCCAAGGCAATTCTGTCATTGCGTTTCGGAAATCATTAGAAAAATCGCATTTTGTCCTGAAAATTTTCCAGGTGAGAGTCTTCGTGCCGAACTTGTCGAAATTCCCCGACCCCAATTTCGTGTTGAAGACCACGACTAACCCCGAGAATTATGTTTTGAACCAGATCCTAATCAAATTTCTTTAAAGGCAGCATACACGCTCGTAAACGTGGTTGGGATAACGATGTGCATCGAATCGTATGCCTTGCAACATAATGCCTACGCATTTCGAAGTGTCAAAAATGACCCACAACGCCGTTACATGAGTTAGAAGTTGGCCCCGCCCTGTATTTTCACGCCCATCTGTATTTGCCCTTTTCCTCCAACGCAGGGTTGTTGAGCCATCTTCGCCGTCATTGACGTGTGTGGTTCACTTGTTAGGCAATCTACCAACAGTACCAACGGTGAATACGACCCAGCAACCTTGCGTTGCAGGAAAAGGGCAAATACAGGAGGCGTGACAATACAGGGCGGGGTCAACTTCTAACTCGTGTAGCGGCATTGTGGGTCGTTTTTGACACTTCAAAATGCGTAGACGTTGTACTCTGGGCCATACCATTCTAATTCCGTAATTATCTCAATCACGTTTACGAACGTGTATGCTGCCTTTAACAAACCGAAAATTTCCTGGTGGTGTACCGCCGACATAAGGCTATTTCTAAGATGTTGAAAAAAATTGTTCTATATTTGGCTCAAAACATTTTTTAGTTTTTTTTGGGATTCTGAACAGGAATCTGATGTCCGCCTTCCGACATTTTGGAGCTTGCTGTAGATGGGAATAGATTTTATGCTATTTAGCTGGCGCAGCTTACCTTGGAATTGCGAACATCGATGGATGGGCCCCGAATCCGTGTTAAGCTCTCTAAATAACCCTCAAAGAGAAGTTTTGAACCAAATCTGGGACTTTGACTGAAAACAACTGCAGGCCAACCGTAATCTGCCATAATCTAAAAATTGCCTGATGGGTGTACCCCTGTCCGGAAACGCTTTTTTTCAAAAAAAGTTTTCACACGATGCAACTGCTGCTTCTCAACACTTTAGTTAATGAGTATTGAAATTTTACAAATAAAACGAGCGTGCCATGGATTCGAACCCGTGACCTAATTTCTCGCTGCAGCGCCCACTGTCACTGCGCCAACGCGACATCAAGCTGGTACCTGAGGGTGCGCCGTTTCGTTCATCATAAAAACATGCAGCATGATGTGGTTTCCGGTGTAGAGAACACATTGATGTATCTCTCCTGATTATGCTAAAAAACATGTATGTAGGAGTAATCTGGGGTGCTGAGCACGAATCTGGGGCTTGCTTGCCTAAATTGTAAGGTTTACTGTAGGCTGTGCGGTGTGTACATGTCATTAAGGAGGCAAAACCTACCTCATTATCCCGATAATCGACAAATGGTCATCGAATTCGTATTCAGCACCCCAAATAACCTCCAGATAGAAACTTTGAGAGAAATCTGAGACTTTGACCAAACTACCGTATACCCACCGTAATCTACCGTAAGCTGTCAATAATCGATAAACCGAGATCAGATTCGTGTTCAGCACTGCAAATAACCCCCAGAGAAATAGTTTAAGCATAATCTATAGTAGCACTCCGGAAATCGACAAAAGTCGCCATTTGCCATCAAATTCTCCCCCTATGGGAATCTGTGAAAGAATACAGTCGAAAACTTCGGAAAATCGATAAAATGAACCTCAGATTCGTGATCAGCACCACAAATAAACCCCCAGAGCGATTTTCAGTCAAATCTGGAATATTTTTCTAAAACGCTCCGAGAGCCCTCTACAGGCCATAAAACGGCCAATGTCTCACCGTCAACTGCGTACCACGCGCTGCGCTACCGCACGCGCGTGGTACGCAGTCAACGGTGAGACATTGGCCGTTTTATGGCCTGTAATTGGTATAAAGAAACGCCCAATCGAAAATCCGTTCAAGTCCAAAACGCTGTTAGTCTGCGCAAAGTTTGGAAAATGTTCCTTTACCCAAAATTTGCTTAGGAGGTAGTTTTGGGCGCTGAACACGATTATGAGAGCCGTTTCCGAATTTTCGTAAAAAATAATGCGCTTTTGGAGGGTACAATAGGTACGAAAATCAGAGAAAAAATGTCTATAACTTTTTTCAGAGTGGGTCTAGGCAGCAGCGATGGGCATATTCGGACTTTTCGTCCAAAAATGATTCTAAAAAAAGTAGATTTCATATGGATTGGTCACTATGACTAATTGTGGTTCCCCTGTTAGAAGGTGCCGAAGATTCACGGGTTGCCCTTTACCCTGCGCCTGCGAGTGAAGCGTCAAAAACGCTCATAGCTCCGTTTAGAGGTATGTTCCGCAGCTGTAACGTGAAAATTCGAATTTTACGTCAAAAACTGGTCTTGCAAACGTAAATCTCATTGAAAATGGCTACGTCATACCCTATCATACCCTACGAGTTTTTCAAAGATTTCTTACTGATGAGGAAGTGCAACCGCAAAGCAATTCAATGGTAATGACAGCCAAGAAAAAGGGGTCTGGGCGCAGCAAAAAAAAATTGGCTTGGTTAAGTGTTTTGGCTGCTCCGCCTCATACTGGGTTCAGCACACATACACACACACACATATGAACATACGGGTATTGGTGCGGGGGGGGGCAGGGGGTGCTTCTCTCCAAAGCAATTGGCATAGGCATAATTGCCGCGCAAGCATGCCACACGTCAATAACGAGAAGAGCGGGAGGAGAGAGGATTCGTGAATAGTGGCCACCACACACACTTTTATGTCGTCGAACATGGCGGAAAAACACCCGCTTCTCGAATTTCAGCAGCGGAAATTCTGGAGAACTCTAGTCGAATGCGCGGTAGACGCGCGAAGATAGGAGCAAAACTATGTACATTCTTCCAGTAAGACCCCCCATAGACATGCATATAGTTCACCAACACAAAAATTCAGTTGAAGTTCGGAGAATGAGACCTACAAGGGAAAAGCTTATGGCTGTAAACGCATCTACTAAAACGAATTGTACTGTTAGCATCTCTTGGGCCTCCGCAGCAAGCTTCGCAGTATCCCGCCCCCAGCTGCTAGTTCCAAGGTGTTACAGGCTATAAGACGGAGAAATTCACGTGGTTCCTACGCGTGCTGGTGCGGAGCGGAGGTTAGAGACAGTGAGAGAGCGTAGGTCACAAGGAGGCCGAGGCGTCGCGCGCGCCGCTCGCGCTTCGAATGATGTGAATTACGACGTTTTATAGAGGGTATAAGCGTCTTTCAAGATTAGCAGAAAGCTAAGAGAACCCCATCAGGCATTTTTAAAGTGTTTTAGGAAGAATTTTTGAATTTGGCTCAAAACTTGTTCGGGTGTTGAAAACGAATATGATGTTCGTTTGCCGAAATTCTTAGCTTTACTGTAGGTAAGGGTATATACTATGCCATTTAGGGTGCAAAACCTACCCTAGTATTGCGCAAATCGGCGAATATAAACCCAGCGTGGAAATTTTGAGTCAAATATGAGACTTTGGCCAAACTACCACCGCAATCCCATAGTGAACTAACGTAAGGTGCAGAAAAATCGATAAACGGACATCATATTCCTATTATCCACTTAGAATAACCTCTAGGGAAGCATTATGAGTCATATCTATCGTAGCATTCCTAAAATCATCCTAAGTCGCGTTTCGCCCTCAAGGTTTCCTCCGATGGGAACCTTCAAACAAATTAAGCCTATACCGCCGAAAAATCGACAATTAAACCTCAGTTTGTGATCAGCAACAAAACGAGTTCCCTCGGGGAAGTTTTGAGTCAAAACTGAAAAATATTTTTTGAGTCGGTCTGAACACGACTATGAAGTCCGTTGCCAGATTTTTGAAGGATCCATTGGTAGGCATTGGGTACGAAAATCAGGAAAAAGTGTCTATAACTTCTTTCAGAGTGGTTCTATGCAGCTGAGAAGAACATATTCAGATTCAACGTTCGAAAACGGTTCTAGAAAAGCCTATTTGATTTGGAATGGCCTTGCCGACTAATATGTAGTAGTTTCCTTGTAAAACGAAGAAAGAAAAAAGACAAAGAAATTCGATGACCATAATGAACACAGAGAATCAAAGATGGGTAAATGAATATACGAACGAAGAGACGATGGCTATTGATCGGATGATTTTACGTTCGATCGCTGAGCACGGCTTCCTACTTGATAGACACTGACGATATCGCCTTTGCACTGTTTTATAAGTTTCGACTTGGTCGTGCATAGGCGACCTCTTAACTGCCCCCCCCCGTCCCCCCACCTCCAATCCTTACCGCAACCCGTAGAAGCATTCTTCCCACACATTTTACACGGAACGCAGGTAATTGAGCTGTTTCTTGAACGTTTTAACAGTGCGACCTCTTGCGTCTGCAGTCTGAGCCCCCAACCTGTGCACCCACCAGGGATGAGCGGGACAGAAATGTGAAATTTCGGAAATCGGTTTCCGGGTTTCGGAACAGAACTTTTTTTCTCGGGTTTTGAAAATCGGGCGTGAAACGCCTGAAAATGCGCTGAAATGTGATTTTCGGAACGCGAAACGCGGAAAAATTTAGAAACCATCTACTGTTCTTCCTCCCTGAGGGCCCGATATCTTTGCACTCCGCTGCGTTTTTTGCGGTTTTCCGAATGCGGAATGCGAAATGCCAAAAATGCGCGAAACTGCAAGTTTCGGAACGCGAAACGCGGAACTCCGCTCATCCCTGGCACCCACTTTTCCCACACTCCTCCCTATCATGCAACCAATGCGCCCACGGAGGACCCGACCGAATTTCGCACCAAGTGGAATATTCTTGCGCTCTGTTGCATTTCACTCTGGAGAGACTTCTTACGTTAATATTGTTCATGATTCTATAAAACACTCTAATTGTTCCTGAGTAAACGGCCCCTCTATTTAAGCCTTACTTGATTTCACCATTAATAAGAAACCGTATCTCATATGAATTCTGTAATTGCAGATTGGAAACACCTTCACTGCGAAATTGGAGAATCGTGGCATGACTGGCTGAAAGAGTGCATGTGAGAGCAGCTGGATCTAGTTTTAATAAACTGTGGGAGCGTTTATGATCTTGTCTACCCTGGAAAAGTACATAAACTTGAGTGTAGGGCTGACAATGTGTTTCCAAGTGATTGATGCCAATAAGAACCCCTTTGGGACATTGGTGACAGCTCCATTGAAATGACACGATTCAACCGTTCCCCTCCAATTTCAGAATTGCTGCTTTGATGTCTTCCTATGATTTGAGTTCCTGATAGGGATCAAGATACAACATTTCATTCCTTAATGATAAGCTGTTTCGGCTGAGAGACCTTGTTGAGTTGCCGGCCATATGCTTGAACTCGAAAAGCAAGTGTTCCCCATAGGTTCGCAATGATATTCAGGTCTGGACTTTGTGGTGGCCTGTTCAGAAAGGTTACAACATTCTCCTGGGACCAGCTCCTGGTGGGAGCACTAACATGGAGGGAGGCAATGTCATGTTGAAAAACAAGTCTGCTCCTCTGTCTACGTCTGAAGAAAGAGGCAAGTCGATGACGCAAGATTTTTTAGTCTGCCAAAAGCTTACCGAGTTATTGACGCAGATGCATCCCAGCTATTTTGATTCATGGACTGTAATTCCGCACACCTGGGGTCTGATGGTGTTGAGAACCGGATAATGCTTGAGTCGTCGTGAACGAAGGCGAGGAAATTCAAACTCGGCACATATGATGTTCATTGCCTTCAACGTGACGCCCATACTGAGAACCCTCCATGAAGGGAGAGAACCAAACGGTGAGGGGGGATTGGTGGGGTCACAGTTGCATACCCTGTCCTCTTTCCGAGTAATCATGGAATCCACGTATGCAGGGGGTGGGAAGGGGAAGATTTCACTGACACCTAACGACTTCGCATGAGATGAAGCACAAATAAGGGGATACTACATGATAATCTGAGCAGGTATACAAATACACTGTAAGACATCCAGCACACAAGAAACGGTTCAAAACAGCTTCATTTTTCGGATGGTTATTGGACACCATAAGCAAGATTAGGAATGCGACAATGGTAGCAGAGGAGGTGAGCATCATTCAAGATTATTACAAGAACAGTGCACTGAATAAAGAAGCTCAAAAACTATTCTCAGTAGGAGTCCTTTAAGTTCAACCATATACGGCGTTTTCTGCAGTTGTAGGCCCAATGTCATCGTCTTACATGGACTTCAGCACCGCAAGTTATACCATGCTTCAATATCAATTCAGTTGAACCATTGAATCTGACGCCAAGACCATTCCATACTGCTTGAACAGGAGCTACGCATCGACGGCGCTAACGTCGGATAAGGCGGCAGCATGTACCAGTAGTAATTGATCGATATGATGCGGTGAAAGATGTGGCCTGCCTCTGCGTCTCTGCCCTTCCGGAGCCCTCTACTGTTCCACCGCATCTCAAAAATTCCGCGCGCTGAGGCGTCTCAGCTGAAGCCGAGCTTTCCGGAAATATCATAGGCTATCGAAGAGGGTAAGATACTATAGTTCGAATATATATACTGTGGGGGTGTCTATACAAGTCTGTTGGTAACTGCTCGTTGGTGTCCCTACTTCTACTGAACCCAGCAGACGTTTGAGTGTACACAGGGGAACGTTCGAGCGATATAGCGTGCACAACTATAGCGCGAAAGTATCCAACACATTGCATAAAGGTTTCGCCGTCCGGCACACTAAGGCCTCTGGTCCATAACACCTTAGGATCTGTACCTAGGGAGTTCATGGAGTCTTTGGCCACAAGCCACATTTTCATGTATACTGTAAGGATTGCAGATGTAGTGTCAACTAAAAAAACTGGAGCGTACTAAAGAGTTTCTAGCAAAGTTCGGACACAACGAACTAAAGTGAGGATGAACGTGTGTTATTTATATTGTGTTAGTACGAGAAGAATCTCAGGAATAGTTTTATACAGTTAGGCTTGAAATTACAAACAGAGCAGAAGACAGCCAACGCAGTTAGCCAAATGCGTTTAACACATTTTCACCATGTATTAACTTGCTAATGGCGATTTGTTAATGACGCAACTTTTTTATAGTGCTACAAACTCAACACTCTCCTATATATAACCAAAATTTTGGTGCAAAAGAAAACTGGCCGATTCAGCAGACCAGATTGTCCTACTACTACGATCCTGTTTTTGAAGTTTGCAAATGACCACATGCATACAAGAAGGATCTCTCGAATTCCCAGCGGCGTAGAATGCATCATTTCCGTCCACTTTCACGGAAGCTCCTCCTCTTCCTTCTCCTCGTCCTGATGTTTAGGCTTGCATCAGATAAATGTTCGCTTCCCTCAAGTCATCCACCAGAGATCATCAGCTGCAGCAATGAAACTTCAAGTTGAACAAAACGCCTCAGGGCTGGCATTCAGACAACAAGGCATCCTTCCTAGGACTGGGATGTTTACGTGTTAGTTGAGCATCCCTCTCTGCACATACATAAAACTCGTACGGTTAGTTGGAGGGAACATTTCCGAGTATATATTTTAAAATGACTGACTGCCTCAGATTTGACTAAATATTTATCCAGGTGTTTTATTTGATTTTTGCCGGAAAATATGGATCTAAGGCATTATCAAATTCTCTCGATCCTCACTGTCCTACGTGCAATTTCTGCATTGTGGTCCAAGTGTCACTAAAGGTATGGTTTGAAGGGACTGGCCCATATACACGCGTTTTGGGCTGCACCCCATTCCATGTCTCCTTTCAACTATCCTCCAGGATCTTGGTCATCTGAAAATGATAACAGTAACTTAAAGACATTATCGGATTTCCACTACCCTCAATAACCATCGCGTGATATCTAATTTCTGGCCCAAACTTTTGAGAGGGCATTGTTCAATCTTTCCACCAACTCACCTTCAGTTGAGGAGATGGCGTGGGAAAAGAAACTAATTAGGGTCCGATAAGAGGCCTGAATAGAGTCAGACCCCTCCTTCAGCAGCTGGGTTTGATTTCTTCCAGAAACTTGGTGGCCTGGGAATGATTATTGTGAATCTGAGACATTATCGAATTACCACTATCCTCATGAGCTGATATGCTATATTGAATTTTCATACAAAATCGCTCAGAGGGTATATTTCGAAGGGGTCATACCTCATACCTATGAACCTTTCTCCAAGTTTAGTCGAGCGAATGGACCAAACGCGATCATTGGCGGCGGCCGTGGGGCACCAACGGTCAGCAAGGTTTCGATCGCGAGCAACGATCTACCGCCGCAGCCTCGTCCATTGACTTTTCGTATATAAATCATGTGGATGTGGGAACGACTCAGAAAAACGTTTTAGAACTCACCTAAAATTTTGCTATGGGGATTGTCTGGGGGTGCTCATCACGGATTTGAGGTCCATTTGTCACAGTTCGAGAAGTTTTGCTTAAAGGCAGTGTCCACGATAACTTTCACCCTCGGTTTTTGGCCGGAAATGGAAAGTTCAGGGTCTTATTGGAGCACTGGAGTCAAAGTCCGCTCGCGCTAGCCCTTCCGCTCGCGGTCGAGTTTTCCGAGGAACAGTTTGGTCCGATTCTACGTTAGCATTGAAGCGCGAGCGCGGCTGAGTTTTAGCATTGGGGCGCATTTGCGCACGCTGTCTACTTCAGGCCCATGCCCGCGCTACTCATCCACCGTTTAAATATGGCTTTCAAGAAGAAGAGCCGATTTTGGATGTTTCGCAGCATTTTTCTTGATTCTTTCTTCACTGAAGAAACAGTCGGACTCTAAACCTTCGTTTTCTGGTGGAAAATCGAAAACGATTTTTATCGTGGACACTGCCTTTAATTTGCTCCAAGGCTTCTTCTCACTGGGGGAAAACGTTGGTGGCAGAATGAGACTGGTCACGATTTCTTCAATGCTACGGGATATTCGGCTCAAAACTGATTTATGAGGGTGATTTAGAACGCTTAACGCGAACGCTTGCGCCCAATTATCGATTTTCGGTAGATTACGGTAGGTTACGATAGGCATACGGTAGCTTGGTTGAAACCTCGAATTTGGCGAAAAACTGCGTTAACACTTTGGAGACCGCGCGTTCCACGGCCAATCACTTCAATGAGTTTTTAAATTGATTTTTTGTAGTAATTGCTTACATCAAAAGGAGATACATGGCGTTCAATATCTGCATACCCTCTATAAAACGTCGTAATTCACATCATTCGAGGCGCGAGCGGCGCGCGCGACGCCTGGTCCTCCGTCTGCCCTCCGCTCTCTCACTGTCTCTAACCTCCGCTCCGCACCAGTACGCGTAGGAACCATGTGAATTTCGCCGTTTTATAGCCTGTACCAGTTATGGAAGTTGTATTAAGCACAGATATAAAAGCAATAATTAGAAGGAATCCGTTTTTCTTGAAGTAAGACAAAAAAATCGATTTTTCAGCGTGTGTGCGCAGTGTGGACACGCGGTCCATTAAGTGTTAAAGGCAGAGTTCACGATAAGAATCGTTTCTCTGCTTTCACGCCTATCTTGAAGACGGCCACATGCTGATTCCAATGATGTTTTTGGAATCGTACAAGACCTTCTAGGAACGAAGTTATGGTCCCTCGAAAGTTGAGCTAGAGAAGCATGGTGGACGAGTTGTCCGAGGCTTGTAACTTCCGTCTTTTGCAGATGATGTATGCGAGCTGACCTGAGTAAAGAGAAAAGTTGAGAATGAAGGGAAGAACGGGGCTATTGATCGGAAACCATCGCTCATCTCACAATCTCGAGCATTCATTTGTTCACGTCGGTGGGCGTGGAAAGTGCATCTGGGGTGTGACGAGCTGACAGGTGTCCAACATTGGGGCCGTATAGGGAACCGTTGCGAGCTCATTTTTCTTAGTTTTTTCAACGTTAGAGTTGCGCTAGGCCCCGCAGCCGCCGATCTCCACCAAAAAATCAGACATGGTTTTTATCGTGGACACTGCCTTTAAGCGGGCAATTTTGTGTGCTGAGCGCGAATTTGAGGTCCATTTGTCGTTTCCCGTATTACTCAGGTAAACTACGCCCCCTAAATGACATTTTACCAGGCCTAACCTTTAGTAACTCTCAAAATGTAGACGAAAGGAGCCCATACTCGTGTTTGGCACCCTGAATAACCCACAAATGGGAGTTTTCAGCCAAATGTGAAACAATTTTTGCAAACACACCAAAAATTGACTGATGGGTGGTTGGTAGTAGAGTGTTGGAACGAATAATTTTTTTTGAATATTCGAATAAACGAATAATTCAAATATTTCACTTCTTCGAATATTCGATTATTCGAATAAACGAATATTTCACTTCTTTGAATATTCGATTATTCGAATAACCCGAATAATCCACTTCTTTGAATATTCGAATATTCGAATTATTCGAATATTCGAATATTATTCGAATAAACGAATATTTGGGGAACACTATTGCGTACTATCCCATCCAATCCACTCGGGCAAACTGGGGCATCGACAACAGGTTGAGAAGTTGTCATCTCATAAACTGCACCCTCTTGACAAGTCAAATCGCTAGCATTGTAAGCCTGACAACTGCCCGTTGCCCAGCGACGTCCGCCTGTTGTCGGTCTGTTGACATTTTGACCTGTCACGTTTAGCGGCCTATTTAGCAGCGGTTCACATCCAGCAAGACTTTTATGTGGGGAACTGTTAGGAACTACTTTGCACCGACACGCGTCGCGGTCGACACACCGACACGCAGCGTAGTCGGTAGACCCACGCGTCGCGGCTGGGTCGCCCAACCTCCACTGAGGCCGCCACCGGATGGGCAGGGCTTCCAGATGCTGGGCGGGGCCAATGTACTGCATACTTGGGTAATTGAACCGGCTGCACTCTCATCACCTAAAGGCAGTGTTCACGATAAAAAATGTGTTTCAGTTTCCACTAGGAATGGGTAGTGGAGGGGCACACTGTAACGTTTACGTCGAAAGAACGTATGAAAACGAGCCAGGAAAAGCTCCACAAGAGCCCGAAGTTGCAACTTCGAACGCATTGCAAACCTCAAAAGCGCAACACACGCCCACCGACGTGAACAAATGAATGCTCGACATCGAGAGATGAGCGATGGTTTCCGATCAAAAGCCCCGTTTTTCCCTTCATTCTCAACTTCTCTCTTTATTCAGGTTAGCTCGCATACATCGGCTGCAAAAGACGGAAGTTACAAGCCTCGGACAACTCGTCCACCATGTTTCCTTAGCTCAATCTTTGAGGGACCATAACTCCGTTCCCAGAAGGTCTTGTACGATTTCAGATTTATCATTGGAATCAGCATGGGGCCGTTTTCAAGATAGGCGGGAAAACAGAAAAACGAATTCTATCGCGAACACTGCCTTCAAGTTCAGCATACACGCTCGTAAACGTGGTTGAGATACTAACTACGGAAGTTGAATGGCATGGCTCAGAATACAACGCCTACGCATTCTGAAGCGTCGAAAACGACCACAAGTGACGCTACGCGACTGAGGAGTCGGCCCCGCACCTGTATTTGCGTCCTTCCCCAAACAGGAGTGCTGGGCCATTCCCACCATTGTCGATGTGTATGGCTCACTTATTGTACTCATTGTACCACCCACAAGCGTCGCCGATGGTGGGAATGGCCCAGAACCCCTTTTTTGGAGGACGCAAATGCAAGGGCGGGCAGATACGGTGCGGGGCCAACTTCTCACACGTGTAGCGTAATTGTGGGTCGTTTTTGACGCTTCAAAATGCGTAGGCGTTGTGTTCTGAGCCATACCATTTAATTTCCGTAGTTATCTCATCCACGTTTACGAGCGTGTACTCTGAGTTTTGACCGAGAAATAGCCGCGAAACAGACGCAAAATGCCTTTTTCCCGAGTAATAGTCGCGAAATAGCCGCCAAATAATGCTGGCTGCGAAATAGTCGCCAAATAATGCTCGCCGTGGAATAGCCGCAAAATACCCGCTAAATTGCCGCCAAATTTGTGGTCTGCTTCGGTCTAGTTTGGTTTAGCTTAGTTGGGTTCAGTTGAGTTATGCGCGGTTTATGCGATGGCGAACTTCCTAGTGCTGCTTGGCCGTGCCCTACTCCGGAATCTCAGCGACAATTCGAAAAAACTCAGCGACAATTCTTAGTTAGTCGTTGAGACCGACACCATATCACTGGGAACTCGCCGTGTAATATTTCGCTTCCCAGCTCCATGAGACGTCTGGGCGACAACAGACGGATCCGGCACGAACTTGAGACTACATCCAGCTGGTCGTCCTAGGTGGCTGGAAACCATCGAATTTTACGTCCAGCATTATGGAAGGAGAGAACTTGGGCTTTTGCGTCAGAATTCAGGTGAAGTTCACCGGGAAAGTAGACAAATAGCATCACCTCGAACCAGTTTCATGAAAATACACATGAAAGTGGCTCATTCTGGCCATCATCGTAAGAAATTTACATGTTGCTCAAGTGTTGCTATACTTATGAGCCGCTCGAGATTAAGACTTTTCTCTATAACTAAAGGTGAAATGGGCATTTCTAGCGTTTTGACAAAATCCTACGAGCGATTTAATATATTGGAAATACCTGCTATACTGTGCTTATCTAGGTCAAACTCCGGTCCGCAATTGCATCTCGACACGCTTTGCGGCCGCGCGCTTTCGAGTCGGAAGAGTTTCCAGCGCCGCAGCTGCGGATCTGTTGACTCTATGTGGGTTTTAGAAACTGGAGACTAAACAAAATTGAAGAAAACTGCATAAAAAAGCCATATCGTGTCGGCTTTGGAGCTGGAAACTCGATTGACTCGAGCGCGTGCGGCCGCAAAGCGTGTCGAGACGCAATTTGGGAATGGAATTTAACCCAGATAAGCATAGTAACTTTATATTTATGAGGTACCGAAGAATTGTGAGAAATTAGTAGTCACTACGCTAAGATGTTTGAAATGTAAAATCAGGGCAAAATGAAGTGCGATCTTGTCGAATGTTCAAATTATTCGTGCTGAATATTCGAATAAACCGAATATTTCACTTCTTTGAATATTCGAATATTCGAATAAACGAATATTCCTCTTTCTTTGAATATTCGATTATTCGAATAACCCGAATAATCCACTTCTTTGAATATTCGAATATTCGAATTATTCGAATATTCGAATATTCGAACATTATTCGAATAAACGAATATTCGGGCAACACTCTAGTTGGTAGCCATTTCTTTACGCGACGCTTTAAAAATGCACAGCGCCTTTTGGCGATTTCGCAATAATTGATTTGACTCGAAACTTCCCTGAAGATTTATTTGAAGCGCTGAACACGAATCTGACTCCCAATCATCGACTCTGGCAATATTTAGTTACCGACTTTCGAAACATCAAGGTGGGTTGGGACAGCTTTATAGCATTATACCTACCGTAATCTACAGAAGTTTCCAGGCTATCGACAAATGTATCCCGGATCTGCAAACTTTTCGAATACCTGAAAATTGCCTGATGGGTGCACTTACCTATCCGCGATGCCTTGAAAGCGCTTATGTCTCCGTTCAGAAACACTGTCGCGAAAGCGCGATGCTATCGCTCCTCAAGGAGGCCTGTGCGCGGTCGGTCCCGCAACGAATGTTTCAAGCATGGTAGAGACGTCGTCGGACTGGTTCGAGCGGCGCTGTCTGAGTCATCAGTCTTCGCCCCTGCCGCAACCGAGCACGGTCTCTCATCCTGCAGCTCCGTGTCGCTCCTTCTCTTCCACGCCGTGTCGTGCTTCGTTTCGGGGCCTCTGGCCTTTAGGACGCTGCTATTTCACCAGTAGTACAGTTGGCTCGCGAAGAGCATTCTCAATGAACTGGTCAATGGCCATGGTCGGTATTATTGATCGTGATGATACTTCAGGTAATGATTATTGCTTATTTCTTTTATTCGTTCCTTGAAGTCCTCTCCACATTTATCTTGTAGTATGAACTAGTATAATTTGTGTTTTGTCGTGTATGCAAGAGGGTCGAACAAAATTTGCAATACCTAGAATAGAGTCGGAGTAGGTGTTGATTAGTCCAGGAAAGCCCAAGTTGATGGCACCATAAAGTAAATATGTGTTATTTGTTATTATCGTTATCATGCCTTTATTACAGTATACAGCTTGCCGGGGTAATTAGTACAGTCGGTCATATTATCTGTGGGGAGACTGTAGGTTAGAGTGTTGCCCGAATATTCGTTTATTCGAATAAAATTCGAATATTCGAATAATTCGAATATTCGAATATTCAAAGAAGTGGATTATTCGGGTTATTCGAATACTCGAATATTCAAAAAAGTGGAATATTCGTTTATTCGAATAGTCGAATATTCAAAGAAGTGGAATATTCGGTTTATTCGAATATTCGGCAAGAATACTTTGAATATTCGATAAGGTCGCAAACCATATTGCACTGATTTTACATTTCAAACATCTTAGAGTAGTGAATCGTAATTTCTAGCAATTCTTCAGCATCTCATAAATATATCGTTATAGCAAGTATGTACACTACTGTACAGTATCTGCCGCAGGGGCCCGGCTACGCCGGCATCTTGAGTTTAAGACAAATAAACCGAAATCCGTTAGCACTATGTGAGATTGAGTACAGAAGTTCTCACGCGTGTTTCTCGTTCCTAGAATCGTCTTCCCTTGCAAAGTACTGTGCTTATCTGGATCAAATTCCGGTCCGCGATTGCGTCTCGACACGCTTTGCGGCAGCCCGCTTTTGAGTCGGAAGAGTTTCCAGCGCCGCAGCTGCCGATCTGTTGACTCTAGGTGGGTTTTAGAGACTGGAAACTAAACAAAATTGAAGAAAACTGTTTAAAAAAGCCATATCGAGTCGGCTTTGGAGCTGGAAACTCGATTGACTCGAGCGCGTGCGGCCGCAAAGCATGCCGAGACGCAATTGCGGACCGGAATTTGACCCAGATAAGCACAGTACAGCGGCTGCTGCTGGCGTCCGGCTGAGCAGGCCCATAAGCTGGTTTCGGCGACAACACTCCAAGAAATTACAAAGCATTCCAAGCATGCAAACAGTGTTAACCTCCTTTTCTGTGCAGTGACACACCAGTCCTTCTTCAGTTTTATGAGGTCCTGACGTGGTAGTTCATTTATATTCATTTCTGTCATGATAAGGACAACCGCTGTTTGAGATTTAGTAAGCGCCCCCATGACAAACCGACACCCTGCTACTGCTACTTCTATTGCCTAATGAAGCAGGGGTGCGTTTCAAGAACGTTCCCGTGGCGAAACACGTCCATGGAAACGTAGCCACTGCCGCGTGGAGGCAATTTACAGTTATAACTTGTAGCCAAGGGAAGCAAATTTGTCCATGAAACGGCTATTTTTCCTCCCAAAGCGTCGTGGGAACATTCTTGGAACGCACCCCAGAATGATGTTTGTGTTTCCTGGATGCAGATTTCGATTAACTCTCATTTCCATGATATATAAACCCGATTTAGATAAGTTAGTGCGAATAAACAACTAAGCAGTTGAAATGAGTTTCTAAGGGGGAGGGGACGTGAGGAAAGAGGAGTCTCACGCTCTTTGATGAACGCACAAAATGATTTTGGTGTCCTGCGCTCACCCACTTCGGTTCCACACACTTTCAACGGCGTTCTGCGCACTCCGACTTGGGTCCCTCACATTTCATACGGCGCTCCGCCCACGTGGGTCCCGCACACGTTCAACGGCGCCCCCCCCGCGACCCCACTTGGGTCCCGCACAGCTTTTATGGTGCCCGGCGCACTCACACTTGGTTCCAACACACTTTCTGGGGCGTCCTCCACACTCTCGCTTGGGTCCCGCACGCTTTCTATGGCGTCTGGCGCACTCCCACTAGGGTCTCGCACACTTTCTATGGCGTCTGGCGCACTCCCACTTAGGTCCGGCACACTATCTTCGCGATGAGTACTGCAGAAGCGGTTGTCCGCTAGTGCGAACCGGATTTTGCTCAGATAAGGACAGTAGGTTGCTCCAGCAAACGATTCACAGAGCACATACTTGGGCAAATTGATAGCCGCCCGCTGGTTTGATGTTTAAAAACCCTTATCGCGTCCGAGGTCAAGAGTACTAAGGCTTCTGTAGTCATTTTGTTTCAATTCTGAGTACACTTAGCCAACTCGAAATTTTTTTCACATCCACATTTCGAATGACAAAATTCAAGTTCTTTCAAACTCGGACTTCCGAACATATTCAGGGTCTCAATTTTTGGTTTCCCGAGCTTTGTCGATTTTTTCTGAGAAGAATGATGTTCGAAAGGTCGAGTAGAGTCTGCACGAAACACACTTGTAAGACGATTAGCATCACAAAGCTGCGTGCGAGGTCCGGATTTCTCAAACTCAACTAAAACGTTAATATACGGGGTGCTCCGAAAATGCTGACAGTAGCTCACTTCCATCAGCTCTCAGGTTAGGCTTCAGACATGTGGAGAATGCGTTGAACTTGGTACGCAAGTCGACCTCATTCCAAGCTCACTTCTGCAATTTCTTCCAAGCAGCAAAAAGATAGTTCACAGTATCTCTTCAAAAATTTATAAGATACTGTGATCTGAACTATCGAGTTCTGGTACGCTTAGCTAAACGGTTATTGATTAACAGCGATGAGATCGGGAAAGCTGATCTCAGCCTTGGACAAATCATGACTTGTCCACAGGAAAATCGTTCCTTTGAAAAATTCATCAAAAAGAACCGGAGATTTTGGGTCAAGAGTGGGTATTTGATGCTGTTGACTTCTATCCCGACGGGTTGATATATGGCAAAATCGATCACCCATCCTCGTCATAAAGAATTCTGTAACGAAAAAACGACGTCTTCTACGGATTTGAATGCTGGATTGAATGGGATAGTACGCAATAGCGTGTTGCCCGAATATTCGTTTATTCGAATATATTCGAAAAATATTCGAATATTCGAATAATTCGAATATTCGAATATTCAAAGAAGTGGATTATTCGGTTTATTCGAATAATCGAATATTCAAAGAAGTGGAATATTCGTTTATTCGAATAATCGAATATTCAAAGAAGTGGATTATTCGAATTATTCGTTTATTCGAATATTCAAGAAAAATTATTCGTTCCAACACTCTACTGTAGGTTAGATCTCTCGGGACTGGCATTTCCGTCGGGACTGGTGTCGGACCCGGGGAGAAAACCGTCGGTTCGCAACAAATACCGTTCCGCAGCGACGGAGGGAAAATCGCATTCTACGTCAGGGAAGGGTCTTCAAGGCAGGGTCCACGACTTCGTTTTTTTGCCCGAAAATCGAAAGATCGGGGTCCTATTGGAGCGATAGGGTCGAAAAATGAACAAAAACGAGCTCGAGAGATTCCTTCTTGGCTCCAAAATCCACTCGCGCTAGTCCTTCTTCCACGTATATCAAATACGCATCGACTGATTGGGAAGGACTAGCGCGAGCTGATTTCGGAGCCGATAATGGCTCTTTCAAGACCGCTTTTGTTCCTTCTTCCGACCTTATCGCTCCAATGAGACGCATGCCTTTCGATTTTCGGCGAGAAAACGAGGAAGAAATTTATCGTGGACACTGCATTTGAAAAAGGTAAAGAAGTGAGGATGCTTGTAGGGGATATAGAGTTCGCGCAATCATTTTAGTCTGATGAATGGACGGGGCTGCGACGGTAGATCACCCCGCGCGAATCGAAACTTCATTCTCCAGTGAGGCCGCCAACCCCGCACGGCGAACCGCCTGGTCCATGCGTCAGACTAAAACGATAACGGAAACCATATATAGTAGGGAATATAGTATTCCCCACACATGCTCCTCACGTTCAAAGCTTTAGAAAGATTAAGGTAGGGATACGGTCGTTCGTTTAAAGTCCCGTGTCTGTCTGAAACTCCAACGAAGTTGTCACCTGCTGTGCATGGGATCATTATAAACCCATCATGCGCGAACACTCGGGCGAAAGGTGTTGTTCGCGTCACGCTAAGAAAAACGAAAACATTCGGGACGAGTTTCCCGGGGGTTCTCGTCCAGTTTTCGGTGGTCGAAATATCAGCGGATCTTCGCGTTCTCTCTCTCGTCGCCCTTCTAAACCAGGTCAAGCGTTCGTTAATCACCGGTTCAGATGGATAGCCGACCGCAGCTGATCTCTCTTTATCTTCACATTGAAATTTCTGTTTTTTTTTCGAACCATGTATTAAATTTGAGAATCGATTAAAATGTTGAAGAGTTCTATTTTTCAGATGACCTCCCGATCCATAATTGTGTTGTTCGCATTAAGCGGATGTGCTGTCTCCATGCCGCCGCCAGTCGGTCTGAATTTGAAACCGGCTAAAGCAGTCGGTGAGGAACAACCCAAGGTTCCATTGGTAAGGGTTTACTACGTATGATTGAATTTTCGTATTTTGCTAGATCTTAGAACATCCATGGAACATGAATCGGAACCGCGAAATCTCGATTTAATCACCTTGAGTTAACGTTGGCATGGATCCTAGTGATACTTTGCAGTCCCACTGAAAGTTGGGGCAAATTTGGTGCGCCTACATTATAGCATATGGCCCCGACTTTGCTCCAATATTCAATAGAGAGATCCATGCCCACTGTACCTTTTTGTCTGAACAGCGTATTTTATATTCTACATCGATCTATGGAAAGAAATCAGCAACTTTTTTCGGTGATCCAACTCTTTCCCGATTTTTTCAATGATCTGATGTTACGTTAAAGACAGTATTCACGAGGAAGAAGTTGTCCGTTTTTACGAAATGAGTAAAGACGGAAGAAGGACGAAAAATGGCCAGGAAATGGGTGAAAACCCCGCGGTCCAGTCAACCCGTTGGGTCATCTCGCCCACGTCAATTAACAGTTGTCCTGCTCAGTGTCGGGACAGTTTGTGTTTGTCTCATCAAAGAAACGATAACCGAATTTTGAATACTCTTTATCCCGATAAATTCCAATCTTCAAGCATGTGCACTAGACCATCTTAATTTGGAGGAGATTTTAGAGTACACGAAACAGAAAATAAAGTCGCTTACCCAAGGATTTGCTTGCTCAAAAGAATTTCCGCCGTATGGTTCGATGTTTTGAGCAGTACACGCGAACAGGCATAATTAAGTGTTCAAGAGATTTTTTGTTCATTTTTCTCTCTAATGTTTGAGAAGTTTATGGTCACTTTCCCCTTTTGTACTCTACTGTGTGAACTTGCCTTCTCAAAGACATCAGAAACTAGGATACGGTTTTTTTTATCGTGAACACTGCCTTTAAAGGTATCGTAAGCGCAGAAAACCACTTACTGTTTTTCAAGTTTGATTAGCTTATCAGGCCCATCCAAGAATGTAGGGAGAGTTTGATGGGTCATAAACGCTTCGTTGTGAAGATATAAACGGTTGAATGTCTCAAATTCCGTCAGAAGAGGCCGGCCCTCCGTCAGCCATCGTATTGATAAATGGTCAATAACTGAACAATACCTTACGCGAACAATATCTTTTCTACACATACCACTTGACCTTTACTTCCCCATAAATCACCTGAAAGAAAGATGAAATTTATTTAATCGTTAGATCATGGGTCAGAACAGCGATTCCTGGCGATCGACTCTTCCTTTCTCAAAAGTCGATGGGGAAATTTCGGACGTAAACAAAAGTTTTCAATGGGTTCTCGCCGCGTTTTTTTAACATGTCTGTTATTTAGGGTTCAAGAGCTTTCATAATTAATGGAAATCTCAGAAACGAAATTCATCGTGAACGATGCCTTCATGTGTGCCCCCAATCTTAACCATTACTTAGTTTTCTCTCATTCAAACGGATTAAATACATCTACAAAAAAAATTAATTTCAGACGGCTATTATACTAAATTTTTGTTGTCACGTCTCGAATTCTCTTGTTTAATCTCCGTTCCAAGTCTGAAACCGGACTGAATAATTAATCGAATAGATTTTGAGTAGTTCGAGTATTGGAGCAATCGGGTATTTGAACTATTTGTTTTTTTAACATTCGGTGGTGTTATCCGAATCACCTGATTTTTAAGATATATCCGGATTTTTGAAAGGAGCAACATAATTTTTGAAAAGTTAGTCCATTCGGAAGTCGGAACATTTTTTAAAAATATTCGGGTGACTTCAGATTACGATATTTAAATATTCGACCGCTTAGAAAATTTTCCTCCTCCAGAAAAGTACAACACTGTTCATAACTTTTTCTTGCATTTTGTGCGAAAAAAAATTTGCCCTTTCTCCATAACTCTGTTTAAAGCGGTTCATTCGGGAATCTAAAGAGATACTAGGAAGTAGCATCGTGCGGCTTTTCTTCTGGAGTGACACAAGGCTTACTCTTCAACAAGATGTGTAAGCAAGACTAGACATGAAACAATCGAAACGCGATTTCGCAATTAGGGCATTTATGAGCGAATGTGTCCATGTTGTCACGCCTACATGCATTGTGGACAATATGCCGAAAAAAAAACATACTGAAAGACCGATCTTTTATTCCTGATTCCGAATATCGCTTTAGATTCCTAAATGGACCATTTTGAACTGAGTTATAACAAATTGGCGAAAAGCGATTTTTTTTTCGCGTTTGTTTTTTTTGCCGAAAACGCAAAATTTATGACCGGTACTGTAACTCGATGCGTGCCGCGCGCGACTCGACCGCCGGCGCTGTCCGCAGTTAGGGTTTTGAGACACCTGAGGATTTTTCTTGTTCTTCAACAATCATGACAGAAGACGAGAGTCCAGGTTTCCACCCACGTGGGGCTCAGCTTTAAAGGCACAGGACATCCAGAAAATTAATTTTCAGATTGCATGCTTGTCTTGGAGAGAGTCACACGCTGATCACAGTGGTATCTCTGAAATCGTCCAATACCCCCTTTGAACAGAGTTATGACTCTTCAAAGATGTCTAGATTTTGAGGGTGAAAAATTGGCGGACGAGTTGTCTCAGGCCTGTATTTCTCTTCATTCGCAATCGCTACACGAGTGCAAAACAGGATGAGGAGATAGACCGAAATTGGACTGGAGAACGACGACTTGTTGGAATTCATCCATCCATCGAGCCGCTATCGAGTTCGTAAATCTGTTAGGGGGTCGGGTCTGTGGTGGTGAGCGAAGGGGGTCGGGCCTGTGAGGGTCGCTAATATCTCGCTTATTTGTAGGAATTGAGATCTCGCATTTGGCACGTGTTATACAGAAGGGGTCTTCTACACATTTACATGAAAATCTCAAAATTCATTTCTGAGGGTGTACTGTGTCTTTAACCCAGGATCCCGGTTCCCTTTCAAAATTTAAAGGTACTGATGGGTACTAATGTCCCACATAAAGTGGTAGATCTTGGGATTGGTCCGTTTAGCAGATAATGATACAAACGCTCTATGATACTGTTGTTATCGGAACGAAGTTTCGGTCCGCAATTGCGGACAGCCGCTGTTGCAGCATGCACTTCAGAAATAGTCATGCTAGGACCATGAAGCCGAAGCACGATTCGCGCTGTGTGCAGCAACAGCGGTCACCCGTAAATGGGGACCGGAATAGCGTTCTGATAAGTCGTGTTGCCCATGAGAGCTGAAGTTGGTATAACAACTTTGTACCTAATATGCATGTGGGGCAATGGAAGTCGTAGATGGACAGCTAGTTGAAAAAGACTGAGCATTATGTGAAAAAAAAACCGTATTATTTTTTTCCAGAGCGCTCCACCACCAGAAGCATCAAGGGAGCCACCAAATCTTCGTCTCAGATCACGAATGATGGCCGCACTAAACACTGCAGTCGTTAGTCGACCTCTTCTTTCCCATCCCTCGTTCTCCTCGCACACTTCAAATAATTTTTTTTCAGGATGACACAGGTAAAGGACCTGGTCCCTGTGGGATCTCAAACACTGATTCTAACAAAGAATCGTAAACACAAGAAGGTGATAATTGCTCCCTTTCTGGTTTTTGTCTTTCTTTATGGAAGGGTGAGCTACACGCAGCCAAATGTAGGAAGCGTTCGTAAGTCAAGTGACCCGGAAATGTTAGAAAAGAAAACACATTGACATTCAGGAGACCCTCGGGTCCATACTGCACACCTCCAAAATAAACTCGATTTTTTGTCTTTTCCCCAGGAAATTATGATTCCGAACATATTTTAGTGGTGAGCGAGCATGAGGCACCTTTATATCCCTTTATAAAGGTTCATCAATGACGAAAATCCAGTTCTTAAAACCAACAGTGGATTAGCCGTGGAGCGAACGGTCGGCTGCGAAGATTAGCCGTGGGGCGCTCGGTCTCTATCAATCGTTGATCCTCCCGAGGTTTCTAGTGTACTCACAAAATTTCAGCCGAATGTCCGATCATTCTTCGGTGTGGTCACTGAGGAGCCCATCACCGCCGAGCCATCCTCAAGACCTCCTCCGAAATCGGTGAGTGTCATCATCTTTTTCTAATGTAAAGTAGCTAATTTTGCTCTTTAATGAAATCTTCCATTCTAAACTTCTTCTACTAGGCAGTCATAACCAAGACCACATACATGTTTTCTCCCCAAAATGAGAACTACTTCCATTCAGCTGCCATCGTCGGCGAATTACGGCGTGAATCCAGTGTTACAGACGAATTTTGTCGACGCACAAGGTCGAGTGCTGAAAAACGTGGTCTCGATTCCGATTCGAGTCGGAGACGCTCAAATCAAACAAGTTAGGTAAGTGAGGTGGGCGAACAGGAAACAATGGCGCCGTCAAGTTCCAGTAAGGAATTCGATTCCCACACTTTCTAATGAATTTGTCTACCGCAGGCTGTGACGCATAGGTTCAGAGATCTGAAGTGCCGGGTTCTACATCGGGCACGCAATATCGTTCCAAGTGAAAGTGAGACAAACATAGTTTTCCGAACAAGCGGTTGTGGAGCGTGACCCCTCCAATGACCGTTATTTGCCGGAAGTGTTTTGAAACTGGCCTACTGACACGACTCCTATTGGTCGGCTGCTCACTTCCTCAGCTCCGCCCCTCCTTCCCCAAATCGATCCTACTCTTTGTAAACAGTCGTCTCGCTCATTCGGTTCACTCATGAAGTGTCTTCACTTGCGTTCAACAGAGAGGCTAAACTTTAGGCATTCGCGCGGTTAGAAGTCGTTATTCTTGAGGTTGCTTCAGGATCTACTACTAGATAGGGCCTAGCTGCCCGTTTCGGGCAAATTTTCATCTGGGGCGGCATGCATGAAAGCAGCGAACGGTGTCAGGGAGCCGCTCCGCGTGCCATGCGCGCAGCGTCGAGCAACGAGGCGGCCCCGAATTTCGTGGCGTGTATTGATATGCCTGATTTTCGGGGCCGCCCCGTTGCTCGACGCTGCGCGCATGGCACGCGGAGCGGCTCCCTGACACTGTTCGCTGCGTTCATGCACGCCGCCCCTAAGATGGTGTGCGACGAACTACCTATTTTTCGTGTGAATCAATTCGGATGTCGTCCTTAGCAATTGGGCGCAAAATCATTTGATCGATAGGAACCTTCGTTTTCCCGCGTGCAATTTTTCCCGCCAAGTAGCGTCGCGGCTTCCTATTTGAATTACTTAGACCATGAATCAATGCGACAGTGTTGCGTCCTACTATTTTTTTCTTTTTTTCACCGTTTCACTATTTCCTCCCGCATTGCTTCGCCCCTGTGAAAAAAACCGAATGTGTTACTTGTGGCGTTATTTAGGCGATAGCATGCCGTAGTACAGCAAGGCCCTTGGGTTTCACGAAGAAACCTCCAAGTTAATGTTCCGGATAGTTCGTTATAGACTTGCCTCTCTTCTGAGTCAGAACGTGAATCAATAAGGAAAAAATATGGCTAAACAACCACGGCGTACCTATGGCGCGACGCAGCCCTTCATGGTTTATGGTTGGCTGACTAAACAAGCGGAAAATTTCTCCAGGAAAAATGTTGTTTTAATGCAATTTAGATGTGATTGATCTTTCCTCTTTTCAGCACCAATACCGCCTCGGCAGCACTCGTTGAAGGAGAAGCCGAGAACGGCGTGCACGTGAAGTTCGGCCAGGCACCTATTCGTCTGTGACATTTTGATTTGCCTTCGAATTAATAAATTATCTGTTATTCGTGTGCTTCAAGTATTTCCTAGGCAGTGTGATAGGCCCAATATTATTCGACAAACTCACGTCAAAGGAAAGGTGAAGGGAAATTCAGATGTGAACTCAGC
Source organism: Aplectana chamaeleonis (assembly GCA_029168955.1). NCBI lineage: Eukaryota > Metazoa > Nematoda > Chromadorea > Rhabditida > Cosmocercidae > Aplectana > Aplectana chamaeleonis. Next base: position 5,925,835 of record JAPDOI010000002.1, on the reverse strand, counting down.
GTAAACTCGTCCTTTCTCGTGTACTGGGCTCACAGGCAGATGAAAACCGAGCGGCAGGGGAAGTGTTAAAGGATCTAAAGTCCCAACCCCTCCTTTGAACAACCTCGTTAACACCATGATATGCAGGGTACACATAGATGAGTGAAAGCGCAGACCTTTTGTGTCCAATAGGTCTTACTCCACGTTACAGTCGTCATTGTAGACATCAGCCCCAATTCATCGCACTGCCAGTCTTTATTTACGCGTTTTAGGTCGATATGCCTGTTATGCGACGTCGCTGTCGCTGGAAGGATCATGCCTCCCGCGACAGCAACGTCGCAATCCAAGGCATATCGATTTTTGGTCGATATTGAAGGTAAACATTGCGTCGCGTCACTCGTCGCTGGGGGTATGATCCCGGCCTTACAGTCAATTTCATTCAATTGGGAAGTCGCACTCAGGAATTGGGAAAGAGGCCTCTTGATCGATAGCTATCATCCCTTCGTTTTCCTGTGTGGCACATTTTCGGCCGAGCAGCGTCGCGGTTTCCTAATTAGGGGGCCGGACTATATCCTTTTTGTCGAGTTCTCCCTTGCCGTTTCCTGTCTTAAAAGAGGCTAAGTGTCATGCATGACTGAGGTCCTTGAATTTTTCACTCTGAGAATTCTTCATCCTCCTAAAGGGTGCACAGAATTGCAGCGACCGGCGAGTACCCGCTGAGCGTCAGCATTGACGCGGCGACAAAAGTGTCTTCAGATATTATCGTCGCGGAGTCGGTTGCCGCTAGCTGGCAGTGACGCAGTGTCGCCGCGCAGCCAAAACACTCTGCGGTCCCCTATCGTCGCCTTTCACGCCGCGTCGGTCGCCACCATCGCCCAATGTAATCAATATTGCATCACCGAGCACTATTCGTCGCTGCGAGCAACGCCGCAGCTTCGAGTCTGCAGACCCCAATCGTCGTTCTTAGTCGCTTAACTTGTTTCCATTTCAATAGACTAAAAGTACCAACTGATCTCTATGGGAATTCAATAATGAGCTTAATGTCTCACTAGGTGGTTTAACACGAGACAAGACCATATCTCTAAAATATTTATCACAATTAGTGGTATGCAAGCATACACAAAACAACCTCTACTACCACTACACAAAAATTCTAACACATACGTCTGAGTTTGGTTTGTAAGGTAGAACATCAAGGAGAAAAGGTGATTTTCTAAAAAAAAATATTACCCCTTATTACACTATGTTACACATGTAAATGTATGTATTTGCACATGTTATCGAATGAACCAGTACATTCTACATCTGTTATTATAGAATCTGTTAAGTGCACTAGATCACTAGCTTTACAGAAGTGCTATCGTCTAAGGCACAATACTTCGGCTGGCTCTTGGTCCCGTCTACAAGGGACAGCCAGCCACCTGTGTTTGTGTGAGTGTGAGTGCGTAGGTGAGCCGCCGCCACCTGGAGTTCCCGTCTCGAACCGGTTTCAAATATTACAGTAATCGATAAGTGTTCAGCCCGTAATTGCGAACAAAACAGCGTGGACGACGATAAAAAGTGGACGGTTTTGCTGATGAACTAACGAATTACAGAGTACGTAGAGGGGGAGGTTAGAGGAGTTGGCCCCGAAAACTGGTTAGCCGCCAAATAGTAGTTTCGAGCAGTCATCGTCGAATCGGGCCATGTCGAAAAACCGCAACAAATGCAGTCCTTCCAGCTTCTGCGCGGCACAGATCTGAATTTTTTGCGTTCACAGGGAGTATAGAAATATGTGTTTACTGGTTGAGTGAGCATAGCTCCCAAATCCGCGGTTTTTACCTGATTCCGACGGCCAAAAAGCCCAGTGGGGCTGACAGATTCAACAAGACCGTACTGCCGGCAAAACTCACAGCAACCCCTCCGCTGAGCATCAGCAAATCACTGAGGCGTTCCTCGGGATTCTCCTCTGCACAGGTCAGGTAGTAGGCATGCAGTCCCGTCAGAACTTTGTCGCGCACATCCGACAGAAGGCGCAGCTCCTCCGAGTTGGCCAGAGGCACACCTTCAAACTCCCGTATGATCGTTGGCTCTTAAAATTTTCAACTCTTTAGGCAGTCACCAAAACTGCGAACAGACGTAGTAACGGGACAGATGAATGTTTGACTCACTCATTAGCATGAGCACTTTCAGTGCCGCAACCTCCTCCGGTGACGGCCGAAGTCTCCGCAATGGCTGGGCGATTTCGTCTATCAATAGCGCGGTCAGTGGATACAACAACCTGGGGAAATGTAGCAAGATTCCGCACTGAGATCAAGTCAGCAAATGTGTGAAGGACTGACTCACTCCTGGGCTTTGATAGTCTGTGGTGTGAAATGGAGTTTGATCTCTTCCGGTATCACATCCACATGTCGCACAAGACATGTCCGATCGGATAGGAACCAAACATTATCATGCGCAGGCATCTGAGCGGTGAACAGGCCGTGCTCGATACTAACAAACATCAGACAGAACCGATGTAGCAGGTGACGCTGAATTTACGCCGTTCTCATACATAGAGGCGTCACTGAAGCAAACTTCTCTATTATTGACTTACCCGTAACGTAGGTGAAAGCATGCGGAACGAAGGTACTTGCTCTGCCCATTCCACAGCCAGCGCTATATCACCACGTAGGGATTGTGACAGTTCTCCATTCGGCGCGACGTCCGAAAAATCGCAGATCTGAAAACGCAATCATGATCATAATTCATGCGAAATGAGATGACCTCAGATGCAAAACTGACTGTCTCACCGGATTGTAAAAGAATCGATCCTGATCAGGTCCAGACACACAATGGCCACGACGAGCTGCAAACCCTCTCCGAATTTGCGAATCCATGTCGCGCAGGCCATACAGGAAGCACAGGGCCTCTTCTGAAGCCGGCGAGAGCTTGGCCTACAAAAGTTAGGGTTTGAGATCACCCCGATAAAGTATCGATTTCAAGCGTGTAGAATACCCCACCCCAGATGATGACGACGAAGATGGGCTATCGGATGGCGAGATCGAGTCGGACTGAGATGTTTGTCGACGTCCAATCAGGTCACGACATGGATGTAGCGCTGGAAAATAAAAAGGTTTTATATCTGGGTTTTGGAATCTCTGGACACTAAGGTACAACTGAAAAAGCTCCACGGTGATTGTGGCTCCCCCCAAGGCGCTCCAGCATTAGACTCTGGCCGCACGACTCGTAGAATTAAATAATAAGGTGTCCGAATAGAAATGCGCCTTACGCAGTTGCCGTAACGGATAAACTGCACGAAGCGATCCGCAACAGTTCTTGGAGATTGACAGTCACCAAATACACTCATGCTCCAGGTTTCACTCGCATTGTTTTAGAAAAATATTTCGGATTTCAGCGATTACAGGATGGCGATGGAACTCTGGAAAAGGAAGAGCCCACAGAAAGACCACAAGTCCAAAACGACGATTTGCTGAAAGCCGCCATCACGACGGATCCAAATCAGTTCACGAAAAAATTGTTTTGGCACTTGAGCTTTCCCCTTTTTGACCATTGCCAGACACTTTCATTAGTTTCCAAAACCAAATGGGTGGTAGACCATTCCATTAATGTAACCACGAGCTCACGGACAGCACTAGAAGGAATTAACCATTAACAGTCCATGGATTGTTATTCTGGACAGATTCCGGATTCTTTTCGATGATTCCACCAGACTTAGACAGTGGCTCTCCGCCGGTGAGCAACCGAAACCCGTCCCAGGGTCGGCTATGCACGGAAAGAAGGCTATGCCATTTGTATGGTGGAATCCCAGAAATCTCTTCTATTTGGAAATTCCGGAGCCTAGTCAGTATGTCACCTATGAAGTCTACTCGTAGCATCACTAAAACGTGGGCAGAGTGCTCCATTCGCCGGTTGTTAATTCATTCCACAAGGAAAATTCAACACATCGATCCAGCCGTTTACAGCGAAAAATCCATACAACAATTGATAGACTTGTAATGATATATTCGAGTCAAAGTTCCTAGCTGGAAAGCGATTCCTACAATCAACTTACGCAGGGGTTTTCTCAAATGGGCGACAAGTCAAGGGTGCTTTTCTAGAAGTTTTGGGGTGTCCAGCGAAATTGTTCCGGATTTGGCTCAGAACAATTTTCTGAGGGATAATTGGGTGTCCTGAATGAGAATCTAGGTTCCGTTCATTGATGTTTTAGGACCAACTGTAGGTTACGGTAGACAAACTGCTGTTCAGTTGTTGTAACCTACCTTAGTATTGAGAGAACCGATGAATGAACATCATAATCGTGTTTAGCAACCCCAAATTACACTCATAGAGAAGTTTTTAGATAGATTTGAGAGCTCATTCGGGCACTTGCCACGGCACGATCGGCAGTCGCTTTATGAAGAAATGGCGGTGTTCCACGGCACCATCGACAGTTGCCCCGGCACTCGCTCTGGATGGCAATCATGGTGTTCCACTGCACCATCGACAGTTCCCACGGCACCATCGACGCTCGCTCGGTAGAGAGATGGCGGGGTGCCACTGCACCATCAACACTTGCCACGGCACCTTCGACATTCGCTCTATAATGCAATGACGATGTTCCACGGCACCATCGACCGTTGCCACGGCACCATCGACGCTAGCACGGTAGAGAGATGGCGGGGTGCCACTGCACCATCAACACTTACCACGGCACCTTCGACACTCGCTCTATGATGCTATGACGATGTTCCATGGCACCACCGACAGTTGCCACGGCAGCATCGACACTCCCACTGTAGATAGATGACGGCGTTCCACGGCGTCATCAAAGTTATCCACGGCACCTTTGATACTCGCTTCATGATGCAATGAAGATGTTCCACGGCACCATCAACACCTGCCACGGCACCTTCGATATTCGCTCTATGATGCTATGACGAGGTTCCCCGGCACCACCGACAGTTGCCACGGCACCATCGACACCCCCACTGTAGATAGATGACGACGTTCCACGGCATCATCGAAGTTATCCACGGCACCTTCGATATTCGCTCTATGATGCAATGACGATGTTCCACGGCACCATCGACAGTTGCCACGGCACCATCGACGCTCGCTCAGTAGAGAGATGACGGTGTTCCACGGCACCACCGACAGTTGCCACGGCACCATCGACACTCCCTCTGTAGATAGATGACGGCGTTCCACGGCGTCATCAAAGTTATCCACGGCACCTTTGATACTCGCTTCATGATGCAATGAAGATGTTCCACGGCACCATCAACACCTGCCACGGCACCTTCGATATTCGCTCTATGATGCAATGACGATGTTCCACGGCCCCATCGACAGTTGCCACGGCACCATCGACACTCCCACTGTAGATAGATGACGGCGTTCCACGGCGTCATCAAAGTTATCCACGGCACCTTTGATACTCGCTTCATGATGCAATGAAGATGTTCCACGGCACCATCAACACAGGCCACGGCACCTTCGACATTCGCTCTATAATGCAATGACGATGTTCCACGGCACCACCGACAGTTGCCACGGCACCATCAACACTCCCTCTGTAGATAGATGACGGCGTTCCACGGCATCATCAAAATTATCCACGGCACCTTTGATACTCGCTTCATGATGCAATAAAGATGTTCCACGGCACCTTTGACAGTTGCCACGGCACCATCGACGCTCGCTCGGTAAAGCGATGACGATGTTCCACGGCACCATCGACAGTTGCCACGGCACCATCGACGCTCGCTCAGTAGAGAGATGACGGTGTTCACGGCACCACCGACACTCCCTCTGTAGATAGATGACGGCATTCCACGGCTTCATCAAAATTATCCACGGAACCTTTGATACTCGCTTCATGAAGCAATGACGGGGTTCTACGGCATCATCGACAGTTGCCACGGCACCATCGACGCTCTCTCTGTAGAGCAATGACGGTGTTCCACGGCAACTTCGAAACTCGCTCTATGAAGCTATGACGGCGTTCCACGGCACCATCAACATTATCCACGGCACCTACAATACTCGCTCCAAGAAGCAATGAAGGAGTTCCACGGCACCAGCGACGCTCCCTCTGCAGAGCAATGACAGTGTTCCACGGCAACTTCGAAACTCGCTCTATGAAGCAATGACGGCGTTCCACGGCACCAGCGACGCTCCCTCTGTAGAGCAATGACGGTGTTCCACGGCACCTTTGACGGCGATGCGGTGGAACTCCCTCTTCAAAGCATTGACGGTGTTCCACGGCACCGTGCTCTCCCGATCAGCCTAGAAAGCCTTTTATGCATTTGACTTATCTGATGAAATTATCTGATGAATGGCGCGACCCGAGACTTGCTTTTGAATGAAGTAAATCTTTATCCCAGCTCCCATAGCAATCACAGTGTTATGTCATACCTCCCTCCTGCACACAGAATGCATCATCAATCTTGCAAGAAAGTTACAAGGTGTTCGAAGATGTCCCTAAGCAATACGGATGTTGAAGGATTATTCTCGCACTGGTATAAGCCCTCAAGATAATCGCACCCTGGTATTGCATGAAGTTGGTCGGGGTGTCTCACTGCTCCAAGTTGACTTTCTACTCACATATTGCCGCAGTAATCAAGAACCACCCTAGCAGTTCTCTTTTGATTAACGGTGCCCTAATGAAAATCCTCCCTCACATAAAAGTGAGGGCAGCTCCCCGATAAACATTGGAAATGATTTTCGGCGTTTTCAAGACGCAAAAGCGAATTTCACGAAGGAAAATCACGTAAAAAGCGAATCGATAACGTCTACAGCCAGCTAGATAAATATTTATGGTTTAGTGATACACGAAACTTTCAGATATCAGCGAAATTTCCGAAGGTAGACAATACTATTCTAGAAACCACCGAATATATTTGAGGAATGCCAAAAAATAACGGATGTGTATGGAAGTGAGGAAAAAAGTCTGGTTCCAGACGCGGTCAACGCCGTCTCTCAACTACTCAAAAATTCTGAAATTTTGGAGGAAAGTGGTAACAAAAAAGGAGGCATTTGTGCGAGTAAAAAAGGGTTGCGGGAAGACCGCAAATCCAGATCACGCATAAGCGCGGCAAAGACGATCTGCTTATCGTAATTGTTATTTGCATAATTTTGTTGAGGGGATCCGAAAGCTATAAATGTTCTCCAAACCGAAAAAAAAAACAAAACCCCGTGTAGTTTTCTGGAACTCCTTGGGTAGCCTTACGCAAATTGGAAACGGGAAGGTCTTTATTGCCCTTTTTTCGCCGGTTGAACATGCTCTCAAACCCTTTTATGGCAGCAGTTCGGTGAGAATAACGCGGAGTCGCGTCATGCCACATCATTAGTTCTGCTAGTACCGTTAGTTAGTGGTGCACGCGTGACCTTTAAACGCATAAGAGACTTAAAATGAGATGAAAAATGTAAAAAAAAAACTAGCTAAAAATGCTCCGAAATCCCCTTACCCTTCTTTATAGGGTGAAGTTCTTTGGATAAAACAAAAATAGTAAACAGATATTACTATATATGATTACGGACTTATTATCCACAAACTTAATTATTGTAGGTCAACTTTCACTCTATTATGAGCCGCATATATATCTGTTTTTTAAAACATCCTCTACGGTGCAATTCAAATCGTAATACAAAGCCTTTAACGTACATAACTATGTATAAGGATCCATTCCTAATTAATTTCCATCAATTTCAGAGATACCTCCTCTGGAAGTTTTTGTCGAGAAACAGCTGCGAAAAAGCCGCGAAATGCCTCACTGCCGCGAAATAGCCGCCAAATAATGCTCGCCGCAAAATAGCCGCGAAATAGCCGAGAAACAATGCTCTCCAGGTAGATATGAGGAGCATTCCAGAAGCATGGTTTAGATGTCAGCACCTCCGTCGGTTCAATTACCCACGTTTGAGGTACTTGGACGTCTTTCCGCCTGTGGAGGTCCCGCCCAACCGCAGGCGGCCCCATATGGTGGCTCGGCGAGCCGGCGACGGTTGCATCTTGGTTAATTTTTTACTTCTGAACATTTCTCGGTTATATCTCGGCTATGTCCCGGCTTCCTCTTGTCCATTCCGTGAGAAGCCGAGAAATTGCCGCGAAATAGCCCACCAGGAGCCGCTGCGGAGCCTGGTGGGCTATTTCGCGGCCAAAACTGTTAGAGTCGAGGCATTTTCGCGGCGTTCACAGAAGACAGATCTTTCAAGGAAAGCTGTCAGGACGGAGGTAAATATTTTTCATAAAATTAGTAACGACGAAAAATGGATAGTGGTTCAGAGAGTCTACCACTATATCGCGAAAGTCGCGTTTCATTAGCCGCGCGTCAGAGTCGTAGGTTTTCTCGAAAAAAAAACTGAATAAGGCAATCACCTTGCTCGTTCATGCCGATCTCTTTGCATTTCGTGAACCGACAGCTGCGGCAAATTCGTTTGGCATGCGCGCCTGAAAAGCCTTAACTTCTTTGAAGAACTGTTGTTTTTATTCTGAGTCGTATAAGTCGGCTAACCTTTCACCAGAAGACATTTGTTCTGAAACTTGCACTTCGGCTGCGTTCCCTGCAGCACTACCTGAAAAAAGACCATCACAGTCATGTGTGCTAAAGGAAACCCACAGCCACACACTTTCGAACATGTCAGTGGAGGAAGACTTTCTGATGACTTTTCAGTATGACTTTGGTGACCATGCAGGAGCAAAAGTTCGGTCTTTTCTAGAGAACAAGAAAGTTTGACGGAAAGTTTGCAAGTCAGGTTACGATTGCTGTTCAAGGTTAAGGGGCGAGAACAAAAAACAGCACTTAATTGGCTACACAGAAAAAATTGGCTAAAAAATTGGCGAAAAAAAAACTGTACCTTCGAGAGTAGACCTCCAAAGTAAGGTTTTTCTCAGTACTCAACCAATTATATACCTCTTTCTGTCGTGAAGGTGAACACAGTTTTCTTTTTGTGATGTAAAGGATGTCTTCGGCAAAAGAAATGAACTTTCTTTCAACCTCACTAGCAAACAGCGTTTACCTTTCTTTTAGAGAGTGACCTTGCAAGGGTATTTATTCCTTGTCGTGTTGGAAACACGTGGTGTATTTGCGTCTTCATTTCGAAATAACACATTTTATCTCTCGCCTCGAATTGTCTTTCATATCTTTTGCACTAGTACACGCACTACCAGAGACAGAGAGAAACGACGCAGACAGGAAGAGTGGAGAAATTGAGAAAATAGTGAGGTATTCGGAAGAGAGAGAGGAAACAGGGAGACAGAAAGAGGAGGTAAAAAGGTCACCAAAAGAGAGAGAAAAGAGCGCCTAAAAGATATCATCAAGAGAGAGGGGAGAATGGAATGGAGAGAGACGGACAGACAGACAGACAGACAGACAGACAGACAGACAGACAGACAGACAGACAGACAGACAGACAGACAGACAGATAGACAGACGGATAGACAGACAGACAGACAGACAGGCAGACAGACAGACAGACAGACAGACAGACAGACAGACAAACAGACAGACAGACAGACATAGACATAGACACAGACACAGACAGACAGACAGACAGACATACGAAAGACAGACAGTAAAGTATACAGAACGAAAGTGAAAGAGGGAGCGTGGGAAGGAGAGGATGAGACAGAGGAGGGACAAAGAGGACAGAAATGGAAAGGAAGAGAGAAAGGACAGAGAGATAAGAAGAAAATGAGAGGAAGGAAGAGGAGAAAATAAAAGGGAGAAGGAGAGGCACGAGGAAATAGACAGAATATCTCATGAGATGTAGAGTGAGAGCGATAGTGTTAGGTAAGCAGAGGGGAACTGAGAAACTCAAAAAAGGAAAGAAACGGGAAAAGGAGTGGAAGTGAGAGAGAGCAAAAGATATGAAGGGAATAGCAGAGGACAGGATGAAGAGAAAGAGAGAAAGAAAGAGAAATGGGGAATAAAGCGAGAAGAAAGTGAGAGAAGGAAAAGGCGTAGAAAATGATGCAGAAGGAGGGAGAGCGAGTGAGAGAGAATGAGAGAGAGAGACATACAGACAAACAAACAGACAAACAGACAAGCAGACAGACAGACAGACAGACAGACGCAGACAAACAAACGGAGACAGACAGACAAACAGACGGGCAACAAACAGGCAGGAAGACAGATAGAGACGGAAAGAAGAGAAAGAGAAAGTCGAAAAAGAGGGAGAGAGAGGAGTGTATAAAAGACGACAGCAGAGAAGAAAGGAGAAGGAAAGGAGAGAGAGAGAGCGCGAGAGAGAAACAAACAGATAGACGGACAGACAAACAGGTATACAGAACGAAAGTGAGAAAGTGAGCGAGGAAGGGAGGAAAAGAGAAGGGAGGGACGAGGAGGAAGGAAATGGAAAGGAAGAGAGGGCAGACAGAAAAATATGGAGGAATAAACAGAAAGAGAGGTGAGAGAGATAGGGAAATAAAGTGAGAGGGACAGGCACGAGGAAATTTACTGAATACTTCTGAGGGATAGAGCAAGAAAGATTATGTTAAGAAAAGAGAACGATGGAGACAAATTGAGAACCAGAGAGAGAAATCAGAAAGGTAAGAAAGGACAGGGGAAAGAGGCAGGTGGAGTAGGAGATGGGAGCGAAATAACAGGAGACAGAGGGACAGAGTGAAAGGGAGCAGGAACGAGAAAGGGGTGAGGAAGCGAGGAGGGAGAGAGAGAAAGAAAGACGTGGCGAAAGATGCAGAAGAGAGAGCGACAGAAAGAGAGCGCATAGGCAGTAAAATACTGTGCTTATCTGGGCCGAATTCCGGTCCGCAATTGCCTCTCGACACGCTTTGCGACCGCAAGCGCTCGAGCCAGTCCGGTTTCCAGCGCCAAAGCCGACTCGAAGTGGCTTTTTTTATACAATTTTCTCCAATTTTTCTTAGTTTCCAGTGTCCAAAACCCACCTAGAGTCAGCAGATCGGCGGCTCCGGCGCTGGAAGCTCTTCTGACTCGGGAGCGTGCGGCCGCAAAGCGTGTCGGGACGCAATTACGGACCGAAATTTGGACCATATAAGCACAGTAGTTATGTGAAGCAGCACGAAAGATATCAAATAGGATCACTGGTGGAATACTATAGGATTACGACAGGCTCTGTCTTATCCAGTTGTCGCATCCCGTGCTCTCTATTTTTCAACACGGGATACTCTTGAGAGTTCGACTGTGACTCAAGAGTTTCGTTCTCAATCAAATCGATGACGAGACGCGTTCGCCGTCAACGAGTTGACGACGGCGACAAGTCAACTCGACCGTACCTACCCGTCGAAAAAACGTCTTGCATCCGAGACACGCTGTCACCCCATAGTGATGTCCAGTATTCGACGCTCGTCCACAAACTAAGCACACCATCGGCTTCAAATCCATCTCTGGCACTGAAAACACCTCTGTTTCCCAGCTGTTTATCAGAGAAACTAATCTGGCACCGACCTCTACCGTGTAGAAACAAAGTCTCGCCGTCGCTATTGCTGAACGTCATGATTATGGCGGAGCAGGTAACTTCTTCTAAACGCGGTTATGATGGTGCCGACGACGGCGGCTGTTCCTGTAAACAGACATCTGCATTGCGGGGAAAGTGCGAAAGACGTTGGGGGCGACGATGGGGCGTATTGAGGCGTACGATATAGAGAGTGAGAACATGCGAAGTACGTCACACGCACACATACATAGATCGCTACGAGATCGCCAAATATTGCAAAAGTACATGAAGTGTTCGTCAAGGAATCCTCTTACACCTTACTTAGACACATATACGACAGGGAACACAGATAAGCCAAGGCGGACTCCTCACATTGCAGATGGAACGTTAGGTAAGGATAACACCTTCAGCACGAGCATTCAGCTGTTCCTGCGCTTCTGCTTCCGAGTGGGTTCTCCGACCGAGTCATGGAGATGTGGCATGGAGACTTTGTGTTTGCCTTACCTACATTATGACCCTCAGGAACGTCGCCTACTCACCTGAAACCAGTTGAGCCTAGTCATTCTAGAATGTTGACTACTCGTCATCTATCCAGATAGGCAACTGAAGACCTTCTCAAGACATTGTTAGGACATGGAGATCGAGGAGCGGAGTCTGATGTGATGTCCCTCAAAGTCTCTATACTTGGGTGGACTTAGATCACGTCAAACTTTTCATCTTTCTCAAGTGAACAGAAGAATTAGCTCTAGAAAGGTCTCGTAACAAGGTCAGGCTTTCCGTTGAGCAGTACCAAGTGGCGTTACATATTCCTCTACGCAGTTATACCACATCGCTAGAAAATGGGAACGTAAGACGCTCCTAGACATGACGCCGAGCCTCAGACAATCATGTCGCTGTATAAATCATATAATTATTAAAGAACATTACTGATTGCCACACAATAGTTTTGAAGCCCGGACATGGAGGCGTCGAAACTCTTCATGATAGGCCGGAGTCATACTTCCAGCAACGAGCGACGCGGCGCAATGTTCACTATCCATATCTACCAAAAAACGATAAGCTTTCTGTGCACAGTCGCTGTCGTTAGTCGCGGGAATTATGATCACGGCCATAAGAGGTCTGCAGAGTTGAAGTTGCGGCGTTGCTCGCAGCGACGAATAGCGCTGAGTGATGCAACATCGATTACATTCGGCGACGGATGCGGCGTGAAGGGCGATGAGGGGGTACCACAGAGTGTTCTGACGCGGCAGCAGCCCTGCGTCACGGCCAACGAGCGGCAACCGACGCGGCGACGATACTGTTCAGGAACATTTTTGTCGCCGCGTCGAGGCTGGCGACCGCTCTCCGGTAGGTGCAACTGTGCAGACCCCTGTACACCCTTCGACGCTGCTGCCGCCCGATAAAATCGATATTGCATCCTACAATGGAACTCAACGCTGCGAGTAACTCTTGGGTTTCTTCAAGACCACTGATCTACACCGGCGAGACTCGCTCGCGTGGAAAAATCAAGGTTCCTGTTGTTGCCGCACAGCTTGTGGTATACTGACTGTTGTAGTGTGCCGCGATGCAATCACCGGCACCTCCGGGACAAAATGTTAACCCACTCAAGACCACTACATCCGCCAAGTTTGTAGAATGACTTGTCTCTAATGTGGTCGTCAAGACGTTTCCCTAGATGTGTTTCTCCAAACGTCAACATCCTCCAAACACAGGGGCTTCTCGGGGTCTTAGAGCACTTGGATAGGTTGTCGACCGCAAACCAATGAGATACAGCACAACGTACGTATGGATGCCACGCTGTACAACCGACACTATTCAGGCATCAGAAGTTTTGTGTTTGGCTTTAGAGGGGTACCATGTTGATTACGCAAAGTCAAAGTAGATTCTCCGAATCAGATCCGCAAGTCACTAGGCACGCTGAGCCGACCAAGATCACTAGACATGGGATGTTTTAGGGTGATTTTGAGAACAATGTACACAAATGATCCCAGCAGGGGTCTATTTTCGGTAGAGAAAAGGGCAATCAAGGTGTTATTATATGCACAAGCAAAGATAAGATGACATCGTACCTTCAAGAAAATCGATGCGTTACAAAAAAAACATGATAAGAGGTTGGGGATGGCATAGCAATCAGTTTGTGCTAAATAGGGCACTGGTTTGAAATAATTGGATGTTGTAGGGGCATGCATATGTGAAAATTTGATCTACCTGATGAAATGCCTCTGGGCAGGGCAACAAAAAATGTTTTCAAAAAAGTATTCGAAACCAGCCGAAACACGGTAAACACTCGTGGAGGGCCTCATCCACTGATTGTTAACAATTACTCCAGGCGCACTACAAGACAGGCCCAGAGATTTCTGGAGCAACACGCCCAGATTCACTAGGACCCGACCTTCAGCATTCCAAACCGAGTAGCCATCAACAAACGCTGCAGATTCACCGTCGATGTATCAATGCGCGCATACTAAGACAGCAAATTGGAGTAGACCTCTAAGACAAGGAAGGGGCCGACAATACATATAGGATGATGTCGGAAGAACCCGGTCTCGTCACCGCTGTCATTAGGGACGCATGTGACACGGCACACTTCCCGCCAAAAGATTCAGGAAGTCGTGGGAGACGGCACACTTCACGCTAAAAGGTTGAAGAAATCGCCGAAGGCTCCTACACAAACCTGTATGTACCTGTCGTTCACACCAGTGCCGAGAGCTTCACGCCGACTCAGAGGCAGGCTCAGGAGACACTTTTCTCAGAATTCCGTCATGTCATCAGACAAATGAATTCAAGGACGGCCACGGGACATGACCGCGATGGTGAACAGACTGGAAAGGACGTTCAATGAGTTCTAGCCCATAGTACAGGCCAACTTTTGAGGCGGATACTGCTGTAAGGACCATATCCACACGGTGACCCAGCTGATCCAGAGGACGCGAGAGTACAAGCAATCACTGCTGATGTGCTTCATAGACTACGTCAAAGCATTCGAAAAAACGGAACTCAACGCGAAAAAGGAGAATTTAAATCAGGATGCTTTACATCGAGCTAACCGTGCGAGTCGGGATGAGAGTTTGCCAGAGCGACACCATTCCGCCAAAGCTCTTCTTCGCAGCTCTCCATCACGCCACGCTGGACTACACTGTAGCGACAAGGGCATCCCCAACAACGTTAAGCACCCTTAAACCTTCGCTCTGCGGATGACATCGCTTCTATCAGCAACAACCGAGCCGTACATAACCTGACGTAAGATGAACTGGAAGCAGACCGCAGCAGCATTGGGCTGACGATGAACCGCAGCAAGGCGGAAGCCATGAGAAACCATGGTGGACAAGACATCAACCACAGTGCAGATTATGGTAGGTGTAATGCGATTAAGCTTACGTAACCTACCACATACTTCGAAAATCGAAGAATGCATGCCAAATTCTTGATCAAGACTCCAAATTACCCCAACAGGGGAGTTTTGAGCCAAATCCAGGACTTTGACCAGACTAAGTCCCGGATTTGGCTCAAAACCCAGTATTAGAAGCGCATATCCGATTTTTGATGGTGTAATTTTGTCCATGCATCCTCTTTCCCTCGCCAGAAATACACCTGGGTAATTCAAAATACCTTCACTAATAACTACGAGACCCAAAAAGTTTTTAGGGAGGGGAATAGGGTATGAGAAACGTGTGATCAGCAGCCGTATGCACATCTCTCCCCGCATGTCCCGTGCCCGCAAAGGCCATTCATGATTGGTCAATTTCGTCTGATGACCAATCACAGAGTGGCTTCGCGGGGACGGGGACGTGCGGGGAAAGATGTGCATACGGCCCCAGGTTCTATACTCCCATAGCGGCACTACCTGGCGGTGTGGGTCGCCAACAGACATACAACCTCCTTGGTGAGCAATTTTCGGCGAACTGAGAGGAAATCCTCGCTTCAACTCGTGCTTATGAAGAGCTGGTGATTCTTCTTTGATTGCGTGGCGCACATTGTTTGGAATCGCTTGCTGCTGCGATGGAAGTATAGACCCGCTGGGTTTTCGCTATTGATTAGGGTGCGCGCGAATCGCGCACCATATTTGGATTTGAACCGGCCATGCGCGCAACTGCTTTTTCGAGATCTAAGTTCAGAGTAAACGCAGAAATTAGGTCTAAATCGCATTGAAAAGAGCGCAAAAAGTTAATACTAATGTCCAAAACTGGTTTATTATGGTTTCCTAAGGTTTGAGAAAAATATGAAAAACCGCAAGTTTTCTCTGTTAATCTCTTTTTTTTTTCAAACGGCGTTCACGATCTTGTTGGTACACTTCAAACTGAGCTAGGAAGCTCATTTTTAGATAGAAAGCTGGAAATGGATGCAGTTCGCTCCTATTCCAATTTGAACTCGATAGCTTAACTTTGAAGGGTACCTCAAAATCGTGGGTTCACAAACAAAATTAGCCGTGGAGCGCGAGAACTGCTTAGGCACGCTACGGCTGCTGTGTGGGTGCATCTGCAGCTAACTAACACAGGTCATTGGGGGTAAGTACTGAACTTGTCAGATTTCGTACTCATCCCACCTAATCAAACGATAATCAAAATTATCGATTTTTGCGCTCACTGCACAAAATGCTGCGAGTGGTGATTGTTGATGGGTACGGGTCTCTTGACTTGGGAATTTTACTCATCATACACTATCGATTAATACCAATCAATATTAGTGATTTTTTTGCCTGTTACACAAACTGCCGCAATGAGTGTTGATTGCCGATGGCTCTAAGTCCCTAGTTTGGGAAATTCTTCTCATCATGCAAAACCGAATATTTATGATCAATAATATCGATTTTTCACATGATGCGCAAAGTTCGGCGATGAGGGATATTTTTATGAATGTGGGTACTGATTTTCAGAAAATGCACTTATACGACAATATAGTCTGCCAGATGTTTCATCATTCCAAGATGGCAATCGTGGAGAAAAGTTGAAGTCAGAAAGGGAACTTCCAGGAAAATTATGTGAAATTTCTGAAAATTTAGCGTCCTCGCGAAAGTAACGATTTGGCAATGCCATTAATAAGTCAAAAAAAAAGCTTCCAAATTATCTTGAAATATCTTAAAAAATGATTTGGCGTAAAGTAGCCTGGAGTAATGAAAAAATCTAAGAAATGAAGTGAAGTAACCAAAAATACGATTTGGTGGTCGACCATTTCACAAGCTTCTCCGTTGAACTTATCAAAACGAAATCAAGCACGATATGGATTGGATTAGAATTCAAAAAGAATTCCTACTCATATCATTTCTAAGGACTTTTTTCTATCACCTCATAGTCAGAACAACTACACTTTTCATCAACTGCAAGCCGATTCATAACACCTAGGGGCGCGATTCTGCTAACTTGTATAACTGGAGAGAGTGATAATGCTCTTTATAAATCAATATAGAATTATTCTTGAGTAGAGCTAGGAAGAGGAAAGAAGGAAGAGCTCAGAAAAATGAAAACAAGTTACTTGTAACATAAAAGGCCGAAAACAAGTTACTTGTAACATATCTGAGCTGATGTAAGTTACTTGTAACTTATCTCAGGTCATTTTAGTTACATGTAACATATCGGCCGGATACTGCGTGCGGTGCGCCTTCGATATGTTACATGTAAGTTAAATGACCTGAGATAAGTCGCAAGTAACTTATATCGGCTCAGATACGTTGCAAGTAACTTGTTTTGGATTTCTCTGAAACACTGTGTGCAGTGCGCCTCCGATATGTTACATGTAATTTAAATGGCACACTATAAGTCGCAAGTAACTTAAATCGGCCGAGAATAAATTTCCAAGCGTGATGTGCGACGCAATCGCGGGGTCGGGCTTACGACTTGCGTTGCTGTTGGTTCAATTACCCAAGTTTGAGGTACTTGACCCCACACCAGCAGGGACGGCCCCGCACAGCATTTTGTTGCGTAGTGTGCGGTCTGGGACGCGCTCACTGCGTCGCGTGCCGTCTGCGTCATGTTACGGCCACCCGTAGTGATAATATAAGTGTAAGTTACATGTAACATAAGTGTAACTTGCATGTAATATAAATTAGAGTTACATGTAATATAAATGTATGCGTAAGTTACATTTAACATAAGTGTAACTAACATGTAATATAAATGAATGTGTAAGTTACATGTAACATAAGTGTAGCTTACATGTAATATAAATTTAAGTTACACATGTAATATAAATGTATGTTACATGTAATATAAATGCAAGTTACTTGAGACATTCAAGTAAGTTACATTTATATTACAAGTAACTTGTTTTGATTTTTCTGAGAGGAAGCGACCTGAAATTTACTTAAGATTCACCGAGGTCGAGACAAAAGACTATACAAGTTTTCATCACAAGTTTTAAGGAATTCAAGAGCATTTATTGCTTCTTCAGGTGGGAAAAACCCAAAAGGACAACCTATAGTTGATAAACATCGCAAAAGATTCCCGAAAAACTCAAAAGTTTGAAAAGGACAGCCCTACATACATAAAGAGAAGACCTATTTAAACTTTACATTCAACATTTTGCGGTTCTTTTTTTCGATTGCCGCATAGCAATCTGCTCCAATGTGATAGATGACTGACCGACCTGCTTTGCTGCAAAGCATTTTTACCACCAGTTTTCTCTTTATAAAAACCACTTTTTGCCTTCCAGAAGTTCAAATATTCCGGCAGAAAATTTTCGAAGAGGTTGGTTCGTAGGATGCTCAGAAATCTAAGAAAAAAAGAATAAAAAAAATATTGTGGGTTACGGTACGTACATACGTACCGTAATCTATACAGTAATCTTTTGTAGAGATTTTAGCGGACCGTAGCAGGCTGCCTTAAAGGTAATATTGAAGATTGTCGTATTCATTTGGGTATTCGCTTGTGCGTTTCGGAACCTTTCCTGGGTAAGGAAAGATCGGGGAAGAATTTTTCTGGGTGTTGATCATGGATGTGCAGAAAATACCTGTTTAGTCAAGTCCGTGGCTTGTTTCCTCGAGGAAAAAGATTTAAATTCAAACTGCGGCTGGCGCGGCGGTTTAAATCTCACCGCCGGCTAGGTGGTAACTACTAGACAGCCGTTGGTGAGATTTGAACCGCCGCGCCAGCCACGGTTTAATTTAAATTTCACCAGCGGCTGGCTAGTCATTACCACCCAGCTACTTTTTTCCTTGAGGAAACAAGCCACGGACCAAACCATACGTATGTGATAATGATGAACAAAAACGGAAGAGAAATTTACTTGGAGATGGAAGATATACCGAAAATAGACCGGAAGGCGAAAGAAGGAAAATTGAAAGAAAAAAAAAAAACAAATGAAGAAAAATCTAAACTCTAGCTCATCGTCGCGCACCTTTTTTCAGAATTTTTTTTGTGTATCCCCCCCAAAAAAAAATGTCGGCAGAAGTCAAACGGAGACCGGATATGCAGAAATGGCCGAAAGACGTAGAACAAAAACCGGAAAACACATACATATTTCCACGATCCCCTGATGCCGACTACGGACTCGATATGTGTTTTTCAAATATTTTCGAGAAAAAAATCAAAATTTCATGTCCTTTCATTTCACGTTATTTGCAGGCACAGTGAGGTCCATCCAAACGAGACTGTCCGCCTAAGCGGTCAGCGTGCGTGTCGAGCGTCCGTCGTCAACGCACTTCTCGGGGCACGTAAATCGACTAGCAGGAATACCAGGCAAGTAGTGAATAATAACCCAGTTGTCTGCAGCCACTAGGAGACTCGTCCGAAAAAAAAAACGCCTCCGCGACGGTCGCTCAACACGCACGCCGACCGCGTAGACGGACAGTCTTCCTCGGACGAACCTCAAATACTTGGTGATCTCATGCGCAAAATGTGAGGTATGTGCGAATTTCGCTATAAAAAACAAGGTAAGAAACCACTGACCAGCCACATTGAAAAAGTAGGATCAAATGTTTTCACTATAGATGGTTATGGTTTAAAAGAAGCTAATTTAAACTTAGGTCCCTCTGTGCAGGTACATAAATGACAGAAAACTAACTTTACCGCGAAATAAAGATTTTGTGCCGTTTATTAAAGTATTGGATTACAAAAACCCTATTCCTCTTGAGCTATCCTCGATTTCCAAGCCAAATTTACTCTGTTCCTTCGCGCACTTGTGTGGATCGGGAAAAGAGACAGCGAGAAAGTGTGTAGAGAAGGAGACGCAGGGCACGTGCGCACAAGCACGCGATGAACGGAAATAAATTTCACTCGGAAACAGAGAATACTGGGAAATTCACCCATCAGTTACAAATTTAACAGGTTTCCTTATAAGTGGCGGTTGAAACGGGGAATTTTACAACTTTGTACAATTTTCTCAAAAAAAAAGATCGGTCTTGGACGTCCTATCTATTTCAATCATTTATTAGATCGTGTCGCTAGGTCGCGCGGCAAAGTAAGTATAGAGACAGGAGCTCTCTACACACCGAGGGAGGAGTTGTCCCATTTTTGCAGTTCGAGACGTCACGCTACTCAGTGCAAGCGAAGTGGTCCCGAGCGGAATTAGAGCCGCGAAAGGCGGGACAACTTCTCACTCGGAGTGTAGAGAGCCCCTGTCTCGTAAGTATAAACTCGACCTAATGAAGTTAGCCGCGCGAAAATTTAATAGCGTTCCAATTTGACCGACAATGCTTGATGCGGAGAGGAAACAATGACCACACCCTTTTGAGAGAGTATCCGAAACCATTAGGCGCGACCCATAAAGGTTATAAAACCGCGAAATTCTCATGGTTTCTACGCGTGCTGGTGCGGAGCGGCCGTTAGAGACAGTGAGAGAGCGCAAGGCAGACGGAGAGATCAGAATCGCCCGCGCCGCTCGCGCCATCAGTCGTGAGAATTACGACGTTTTACAGAGGATACCTCTCGCGAAGGACAACTCAATGGAATGTTTACCATACATATCGATCGGAAATCAATAAGAGTAATACTTATTGGATCGTGGTGGGAAGTATGTAAGTATAAACATAGCCTTAGAAACTAAACCAGCAAACATCCTCGACTTTCTATTCATACTTTTTGGGCGTATTTTTGCGCTGCTTTCGACACGAAAGAGACAGCGAGAAAGTGTGGGGGAGGAGGAGAAGCAGCGTACGCGCGCACACACACGCGATGAACGGAAATAAATTTCACTCGGAAACAGAGAATACTAGGTAATTCACCCCATCAGTTACAAATTTAACAGGTTTCCTCATAAGTGGCGGTTGAAACGGGGAATTTTACAACTTTGTACAATTTTCTCAAAAAAAATCGGTTTTGGACGTCCTATCTATTTCAATCATTTATTAGATCGTGTCGCTAGGTCGCGCGGCAAAGTTAGTATAGAGACTGGAGCTCTCCACACACCGAGGGGGAGTTGTCCCACTTTTGCAGTTCGAAACCTCACGCTACTCAGTGCAAGCGAAGTGGTCCCGAGCGGAATTAGAGCCGCGAAGGGCGGGACAACTCCTCACTCGGAGTGTAGAGAGCCCCTGTCCCGTAAGTATAAACTCGACCTAATGAAGTTAGCCGCGCGAAATTCTAATGGCGTCCCAATTTGACCAACAATGCTTGATGCAGAGAGGAAACAATGACCACACCCTTTTGGGCGAGTATCCGAAACCATTAGGCGCGACCCATAAAGGTTATAAAACCGCAAAATTCTCATGGTTTCTACGCGTGCTGGTGCGGAGCGGCCGTTAGAGACAGTGAGAGAGCGCAAGGCAGACGGAGAGAGCAGAATCGCCCGCGCCGCTCGCGCCATCAGTCGTGAGATTTACGACGTTTTACAGAGGATACCTCTCGCGAAGTACAACTCAATGAAAAGTTTACCATACATATCGAGCGAAAATCAATAAAGAGAAATACTTTATTGGATCGTGGCGAGAAGTATGTAAGTATAAGCATAGCCTTAGAAACTAAACGAGCAAACATCCTCGACTTTCTATTCATACTTTTTGGGCGTATTTTTTGCGCTGCTTTCGACACGAAAGAGACAGCGAGAAAGTGTGGGGGAGAAGGAGAAGCAGCGTACGCGCGCACACACACGCGATGAACGGAAATAAATTTCACTCGGAAACAGAGAATACTGGGTAATTCACCCATCAGTTACAAATTTAACAGGTTTCCTCATAAGTGGCGGTTGAAACGGGGAATTTTACAACTTTGTACAATTTTCTCAAAAAAAAAGATCGGTCTTGGACGTCCTATCTATTTCAATCATTTATTAGATCGTGTCGCTAGGTCGCGCGGCAAAGTAAGTATAGAGACAGGAGCTCTCTACACACCAAGGGAGCAGTTGTCCCATTTTTGCAGTTCGAAACGTCACGCTACTCAGTGCAAGCGAAGTGGTCCCGAGTGGAATTAGAGCCGCAAAAGGCGGAACAACTTCTCCCTCCGGGGTATAGAGAGCCCCAGTCCCGTAAGTATAAACTCGACCTAATGAAGTTAGCCGCGCGAAAATCCAATGGCGTTCCAATTTGACCAACAATGCTTGATGCAGAGAGAAAACAATGACCACACCCTTTTGTGAGAGTATCCGAAACCATTAGGCGCGACCCATAAAGGTTATAAAACCGCAAAATTCTCATGGTTTCTACGCGTGCTGGTGCGGAGCGGCCGTTAGAGACAGTGAGAGAGCGCAAGGCAGACGGAGAGAGCAGAATCGCCCGCGCCGCTCGCGCCATCAGTCGTGAGATTTACGACGTTTTACAGAGGATACCTCTCGCGAAGTACAACTCAATGAAAAGTTTACCATACATATCGAGCGAAAATCAATAAGAGAAATACTTATTGGATCGTGGCGAGAAGTATGTAAGTATAAACATAGTCTTAGAAACTAAACGAGCTAACATCCTCGACTTTCTATTCACACTTTTTGACCGTATTTTTTGCGCTGCTTTCGACACCTGTAATTCAGACCGAAAACGGACTTTGCTCTTATCGATCTTCATGATTCGGGTGGAAAACCTAAAAGCGAAAAATGCATTTCAGAAAATTAGCAAAGGCTCTTGAAGCAAAAATTTCTCTTCGAGGAAGTTGTCCAAAGAAACAGGATTTAATTCGAGAGAAGTCTTAGAAGAGAAACAACAGGCGAGCAATCGAGTAATCGGGTATTCAAATACCCGATGTGCTCGGCAACTCAAATTTTTCGGTTTTTAGAATTTTATTTCAACCAAAAAACAATTTTACTGTGCTTATCTGGGCCACAGTCCAACTCGCGTCTCGACACGCTTTGCGGCCGCACGCGCTCGAGTAAGTCGGGTTTCCAGCGCCAAAGCCGAGTCGGATTGGCTTTTTTATACAGTTTTCTCCAATTTTTCTAAGTTTCCAGATTCCGAAACCCACCTAGAGTCAGCAGATAGGCGGCTGCGGCGCTGGAAACTCTTCTGATTCGAAAGCGCGCGGCCGCAAAGCGTGTCGAGACGCAATTGCAGACCGGAATTTGGCCCAGATAAGCACAGTACGATTTTTCTGTGAATTTTGGTTGTCGATTACCAATTATTCAATCGTGAAAATGATAAATTATTCACGAGAATTATTAAAAAAACATTTCAAAATATTGAGTTAATATTTTATGCAAAACAGGATAAACATTGTAATATGTGTGTAACTGAATACTCACTCTCCTTGAAAGTAGAAGTTTTTCGAGCAATTCATCCTGAACTATCAAGAAAAAGAAAAAGTATAAAATACCAATTTGGAAAAAAATACAAAAAAATACCATGTGATTTAAAGAAAACATTCAATCGGGGTTTTTCACAAAAAACATAAATAGCAAACATTCGTTGATCTAAGAATTTTATCCGATCATTTAAAACGATTTGAACCAGAAAATTCTGAAAATAGAATTCCATTCAGGATATTCAAAGAGCTAATTTGAAGCAGAAAGAATGAAAACTTGAGAAATTTGTTATTCCGAATATTCAATTGCATTCAAATAAATAGTAGACAAGAATTATTCATTCGCGTTTATTTTTTCGACAAAAAACAGATTTCTGAGGAATTGA